>OY998119.1:17502500-18752500 GCA_963921985.1 Agrilus biguttatus | reverse complement strand
TTATGGTTGCCTATTGGAGACCTTAAGAACGTGTAATACCAGAAGGTAAGAAGATTGATTTATAATATTTTTTGGTTCGTTAAACAATCCGAAATAATTAATAGTGTCAATTTTCATATAGTTGTTCATTCGAAAATAGTTTAAAAGTTTAGAAAGAATAAATACATAGAACACTAATATTTTCGATGATAATTTGTTACCATAATTTAATGTAGTGGATTGGTCCGGTTACTATGAAATTTTAACAGTGAAGAGAAACTTTGTTTATTGATTTTTAAAATGATCGTGTTAAGGAGTTTGATATAAACAAATTACGAAATATTAATTATAGTAACAATAAATGGAGAAAGCGTTAATCCTTGATGCATTGAATTATGAGCAATTTGTTTGTGCAAAAATTGTTTAAGGAATTTTTATTAATGTTTTCAATAATTATTAGTAGGGAATTTTTCATAAACAAAATCACATTATTAACTTTTGCAATAAATAGATTCAGCGTAAATACTTCAAAACTCCAACTGTGGCGTATTGCTTCAGAAAACTAGATAAAAACTTTTGTTAATGTTTCGAGGGATTAGTTGAAGAATTCATATTAATACTGATATTTTTTTTTAGTGTTTAGTTTTGTTCAGTAGTGCGATAAATGTGTTGCTGCTTCTAAGATTACTTTGTTGTTGTTAATTTATTAATACTGTATAGTACCGATTATTATTGTTTTTCAGCTTGGAATTTGTCACAAACGGAGATAATTCGTTCTTAATATAATAATATTGAAATATATTTGTATGGAATAATTGTTTTATGTTAGTTTTGCTTATTAGTTTGAATTTACTAGTTTAATAAACATCGATCCTTATTTCTTAATCAAGCCAAAAGAAAATTCGTTCATTATTTTATGTTCCCTTGCATCAACGTTCTGCTTCGACATTTTCTTAATTCTATTGAACAATCCAATCAAAAGTCGATTAAATATACATAATTATTTTATATTTTATTTTAATTATTTTACTAGTTACGTTTACATTTTATTCTTACACCTCGATTTTTGTGTATTGTACGTGTTCAAACCTGCCATGAGTATTTCTGACAAGCTGTTCTTAAATGTAGTTTTATCTTCGTGGGATTTTTTGGCCCTTCTCAGCGAGATCTTCCACTTTGATGACGATAAAGACTACAGTGGATTTGACTACGATTTCCAGTGGGAAGTTGTAGTGATTGGCCGAGTACTTTTAAGCTACAATTGACTGGATTATAAATTTCCTACTACTGTGGTACGTTCCTTCCTGCACTCAGTTAGCTGATTCTTTTACTATTAACTTCTTCGCCTTTGGAACGGTAGATTCTACACTTAACTAAGGTGAGAATAAATTAAAAGTTAATTAAAATTTTCACGTTACTAATCTGTTACCACCCTATCTGTTTCAGGTCACCGGTGGAAAAGACAAAGAAGACCGTAGTTAGAATGCTTCATTATTTTATTTCAGTAGTTTTTTTTATTTTGCATGTTGTTTGGTTCATTTTAATTGAATTAATATTTTATTTTGCGTATTATTTAGTTCATTTTAATTGAATTCATATTTTGTTTTGCATGTTTATTCAGCTCATTTTATTTTAATTGGTTTTTTGTTTTGCAATTGTTTAGTTCATTTTAATTGAATTCGTTTTTATTTTACATGTTTGTTTTTTATTTTGCATGTTTCTTGCTTACCTCTTCGCTTTGCTTACTGCATATTCTTACTATTTTGCTTCGCATTTACACTACGACGTCCACATGATTCAACGTTTCGTTATCGTGTTCAATTCTCTTCTCAGCTTTGTGGGCCTAGGGAGGGCCTCCCCGAACGAATCCCCTTAGCCTTAGCTTTTTAGTTGTTCTTTTAAGGTACCTTAGGTACCTTAACGCGAGTCTACCCTAACGTTACTTCATTTCAGACGGGGTACAGTGGGTTATCTGGAATAGGAGGAATAGCTGACTGCCCAGCTTATTTCGTCGAAATCTGTCCGATCTTTTCTACCAATCTATTAGTCTTTGTCGTTAGTCCTGCTTAATGCTCTATTCGCTTTCAGATAATATGGGATTTCCTAAGAAGACTGAAGACACCGTGTTTTTTTCTTTTTATTGTGCTTTATTTGAAATTTCGTTTGTTTTCTTCTATTTCTCTTACAGGTATTTTGTTCCTTTTACTTTATAAACTGTTATATTAATATAATCGTAACTTTAAATGAAAATTAGCTTTTCCAAATTCAGTTTTTGTCATAATTGTTCAAACCAAAAATAATGTTATTAGTAATTTTAATCATAAGAAGTAATTTGGGTGGATAGGGTGGCTATAAGGGGAGATGCGGAGGCCACAGAGTGTTAGGGGGCCTTTTTGTCCCAAAAATAGTATTCAAATATTAGTATAACAGTTTTAAAGCATAAAATTTAAATAGTTATCGCATTTAATTGTAGTAAACTCTTGTCAATTTGTAGTAAAGATGTATTTGAAGTTAATTATACTATCTGTGTTTGTAAATCAAGCTGAATTGTATCCAATATATTTTGTATTAAATAAATCAATTAATCCATTAATAGTTTTATGTAAATATAAACATGATTAAGTATATTATATTGTATTTTCTTAAGAGTGATTTTTAATAAATATGTTAAGATTAGAAATTGTTTTGTTTTCTCATTAACCAACGCATTAAATTCAATAAAGTATTTAAAAAAGGAAGGCATTAAGTGACGTATATTGATAAAATTGCTGATTTATTTATCCTAGTTCGAAATTTTTGATATAACGATATATATAGTTTGACAAACAAATTTAGATTTTCCAGAAATTTTGTCACACTATTTGTTGACTAGACCTCGTATGTCTATAAACTAAAAATTTTCAACATTCGTATCAGGAGAGCATAATTCCAAGGAGTTATTTTTCGAAAAATTATTTGTTAGTCGGATAGATAGTGTTCAAAAGAAAAAGTAACTGACTACGTTATTCTACTTTTACCATGTAAAAAAGCCATAATTTAGATTTATTTATTAATAAGATCTGTAATGGACCTGGAGTAAAACAAATATAAGCCATAATTTTGATTTATTTATTAATTAGATCAGTAATGTACATAAAGTAGAACAATTATATGTATTTTAAAAAACTTTACAGAACAGCTTCTAATTACTATGCAAAAACATACATTTATTTATTGATACACATATTTATTCTTAACAAATCATTTATTTAACCTATTTAATCATATACATGTTACCATAGTGTTATCAATCAAGAATAAATACATTTCAACAAGAGTTAATTATAATTACAACAAAATTATGCACAATACATTGTTTATAAAGTAAAAAGAATAATTTACCTATAAGAGAAAAACAAAATTATGTACAATATATTGTTTATAAGCTGCTATATTAATATTTGAATACTATTTTTGGGACAAAAAGGCCCCCTAACACTCTGTGGCCTCCGCATCTCCCCTTATAGCCACCCTATCCACCCAAATTACTTCTTATGATTAAAATTACTAATAACATTATTTTTGGTTTGAACAATTATGGCAAAAACTGAATTTGGAAAAGCTAATTTTCATTTAAAGTTACGATTATATTAATATAACAGTTTATAAAGTAAAAGGAACAAAATACCTGTAAGAGAAATAGAAGAAAACAAACGAAATTTCAAATAAAGCACAATAAAAAGAAAAAAATACGATGTCTTCAGTCTTCTTAGGAAATCCCATATTATCTGAAAGCGAATAGAGCATTAAGCAGGACTAACGACAAAGACTAATAGATTGGTAGAAAAGATCGGACAGATTTCGACGAAATAAGCTGGGCAGTCAGCTATTCCTCCTATTCCAGATAACCCACTGTACCCCGTCTGAAATGAAGTAACGTTAGGGTAGACTCGCGTTAAGGTACCTAAGGTGCCTTAAAAGAACAACTAAAAAGCTAAGGCTAAGGGGATTCGTTCGGGGAGGCCCTCCCTAGGCCCACAAAGCTGAGAAGAGAATTGAACACGATAACGAAACGTTGAATCATGTGGACGTCGTAGTGTAAATGCGAAGCAAAATAGTAAGAATATGCAGTAAGCAAAGCGAAGAGGTAAGCAAGAAACATGCAAAATAAAAAACAAACATGCAAAATAAAAACGAATTCAATTAAAATGAACTAAACAATTGCAAAACAAAAAACCAATTAAAATAAAATGAGCTGAATAAACATGCAAAACAAAATATGAATTCAATTAAAATGAACTAAATAATACGCAAAATAAAATATTAATTCAATTAAAATGAACCAAACAACATGCAAAATAAAAAAAACTACTGAAATAAAATAATGAAGCATTCTAACTACGGTCTTCTTTGTCTTTTCCACCGGTGACCTGAAACAGATAGGGTGGTAACAGATTAGTAACGTGAAAATTTTAATTAACTTTTAATTTATTCTCACCTTAGTTAAGTGTAGAATCTACCGTTCCAAAGGCGAAGAAGTTAATAGTAAAAGAATCAGCTAACTGAGTGCAGGAAGGAACGTACCACAGTAGTAGGAAATTTATAATCCAGTCAACTGTAGCTTAAAAGTACTCGACCAATTACTACAACTTCCCACTGGAAATCGTAGTCAAATCCACTGTAGTCTTTATCGTCATCAAAGTGGAAGATCTCGCTGAGAAGGGCCAAAAAATCCCACGAAGATAAAACTACATTTAAGAACAGCTTGTCAGAAATACTCATGGCAGGTTTGAACACGTACAATACACAAAAATCGAGGTGTAAGAATAAAATGTAAACGTAACTAGTAAAATAATTAAAATAAAATATAAAATAATTATGTATATTTAATCGACTTTTGATTGGATTGTTCAATAGAATTAAGAAAATGTCGAAGCAGAACGTTGATGCAAGGGAACATAAAATAATGAACGAATTTTCTTTTGGCTTGATTAAGAAATAAGGATCGATGTTTATTAAACTAGTAAATTCAAACTAATAAGCAAAACTAACATAAAACAATTATTCCATACAAATATATTTCAATATTATTATATTAAGAACGAATTATCTCCGTTTGTGACAAATTCCAAGCTGAAAAACAATAATAATCGGTACTATACAGTATTAATAAATTAACAACAACAAAGTAATCTTAGAAGCAGCAACACATTTATCGCACTACTGAACAAAACTAAACACTAAAAAAAAATATCAGTATTAATATGAATTCTTCAACTAATCCCTCGAAACATTAACAAAAGTTTTTATCTAGTTTTCTGAAGCAATACGCCACAGTTGGAGTTTTGAAGTATTTACGCTGAATCTATTTATTGCAAAAGTTAATAATGTGATTTTGTTTATGAAAAATTCCCTACTAATAATTATTGAAAACATTAATAAAAATTCCTTAAACAATTTTTGCACAAACAAATTGCTCATAATTCAATGCATCAAGGATTAACGCTTTCTCCATTTATTGTTACTATAATTAATATTTCGTAATTTGTTTATATCAAACTCCTTAACACGATCATTTTAAAAATCAATAAACAAAGTTTCTCTTCACTGTTAAAATTTCATAGTAACCGGACCAATCCACTACATTAAATTATGGTAACAAATTATCATCGAAAATATTAGTGTTCTATGTATTTATTCTTTCTAAACTTTTAAACTATTTTCGAATGAACAACTATATGAAAATTGACACTATTAATTATTTCGGATTGTTTAACGAACCAAAAAATATTATAAATCAATCTTCTTACCTTCTGGTATTACACGTTCTTAAGGTCTCCAATAGGCAACCATAACACGTCAAAAACAATTTCTACTTCAGCGACAGACAAGATATTGTGATCCTTATATCTAGAAAAAAAAAACATTTCCAATACCCTTCTTTGGTGCTGAATGGATAATAAAATAAGAACGTTATTTTAATTTAAGAACAATGTTAGACAATTATGACATCAGTTATAAAAAACAGACTATGACATTATGCAATTAAAGAATTATTAATGTCGCAGACAATATTTTATTTCTCATCCAACATTTACGCTAGATATATAGGACCCCTAAATTAATATGCACATTACGTATTCGATGACATTGTAGAAAGAAAACTGGATGTAAAAAGTGGAATCTCTGAAAGTGTCGAGTGTATTTGATAGTAAATAAACTTTAATACAAACGATTAATGAAATTTAAAACTTGCGAGTAATAATTATCCTTTCAACTTTACCTTCAATAAATGTATTATATGTATTATAATAATTGTTTTACAAATTGATTAAGCAAGATTATTTTCTAAACAATTCAGCTATATTCAAGAACACAAAAAAATTATTAAAACTAAAACTATTACTCGTTTGGGATCGTTTAACGAACAAACTCAAGTACCAAAAATAATCTTTTTACCTTCTGCACCTATAAGCTCCTGGGGTTTTCATGTGGTAACCAATTCCATGTAACAGACAATTCCTTCTTCAGCAAGAGACTGGACGTTGTGATCCTTCTATTCAGGAGAGAATAACGCATTTCCAAGATCCTTCTTTGGTGCTGAATTGATAATAAAATAAGAACGTTATTTTAATTTAGGAACAATGATATGCAATTATGACATCAATTATAAAACTGGCTGTGACATTGTGCAATTGAAGAATCATTAATGTCGCAGGTAATATTTTATTTCCGGTATTAGATTTGCATTACATATATAGGACCCTAAATTAAAATGCACATTATGTATTCGATGACATTGTAGAAAGAAAACTGAATGTAAAAAGCGGAATTTCTGCAAGTGTCGAGCGTATTTGATAATAAACAAACTTTAATTCAAACGATTAAAGAAATTTAAAACTTGCGAGTAATAATTATCCTTTCAAGTTTACGTTTAATATATGTACTATAACAATTATTTTACAAATCTATTAAGGAAGATTATTTTCTAAACAATTCAGCTATATTCAATAACACAAAAAAATTATTAAAACTAAAACTATTACTCGTTTGGGATCGTTTAACGAACAAACTCAAGTACCAAAAATAATCTTTTTACCTTCTGCACCTATAAGCTCCTGGGGTTTTCATGTGGTAACCAATTCCATGTAACAGACAATTCCTTCTTCAGCAAGAGACTGGACGTTGTGATCCTTCTATTCAGGAGAGAATAACGCATTTCCAAGATCCTTGTTTGGTGCTGAATGGACAATAAAAGAATAACGTCATTTTAATTTAGTAACAATGATATGCAATTATGACATCAATTATAAAACTGCCTGTGACATTGTGCAATTGAAGAATCATTAATGTCGCAGGTAATATTTTATTTCCGGTATTATATTTACATTACATATATAGGACCCTAAATTAAAATGCACATTATGTATTCGATGACATTGTAGAAAGAAAACTGAATGTAAAATGTGGAATTTCTGCAAGTGTCGAGTGTATTTGATAATAAACAAACTTTAATTCAAACGATTAAAGAAATTTAAAACTTGCGTGTAATAATTATCCTTTTAACTTTACGTTTAATAAATGTACTATAACAATTATTTTACAAATCTATTAAGGAAGATTATTTTCTAAACAATTCAGCTATATTCAATAACACAAATATATATTAGAATTAAAACTATTAATCGTTTGGGATCGTCTAATGAACAAACTCAAGTACCAAAAATATTCATAAATGATCTTTCTTACCTACTGCACCTACAAGCTTCTGGGGTTTTCATGTGGTAACCAATTCCATGTAACAGACAATTCCTTCTTCAGCAACAGACTGGACTTTGTGATCCTTCTATCCAGGACAGAATAACGCATTTCCAAGATCCTTGTTTGGTGCTGAATGGATAATAAAATAAGAACGTTATTTTAATTTAAGAACAATGTTAGACAATTATGACATCAGTTACAAAAAACAGGCTATGACATTATGCAATTAAAGAATTATTAATGTCGCAGACAATATTTTATTTCTCATCCAAGATTTACGCTAGATATATAGGACCCCTAAATTAATATGCACATTACGTATTCGATGACATTGTAGAAAGAAAACTGGATGTAAAAAGTGGAATCTCTGAAAATGTCGATTGTATTTGATGGTAAATAAACTTTAATACAAACGAGTAATGAAATTTAAAACTTGCGACTAATGGTTATCCATTCAACTTTACCTTCAATAAATGTATTATATGTATTATAATAATTGTTTTACAAATTGATTAAGCAAGATTATTTTCTAAACAATTCAGCTATATTCAAGAACACAAAAAAATTATTAAAACTAAAACTATTACTCGTTTGGGATCGTTTAACGAACAAACTCAAGTACCAAAAATATTTATAAATGATTTTTCTTACCTTCTGCACCTATAAGCTCCTGGGGTTTTCATGTGGTAACCAATTCCATGTAACAGACAATTCCTTCTTCAGCAAGAGACTGGACTTTGTGATCCTTCTATCCAGGACAGAATAACGCATTTCCAAGATCCTTGTTTGGTGCTGAATGGATAATAAAATAAGAACGTTATTTTAATTTAAGAACAATGTTGGACAATTATGACATCAGTTACAAAAAACAGGCTATGACATTATGCAATTAAAGAATTATTAATGTCGCAGACAATATTTTATTTCTCATCCAAGATTTACGCTAGATATATAGGACCCCTAAATTAATATGCACATTACGTATTCGATGACATTGTAGAAAGAAAACTGGATGTAAAAAGTGGAATCTCTGAAAATGTCGAGTGTATTTGATGGTAAATAAACTTTAATACAAACGAGTAATGAAATTTAAAACTTGCGACTAATAGTTATCCATTCAACTTTACCTTCAATAAATGTATTATAAGTATTGTAATAATTATTTTACAAATCGATTAAGCAAGATTATTTTCTAAACAATTCAGCTATATTCAAGAACACAAAAAAATATGAAAACTAAAACTATTACTGGTTTGGGATCGTTAACGAACAAACTCAACAACCAAAAATATTTATAAATGATTTTTCTTACCTTCTGCACCTACAAGCTCCTGGGGTTTTCATGTGGCAACCAATTCCACGTAACGGACAATTCCTTCTTCAGCAAGAGACTGGACGTTGTGATCCTTCTATTCAGGAGAGAATAACGCATTTCCAAGATCCTTCTTTGGTGTTGAATGGATAATAAAATAAGAACGTTATTTTAATTTAGGAACAATGATATGCAATTATGACATCAATTATAAAACTGGCTGTGACATTGTGCAATTGAAGAATCATTAATGTCGCAGGTAATATTTTAATTCCGGTATTGGATTTACATTACATATACAGGACCCTAAATTAAAATGCACATTATGTATTCGATGACATTGTAGAAAGAAAACTGAATGTAAAAAGCGGAATTTCTGCAAGTGTCGAGCGTATTTGATAATAAACAAACTTTAATTCAAACGATTAAATAAATTTAAAACTTGCGAGTAATAATTATCCTTTCAAGTTTACGTTTAATATATGTACTATAACAATTATTTTACAAATCTATTAAGGAAGATTATTTTCTAAACAATTCAGCTATATTCAATAACACAAATATATATTAGAATTAAAACTATTAATCGTTTGGGATCGTCTAATGAACAAACTCAAGTACCAAAAATATTCATAAATGATCTTTCTTACCTACTGCACCTACAAGCTTCTGGGGTTTTCATGTGGTAATCAATTCCATGTAACAGACAATTCCTTCTTCAGCAACAGACTGGACTTTGTGATCCTTCTATCCAGGAGAGAATAACTCATTTCCAAGATCCTTGTTTGGTGCTGAATGGATAATAAAATAATAACGTCATTTTAATTTAGTAACAGACAATTCCTTCTTCAGCAACAGAGTGGACGTTGTGATCCTTCTATCTAAGAGAGAATAACGCATTTCCAAGATCCTTGTTTGGTGCTGAATGGATAATAAAATAAAGAACATAATTTTAATTCAATAGCAAAGATAGGCAATTATGACATCAATTATAAAACTGGCTGTTAATATCGTGCAATTGAAGAATTATTAATGTCGCAAGCAATTTTTTATTTCTCATATAAGATTTACATTACATACATAGGATACCAAAATTAATATGTACATTATGTATTCGATGACATTTTAGCAAGAAAACTGAATGTAACTGGTGGAATTTCTGAATGTGTCCGAGTGTATTTGATAATATATAAACTTAAATATAAATAATCAAAGAAATTTAAAACTTGCCAGTAATACATTATCTTATAGTTTATAGTGAAGCCAGAAACAAGCAGGAAAAAATGGGAATCATTTGAATCTTTTTTTAGTGAAAACTTACTCAATTATTCACCTTATGCACAAGACAGATTATTTATAATAAATCCCTTGAAACAATTATTTCCAAAATGAACATAGATCTTTTTCTATTCCCTGAGAAATTGTTTTTAATGAACAAAAGTGACAAGTTCTTTATGATTACTTTAATAATGCTGGAAAGATTGGAGTTCCACTTTAATTTGATGTTCTGTTTTTGACATTTTTGAAATGATACTTAAGCCTTAACATTGAAAGTATGTAGGTTATAAATGTCTCAAGGTTTTTGGGATAATTTAATCAAAATATAACTACTACCTTTATTAAATGTTTTTACTTACTAATTCATTGTCATAAATTCTTCCTTTAACAATTGCAATATAGCAACACAATGCCTGTTTCCAGTGGAAAAAGCCAGTTTCCCGCTTCCTTCAGGTACAGCAACATCTGAAGCAAAAGAAGACTGCTACAACAAATGCCCTACAAGATGTGGTGTCCAAAATTTGTGTAACGTTTCTGTAAAATGATTTGTTACATTAAACAACATTCAAATATAATTTAATTTATTTACAATTACTATTCTTATTAAAAAGACAAGATGCAAAAAACAAAAAGCAATATGTTAAGCTTTGTCATTGTGCTGAGAAGCACACTTTAATTGGTAACATAATTTTCTAATTATAAAGACAAACATACTAATGCTAATGATTTATTTGAAACAAGTACTTCTTTGCTGATCTGCTCGAGTTGGGTTCAACTGTAATTCAATTAAATTTAAGCCTTTCACATTTTCAAGTTGATTTATGTTTATCGGTTATCTGACAGGAAGATAATTAATAAGTAAAAAGTGCGAAATATGGTACAAAATAAATACACCTACCTAGTAATGTAATAAGATAGTATGTTACTATACTACTGACTGATTTAAATACATTTTTTGATTAAGTATTTAATAAATAAGAAAATTTCGAAGTACTCAACAAATTTAACAATGAAATGTCAATTTTGACTTACTATCTGAATAATTCTGAATAGCCATAGATTATATAATAACCTACGTGTAGTGTATAGATAGTGACTGAATAGTAATACGATTGTTTTTTGCTTCTTAATAAAGACAAGTATTTCTAAAGGGTGAATTGTAAGAAAAATAATAAAATAAATATTGGTACTAGTGGTTGTTCGTAGCTGGTGAGTGTAATAAAGACATTCAGGTGTTTAGTCTCGACGTGATTATTAAGTATAGTGATCAAAATGTGTAATTTAAGTTATATAAACTTAGGTCTGGCTATTATAAGATGTTCAGTTTATGTAATCAATTAATCCAAAATATCTTTAGACCTTTGAGAAAATGAGTACATGCATCTAATGAAACATAGACAGAACTTATTTTGCAATAATAAAGACTGTTCATCCAGATCAAAAACCTGCAATATAATACAAATTGACGGCTATCATAAATTTATAATATTATAGCAAGCATAAGTAATATATTGTACTTTTGTGGCTCTCATATTCTACAAATACAAAATTGCATTAACTTAAAAGTGTCTTATAATGGTTTTTGTAGCAAAGTATAATCAATCCTATTATTTATTAGTGTTAATTTACCTAGATCGAATTTAATTGCCCTGAACAAATAAAGTAAGTATGTACTTTCTAAATGGACTTGTGCACCCTTCAACTAAATTTTGCACATGCAATAGTTGACTTTACTAGTATGAGACAAGTAAATGAAATTAACGAACGTGATCCTGATCTGATAACCTAACATTAAATGGTAATATTAAATAAACGTCATTTAGGTTTTTATGACAAATGAGCAAAAGGACGACGAACTTGTAATTTAAACAGTATGTGAATCGACACTAAAACTGACTTCTAATTGTCCCAGTCTGGAATTAAAAATACCAAAAATAATCACAAATTATTTTTCTTACCTTCTGTTACCAATTCCATCTCACAAATTTTTTCATTGGCGATATACCACTTTGTAATTGTAATCATTGTTTCCAGGGGAGAAAAAGCCACTGTCACAACTCTCAATTCTTTGAAGCTAAATGAAGACAAAAAAAACAGTTTTAATTTTCTTTCTTCTAAACTATATAACAGAATCTCTACATAAAAAATTCAATAAAAAATAAAAACCCTTATTCCTATCTTCTTGAACTAACTAATTCTTAATTAAGAAACTGATAACAATACTATAATTAAAGATTGCTGAATTTTAAATTAAAGCCTAGAGATTCTTAAAGTTCCTTCTTACTTTCTTCTTTGTTGTTAAGTTATCAATATATCACATTGTAATCCTACTTTACCTATTCACAGAATAAAACAGGCACAGGATGTCCGGATTTTTTCCTATTTCCCAAATACTGTGTCAAAAGGAAATGTCTTCATAATATTAGTATTTTTATATAGACCAGTTCAATACCTCTTGATTTTGTGAAGTCTGTAGTAAAACAAAAAATATTTAAATTATTTTATAATAACTATTTACTTGTTTCATTTTAATTAACTTTACTTATATTTAAAGCAATAACGAATATTTCATTTACAACTTTACACAACCGCTTAAGAAAATGATCAGGATGTTCCGTAAAAAAAGATGTAGCTATTTATTTTCAAAGTCATCTTACCTTGCGATAATAAGGTTCTTTAAGACTTAGGAAGAAAATACACTGTCTGTGTAGGTCAAACTAAAAGGAGAATTCGTTTGGCAAGGACAAGAAATAATGCATTCCGAAAAGTATCTGCGAAAAGAAAAAAACAAATGAAAGCCAAAAATACTAAAAAATTAAAACAGTAATTATTTAGTTACCAAAATAAAAAAAGTGAAGTATTTCATACAATCAGTTTTTCATAAAATCGATCAATATATGAAAATTAGTTTCAAGCTTTTCCTAGATTATTAAATATGGCGTAGTGAACCACTGCTCGTTTACTTAATTAAAGTAAATCGTACAAATAAAACTATACCGGAATAAAAAAATGCATACCACATATATAACTGTAATTTCGGAATTAATCGTCATACAAATTTTATATGTACTATTAGTTTTTTCCCAAATTTTTTAATCAAAAACGCTGACAAAATAACACACCAGCCACAAACCAAACAGTAGATACAATACACGAACGAAGCAGCGAGCAAGAAGGAAGTACGTCATACACGACATTAATAAACACAACGTCTAACAGGTTCTTTTGCTAAACCGTCGTTGCTTCCAGCAAATAATGATTTAAAAAAATACGTCCATAAAATTTAAATACATCCCACTATAACTAATTATTACCATAATTAGATAAAACAAAACATTTTTGTATCTCAATAATCACATAACGAAACTATCCGAACGTTACCGAATTTGACGGAAGGGAACGCGCTTCTAGACTGCCGCGAAATATTTGAAATTTAAAAGAAATTAAGATTTTATGTAGTTTCAACAAATTCATGAAAACAGACGTCACATTGTCACATGTTTCTAGTTTATTTGAGGTTTAACATAAAATCGGCTTTAACTTTTTCGAAGTTTGGAAATACAATTTGTAACTATGCCAATAAGGTTTGCGAGGTACTGATTTTTGTCTGTTCTGCTAAAACAAATGCACTTTTCAGGACCGTATCTCGTAAATTTGAAGTCCGAATTATATTCCCAGATACTGTCAGATAAATCGAAGCTTATTGCGTAAAATGGGGCAACCGAAGTTTCAAAATTCAATTTGTAACTATGTTAAAAGGGCTTACAAAGAACAGATTTTTATTTTATCCCACAAAAGCAGATTACGCTATGCAGGGCCGTACCTCGTGAATTTGAAGTTCAAATGTAGCTCCGCAGTAATCACCAGAAGGACCAATGCTTGGTGCATGGAAAAATGTTTTCGAAGTTTCACAATTCAATTTTTAACTATACCAAAAAGGCTTGGGAATATAAGAAATATTTCGTATTATGCAAAAACACGGGAGACTTTACAGGACCGTAATTCCTAAATTTGGAGTCCAAATTAAATTCTGCTGAAACCATCGGATACAGCAAACGTATGTGGATTGAACGACTTTTTCGAAGTTTGGAAATACAATTTTTAACTACGTCAATAAGGCTGCGAACTACCGACTTTTCGGCTATTCTGCTAAATCAGATGCTACTTTGCAGGGCCGTACGTCGTGAATTTGAAGTTCAAATGTAACTCCGTGGAGATTGTCAGAATGACCAATGCTTGGTGCATGGAAAAATGTTTTCGAAGTTTCATAAGTCAATTTGTAACTACACAAAAAAGGCTTGCGATATATTGATTTTTTGTCTATTCTGCTAAAACAGATCCTACTTTGTAGGACCGTATCTCGTTAATTTGAAGTCCGAATTAAATTCTCCGAAGTTTCATAATACAATTCGTAACAATGGCAAAAAGGCTTATTAGGATAAAGTTTTTCCTATTATTCAAAAACATGCGAGATTTTACAGGACCGTAGCTCGTAAATTTGAAGTCCGAATTAAATTCTGCAGAAACCGTCGAAATAAGCAAGGCTTATTGCATACAACGACGTTTCCGACGTTTCGTAATGTAATTTGTAACTATGCAGAAATGGCTTGTGAAAATAATGCTTTTCCTATTATGCTAAAACGTACAAGGCTTTACAGGGCCGTAGCTCGTGAATTTGAAGGCCGAATTTAATTCTACAGAATTCATCTGAAATACCAAAGCTTGATGCATACAATAACGTTTCACATGTTTAAAAATACAACTTCTAACTACGCCAAAACGGTTTGCAGAGAAATGTTTATTTTTTCCAGTCCACAGAGACAGGGCCGTATCTCATAAATTTAAAGTGTAAATTTAAATCTGCAACAACCATCTGAAAGGTCAGAGGTATGTAGATTTCATCAGGTATGCAAATTTTTAAAATATTATTTCTATGTCAGAAACGCTGACCAAAATTTTAAACGTTGTACGACACCATACTACAAATAGATAATACTTTGCAGGACCGCACCTCGTAAATTTGAAATTCAAATTAAACTTCGCAGAAACTGTCAGAAAGACCAAGGTTTGGTGCATGGAATGATATTTCAGAAGTTTTACAATACAATTTTTAACTATCCCAAGAATGCTTGTGTGAATCTAAGATTTTTTTCTATTATACAAAAACATGCGAGAGTTTTCAGAGTCGTAGCTCGTAAATTTGAAGTCCGAACTAAATTCTGCAAAATCCTTCAGAAAAAGCTAAGCCTAGCGGATTCAAAGACGTTTACGAAGTTTAAAAATACAACTTCTAACTATGCCAAAAACAGAGGACAATTTGCAAGGCCGTTGCTCGTAAATTTTTTAGTCCAAATTAAACTACGCACAAGCCATCGAAAGGAGCAGACACTGACCCATATAATGGCGTCTCCGAAGTGTCTAAATAAAATTTGTAGCTATGTCAAAAAGTCCAGAGAACAGTTAAAAATTTCCAGTTTAGCATAAACAGAGCACACTGTACGCTTGCGAAATTTTTTCGATTATGCAAAAACAGACAACACTTGCAGGGCCGTACCTGGTAAATTTGGAGTTTAGATTAAAATCTGCACCAGGCATCGGAAAACGCACTTTGTTGCATAAAATGGCATGTCCGAGTTTTCATAATACAGCTTTCAACCATGTGAGAAACATCCGCAAAAATTGGATTTTTATATGATTTACCAAAACTAGATGATATTTCCAGGTATGTAGCTCATGCATTTAAAGTTCAGATTAAAATATGCACGAACCATCAAAAAGAGCAGGTATTATAATGCATACAATAACCGTTCCGAAGTTTCAAAATAAAATTTCTAAATATGTCAAAAAGGTCCGGGAAGATTTGAAATTTTTAGCTTCTAAATTTAATGTCCGAATTAAAATATGCTTCAATCGTGGGAAAGAGCAGCCATCGATGCATGCAAGAAAGTTTCGGAGGTCCGAAGGCAAAATTTCTGATTATACCAAAAAAGAACGCAAAAATTGAACTTTGTTCGAGCAATTTATTAGTAGGATGTTAAGAAGATAGAAGTTGGAATTATTTCAAATTGCGAAAATAATAAAAATATGCGAATTTGATATTTTTAATGTACCTGCTTCAAAATAAATAGAAAGCACTCTTTGATTGAGAAGCTTCAGACTGAAGTTTAAATATAAACAAAATCAATGTGAAAAATAGGAAACAAAACTAATGAAAACAAACAATAACTCACCTCGCTTCTCTCCCATCCCTAGAGTTTCAGTCATGCCCACGTAACCGAAAAAGCAGCTGTAACAAAAGGAAATGTTAATTTTCAAAACCAAAAAGCGTATTAGTTCAATTAAAAACTTCCTTTGTATTTTGGGAGTACAACTGAAAAGCCACTGGATGATAAATTATTCGTATAACAGAAACTTTTTCTCTTAAAAGATTTTAGTTGGACCATCGTACCTATATAAACACATTTACAAATACTTCGGTGCAGTCGGATTCGTCCCCAAGAGGTAATTAGCGCTTATGAGCAACACGAATTCGTCCCCGTTCAAAAAGCAATCTTTTCTTAAATATACACGAATTGGCTCCCGTGGTTTACGCGCTATTACCCAAAAAACGATGGCAGCATTGCCATATCTGAATTTAATTTTATTCGGCCTACCCTAACAGTTTCCAATCTTTGAAGTTCTGAAAGATTTTTAGAAAGATTCTTTTATAAAATAAACTGTATTTACTTAAAAATGTTAGAAGTTTAACATAAATGAACTTATTTATACGTTTGTTGTTGTTGCCCTATTTAAGAAGGGGTAAAATAAATAAGAACACTTTATTGAATAATTATAATAGTCGATTATTGATATGCCCTATATCGTTAAGAAACTTACCTACTTAGAACTGTAAGGCTTAGTAAGGCTTAATTGTGGCTGTATGCTGTGATTTCTGACATTTATTTAATATTATTGTTACCTCATTTTTTACATTTTGACAAAATAAAATTCATATATGATATTTACCACTGTCTTTTATTCCAACTTACAAAAATATTACAAGAAGAAATATACTTCGATGATACATGGGAACCATGTACGTTATTCTGCTTTATTTTGTATTTTTCTGGGAATTTCCAATAAAACTGTCGCGGGTACGAATTCGTGTATTTACTTTTCATAATTACCAACCGTTCCCAACAGTACCTACTTTGTGGGGACGAATTCGAATGCAGCCAAATACTTCTGTGTGGTAAAAATGTTTGGATTGTATAACTTAAAGTACAAACTTTGAATCAATACATATTTTTTATTATTATTATTAAGAATTTAACAACGCTTTTTGGTTCGTTATTATAGTTCAACTGACTCAGATTTGTTTAATTGTCATCCTAGATGACATTAATAGCTTTTCTCAAGTAGAACTAGCCAAATTGTTCGATATCTCAATATTTATTACAAATTCAAGGAAAGTGGTTCAAACCATTTTGTAAGTTATTTTATTATTATTATTATAATTTTTCATTTTTTTTTATATTCCCGAAAAAATTGCAAATAAATAGCATTTAGGGTATGTTTTGCTTTTTTATTATCCCGGCAGATCGATTTCCATTTTTTTGACAATTTTTGTTTGGTTTATACGTCAGAATGAGCTTTAGTGAGCAAATCAACCCGGTAACTTTCATGTCGATTTAAAATATCGCTTTACTGGACTATGACTCAACATTTTGATCGACTTAATTCCCTGTTCGAGCAAGCTGTTTTATAAAATAATAATTAAAATGCGTTCTTAATGATGTCTAAAAATAATCAAATAAAATTTTACTCCATATTTCAAGTGATTCCCTTTCACAGACCGCTTTAAATTTCTACTCTGACTCTGTAAGAACCTATACAAACTTTGCAATTTAATTTTACCCTTTAGGAGGTTGATATTAAAAAAACCAGTCCAATTAACTTTGGAATAAGAATTGATTAAGGCTTTCGCGGCCAATTGATGAACTGGTGTTGTCCTTCTTCGGGTGTACAAGCCTGTACAGAATATTTATTCAAAGTTTTGATACTAATATCTCTAAATAAATATTGAGGTTCTGTTTTTTTTTTATATACAACTCCGCCGTCAGTTTATATGCATGCGTAACGTATTTTTCCGGTAGATCTATAACAATTAGATACATTTTTTTTAAATCAATTAACCCTTAAATCAATAAAAACATTTTGTGTATTACTTACTTTCGAGTAGTATACAAAAAAGTTTGAAAATCGTACCTTGAAAAAATAATGTTTCTCCTTACAAATTTTATCACCCATTTATACCCCTTTAGGGGTGAAATTTCAAAACGATTCCTCCTTAGTGCACCCTTAGAGTGCTTAAGGAATATTTCCTACAAATTTCAAATCTGTAGGTCCACCTGTTTAGGCTGTACGTTGTCTGTTAGTCAGTTAGTCACTGTATTTTTTTAAAGGAATATATTACTAAAGAAATGCGTATCATCAGTTTAGAAATTTTAGTAATCATTATTATTTTATATTAAAAATTCTCTTTATGTATATTATTAACGTAGCTTTAAGTCTATTGAAAACCACTTTTTTAAAACAGAAACGATGAAAAATTTTTAAAAGTGAAATTGGAATTTTACAGTGGTAACAGTTTTTGAGTATGGGTTGAACTAAAGTAACACAAATATGATTGTGTATCAACACGATAATATTAAAACATGCGAACATAAAAAAAACGCAGGTAAAATGCAAACCTTTAGAAAATCAATTTTTGACGTATTAAAATTTCGAATATATGTAAAAATAAACGTAAAATTTTGTAGTAATAAAAATTTATTGAGTGTGTATTCAAGTAAAGTAATTCTGCATCAATGCAATAATATCGAAAAATCTAAACACACAAAAGCGGATATAAATTTTAAATATAGGAAAAAACTACTTTTTGAAATCACAAATATTTAGTTTCATTTATTCGTACCAAATAAATATATTAAATTCAATCATAAAGTTCAACTAATTTAAAGAATTCAAAGGAGAATTAAACGCATTATCATACAATTTATTATGTTATCAAAATTATTCGTTAAGTGATGCACTGAAAATTTGAATTACAAATTGATTAATTTTACCTTGTAATTTTTTTGGAGAAGAAAAGGCTTGTACACTGTATTAAACACTAAATGAAACTACACGGTTAAAATTCTTACAATACAAGCAGATTAACGAATTCATGTGGATCTTTATCGGCGATGTTATCTGATGGGCGTTTTTTCTTCTGGCGTTGCTTGTGATAGTTAGGCAAGCGAACCTTTTCTGGCCTCTTTGTTTCACAAAATAAGCAAATAAAAGAGAAAATATTTATAAACTTTACAGTGGACATGAATAAAAAATTAATCGATAATAAGAGAAAATTTCAATATAGACAATATACATATATGAATACATAGTTAGCTAAGTATTTAAAATAAAGGCATTTGAAATACATATTGAATTACTTTTATGGCATTTCAATCATTATTTAAATACTGATAAGTAACAGTAATTAATACTTGTATTCAAATGTTTCAATTAAGTTATTTTATAGGAAATACTAAAAAAAATCTCTTTATTTATTATATATTTTCATTACATGCCCTATCACAGGCTTTTGCAATTTGGTTGCATTTGTTAGACTTTACATTTTGACTTGAATATACGCACACTTTATCACGTTGTAAATAAACACAACGTTCGTAAGCTTAAAACTCATGTTCTCTTAAATTTATCTCGGCTCAACTTTCGTTTAGCCGAAAAGACATTGTAATTTTTGCTTTTAAGGACTTCTCTAAATACAGAAATATAAAAGTTTTGTTGCGGAAATACATAATTTTCATTTTCCAGGCAAATATAATCGGGAGCGAATTATTGAAGGTCATTGGGTATTGGGTTTGATTGCGGGAAATTCCCAAGATTTAAGGTTGATTGTGTGTCGGAATAATAATAGGGATTCAACCACTTTAATTGATATAATTCAAGCTAATGTTGAGCCGGGATCCATAATACATACGGACTTATGGAGAAAATACGGTCAACTTTCAGCGAATGGTTACGTTCATCAAACGTTAACCACAGCGTTAAGTTTGTTGCTGATGATGGTACCCATACGCAGAGAATTGAATCTCAATGAAATGCTGCCAAAAATATTTAAGAGGTCAGCATGTTCCAGAAGAGGAATTTGCCGACAAACTGTGGGAACATTTGTGGAGATGGTTTTGTAAAAAAAAACCTAGATCCGTTTCAGGAACTTTTACGATACTATTAGATTAGAATATAGGGATTGGAGAGACAATAAGTAAAATAGTGGGTTAGGTTAAGTTAGTCAAATTTTCGTGTTTTTGTGTTTAACGTTTAAATTCACAAGGAAAAAAGTTTTAATTTAATTGGCTTCGGTTATTCTAAAGTCGACAAAATTTGCTCGTAAAACGAACACGGTATATTTCCGGAGGATAATTTTCAAATTTTTTTTTTGTTCAGAAGAACGTTTAAAATCCAAATTAAAGAACAAAAATTATGTAATTGATTTCGGTTATTCTAAAGTCCGGAAAATAAAAATGAATTTCCGCAAGAAATTTTTTGTGATTCAGTGTTCGCAAAGGCTCCTAGAAAGCAAAATTTCATTTTTTTACTTTATAACTCATTTCGGATAAACGAAAGTTTACCCTTTATTTCTATCTGATAAAAAAAAACAGATATTTTCGGTATTAAATTCCCTTTTAAATAGTCAGTTAGTAAATTGTCTGTACCATCTCTTTACTAATCAATAAATTTATTTCATTTTCTGTCTTAGCTTAAAAATTGTGAAGTAATTTTTACCAACTACAGATTACCTCAAATTAATAAGAAAAAATTGTTACCGCTGTACGCACCAATGCTTTGAGAAGTGTAAAAAACCAGGGATCTGGGTTCGATTTTCGGCAAGGGTGACTGGTTTATCAACTGTACCCCCGCCTGCTTTTGGCGACCAACCGGTGTCTGTTTTTACTCCGTCATCAGTCATAACCTCAATTTGCAAGTATCACTTATCAAGCTCGCTTTTATATCTTCAAAATAACTTTGATCATTTATTTGGACATTTCACTTTACAATTTCTATTCTCTCGTATCATATAACGAATGTTTTCAAAAAAATTAGAGAGACAGTACAAAACATGAAACAGCATTGTCACTACCGACATCCCCCTTTTACAGAAATCAAAATAAACTTAAATTACCCAAAGTATGTTACATCAACAATTAAGCACAGACACAATAGCGTATCTTCATTGGATTGTTTTTCGTGTCTATTACATTTTATAAACGGGACAATTGATCGATTCGAAAATAGGAATATAGTTCAAAACGTTGTCTTATGTTTTCCAACAGAACAATGATCCGAAATACTCGCCTCTATTTATTCAGGAGTGGTTTCTCGAAAACGGATTCCAGGTTATGCAATGACCGACAGATTCACCGGACCTTAATGTTAGTTGTACTTGTGTAATAGTTTTATGCATTTTTGTTTACGTCTACCGAGGCAGTAAAAATTTTCTTTGTTAGCTTTAAGTTAGATCCGTATAAGCCGTAAGACAGGAAGGTCGATTTCATTCATTTCGTTTTTAAATATTCAAATCTTTTTACGTCACATAGTAGTTATTAGCCATTAGATCTTTCACATGCAAATTTTTGTGTAGTTGATTTTCAAGTAAATGTATATCTATATTTCCTGAGCGTAAGTTATTCAACAATTTCATCAACTAGGCGTTTTATATTCAATTACTAAAACGCAGTGTAGCTGAGTCTACATACTAAACACCAAGCAAACAACCATTGAATCGTTGCCAAAAGGTTATGACCAACAATGGATATCCTATCAATTATTAAATTAATACTTTTAAAATATTATAATTTCTATAACCATACAACCACATTTGATTTTTTCTGCTGTTTAGTCAAATAAAAAATTATTTTGTAAAAATTGCTTTACTTTTGTCCCGTATGATTTAGCTTCCTTTCATTAAATAAAATCCAAAAATAATGAATAGAATACTTGGTAATTTTTTGCAAATTACAATGCGTTCTATTAATTATTTTTAGGTTTAAATCATGTATTTTTGCAACAATCGCACCGTTGTAACTTTAGTTAGTATTAATTAAATAAAGTATTTAAAAATTTGAATATCAACCAATGTTTCTGAAAATATTTTATTATAGTTTACATATGATACCAAAGTAAGGGAAATAAATTTGGTCGAATATTTAAAAGACCTACGAAGATACCTACGGGATCTTTTTCTTAAATGTTGCTTTACTTTTGTCCGCTAGTGTATATTATCTATAACAACTATCAAATACCTCTCACAATGACAATCTCGAACAAAGTAATTGTTTTGCCCATACCTACAAATGGCTACACCTTTGTCTAGCCGTCACAAGCGAAAGTGTTCTGCACTGTTGTAGAACATTACGAGAAAGCAATTAATCACAAAAAATATCAATAATAAATGCAATGCACACTGCAAGCCATTACAACTTGTGCTTTTACATGGTGCACGAACTACACAGCACTGCGTGCAGTAACGAAGTAAATATTCTAAACAACCCCAACGAAGAATATGTATTACAAACGGATAGCAAAAAATACCAAAATATCACTGAATTAAAATCAATTTTGAAAAACAAGAGGCTTTCTAAATCGATAACTGGTTAAGTTTCATTTATCAAAAGTATGACGTCCACATTCTTGATTCGTTTAATGAAAATGTAATTATAATTTTGTTTCAGAATAGAAACAAAAACAGAAGAAATTGAAACGAAACAAATGACTACCAGAAACATGTTTAACACTAAATAAAAAACTCAATTTGATTTTTCCACTATTTATTTTCAATCTTGACAATTGTTTCGCCCTAGAAGGGCATCTTCAGAAGACAACTGACAACTCAGTCAAGATTGAAAATAAACAGTGGAAAAATTAAATTGAGTTTTTTATTTATCGTTAAACATGTTTTTCCATAAAGTAGAGGCCGAAATAATATATTATCAGAATCACTTGAATAAACAGTTGAATTATTTGACTGCAAAAACAGTTCATTGTGAAAATTCAAATTATCCTACCTTTTCATCTCATTTGTTCCTGTTCATGTTGAACAAACAGCCCTATTTTCATCAGATGATCAATGTTCCTTTCAATTCACAATGAGAAGGAAAGGGATCTCAAACAAACGCTATTTTATTGATATATCGTAATTACCATTTTCTGCAAAAAATAAAAAAATGTCATATCAATTCTCGTGAAAGTATTATAAAAAGATCACCAAACCACATGAAATCAATGTTTTTCTGAATAAAATTTTTAAAACATCGGACGGTTAACATTTTGAAGAGGTACGTGCTATCAAAAATACTGACAAAAAATAAATTATAGTAAAAACCAATATGCACATCATGATCAGCAATATTTATTTATTAGATTTTGATAATTGCATGACTTCCATCAAAAATTTTTACCTAATGAGTTTCAATTCCTTACCTACAATATTATAAGATTTTCTCAGCATGTCAGCCATTTTAGTTATAACATAAACGTGACGTAAATTGGAAATTGCAGTTATTTCAACGCACACTTAGTTTTAAACAAGAATATATTACCTCTACTAATGTTAATATGTAGTTATTTATCAGTAATTTATTATTATTTTTTAATTATTTGCAAAACACGTGTGATTGGTGTTTGTATAAAAAACTACGTTAGTAAAAAGACACACTTTTAAACAGAAAAACTTCTTAATTTTATGCAGGGTTTAGGTATAAAATAGCATAAGAATTTATGACAGTAAAAACAACAATTCAACTAATGTTAAACATATAATGACGAACAGTTATAGCTTTAAAAATAATTACACAATTTCACATTCTGAAAATAATGGATTAAAATTAAATTAACTAGAAAGCATGGAAATACATAAATTAGAAAAAGGGCTTTATATATAATAATCAAGTAGACATAAATTAATCTCCATTATTGAAAATTAATGTTTAGTGTCTTTCCATAATTCTTACACCAACTTCCCCTTTACATGTTTGTTTGCTAACTTTGTTAACTAAACAACAATCGTAAGTACTTATAAATAATAGGAGTATTACGACCATTTAGTTGTAATTAAAATTGGATTTTTAAAAACAGTTAAAGTTTCAACAATGTTGACAGAACATGGAAACAAGAATATGGTCAATGGCGATACTAGCTATCTATTATTATTAGTTAATTCAAAATTATAAGTTGTGTTTTACAAAACTACAGACTGTTAAATAACAAATCGTTTGAAATATACAAATTTGGACGAATTCTCAGGAAAATGAAGTAATTTTGAGGAACTAAGTACATAGGTACGTACAGATACTATCAAATATACCAAGAATAAATAAGTTGCCAAAAAAACAACACGCACATCGTAATAAACAATATTTAGTCATAAGATTTCGATGAATGCATGACCTCCAGTAAAAGTTTTTACCCAAATTTTTAGTTTCTTACCTATGAAATGCAACGACTGCACAACACAACAATAGTTGACAGAAGAATGATAGATGACTGACGCCAACTTCAGGAGACTGACTCTTCTGTTATTTCTAAGCCCACTTAGTTTTATTGTTGATTGTTGATGTCGATTGATGGAACTCTTTTGTTTCAGCGTTTACTTTTTACAATTCAGAAAATCGAGTCAATTTTATTTATTCTTCAGGTGTTTTTCAAGAAACCCCCGATTGGTTTTATATTAAAAACAAAAACAAATAACCCAAATACTAATGAATAAAAAACACTTTAAGACAATTTAAATTTTTTAAGGCCAAATTTTATAATTTATTCGATTGATTGATTACTATATAGGTAATTATTACCTACTAATTACTGTGCATAAATATTGTTAACTAAATGTAATATTGTTTTAACTACTTGATTTAAATAAAATAAAATAAATTGTAATTTATATTAAAACGGGTAAAACGTTTTGTTCTGGACCAATCGCTCGATTAAGAATACATACTCCGTAGATACATGTAAGTATAACTAAATATTAATTAATTAATTAAAATTAAACACAGGCATAATGGCGTAATATGTTTTAAATACGAAAATAATCAAACAGTAGATCGTTTTAATGAACTATTTAATAAATACAATACTTAACAGAGATTTTCTACTAAAAAGTCAGTACTGTTGATTTGGATAATAACTAACGACCTTTGATTCGAAACAATTGTTGCGTATTTTATTATGTAGTTCGTTGAAAAATTTAATGTTTTAATATTTACGAATTTAAAATACCCCACATGTTCCATCTCAACACGTCCATAATCTACAGTTAGTTTTAATAAAATATATTTTTTGTTAGTGCGCTTAATATGTTATGTAGTTTTTCTTTATTTCAAGTAAAATAATTGTCATTCGGCAAACTTTAAAATAAACGATCATTTTATTAAAATCAAATATTCTTTTAGCTCATTATCATTACCATTACAGATCCAATTGGAAAGTATTTACCACCTATTTTCCATCAACAATAACAATAAAACATTTTTCTTATTCTGTAGACTACATATTAACATACCGGTTAAGTATATACTATATAGGTACATATTATTTTTCTTTCTAAAAATCACTACTTTTGATTATGAATCGCCTCCTTGTTCCTCAACTACTTTATTATATTTTCATACACTAATACCTTCTTAAATAACGGAAAGTTTAATTAAAAAAAAAAAGAACTACATTGACTTAAAAAGCTCTAGCAATGTTTTTTGTCCGCATTTTTTATGTAAGTTTGTATAGGAATAGTTACTCTGTACAGTACACAACGCAAAACAGAGCAAACCGGGCAAACACACAAAAAAAAAAACAAAATATTCGATTCACGTATGTAATGTACTAGTAAATCATAATGATTTTCTCATACTGCTTATGTGCCATATAAATTTAAATAACATATTTTATTAAAATCGAAAGATTTTGATTTATACTATAACACACTTGTCACCGTATTTAAAAATAACCATATGCCCGATTACATTATTGATCCATCTTTCTGTAGACTAAATATTTTTTATTTAAATTTACGTAGGCAGCCCACTATACTCTAAAAAATTGTAATTTGTCGAAAAACAATTAATGTACAAAAAATGTACCCAAAAAAACACTATATTCAAAATGAGAGTTCGAAATATTTATAAAGAAACATCAGTCATATGTTTTTAGTATATGTAGCATAAATCCACAACTATTTTATTAAATTGCGACACTTAGTATTCCATTGATAAGGGAGTTCATTTTTCAAAATTTACATACACCTATACCGTATTTTCGATAGAAAAGCTTTTATTTATTTATCATATAAAATTTATATTTTATTAATTATTTTAAGATCGTTAAAAGAAAAAAACCTTGTAAATATAATTTGCATACATGAGATTTGTTGAACGGCATTGTTTTTAATAATTGTACAAATTTATCGGATAGTTACACGCACACTAATTTATCCGCAAAAAGAAAAAATGTTAAAAAAATGGTTTATTTTACAGCCGGTTTTGATCTAAGATTAATTTAACAAACAGGAGTCAAATTCATGCAACTGCAGAATTAATATTTTTGCAATTTAATACGAGGATTTAATTAGAAATTAAATCTCATTTTTTCGATAAACAGTAAATGGATTTTCGAATTTAGTAGGAAATCACTATAAATAATCAAATCATCTCAGTTACTTTCATTTGAAGACTCAGTAATTTTTCTTTCTTATGATAAGCCATTCGATTCAAGATTAGATAATTATTTATCAAGTATCTATTTCTATTTTATTAAACGTATATTATATTCAAAAAAAAAAACACACTTGTTAGTTCTTACAATTCTAAGAGTATTCTTAATAAAGTTTGTAAAACCTTTGAACAAGTGTGTTTGTTTTTTGAATATATTAAAAATGTTTTACAAGTTCCCAACCGCAACCTCTCTCAATATTAAACATATATCGTATTTCATAATTTTTAGATAAACTACTGGATTGACAAACAACTTTTTATCAACCACGTAGTTTTTTCGAAAATATGTTACTTATTAAAAAAACTAACGTAACTATTAAAACATATTTCTACTCCACAAAATATTTAAAAATTTAAATGCTGCTACTCATCTACTTCGTTGTTTTTTTTTTAATATTTCCTTCTTATTTTACGAAACACGCACATACGTCATTAAAGTTGTATATAATTTTGAAATAGATCATTAGGAGAATAAAATTATTATCCAATAAATTATGAAAGTATCAGGTGCGTCATAAATCATTCCTTTTGAATATCTATTCCAATTTATTGGAAAATTGATACAATTAATAGCAAAATTTTAGCTGTAGTCGTAGATAATTAATGTTTATTCATATTTAATTTGATAATTCTAATAACATAAATGGTTAATATCTATATGTAGACAGGAGGGGTTATAATAAATTTATATTTATTTTTAACTGAAATATTAAAGGAAAATGCGAAAGCTTTACAAATACTTCACAAAACTCTTTCTCAAAAATTAGTTTTTGAATCATTAATACATTCAAAATATCTAAAAAGTCAATTTAGCAATTTTACCACAAACGTATAAAAGCAAAATATATTAATATTCGAATATAAAATGTATAAAATCAAAGAAAATAGGGTTAAAAGTTTTTGATTTCTAAAAAACCACACTTTTGGCTTTGATTCTGTACAAATACAAAGTAAAGGAAGAAATAAAGAATATATAAAGTGTATGAAAGCACTATAAACGTATTATTATTGTTGTAAAAGCAAAATAGAAGCAATAACCCTGTTGCCCCACAGAAAGATTGTAGTTAGTTGCATTATCACGAAAAATAAAAAATATGAGAAAATATCGTAGCGTGTGCGTGTGTAGGACTTTGATAAGGGCCTTAGGGGTGGTAAGTTGTATCAGATGGTGATGTTTATGAACGGAAGTACATTTTGTAGTACTCAAGCAAGGTCCGAAAAGAAATGTTACACAGAAGTACCCACAAGATTTTTATTCATTTTGAAATATAGTTAATTTTGTGTATTTATGTCTTATCATAAAAGATTTTTTGCTTTTTAATTTACAATCATAAGCTAATCTAACATTAAAATAAATATCTACAAGTACATTTAATAATTGAATTCTACGATTATCTAATATATATTGATTTAAGAAATGTCTATTAAATGACACATCTACAAATAAATGGGAAGTAGCTTCCAGAACCTTCAACTTAATTTTTTTTAAATGTTTGCTTCTGGTGTAGTTGCCCCTTTATAAAAACGAAAAAGTTTCTCTGTGAGTAGGCAAACAGAAGTTACCTCCGAATGGGCAATGGTTAATTTTCCTCTGTTTTTCTGATATAATAAATCGACATTGATTTATATCACCACCAGATGTTAAATAGGTTTTATAGCTTATACATTGATTTTTTTCAATGCTTTCTATAAAACAAATCCACTGATATATGTGACTATGTTATTCACAAAAGGGGATAATTCACCCACAAAATTTTCAATTTCAGCGTCGTTTATCTTCTCAATCTCTTCGTTGGTAACTTCAATTGGGTCGTCATCGAATACAATATCGCAAGTTCTATTTTGTGCTCCACTACCAACAAAAAGGATGGTTGTTGCATCTAAGATAGAGCAATTTGCATTTTTTGATGCAGTCACTTGATGGTGCACTAACAACCGTTTATAAGCTGCTTTAAATTGTCTACAAGGATTATTGTTGAAACTACCTCGGCTTCTTACAGCACTAAAAAAGATTTCCAGGTGATCTTGTCTTAATTTATAAGTCATCATATACTTTAGGTTACCGGTACAAACTAATTCGTCATATAGATGTAAGATATTGTTCCAGGAAACAGTAAATCCCAAAAACCCTATTTTTCTGTTTGTTTGAATTCGGTTTCCAAGATTATCAAACATATTCTTAAAATAATGAATTAAAATGTTCAATTTTGTTTTTGAAAACTTCATAATTCTTTGCTCATAAGGGCTCTTTGAATTTATACACTGCAAATATATCATCGAGTTTAATATATCGAAAGCGTCGTTTATATTTTTATAAAAGCATGCAGTGGTCTCTCCGTCTTCAAACTTGCAAAAACGAATTGCATCACAAACATTTACATTTAATGTGTCTATCACATAATTTGTTTGCAGTGTGCAATCCTTCCACAGTCTGCAGTTGATGTAACTGTTGAATAATGCTCCATTTTATATTATTGTTTTGGGCATCAAAAATTACACTCTTATCTCCAAGAGTGTTCCTGTACAGTTTAAGCATGTGACAAGCAACCCAAAAAATAAATATTTTCTCTTTTGTCACTGGATGCAAAAACTAAGGTTTAAAATTTTCTGTAGTGAAGTTTGCTCCTAATTTTGTGACACTGAGCACCGGCTTCATATAAACGTTCCAAACTTGTTAACAAATTCAAATAAGAATGATTGTTTAATTTGCCGATACATTTTCAAACAATTAATAATTTAAAACGAATTTGTTGGTTTTTTAAATTAAATTGTAAAGCTTTATACTGTACAAGTTCAATCGATGCCTACTTTGTAAATTGTTGTGTAGAATTATATATATATAAAGCAGTTGACACCCCTGAACATTAATAATGAGTAAATAAATAAAAGATTTTGCCTTTGATCAAAGTATAATTGTCTTTAATTAATGTTGTCATTTACCTTAAAGTTATTGTAATAAATACTTCGTTCAGCAACAGACACCACATGAACTGTTTCCAGAGGAGGAGAATGCACTTTCATGTTTGCTACAGGTACTGTTACGTTCTGGAATTGAAAACCATTGTTACGGCCAATGTCCCTCCGACATACGGTGTCTAAGAGTTTGTGTAATTTTTCTGTAAAATAGTTTGTTACATTTCAACAAAATTTGAATATAACTAATTTAGTATCCATATTACCACAGTAGATAATGTGATAACAAAATGTCAAACACTATGAATGTTGAGGGGCCACATCATAATTTAAACAACACATAAATGTACCTTCAATTGCTTTCTAACTCACATTCTGGAACCAAAAAATGGACTAGAAAAACGAGTTAACGACACTATCAATAAACAAAAACGCAAGTGAACCACAGCACTTTATGAAAATGAGCACTAAATTGTAAATTTTGACAAGAATCTAACCTTACATCTAGAGTTAATAATGTTATTTTCTTCTTTTCTAAACTCGAAATTAGGGTACATATATGTATACCATACATTAACTATTTCAAACTATGTGTGTTATTACTGCAACACAAAAACATTTTTAACATTAACTGTTTAAGCTTGAAGTTTGTTGACACTATTTATTTGTATCTTCTTGTAACAACTCACGTATCTCCTTTCATTTAGGTAATGAGAGCGTTGTAGACATCTGGACAATTCCGGAATTTTATAGAATATTCTATATCAATTTTACATTATTCCTTTTCATGTAGACGTTTTATGGAAGATATAAGTTAATAATTTCAAGAAAAATGATGCAATTTTGAAAATATCAAATTTGATAAATGACTGCATTAGTAAACAAATATATACGTATGGATATTTAAAATTTACACATGTATTACGTAATTATAATGTTCTTTTCTTCAAAAACATTTTTAACATTGAGTGTTTAAGCTTGAAGTTTGTTGACTCACTTTGTATCTATTCGAATTTGTACGCAAAATATCAATATAGAATATTCTGGAAATTTCCTCACGAATTTTTCGAGAAAGGTGCAAAATTTACTCTTAATTTTAACACCTTTTGGTTTATTTCTTTTTCAATGTTTTTAATAATAATTTGCATAAAATTGAGTTAAAACAGGTACAAATAATTTTTTCCCTATCATCAATTCTTTGGTTGTAAAAATGTATACCTGTCCACACGTGCAATAAAAGAACGCACCTAAATGCCTAAAATACATCTAAAATGTTAAAATTTCAGCTAAATCCTTTGTAAAATTAATTTTATAAATATTAGTTACCTAACCATAATTAAATAATTAAAAAGTTACTATAACTACGAATAAAAATTATAAACCAATAAACTTCTAAATTAATATGTAAAAAAATCTAATAAAATATGTAAGGACATTACATCGTTAAAATATGATTGATAAAAAAAGCGCACAAAATAATATCAAAATATTATAGGTACTTACATTGTATTAAAAAATATTTACAATGTCGTAATTTATAGTTGCTTGAAATAATTAAAGCTTTAGCATTTATAATAATTTAAACAGGTTTTTAGATTTCTTCCTGTTGTTTATAATTAAATAATTGTCTTTTAACCATATATTTTTCCCGAATTTCTAGAAAATCTGTGCAACAAGGATGCCAACTATTTCGTAAGAAAAGTTAGAGAGAGAAACGAAATGAGAACGTGACTGAAATAGTCGAGAATAATCTAGAGGTTGCTAGGCGATTTCGCTGGGAGCATAAATACTGCCGGCGACACGCGTGGCGCTCAGAGTTGTCGAATACACGAAAGTATAAACAAGTTATACAAAGCGACTTTTTGAGAGCTATCTCAAAGCGATTCATTGTGATATATTTATTGAGTGATAAAAGTGAATTTATCGAAGTATCAAAATGGTGAAAGTTCCAGCAATTGGTATTGACTTGGGAACCACATACTCGTGCGTGGGTGTGTGGCAACAAGGAAAAGTCGAGATCATCGCCAACGACCAGGGCAACCGCACAACACCCAGCTACGTTGCCTTCACCGACACAGAAAGGCTCATCGGAGATGCTGCCAAGAACCAGGTAGCTTTAAATCCATCCAACACAGTATTTGATGCGAAAAGACTGATAGGTAGAAAATATGACGATCCTAAAACCCAAGAAGATATGAAACATTGGCCCTTCAAAGTAGTCAACGTCGGTGGCAAACCAAAGATCGAAGTAGAGTACAAAGGCGAAACTAAGCGATTTGCACCTGAAGAAATCAGTTCAATGGTATTAACAAAAATGAAAGAAACAGCAGAAGCATATCTAGGTGACGCAGTCCGAGACGCAGTTATCACAGTACCTGCATACTTCAACGATTCACAAAGACAAGCCACAAAAGATGCAGGAGTCATCGCAGGTCTCAACGTACTTAGGATAATCAACGAACCAACGGCCGCCGCACTTGCTTACGGTTTAGACAAGAACCTCAAAGGCGAAAGAAACGTATTAATATTTGATCTGGGTGGTGGTACCTTCGATGTGTCCATCTTAACGATAGACGAAGGATCGTTGTTTGAGGTCAAAGCCACTGCCGGTGATACTCACCTCGGTGGTGAAGACTTCGACAACAGATTAGTCAATCACTTCGTAGAAGAATTTAAACGTAAATACAAGAAAGATTTACGTACAAACGCCAGAGCAATCAGAAGACTGAGAACAGCGGCAGAACGGGCGAAACGCACATTGTCATCCAGCACCGAAGCTACCATCGAGATTGATGCTCTGTTTGATGGCATAGACTTTTACACCAAGATCTCACGAGCCCGATTTGAAGAACTATGTTCCGACCTATTTCGCAGCACCCTCCATCCGGTAGAGAAAGCATTAGCAGACGCAAAAATGGACAAATCAATGATCCACGACGTGGTTCTGGTCGGCGGTTCTACACGTATCCCTAAAATTCAGAACCTGTTGCAGAACTTCTTCTGCGGTAAGCAGCTAAACCTTTCCATCAACCCAGACGAAGCCGTTGCCTATGGTGCTGCAGTGCAAGCCGCCGTACTAACGGGCGACACCAGTGACAAGATTCAAGACGTCCTCTTGGTCGATGTCGCTCCTTTATCACTGGGTATCGAAACCGCCGGTGGAGTCATGACGAAAATCATCGAACGTAACTCACGCATTCCATGCAAACAAACTCAGACATTCACTACTTACTCTGACAACCAACCTGCCGTTACCATCCAGGTGTTCGAGGGTGAGCGTGCTATGACCAAAGATAACAACTTACTTGGTACATTCGATTTGACGGGGATTCCACCAGCGCCCCGTGGTGTACCCAAGATCGAAGTCACATTCGACATGGACGCCAACGGTATTTTGAACGTTTCTGCTAAAGATACCAGTTCCGGAAAATCGAAAAACATCACGATTAGGAACGATAAAGGTCGTTTATCACAGAAAGACATCGACAGAATGGTATCGGAAGCGGAGAAATACCGGGAAGAAGACGAAAAACAACGAACAAACATTTCAGCTCGAAACCAGCTCGAGAGCTACATTTTCAACTTGAAGCAGGCTGTAAGCGATTGTGGTGACAAAATTGCCCCCGACGACAAAGCTACAATACATCGAGAGTGTGATAATTGTTTGAAGTGGTTGGATTCTAACACCTTGGCAGAAAAAGAAGAGTATGAAGATAAACAGAAACAACTTACTCAAATTTGCAGTCCAATCATGGCTAAGCTGCACGGGGCAGGGCAACCCGGTAGTAGTAATCCCTACAGCGGAGGAATGCCCGGTGGAAGCTGTGGTCAACAAGCTGGCGGATTTAACAACAGGAATCAGGGACCAACCATCGAGGAAGTCGACTAAGGCGATGGTCTCCAGTTCACTTTGCAGAATCGTTCCATTCATTTAAATTTTCTTCATTGTTTTCCTAAAATTTGTTTCAATTCTTATAGTTTCAGTGTGTATAACAAACATTTCTTGTAAAATAGTCAATCAGAAATATGTTTTTCGGCCTTCTGTAATCAAAATTTAGTTTTTCCTTTTCAATAAACCACAGTTTAAAATAGAATAATATTGTAGTTTCTTTTTCGATTGAGTATGAATGTAATATGAATTGATAAATTATATTTACAAATGCTCGAGTTAAATAAGCAAAAGAAGCAGGTAGTGAGCAACAAAATTGAGAAATGTGAGTGAAACAAAAAGTATGATTAATTTATTTATACAATACTTTGGATTTGGTGGAAATTCATAGTAAAAAACAAAAAATGAAAATACAACTTTTACTACCAAGTGAGCAACTAAAAGATTTGTCTATTAAATTAGAGTAGATTAAGAACATAAAGAAGACTGTAATTAATTAATAACTTAGAAAACAATAAAGAAAATAAGGATTCAAAGGAACTCGATTAATAAATACTGACTGATATGATAAGAAATAATTTAATAAAAATACATCTTTAAGAACATCAAGTAAATTCATAATTAGAACACAAAAAATAATAGTTATATATAGCTGTTACGCTTACTAAAAATAAGATATATTATATACGCACAATTAAACTTCTTTACTCTCTCTCCTATTTAACTTCAAAAGATAGTTTTTAAATGGTTTCTTTTTATTGAACATAATAGAATCTAAAACCCACTTTTCAGAAACACAAATGGCTTGTTTCAAATTGGTTGCTTCTCCTACAACTACAGAAGCAGTACTCATCGTCCTCGTGATAGTTCCTTTGCAAAGAACTAGTAGTTCCTCCAAGTCAGAACGTCGAGGAATTGAAGCATTTGAAACAAATATAGAGCCTACATTTTTAAAAATATCCATCGAATATAAAGAACCAAATGCCTGTCTCTGTTTTCTACACTGCTAAAAATATATATATATATATATTTATTATTAAAGAAAGTAAATAATTCAAAACTTAACCTACCTGAACTGCAGGGGAGAATTCTGTTAACTCATAATCTTCCTCATCAAGCCACCGTCCTACCTCCAAAGATTTATATAACTAAAAGATAATAATTAATATTCTGTTAACATAATAATTGGCATTATTGTTTACCCATTCAATCTTTAAAATCCAGCATCCTCTGGCAAGTGCCCTTAAGATGTTAATAGTTCGTCGAGATTCACCTGCTACCACATGTGTTGTATTTTCACTAACTTCATTTTCAGTATAAAATGTTCCCAATTTTTTAACAATCTGCATAAAACTTTGTACGTCAGGCCTATGAAGCCTCGTACAAACTATTGACGATATTTTTAATTTTCTAACTTTATTCTGACTTGGTGCCTTTCTTTTCGGAACAAAATCGTAGCTGCTTCTTCTTTTCAAATCTGGTGTGGCCACTGCTTCCTTTTGAGTCAATTTCTTTGTTTGTATTCGCACTGAACGTCTCGCAGCAAGGTCTTTTATTAGCTTTTCCTTTGTATGGTTCGGTTGCTTAGTAGGGGATGAATCTGTATCAGTTTTTGAACTATGCGAATCTTTTTTATCCAGGTTCCTTAAAGTTGGCATATTTTCGTGATATTCGTTACTTTTTGTTTTTGATTTAGTTGATTTCTTTTTTATTTGCTTCTCATCTTCTTGTTGACTTATATTAACTATAGTTTTATTGATATTTTCCATCACAACTGCTTTATCAAACAAGACAGTAGGATGCTTAACTTCTAGATTTTTTTCTAAAGCTTTTCGTCTTTTTTGGACATCTTCGTTATCGGAATTTTCTTCCAATAAAAAATCATCAGGATTAAATAACTTTCTTCGCTTCATCTTTGTTTTGCTCATTATGTTTGTGGAACTGGGATCACTACTGCTTTCTGTCTCATGAACTAATTGATGTATGCGATTTTCCAAATTATCTGTTTTATCTGAAGAATTAGTTTGAATATTGAAGGTTTTCTTTAAATTTATATGTGGATTTGAAATTGAGTTTGTTTCACTTGAAGATGCTATGACAGAAATAGAAGAAACGTCTTTGGATTTTTCATTTAAGTTTTTTAATTCTTTATTAAATCCTTGATCTAATTGTTCTTCATTCAAAGGCAAATTTGTTAGACCCTGATTATTTTTTGATCTTTTCAATTTTTTCTTACTTATCTCTGACTCTAATTTCACACTGCTTTTACTTTTTGAATTATCATTTTTTGAATTGGAAGTGCTTGATGAAATCCGTAAAGACGACATAGTGCTGCTAACATTACTAATGCGATTATCAACTTTTACTTCAGAATTTTCTTTATTACTGTTTTCTAAGTTGGTAGGGTTAGATTTTCCTTTTCGCTCAGTGTCAATTGACAATCTTAAGGAAGATATTTCTTCTTCTCTACTCTTTGATACACTACACATGCTTATTCGACTGCTTCTTCTTAATTGTCTTCCTGACAATAGAGACTTTGAATCACTTGTACTTGATGAATGAGTTCCTCTACTATATGGCTTTTTTTCCTTTTCCTCTTTGTCCTCATTTAGCAACAAATTACCGAATTCTGATTTCTTAAATGCATCCTTCATGTTATGTGTTGATTCAATAAGTCTATCAATTTCCAAAATTGAATTGCTTACTGACCGATTAAGCCTTTGTAATTCTTTACTTTTTTTAGCACTACAGCCATCAACCATACCACAGTCTGACTCAACATCAGATAAACTATTAGAACTATTATCAAGTTGATCACTGTGTGAAGAATTTGTTATATTTTGAAGCCAATTTTGTGTTGACAATTGTTTATTTGATTGAGGTATACAATTTAAATCGTTCATATCAGAATTAGTAAAATTCTCTTCACTACTTGAAGAGATATCTACATTCTTCTTATTAGAAGTGCTTTTAGTAAGGGAGTCTGAATTAAAACTTTGAGAAAGTATTTTGGTGGTTAAAGCCAATGTCTTTTGAAACTCGTCTTGTATCATATCTTCATAATCATTTTGAAAGTCCTAAAAACCAATAAATAGAATTATAATAAGATGTATTTCTTATAAAAGAATCCAGCAAGACATTTATATTTGAAATTAATAATATACAACATGTATTGCAAATGAACAAAAAGTCAGACACTTACGAGGCAAATTTTAGAAAGATTGTGATTTCTGGAAGAAAATCCCAAAGCAGGGAATTTTTGCTCTGGAACCCTTATTCCCGTTGTTTTTATAGCATCAAGCCACAAGACTGACACCAAATGGATTTTCAAAAGTTTTGCTTTATAGTAGGTATTAAAAGTACCATCCTAAAAGAAATTACAAATTGACAAATATATTTTCTCATACTATCTCATAATTTATTAAAGAAAGAATATTCAGTTATAGAAATTATTGGAAATTTAATCCATTCCTCTAAATTATTATCTTGTTTAAACATTAAAATTCCTGACAGAGTAATATGAAAATACCAATACAGCTTTTTGTATCAATTATTTCAGAAATGAAATGAGAAATGGCATACTAAATTGTCACTCTTTGTTATGAAAAATTAAAATGATACAAATTTTAATATTTTTTGTTATTAATTATAATAAAAAATGAATTATTAAGGTTATGTGAATGTCTTTTAATTGTTATTGTACTGAAATAAATAAATGTCTTATCATTTATAACTTACTTTAAACACAACATGTGTTACATCTTTAGTAAAAGTCTCTCTTACTTCTCCACCCATTGCTATCATTAACTTCTTAGCTCCTAAGGATTTATCTTCACCTTTACATTTCAGTTCTACAAAACCTATGACTCCTTCTAGAAGCTTTTGGAATGGTATGGTTGTAGAAGCAAGAGTTGGTGGAAATTGATCAGAAGAAACAGAACTGTTTTTATTGACCTGTTGTATTTCCCTTGCTCGTCGCTTCCATAAAGCAGAGGGGCTCTCAAATATTGGTTTGTTTCTTATCCTCTTAGGTGTGGAATCATTTTGAGAGTTTTCATTAAATTGTAAGGGTTTATTTTTAATTATGGTCTCTTTTTCTTGAGTAAGCATTTGTAGCAACAAGGCTCGTTTTCCTTGATCTTGCATTAAATTTTCAAATAAATCGTTATTTGCCTTTCTATTAGCAGTATCTGTAGCAATTAATGAATTTGAATGCTGAAACTGCATTTTCCCTCTATTTCTATTTAATGTATTTGACTCAGGAAGTACAGATGAAGATCGTCGTTTCCTCATATTAAAATCCATCGTATACACATTTATTCTGCTAATAATTAATTCCAAACCATTACTTTATTATTACCTCAGATCATTATTACAATTAAAATAACCATACACAAAAACACCCTTTACCATTTTTCAGTGGCGCTTACTTTTAAAATATGACATTGGCATTTTAAAACGAATCTTTTTAAGGTGCATTCCATTTCGTTGAGTCGTATTAAAATTACGTGCATCGATATATTCTAAATATTGTTTTATATAAAAAATAACTACTATTTCTAAAAAATAAAACAGCCGAAATTATTTTGTTTGTAAACAATATTAAGAAAAATTACTGTATTTTGCATTAAGATATAATATACGTTTACTATTAAACCTTTCTTTTTGGATTAAAAAAATAAATAAATAAACATTATTAAATAAGTACACAGAACTATTTTCAAATCAAAAAAGGACAGTTATGCAATAACTGAAAATGACGACTCGACGCTGGAATGACTACATTACTAAGATTACTAAGATAACCTACTTTCCATAACCTCTATGGGGTTTTACATGTTATTAAGTTTTTTAGATTTTTATTTGTAATGTACATAAGCCATTATTTTTTTCGGATTTGTATTTGTTTTTTAGTTTAATGCATGACTCTACAGCATGAATTAATGAGAAAATGAGCTACTCGAGTATTAATAAGTCGCTCTATTGTTTAAACTATTAACTATACATATATGCTCCATCCGATTTTTTTACAAGAAATGCCATGCTCTGAGAAATGGTCTTATCAATGTTTCCATTTAGAATATTTTTCTGAGGGAAATAAAACAGTGCATACGGTTTTATTCTGGAATTTCACACAATTTGTTTCGTTGCTTGGCTCATTGTCATTGTATTCTACGATTATTATTTGTGTCTCGGTTTTATTGACTCTACCGCTGGAAAGACGTAGTTCTAAATTAAAAATTAATTGTTAATTGCAATTTTGTAAATATCTTTAAAACAGTACGGGGTATGTGGAGTGGGAGAATCGATCCACTAAAGAAATTTACAAAATATTTCAACATAATTTTAGACCTTCGGAACATTAAATTATAGAGATGCTTTTATAAGTTGGTTATTAAGACTTCTAACTTATTAGCATTAAAGTTCACAGCAGCATTGTAAAAGTAACAGTTAAACAATGTGCCGTGTCTCTCTTGAAATATTGATTCTACGTAATCAGCTTTCGGAGGTATACAGTATACCTAGGTCTATATAATGAATATATTGTTTTGTAGAAAAACTGTTATATTATTTAATTATAAGCAATTGAAAATTGTAATTGCAATAGTTTATAAAGAAGTTTCCCACCACTTTGTTGGTTTCTAAAGATGAGAGACCTTAACCAATACCTCAAACAATAATTTCCTGCCGTCAAAACCGACATAGGACTTTTTCAGAGTAAAAAGTATAATTTGTCTGGTCTATGACACTTCATATCATACAGGTACATAGTTAAAAACATTTACCCATTTCATATAAGCATTTAACAAATGGTGTTGGAATTATTTCTTTTTAATACATCAATCTTATTTGAAAAAGTCCGCAAATATCCCCCTGGATACTAATACTAATTACCACGCGTGAGAAGGTATTTATATGAACATACCCCTGAAACCTGAAACTTTGGCACATTATCCTCCCGGGAAATTTGAATTAAATATTAAAATACATGATAATACGTAAGGTTTCAAGTTTTGTAATAGAGAAAATTCGACTTTTATTAGTGTTAAAATGTTTCTAAATAAAATTTGAAGAAGTAAACAGAAAAGAAAAACCCAAAAAGCGTTAATCAGCAGGTGAAGTAACGTCGAAAGCAATAAATTTGTTTGAAAGGGAGAGAAGAATAAAAAAAGGCTCGAATTATTAAATTTTCATACTTTATTTTTGTGAAATGTTTAACACTAACTAGATGAAAAAAATTAGTAATAAATTAAAGTCGAAATAAAAATTAATTTCACGAAGGAAAAACAGGATGGGTTCAAGGAATAGGACGAAGAAATAAATTTGACGATTAGGGAAAAAATGTCCTAACGAAAGACGAGTGCTTTCCCTTTTTAACTGAAAAGTATATATATATGTATATTGCACTGGCTGCGGGGTCATTAAGATTGTCAATATTATTATTTAATAAATGGTAGGTAGGTAGCAGCAGCGTGGGCAATTTTAATAACCACCATAATAATTACGTGTATAGATAGTTATTATAGTAATAATGGTAGTAGTAGTAGCAATCGATAAAAAAAATGGTAATAGTAAGAAGTAGCGGAGGGGGCGTAGTAACACGGCACCACCACGCGCGGTCGCGGAATGTAGTCAAATAACACATGATAAACAAGACAATATTGTATAAATTATAAATATATTATATAAAAACAATTACGGGGCGTGCGCCTCCATCACATCATTATAGAGCTACCGACACAACACTTACAGTCTGTAAAAATTGCCTAATATATTAATTAATCAATTAATTAATTAATAATTACTATAATACAGCTCGCTATTATTCGTAACTTTCAGCTTATAAAAAAACGGAAGAGTAAAAAATGAAAAAAGAAAATAAAACAAAAATAATATAAGCAACGTAGTTTCTTTATAGTTGTGTGGGTGCGGAACTATGCACAGTGTGTACATCACCCCCTCCTTCGCAGGGGGAGGGGTAACAATCCGCCAATTTTTTAGTATGTAGTATTTTTTCTCTTAAAATTCTTGTTCGATAAATAACACAGCCTCGCGAAGCCAAATACTTTTAGGTATCGCAACGTCGTTCACATTCGTTTCACACTTTTTCTTTTTCTTTTTTTTTTCTTTTGTTTAAAAAGGTAAAACATTTCACTATATCATGATCATCATTATTATTATTATTTTAGTAATTACTCATCATAACGTGTATGCGCGTGTGTGTGTTATGTGTGTGTGTATGTTTGTGTTTCATCATGTATTGTGGTGTATATGTAATGTAATGATATCTATTTTACATAATATTAAACATATGTACAACTTTTATGCAATTTATCAACGATACTAACTACACAATATCGTCCAGTCAATCTTAAATTAATTACACTTTTTACAATATAAATACAAAGGCGGCACGGAGACCAGTCGAAATCTCTTATTAGAATAAGTATACTTCAGTTAAATAAATCAATATTTATTTAGACCACTGTTTAAATTTTTTTGTACAGTCACACAGCACCTGGTTGTCTTAAATGTTTTCTTCCCCCTTTTCGTTCTCTATCTCTCTCCCCCTATCTATCTATTTATCAAGGAAATCTCTTTTATTTTCCTTTTCTCAAAGCGCTTACCCGTTGCTTTCTTTCGAATCTCGTCGCTTAGAACAACAACAACAAATAACAACAAATTGACGACGAAACAATAGATACTATTATTTTTTATGACAGGATAGTCAGTCGATCAGCCTTCATTCGTTATAAGAATTTGCCCCGTCTCGTAATTTTCTTTCTCTCTAATAATACAAAACCATTCTATCGTCATTCATCGCCACTAAAGCTGCTCCACAAATTTACTGAGTTGATCTTGAGGAGTCATCGGAGGCACATCGTTGCCGTCCTGACCTTGACCATTAGGCGACGAGTGCGTATGTAAACTGTTCGTATGATTTTGACCGAGCAACATTTCGGAAGTGGCCAAGTCATGGGGGGACGGTTGAGGACCTCGCGGACTCGGTACCGGTTGATTACGCGGGCTTGGTATGGGACGCGGCGACGGGTTTGGTTGCGGACTGCGTATAGGAGGCGGACTCCGCACGCTTTGCATCAGCTGTTGCTGTTGCTGTACCGAAATACCACCCGGCGGCGGACCCATTACGCCTTGCGGCGATGGCACTGGTGGCGGCGTCGGTTTGAGACCCTGAATTGGCGGGTATTGTTGGTCAGCGAACGAATTATTATATGACATATGAGGCTGTCGAATCGCGGGCAGCCTTTGTTGGTAAGCGGGGGGTGCGGGCGGCTGTTGAAATTGTTGCTGCTGTTGTTGCTGTTGCTGTTGCTGCTGCTGTTGCTGTTGTCGCTGTTGCATCGCCAGCAACTGCTGGTGTTTGTACCATTGCTGCTGTTGCTGGTTCATTTGCTGAGCTGCAATCATTTTTTTTATTGAAATATTTTTGTTTGAGCGAATCGACCTTATCGTGTACGAAAGATAATTCTAGATTAAGCTTTTATTTTCTTCGAGTCACATGCAGTCTACACATTGTAGTTAATAATTCTACTGAGATTTGTCCACAAACCACATAACATACAGTACAAAGAAAGAAGAGATCACCAGCAATGTCTGAGCGAGGACCAGGGTACGGATATGGTTATATACATGCAATGTTTTAAGGAATGTAGTGTATTAGAAGTTAATTAATATGTATAAGTTATTTTATTACATGTAGTAATGAGGGGTTAATTAAGCGTTGCGATGTTAGGTATGATGAAGGTTAATGTTGTAATTACATGATAAAGGAAATTAACACAAATACACCATACAGGGTTAAAAATTATGTAGTGTTCACACAACACCGTAGAACCTTACTATACATTAATAAAAGAATTTCTTTTAAGCTAATAAACATAAAGTGTTTTTAAAATGCTTTTTGGTACTTAATAACTGTTTTGTTTTGATTATTTAATTAATGTATTAGTATGCTCATTAAAAGTTTAAAAAACTGAACATTCTTTTCTCATGGCCTTTACATTAAAATAGATTATCAAAAGGCATCATTATATGATACTACACATGTTAATACTTGTCATGTTGTCTAGTTTAAGGCATGCATAACATATTTTTAAAATGAAATAATTCTACAAGTTTTCCACTGAAGTGAATTGGCTACTTATTCTCCAGTAAATTCAGATCTCTTTTTAACGTCAATAAATTAAAATAGACAACTACCTTGTGGTCCAGGAGCGGGTCCTTGTCCAGGTCCTTGGCCCAGCATTGTCTGCATTTGCATCCTGTTTTGGTGCTGTGGCGGAGTCGGTTGCTGATTCAACATATGCTGTAACTGTTGTTGAGATGCTCCAGTGACTCCCGCGGCTCCACCACCCTGTTGCGCTTGAGCCTGAGCCTATTGAATAAAAATACAGTACCATTTAAATAAAATAAAATCCCTTATGTTTTGAAAACTATTACGTAACATAAAAAAGAATTTTATTTTATAACGCTTATTTAAAAAAATATTTTAAGATTGCTAGCTAGTGACAGAATAAAATATATATCTATGTTAAACAAAATAACATTACTAACCTGTCTCTGTTTTATAAATGCAGCCATCAGCGGTGGGTTTGTTTTCAATATAGCTAATATTTGTTGCTGTTGCTCGGCCGAGTGCGGAGATCGTAGTGTCTGCATTAATTGATGCAGGGCCTGTTTATGCATCATATTGCCACCAGACGTGTTGAGACCGCCCGCTCCTGGCCTGACTGTTGGCGAGGCGGCTTGCATAGGAGTACCGCCGAGCTGGTTCTGTGTCGGCATGAGTTGTGGCGCCGATTGACGTAAACCTTGACCAGCACCACCAGGATATCGCTGCTGCCATTGTTCCATAGGTAATAAGTTACCACCTGAACATAAAAAGAAACAAAAACAATTATGTACACTAAGTTGGTAAATAAATCAACTGTAAGATGAACTCAAACTTGTCATATTAGTTTCGTTTTATTGTATTAAATAGATATGGAATAAAGAAACGATATTTTTATTATGAATAAAGTTACTACGTAAACGTCAGCTTTTTTATTTTATGTAAAAAAAAAACTCATAATTTCATTTTTTTTTAAGTTAAGTAAAAACATACCTTGCCCAGCTCCGAGATGTCCCATGGCTCTCTGAACTTGCGGAGGCGGCATACTCTGGCCGGGAACGCCAGCTCCGGGCGTAAGCTTTCCGTAGCCCACATGGGGTTGTTGTTGTCTTGCCGCCTCCTCCTGTACTTGTTTGACGACTTGAAGAACGTTCGCGGGCGGAGTCTGCGTTCCAGGCTTGATACCGATACCTGCCTGATGTGGTGACTGCATTCCCATGCCGACGGTTGTAATCGCGCCCGTTCCACCCATTGTTCCCGCGGGACTCACTGCGCCTGGTAAGACAGTCTGTGCTCCTGAACCCAACGACGACATCGTCGCACCAGGAACAGGACTCTGTGGCACCATTGTCCGCGTGTTCATTACGGCCATACGACGGCGCAGCAGTTGCGCCTGTTGTAGTCGTTGCTGTAACTGCTGCTGTTTTAGTTTGTGTTTGATATTCGAGCAGAACGGTACCGGGCACTTGGTTTCTTGGCAGTGTTTTGCGTGGTAACAGCACAGCGCTATCAATTGTTTGCATACAGGACAACCACCTGTAACAAAAAAATATGGTTGCTTCCTTTTTTCTACTTTTTTTAATTTATTTATATATTACATCGCAGTAACATCGTAAGCACGTAATAAACAATTACCTACTCAACATTAAAAGAACCGCACAAATCAAACTAACAACTACAAAAGAGAAGATGAAATGGTATCAGCTTTTACTTAGTAAAAGTTTGCCATTAAAAAGGTAAATAAAACACCGCAAATCAAGCCTTTCACAAAAATTATTTAATGCATAACCATTACACACCTGAACATTACTGTGTTAGCGAAACAAATGTTGTTATTAAATAATTTCTGTGAGTCTTCGTCTGTGTTGTTCTATTTACCTTTGTATTATTGGAGAAGAAGAATAAAATGTATATACTGAGCGATACTAACCGTTCGTTTTTCGTTTGCAGACTTTGGTATGCGTGACAACTCGTCGCATCTTCTGACAACTGGTGAGACGACAATTCGCGTCGCGACACTGACATGCGTGCACTAGGTTCTGAATGCACCTTTGAATTGAGAGGGTGCGTGCCTCTTGAGGATTGGCTTGTTTTTCGCTCGGCGAGGAGCCGTCGTCGAGATCGAGTCCTAGTTTTTCCATCTTATGCGGATGGCCCTCTTTCTCGTAGCACAGAGTACACAGATCGAAGTCGTCGCACACGGTGCAATGGTAACGGGTTTCGACGTGAGACTTGCAATGGTTGCACGTGTAGACGAACTTGTCCTGGCCCTGATTGTGCAACTCATACAACATTGCCATCGTGCTGTATTTCGCACGACGAAGCGACGAGAATTCGTAGTGTTTTTCACGCGCCATTGTTAAAAACGCATCTCTGCCGTCCATGAGATCACAGTTTATAAAAGGGTCCGGGTCTTGAATTGGCTAAAACAAGAATAAATAATATTATACAAAAAAATATCATTTTATTAACAGACTTACCCCTAAACTAGCTGCCCTTTGTACACTATGTAACCTTATTACAAAGAACACCTCTTTATGTTTATCCATCGTTGCAAATATTTTTGCAGACAGATCGTTTCCTGTCTGTGGAGTGTTAGACTTTTTACTATTCTTCCGCTGATTCGATTTGGACTTATTGCTTTTCTTCGCTTTCTTCTGACCCTTCTTTTTACCGTCCACACCGGACTCGCTGTCGTCGGATATTGAAAACATCTAATAATGAAAATAAACAATTGTTATATACACATATTAAAAAATTAAACAATTTTTAAAATGTTTATAATTTTTTTTAACAGCAAGTCAAATTTGTAAAATTTCTGCATGCGCCTTCTAATAGACAATAGCTCAAATAAAATGAGACTCTCAGTTTCGCTCTGAAAATGCTGACGTTTGAAGTGGGCGAAAAACGTGTCCGCTCAATAAATTTTGTTAGTGGTAATTAGGATGAGAGTCTCTTTTTATTTATTCATTTACCAGCCTCTTATTTCTACTTTGACAACAGGATAAGTTATACGACAATACGATTTTATAAAATATACTAGCCACTAAAATGTTTCCTGAAATATAGAGATCATACAGGTGAATGAAGGAATTGTAGCGGTTAGTTAAATTTAATATGTTAAATTTGTAAGTATTATTAAAATCTTCGGAGAATTAAAATGTAACTATTACTTTATGCTAACAAACCGACGAACGTAAAAATGCCTGTCTGGATGAACTAGACTAAACAATAAATAAAGATTAGGAGTGCAACGGGTACAATATCGATGCGAGATCATTGCACTCTAATAAGGTCGTTAAGGGTTAGAATAGCTTGGCAGTACATAAAAAAAGGAACTATAAAAAGTCAGAGTTTGTAATATATTAGTTAGTAAGTCTTTACCTTTCGTTTATTTTACATTTATGCTGTCGATTACGTAATCTTATTGTTCTGTGTGCTTGTTTTTTTTTGTGTGATCCAAATTAAACTTATTTTTAAATTTTATCGGACTATTCTTTTTTGTTGTGTTATTTTTGTTCATTTGTTCACCGAACAAACCCCGATAGAATAATCAAAATAAGTTAAGTCATTTAAGAAAAAATCACAAATGTATTATTGCCTTTTATGTACTCTTGATAATGACTGCTTAGTCAAAACGATTGTTGAGGTTTTGTTAATAAGATTTGGTTGAAACATTTATACTGTTTGCTATATTCAAAAATGTATTACATAAAGGTAGAATAGAGAAAACTCCTGTTTTTAAATTGATGAAACATGACTAATACGTCTCAAAGAATTTAGATGTTAAACTTACAGCATTTGCGGCCGCTGCAGCTGCTTCTGCAGCTTCTGCCTGTTTCCTCTTTTCTTCTTCTTCTTGATCAAGTTCTTTTATGCTTTCCTCTAACACGTTCGGCCAAAAGTCGCCTTCGAAATATGGAAGATCAGCCGCTGACCTAAGATGATCTTCCATTGCTTGCTTGAGGATATCCTAATAGCAAATATAATCACGTTATTGAAATCTCTTCGGGAAACATTGTTATTTTATTACCAACCTTGTAATCAAGAACAATCCTTTCGATGATACCTTTGTCGAGCATTTTCTTGTACCAGTCCTGAAGGCGTTTGGGTTTTGGTATCTTCTGTTCAACGGGGTGGCAGTGGAAGATATAATCGTCGCCTTCACTTGGCGGACACGCCCATATATGAGCCATCGTATATCCGAGCTGTTTCACGTAGTCCATATAACCGAGCAAGATTTCGTGATAGACTGCGGTCCTAAACTGGCGCGGTTTGAAAAAATGCACCGAATCGAGATAAGCGATATAAACGCGTCTGGTGTTTGGGGAAGGACAGTCACTCCCGTACTCTTGCACATGCATACCAAAAAAGCACACATCCACGCCATCAATCTCCTCAAACGCAAACAAAGCCTTAGCGCGATACGGGAATTCTGGAGACAATTCGCCGCTTTCAACAAACTTAGCGCGCATGCCCGGTTTAACTTCGACAACTTTTTCTGAACTCGAAACTACCCGGATATGAACCTCTCCAGCACCGGCTTCCTTCTTTTTCAAAAAGTTATTCACACGCGTCTCGATGTACACGCCCAATTTCGTAGTGGGTAGTCGTTTCGCACTGAATTTATTCTCTTTCCGTTTCGTGCCTTTCTTTTTATGGCACTCGTCACATGTGAAGCCCGATGTCCAGATACAATCCAAGTGGAGTACGCAAATCTGGTGCAATTTACGACCGCACTCGTTGCAGTAAACAAATTGCTCCATCTCCAGATGGTCGTTCTTCATTTCTTTGAACTGGTCCTTCTTTATTACGCTGCAATAAATAATATTTAACCAAAGAATACTTGTTCCATTCAGTAGAAATTATAGTCTACAAAATTTGTTAATTATTGAATAAATGATTTCAAAATAATACTAAATTAAATAAGTTACAAAAATCAATTGCTTAAGATCGAAATTTAATTTAAATAAAAAGAATTCATATTTTTTCATTTAAGTTTAGGTATCACTATAATAATAGTGACATAACTGTCTGTTAGCACATAAAACAGTTATTGAGCCTGAAATATTGTTTAGTTCTTTCTTTTTTTTTGAGTACGAATATTTTCAATAAGAAAATATAAATATATTTGTCAAATAAATAGTACTAATCAAAGAATTAATGGACGCAATAGTCTAAATTTTATGAGAAAAATGACTTACTTTTAATAGTCCATTATTTTACATATTTTTAGTTTACAATTTAAAAAGAAAGTAAAAAACGGGACTTACGTTTGTGCTTGAGTAGGATCGTCTCCTAGGGTTACGGTGTCGCCCTGGATATCGTTGAAACACTTCTGGCAGAAGGTGTATCTGTTGGAGTCAAGTCCGAATGCTTTAAGACTGCAGGGTCAACAAGCGGACAGCCAACAAGCGATGTAGGTGTATAAATTGTGGTGGTGTTTAGGTAGAAAGGTGGTAATCGGGAAAGAGAAAAGATGAACCAGCGTTAAATAGTGATTTACATTTACAACGAGAAAAAATAATTACCCTTTTATATTATTAAAGTTCAAATTTTTATCTTTAAATAACATATAAGACAAAAAAGCGTAAAAAATCTCCTTATGAAGACAAAGAGGCAAAGTTTTATAAAACTATATAGTAATCTGCTTTTTCCACATTCCAATTTATGTAATGTAAATATGATATTTGTAATTTCTTATGCATACAAACTAAATATGCGCTCCAAGAAAAAGTGTTTTGAAAAAACTTAATATATATTTTCACTATTGTAATAAAAATTGAAACCTTGCAATAAGTATTTTATAGCCATTCTTCATTGTCACAATGTGATATATTTTGCAAATGTAAATCACATGCATGGGTTAATAATGCTCAAGCACACTACTAAATCATATTTGTGGCATAGCAGTACTATTTCTTATTTCGTTAATTAAATTAGCATATTACGTGCCCATTAATATTAACGGTGTTTATAAAATAATTGATATATTAAAAAAATAGTAATAGCATATTGATACTACACTAATTGTACGAAAAAAGACAAACAAAAATATAAAATATTCAGACATTTTAATTATTTATTATTTTCGTCTTTTAACTTCCGTGTAAATAATTTTCGATATCTTTTTGATAAGAAATAAAATTAAAATAAATGTTTTCAAACTTATTTTCACTCAAAGAAAGGCTTTACCAATAGAGAATACTTTAAATAAAATCAAAATGTGAAATAGCAACAAAAAAGCACTGACCTGTTTTGATAACTGTAGTATTTGGCATCTCGAGGAATTGTACACAATTGTTTTCCATAACAGCACAGGACCTGGGGATTGAATGTGTATTTTCTCCCACAACAATAACCCATCGACTGCATCACTGGGTCTATTTCTTGTTCGAATACTTCCGCTAGCTATAAGAAAAACAAAATTTAATGACAAATTAAGACAAAAGGGTTGAAACTGACTTTGGTGCAATGCCGGTAGACCCTGCTCGTTTTCCTGTTGTACAGCCACGCATTATCAAACATCAGCCACACATCATCAACATATTCCCAAGGATCTTGGTATTGGCCAATGTCCAGTTTCCTTTTTATCGTTGAGAGATCCATTGGTTTTTTCACGATATCAAAGTAATCGGGTATTCCCAGACTTTGTGGATCAACGGGCTGTCTAAATGGAATACTCTCAGGATCTTGACGATACAGTTTCTCCAATGTGGGCATGAGTTTTTGCCTTAGTTCGTCAGGCTTAAATACTAAAAACAAAAAACATTACCTAAAAGTCCATTAAAACATGTGACATGATAAACTTACTACATTTACGTTTTAAACTATCTTGTCCCTGAATAGGGACTATATCTCGAGATATTGGGGACGGTTTGATGTCAGCAGAACTGTCTGGCGTACTGGGCGGTTCGTCTTTTACTCCGTGCTCTTCCATCATGTCCATACCCTCCATAGTTTCCGTCTTAATTTCTTGCTTTATTTCAGACTTGATACCTTTACCGCCGCACTCGCGGCCGTCCATCGTGTTACCATCTTCCTCTCTTATATCCATTGACGACGTGTCCTCTTGTTTGGTGTTATCCAATTTACCTTTGATACCGCCGTTCGAGGACGGAGGTGGCGAATCGTCGTCTTTTTGTGCGGCTGTTATCGCCGCCATCTGAGAAGACATTGACGTAGGACGGGGCGCGTGCAATGCCTGACGCTCCGCCGCTGTCATACCCTTGCCTGAAAATAATATATTAATTAAATTTAAAGAAGAAAATTATTTATATAGCTATATAGATGGAGTAAAGTTTGCATATAAAGGAAAAACCTTGCAGGAGTGCCATTGGCACCGTATATAAGCCTACTTAAAATTATCAATAAATGAAATTAAATTATATACCTATTCTATAATTATTAATCTATAAATTATTACTTAAAATCTCAGTAATACAAAAGAAAACAGAAAATCTGCTAAAAGTAGTTTAAGATAAGGAATTAATTCTATGAATAGGTTGATGGACCAACAATATAGTAAATAGTTGAGTTATTCATTCAGATATCTTTTGTTATGTAAATTTTCGCGTATCCATTGCCAAATCTTTGTTTTAAGTGTTTTCCAGAAGTTTCTGAAGTAGTGTTCATGGTTTTTAATTCGGCGGTCATTTTATTATAGTATTTTGTAGCCGTATACTCATAGTGCTTTTGTCCCATGTTTAGTTTATATGCAGATAGTTGTATGTTCTTTTGCCTGGTTGTACTTCTATGATTTGTGTATCTACTTTTTAATATCTCATACTCAAAACAAATGGCTTCCAGTATGTATTGTTGGACAATGTTTAACGGTTTACGATTGTTACAAGTAATATTACCTGAGACCTTGCCAAATATAATATTAATGATTTTGTCTTGTAGGTTCATTAGATTTGAAAGTATATTGTCATAGGCGCCACCCCACGCTATTATAGCGTAGGTCAATATACTATTAGAAAGTGCATAATAGATCATGACTAAATTTTTTATTGTCATTATTTTTTTAAGTTTAGGGAATACATATACTAAGTAGCGGGTTTTTTAATAATGTTTTGTACGTTCCCCTACTATTTTACATGTTGATCTATGTGGATACCAAGATATTTTGTTGTATATTCCCTCTTGAGTACCGTTCCTTTTAAAGCTTAAATGAATAGTCTCTATAATTTCCGAAAGTGATATAAATGCTTTTTTGTACATTTAGGGCAGAGCTATTATGATATAACCAGTAATTAACAATTTGCAATAGTCAAATAGTTGCTTGACTCATTATGGTGGTATCATCAGAAAATAATATGCCTGAGGGTGAAAGATGAAGTAAGCTATAAATATATATATATATATATATATATATATATATATATATATATATATATATATATATATATATAAATCAATATATATTAGAAACTGTTATTTAATATCTTACCTAAACTGCTTGCTGAAACGTTCGATGGTGAGGAGACAATAGGAGTGGGTGGTGCAGGTGAAGCTCCCCTAGAGGAGCTGACCGACGTTGGTCCCACGGTAGTAGTCGTATGCACCATGGACGAGGTGGTAATGTCAGGGGTGGAACTGGTCAGCCTTGGCGTCGCTCCTCCATTAGAGTTAATTTGTTGCTGCTGCTGCTGTTGTTGAGACTGACTAGTAACCATTCCGCCGACACCTACCGCTGTCGACTGATGTAAACCGAAAGCGGACGGGGACGGTGCGAGTCTGTTCTTCAGTACTTCGTTGAACTGTTGTTGTTGAGTAAGCGTAGGCGATGTGGCAGGCAAACTGGGGCCGTTACTTGTCGGTGCCGACATGCTGCCTGAGGGTGGTTGCGGTTGTTGCGACATCGGTTGACCGAATGGCGATAAACTGGGCTGCGACGGTATATTTGAGCCGGTTGGACTCGGGCCTGGAAGACCAACAGCTACTGATTGCTGTTGAGCGTTCCCAATACCTGCTGTTGTTGCACCCTGCCCAGCGAACAACATACGATTTTGTTGATTAAGAACGCTGCCTAAACCTAAAATAGGGTAAATTAAAGTCAGTTTAATACGTAAAAACGTAATATTTTTCAAATAAAATTATTAAGAGAAAAACTTCCCAATTAATCCTTAAAAAAAAAAACAATTCACTGGTAATAATTAACTTAAAAAACTATATGACAATTTTCTACATAGTTTCAAATTATAAAAAAAGTATTTGCTTGTCATTTATTTTTTTATTGAAGCATGTGACACAATAAAAACTGCAAATTAAAAACTTACCAATAGAATTGCTGAGAGCTGGAGAATTGCTCCGTAAACCAGCCTGCTGAGACAAAGCACTTCCAGGAGCCCCAGGTCTCGGACCGACTCCAGGAACAGTACCTTGAAGTCCCGGCCTCAACTGTTGCTGCTGTAACTGCTGCTGTTGTTGCTGTAACTGCTGCTCTTTACGTTTTTGTCTCTTCTCTTCCAGTTCTTTTTGTATCTTATAGATTTTCTCTGCGAGTAAATGGTAGTATTCAGAGCGCGAGTCTGCCATCTCGTACATGTCACCCTCCACTTTGCGTGCGTACGCTACTAAATTGTGCATCCGTTTATCTTGCATCGCTTGAAGATCCGGGGTAGGAAAGATTGCCTGCACCAGCTTGTGCACCAGGTGGTTACGGAGATCAGGCGTGACTGATTGGTGCCACTCTTTGGTTCCTTGCATTGGTGTAGCCGTCACCTGGCCAGGCTGTAGACCCGTTGATACTTGCATACGTCCATCAGCGCCCACCTTAAACAAAACAAGTACTACTATTAAAGACACCACAAAATAAACTCGAACTATATAAGATTCGAATAGAATGAGGTTTTACTCACGACAGCTTGTGATTGAGAATCTCCAGCACCAAAGAGCTGTACTCCGGTCACGTTCTGCGTGATGTTGGCTGCCACCTGGGCGACGGCGGCGCTCTGTGTTGCGGCTGGGTTAGAATCACTTCCAAGTGGTAAACTAACATTCGGAGCTGATTGTTGATTTTGCGTGGGTGCTAATACTCGAATTCCGCTTATATTAGCCGCCTGTTGTTGCTGCTGTTGTGAATGTTGCAAGATTTGATTGGTGGTAGCGGGGCCACCTCCACTTGCCAAAGGCAATCGAATACCGGGACGAGGCTGTACCACATTCGGTATGAGTCCTGCAGGAGTCGGACCCGTCGTCCCCGTCGTCGGACATTGAATACCGAGCGCGTCATAGGCTCGGCGCATGTCTGACGCCGACGGATTCGGCGATTGCGTCGTTTGAGGTTGATTTGTAGTAGCTTTAAGGAAAAAGGGCAACAGAATCAAATAATTACAATAGAACAAATGGTCATTATTACGACTTACCATTGGGATTATTTCTATTCTTATCTGCTTGTTTGAGGGGTAGACAAACGGGACAGTCATTCCGCACACAATTTTTCCAATGGCTGATTATTTGTCGCGAGGAACTGCAATGGGGTACGGAGCAGCTCTTGCCTGCCTGACACGTAGTCATGTGATTTAAAACGTTCTTCATCACCTTACAATGGGGTAACGTACACAACCACACCTCACCGTTGGCCTGTGCTTCGCGTCGCTGACACTTGTGCGCGTGTAAAAGCAACACGAGTTGCTGTTGGATTAGCTTTCTCTTTTCTGGATCTGTAAATATAGAATTTAAAAAATGTATCTACCATCTATCCCACGACCGAATGAACAAATATGAACCTATCAAAGAAATTCGTGTATACTATTCTTCTTTCTTAATTCAAATATCGTAAATAAAGACAGACATTAAGGAGAATACTGGACGAATGCATAACATACAACTTTAGAGTATAATTCAATAAATGTCGCATTGAAAAAAGATAATGCAATAGTGCCAAAGTAATACTAAACAGCTAGTAGTAAATTCAAGTTAAACGAGAAATTCAGTTGGTACTACCGTGTAACATGAACTATAATTTTCAGCTTCATCAGTTTTGTCTATATTGGGATTTAATAAAACATTAGGCTAGTGAAATGCCTAAAGTAATTTTTAACGTTTCCTTTACCTCAATTGAATGCTTAGGAATTACACATGCTACCAGGTATCGTCAGATCAAATTAAGGATATTAATAAATACTAGTACTAGATCGTACGAATTAATATAACTTTTCCGCTTCAGCCTAGAATTACTTCGTTCATTCTATCATCGAATAGAAAATAGTAATTCTCGCACATTAAACAAAAAAAGATATCAACGTATTAATAATAAAAGAGATAGGCACCTGTTGATGCTGCTGGTGCCGTTCCGGCAGTGGTCTGATTTTGAGTTGCAGTCTGAGGTCCTGGCTGCGACCCTGCAGGGGCTCCAGATTGGGGCTGAGCAGGAGATGCGGCTGGTGGCTGAGTTTGAGCCATCCCACCTTCACCACCCGTTGTAGGACCAACAGGCCCTGCGGGTCCACCGAAACGGTTCTGTTGGATTGCTATCGAACCAGGTCTTTGAGGAGCTACAACGCCACCTACAATTACATCAAAAATTAGCTACGAACATAAAAAAAGCAAATCAGAAACTTCAACAAGGAAGTGTTTGCTTGAAATGTTACTTACCACCGACGTGGACGTTTTGAGGCCCTGTCGCGTTCGAATACGGATACGGAGTATTAGCAGGCATTACTTGACCTACTGGTCCACCAAGCTGCATCATCCCTGGAGGTTGCATGCGCGGTCCCATTGGATGTATCCCGTGGGGACCTGGCGTTCGTTGGTTCATTTGTTGTTGAAGAGATGCCACGTTTCTTGCATTCATCATGGGACCATTCTGTATGGGCTGCAAGAAAATATTTTGTTCTAGTAAATTTACTCATCAGATTTAAAGTTTAACTGCATACCTGAGGTACCCCGTGATTAGCAGGATGGTGTCCCGGAGCCATCATGTTGGTAGCGTTAGGTAGTCCCTGTTTACTCATACCACTAGACACAACTAAGCCTCCTCCCGCCATTGTGCCCAAGTTTCCGCCCATATTACTATTGGTCATTATCATATTTCCGCCCGCACTCACGTTTGCTACGCTGTTATTCATACCTAAATTTAATATAGTCAAAAAAACGCTAAATTAGTCACCTTCTCCACAATTATTGCTACCTTCAACACAATTATTGCTATAAGCATTACTTGTTGTCAAAATAAGAAGTACTTAAATAACTGAACATAATATAGTATCATAACTTTGATAAATTAATATGGAATGTATATTTAAATTCGTTATTCAACTTTAAATACCTTAGAACAAATGTAGTCTTTTTACATTGCTTTTGCATTAAAATATAATTATTATTGTAAATAATAATATGAATATCCTCACCTTGAATGGAACTCATAACCTGAGGAGAACTTCCATTATTTGCAATGGATTGTAAGCCTACACTACTAGCAATGCTGGATGGGAGACTTCCTAGAGACATCTGATCTACTACATTCCCTTTTGCGACAGATACATTAGGAGGCGATTGTAAATTCGGACTTTTACTACCTAATTGATTACCCGCAAGACCTAAAGCGTTTCCGACCAAAGTTTTATTGCCCTTAAAAAAATAAAATACATTCGTTAGAAAATGAAAAAAAATTTTCGAGAAAACGTAATCTAAGAATACCTGCTGCTGCATTAAGTGATGATTAAGTTGCATTTGTTGCCGTAATGCATTGGTTCCTTCTGCATTTTCCATGCCATTTTGCAATGTTCCAGGACCTGGGCCCTGAGCCGGAGGTTTGTTATTCCCCATGGGATCTGATACCATCCCCCATGAACTACCTGAGGAAATAAGCTCCTCCGGAAGATCATTTTCCAAATTAAACATATCAATGTTAGATAACATTTCTAAAAAGAAATAAACAATAAAGTAAGAACGGGTTTGATCAAAATTTAGATGCTGGTCATAGATGAAAAAATGAATGATACATTAGCTTGATTAAAATTAAAATAAAACCTGAACTTTTTAAAAATACATAAATTGAAAAATATCCTCAAATTATTTTCACTATGTTTAACACACAACTGTACTAATTTATGAAGGAGTAAATCTGTATTTTAAAAACTACAAATTATAAACATGTACAAGTCTACTGGAAGCAAACATACACATGTGAAATATAAACTTTAATCCATATTGCAATTGAAATGAATAAAAAAAATTATAGTTTTTCAAATTGGTAAAGTTACATGCAAAAATACTTTAGCAGAAACTCTGACATGGCATTTTTACAATATTTGGATGCATTATGCCATCTTTTGTATTATATGCTGCTATTATTAAATCATTAACAAATGTTACATCATTTAACAAGTGTCCACTGCAACATTTACAAATCATGATCCTCTGACAAATGATTTTGAAGATTAGCTTTTAGAAAATCGATTATTCAAAGTTTTAAGGGATTACATGAAATTTCTTCACAGCATAACTAATTGTTACAATCTTTAATAATACATACTTAAAATTTAGTAGATTATTGATAAACTAACAAATAGTTGTAATATCTAATTAAACGCAGAAAATAATTAAAAGCAAGCAAATGTATACAGTAGACACTTGGTTTAAAACTAAATGTAGGTATCCCATAGCAGTGGATCTATTTGAACAGCATAAATGAAAATAATTTTATACAATAAATATTTTTATGAATGAAAGGATATTTGGTTAGCAATTTAGTAATGGTACAATTAGATTTAGTTAGTATTATACACTGTAGATTACTAGACAGTGTGAAATGTGAATCGAAGCAGTATTTACTTTGCTGTTGGCGCATATTCCACTGCCGAAGATCAGGCTGTCCACAACCCATAGTAGGTCCAAGATTTTGTCCAGATGCCAAGCCATAGTTGTAAACTTGTTGCATTGCCACTAATAGTTAGGTACAAATACAGAATTACTTTTTTTTCTCTACCATCACCTACTTAATTCTAACCTAGATTTGTAGGAATTTAGTAATAAATTTAGAATGATTAAATTATGAGAAGCTTTTTCGCTATATACAATTTTTTTAGTAGGTACAGAAAATTCATGCAAGGTAAGCAAAATACCAAAGCACACATGCAAAAAGAAGTTCAAGAGCGATATTGTTTACAAACGTATTATGTCAGTGCCATGTTTGTTTTGGAGTACCTACTAAAACCCGGCTTTTAACGTTTTTCAAAAATTGATGATTAAAATAAGTTAATGAAAATAGATGCGAAAAAATAAAAAAAAAACAGCTGTCTTTAATATTTCTGTTTCGTCTTACATGTCAAATGGTAATCGAAACTTGCGCGCCACATTAATTTAACACAACATGCCTAAAATATGTTTAATTTTTAATAAAGTTCGTAAAATATCTTACCAGATGAGTCCGATGGACCCTGAAAAGGGTCCAATTTTGGCCGCTTAGCATTTGGCGGCCCATCTACAAGATGATCCGCCATAGCAATATCCCCTGTTTACCAAGCCGAAGCCGAGGCACTGGCCCAATGTTGCGGTCGACCGAAGACACTTCACTTCAATAATTTAACAGATCAAAAGGCAATATACATGATTTAATGTAAAAATAATGAATTATAGGGTGCCACATTTCAATATATCGAATGTCCGAGTGTCGATGCATCTCCGAAGGCACATATTTATTAACCTTAAGCTAACCATCGGCCATCATAAACTTCACCAGTCCAGTGTCGACTACACTTCACGACTACCTCTCACCATCTTCCGACGGAATCGCACAATGATCTTAAAGTTAATCAGTCACACTTTTTCACTTTTTGACACTTTCATAACAAAAATTAAACCGATTGAACTACTGAATGATTTTATTATCTCAAAATAAGCGAAAAGTGGTCTCTACAATTTACATATGATACGATAATTTCGCGAATTAGTCCAAAATTCGACGCGATCTCAGACAGGCAAAATGGCGGCTGTTGACGAAACTTTTTCTACGCTTGTCACAAATACTCTGACTATTAAACAGAATCGCCGATATGATTGGTCGCCTTTGAGCACGTGATGAAACAGTTAGAGCTTATTGGGCGTGGGCCTCCGGAAGAGAATATGTGACGTGCACAAAACGTCATACATGACGTCACGAATGCAAAACACGAAGATACACGAAGGAAAAACCTTGAAGCTCATTTTGTGTTTATGAAAATCGAAGAATCAAAATTTACGAAATGTAATCGGTTTTATAAGAAATGTTTGTATTATGATAAAATAAAGACCATCTATAAATATACCATGATTTTAGTAGTCTAACTAAGAACATGTTTTTCTTCAGTCTAATTTAATTCGTTAAACGTGTTAGATTTCATCAGCACTGCACAAAGAAGATTCAGAATCGTATGACTGCTTTGTTTTAATTTTATTCATTCTCTTTTCTGTAAAAAAACTTTAAAAATATTTTATTATCCAATTGGATAATAAAGTATTTAAACAGTAAGAAGCCTTTGTAGGTATGTTGCTATATTTTAAAAATACTTATTCTAATTTAATATATTATTAAAATTGCATGTTTACTTTATATATGTATTTTTTATGATTAAAAAAAAACTAAATTGATTAAAAAATCAGCAAATTTATATATACTTATAAAAATTGATAATATCATGATATCATAAAAAAAAGAAAAACGTAAACAAATGACATTAGTAAAACTGTTACTTTTGTTTTAACTTTTTAAATTGACTATTATTTATTTAAGTAAGTTATTAATATTTATGTGATTCATTCTAATAACTAAGTGTATGGAGACTAATAAGAAAACGCACCTAAAATTTTACCAAGATGTTATTGAAGATGTATTGTTAAACAGTAAAGAAATGTTTATCGAGGAAGATATTGACGAGCAGATAATTCTGGTCTTAAATGAATCATGGAATTTGAAAATTAAAAATTGTCAAGCTGGGAAAAGTTCAAATAATATTGAAACAAGTTCACCTGAACCACAAGAGAGTTTCGTATTATCTCTTCAAATTACTAACAACCCTCCTGTTAATAAAATGGTCCCAATACAAGTACTCTTGCCTGGAAGAAATACTTATCCATTACAGGTTTTAATCCCTCCACAGTTGTTGGAAAATAATCAACTTCAGAAAATTTTGACTGCCTCCCTAGTATCCAAAATTCATAATTTACCAAAATCACTTGCCACCGAAGTTTTACAACAACATATTAATGACTTAATTAAAAATGAAAATAGTAATTAGGAAAATAAAATGCTTTTTGTTCTGATGATTAGAAGAAATAGTTATAGGATTTGTCGAGTCATATCCATTTACTATATCGTACAGTTGTAGAAGTTTAAATGCTGATTATATGAACATGAAAAATTGATAAATTTGTGTTTATTTGAAAGATTATCTCAAATAGTTAAAATTATTTTGAAAATTTAATAGCTATCTACGAAGTTATTACTGCCTACAATTTTGTTAATACTTTATTACTTAATAAAGTTTAAATTTTTTTCTCGTGCGTTCTTTATTTTATTTTGTAAGTGGACATCTAGGCCATTTATTGTGTTAATAAATAAATTCATAATTCAAAATATTAATAACTTTGTTAAACTTCTTGGATCTTGTCAAATATTTCATATTTTTGCTTTGTTAGTTTTTATATTTTTTCTTTAGGAAATTACATGTATATGTAATTAATTTTATTTTGAACATTTTTATCCTTAATTCATATTAAACTTTAATTAGTTTTCTTTAACAATTTTTCTATGCTACTGTTTTTTTTTATAGTTAAAATTATATTTCTATTTTATAATTAAAAACTGGGAACAAAATTATACTTCCTAATAATATACATAAATATCTGTAGGAGGGGTTGCATAACAAAAGAAAATTTAACCGACTTTTATCAGTGGTGGTACATCAAATCGGATTTAAGAACATAATATATTCCTAGTTAAACTTAAAAGAACTCACTTTTTTGTATGTTAAATAATGAAAGATTAAAAGTACAAAGTTAATATAAACAAAAAGATGTTATTGTACTTTCATAAAACTTTTAAGTAAAACTATGTAGAACAAGATAACGCTCCTAAATTTTATCATATTATTAACGAAAAAGATTTTGTTAAAATTAATAAATCATTATTATATTTTGTTTTAACAAGCAAATAAGTCATTTTGGACTTAAATGAATCATGCAATCTAAAAGTTAATATTCGTCATCAGTATAAACTAAAAAAGTAAAAACGTCAAATTAAATAATTTGTGTATTAATCAATTCTAATTAATTAATGAAAATATGTAGTGCACTTTTTGGAACATTTTAATTATTTTTTTTCTTTTGCACACTCATCTGCTGTTCCAGCGGTGGTCTCATCAGAGTTAACTGGAGGAGGAGGTTTAAATAGTTTATCTTCATTGATCATAGTAAAAATCTTGTCTGAAAGAAGTTCTACAAATCTATCGAAGAAAAACACCAAGACACATGTTGCCACCGCAAAAGTAGATGTTCTTCTAAAAACGTATCTATTAAGAAGAGCTGACATTTGATTATTTTCAACTTTAATAGATAAATATGTGAATCATCACACTGACACCTATTATTTCACGTTAATAAATGTCAAATTGAATATTAAAAAATAAAAACAATAACTCCTACATGATTGCTATGATCATTTAATAACTGATTAATAAGCTTAAAATTATGTAGATATGATAATAAAATAGATATTAATTAAAACAAAGGGTTAAAAGAAGTTTATTAAAAAAAAATCTTTTATTATTTAATCAGAATTATAGATAAACTTGTATTTTGTAAAAAACGGAAACCAGTACTACACAACAATTTGCTTTAACATACATTGGTATGAGAAGGAGTACATCATATGCTCGCCTTTTCCAAAAACCATGTTTTCAAAAGAAGGGGGGGTGAATCTACTCCACTAAATTTGTCGTGCTTCCTGGTAACGAGCATTTTTTGAGTTCGGTTTTAATGGAAGTAATGAGAGTTAAAGCTGGATCGTCTGGTTTTAAAGCACCTTCTGCTAAGACTTGATCCACGTTCACTTGGGGTGGTCGAGGTTTTTTGAGAATTCCTGCACTAACTGGCCTTGTTAAGGGTGACGGGGTGTGGCTATTCCAAGCTCCTTTTGGTTTAGTAATTTCCGAAGTGCGGGGTGCTCTACCATAAGTTGTTTTTGGCCTTGGTTTAATAAGGTCGTCTGGTTGGTTTAATGCATTTTGAGTATTAGAACTGAAACATAAAATTTAAATCCACAAAAATTCAAATATAATCATCCGAGAAATCCTTTTGGATTTGTTTGAGTGAATATTCCAGGAGGGAGCGTTTTTACCTGGTTGCAGCAGATCTACTTTTACTGTCTGATAAAGTGCTCATAATTTTTAAATTTGCCAAACTTCCCCTTCGACTTCCAAACAAGGAAAACGTCTCGTCCAATAAATCATGGAACCTCTTCCTCATAGCAGCAGCATTTCGACCTAGATTAGAATCCCCGTCTTTGCTTTCTATAACGACACTGTGTTATAAAGAATAATATTGCTGTATCTGTTCATTGTTGATTACCTTGTAAACCTTTACGATGGAGCTCCCAAACCAAAGGTCCAACAACCCCTGGATCTTCCATGGCACTCATGCTATTACTTTTAAAAAAGCCCTGCGGTTTTTCTATCCTCTCCTCATAATTATCGTCCATCAAATCTAGATGAAGCACACTAACTGGTTGCAAAATTTTATTCAAAGAATCGGGAACATTGCTTCTATTAACAAGAATAAAGACTTTTAATTAAAAAAATAGATTCTTTGATGACTAATTTTTGAAACATTTTGGAAATAATATTTGTAGGAAAAAAACACTTTTAAATGTTTCACAATTTATTAAGATAACTCTACATATGTTTCAAATAATTACTTGAGTAATAAATTACTCTTGAGTAAAACATTTAAAAGCGTTTTTTCGTTCCTACAAGAATAAACACATCAATGTTATATTTTTATTATTAAATGAACTTGTACCTACCACAGACTCCCTCAAATTAATAAAGTACAAATTAATTCAAGAATCAAAATACCACACTGATGTATTTAAATTTACCTCTACTATGAGATTCTCCAAAAATATTTCATTATTATGAATAAATAAGAGACATTAAATCGAAAAAACACGGTAATTTTTAATACAAAGGTTACCTAGGAAATGATTTTACTGAAGGCATAGACAAGTAAGACTTAGCACTTAAAATGGCAGATTCTTGTCCTCCTGTTCCTGCTAGAACAGTATCGACTGAATCTCTTGTACTAAAATCACTCGTCATATCACTACTATCAGTGGAATTCGACCTGATAACATGTTCGTCGAAGGGGGCTGTTCTATTATAGGCCCCTTTTGGTCTAGACACACTTATTTTGTTCATCTGCATTTTTAACTTTTTCTGAGCTACTACCAAAGGTGATATATCCAAACTACTGTCGCTACTGAAAGTGGATTAATATCACAAATCTCGTCATATGTATTATTAATTTCACTATATAATTTTTACCTACTAACTGTAGAATTTGAAGAACTGTTTGGTCTACTAGTCATACTCCCTGTACTTCTAAAAGTTTTTGTTAATGCTCCTTCATCTTGATAGTTGACGTAAGAAGGGGATGTTTTTTTCCCTTCATTTGTAATTCCTCGTTTATCAGTTTCAGAAACTACGAAGCTCTTATCACTTTCTCTTCCCACAGTACCATGTTCGAATACTTGTCTCCTATTAGCACTCCCTAGACCCGTCTTTTTCTTTTTACTAAAGCTAAGGGTGAGTAAGGTAGCTAGTAAAAGAAGAAGGAATAAAATTGATAAGGCAGCACCAATGAAGAGCCAAGTGTTCTTTGCAGTTTCTAAATATTCTGGCTGACTCGCTTTGAGATAAGCTGGAATTCAGTTTTCAATCATTATGACGCCAAGTAAATAGACAAAAAATTGATGTCGTACGTTCAGCTTTTATGACCGGAGAAAACCCGAGTTCATTGACGATTTCGTTGTCTGATACAAGCTTCATGTCTTCTGCAGCAGTTGCAGCTATTACAGGTTTACCAGACACTGATACATGGTAAATTACTTCGATTCTTTCAGTTCCATCATTGATCATTTTCGAAACATTGTGTATATATACATTAACAAGTTCTTCGCTTCGTGTTGCCCTTTTGTGGCGATCATCCTCTATGCCCAAATGCTGTTTCTGATGGCTATTAATTATATATATTCAGGGTGGGCCAATAGTGAATATGAACCCGTTCATATTTGAAAATTATTTTCGATTATACAGGGTGTTCCGTTTCGCCTGGGTGCTACCTTACTTCATTTTTTTTAATGGAGCACCCTATATATTATTGCATTTTTGAATTTTTCGTTGAAAATAAAGGTCACTTTGATGAGCAGATATTGGGTGGAAGTTGCACCGTTTCGGAGTTATTTAGCATTAAAGAAGAAAAAAACTGTTTGCAGCGTCTTAGAAAAACCATCATATCTCCGAAACGAAACAATATAGAAGGATCCAGGTTTCACCATTGTGTTGAACAAGGAATTACCTATCGTCTCATTCTAAATTTAACTTATTTAGTCTTTTCGAAAATGAAACAGGCAATTTTCAATTTTTTAAATTTAAAACATCAATAATTTATTTTTTTTTAATGGAATGGTATATACTTTTTCACGTTATCAAATCTACTATTCAATTCCCTTTCGATTTTATTAATACATGTTGGGGTTTATCTTTAATAGTTTCTGAAATAACTGTTTTTTTTTTATTTCTGGCCGTTTTTAATATCTCAATCCTATTAGGCCATGAAAAACAAATGATACCTACGCAGATGTTTGCACCCAGGCGCAATGGAACACCCTGTATAATCGAAAATAATTTAAAAATATGAACGAGTTCATTTGATGAAACCTTTATTCAAATCATATTTTCGTAAAATCAATGATAAAGACAAAATCTTCCGTCCACGCACTATTGGCCCACCCTGTATATAGTTTTATTTAAATGTTTTAAATTTTTAACTAAAGCGTAGTATTGTTTTTGAGGTTTTTAGATTTTACTATATTCTTTCTCTAAATAAATATTAGTATTTATGAGCTTGGATCGAATGTTTTGAAAAGAAGAAAAACAAATAAGTTTCACGAAATTTTTATTGTCTCGACAATATTGTTTCGGTCGATTCGAACATTATCTAGAGAATACAAAAGATTACTAAATATGTAAAATGTGTTCAAACAATTTATACTATTAAATTACAAAAAACGAGGAGTGGGGTAAGTTATAATATATATAATAGCAAATGTGGTTTTGCTGAACATTGTATTACTAATAACCATCATCTAGACTTGGATAAGATAAAAATTTCACATTGTAATATCCCAAAAAGCAGGAAACTGTCTCTCCTTGAAAATTTAGAAATAAGAAAAGCCGTTCATAATAAATGTAATCTTGTAAATAACCAACTAGAATTAGTATCCCATAATTACCCTTTGATTTTGTATAAATTATAACTTATCCCCCCCAACACGTTTCTTATAATTTAATAGTATAAATTGTTTGAACACATTTTACATATTTAGTAATCTTTTGTATTCTCTAGATAATGGTCGAATAGCCCGAAACAATATTGTCGAGACAATAAAAATTTCGTGAAACTTATTTGTTTTTCTTCTTTTCTCTTTAATTTGAAATGTTTCACAAAAAGTACACTATGCAAAGTTTAAGTTTTATTAATGTTTTGAGCCGCCTAGGCGGAATTGAAAGTAGGGAACTATTCATAATGGCTACAATATAGATATGATATCTTACCGATTAAATGCAGTTTTGTACAGTTTTTCTAGACTGTCTTTCAGATTTGTTAAAATAAGGTTTTTACCATCACTTTCCAAAACTGTTATTAACCAAAATTGATGATCGACGTCGTTTTCTTTCGAAGTTATATTATATTCAATATCTGTTTGATCTTCTGTTGCAGAATTATCACAAATTGGTGTACATTTCGTACTTGAATCTGGTGGATTCTAAAGGGTAAAGAAAATATTATTAGTACTGCTATATACTAAATTCGTTAGTTATTATAAAAATGTATCTAATTTTATTTGGATAGAATAATTCTTAATGGTTTTAGACCTCCAAAATATTTACTTATTTTTTTTAATCAATATTAAGTTTACTTAGTAAAATATAATTATTTTGCAAAATATATTTTTATTTATAATAATACTTGTTTTAAACTCTGGTATTTCTTTTAAAATAAAGCATGTAATTCGATGACTAAAACAATTTCCTTCTTACTAAACAAGAAGCTCTTAATAACTTCCTGCAATTACAAATTACCTACATGCAAAGTGCTTACAGGTAATCGTGTATAATTGCAAAACGTACTTGGTTTAGCCTCTGAAAATGGGTTATTAAAACACGAATTTTCTGACCTGATTAAAATCTATCGTGGATGATTCTGTAGGTAAATTATTATTATGTGGTTTGGAACTGTCCTTCCCTTGTTCTGTTTCTGTGCTATCATCGCCTGATCCCGTCCAAAAAAAGTCTTCGAAATGGTAATTTTTCGGTAGTCTATCATGATGGTCAACCGATAAAATCACCAATTCTACAAACGATATTAAATTAACGTATTAATTAATCTAATTAAAGTTTTTTTTAATTATCATGTACTTTAAAAGATACTTAAATATAATGACTAAATAATGAGAAATATTTAAATAGATCATTTAAACATTTTTTTGGGAATATTTGATGAACTTTTAGCGCCATCATTATTTAATTAAAATTTATTATGATGGTTTCTTTGTCTATTTTCCATTAACTAGATGTAATTAATTAATAGGTATATCAATAAAAAATTTGTGTTTTGTACTATTCATGGTCCATCCGGTAACAGACATAAATGTGTTGAAAGTAATTTGTCTATGCAATTAAACCTAAGTGCGGTAATGGAATTGTTGAATACTTAAATTAATTCAAAACCGCAAGTGACAAAGCCTACAGCTTTTATTAATCCAGCAATTAAAATCATCGAGACGTAAAATAAGGTCGCAACATATTATGTATGTTACCTACATACAATAGATACACGCGATATTTTACAATATAACAACGACAAAAGTATCATCTATATTCGTCATTTTTAAAAATTAAAATAATACTTTGCTTATTTTATTTTAAAAAAACTGTTTACTTTTAATCTTCTTGGAACTGAAACTATTTATAATATTTAATTAATTCGATAAACAAGTGTTATTTATAAACAAATAAAGTGTTATAGAAATTTATTATAGAAACTGGGAATTATCTAATATTGTGTACTAATTAAACGAGTATGTAATTATTGTTAAAATTACGTAATTACATGTAAATTATAGTTAGAAATTTCGAAGTCAGTTTTTGCAAAATGTGTACCTATTATTTCTAGAACATTACAAAATCAATTTTCATAAACGAAAAAAGGCATTCTTTAAACTACATAAACGATTAGCAAATCATATTTTAATTGGGAACCAATCAATTTGTTTTTATCATAACTTCAAATACTGTTTTAAATTTACAACAAACATAATTTAAATTCTTCATTCTTTATGTACATATTATATTTATGGTTACTTTCTTTTGGTTTTTATATAAATACTAAAAAAAGAATATAATAATTAACTTTTTTTGGAATAAAATATAAATACAATATTTTCCTTTGTATTTAAAAACTTAAAAACGTTTAAAAGCCTTATCATTAATTCATTTTTACGCACCCATTCCTTGTTTTAATTCAGAAAAGTTATTATTATCTGTAACTTTACCACTGCCAGTAACACGACTGAAAAACAGGACAATCACAACACTAAAAACAATGAGGGGTACATCGTTTGATAATAACAGGACTTGCATCCCTCATTCAAGAAAGCACTTAAGTCTACGTGATTATTAACTTAATATAAATGATGGCATTTTTTGTTTTGCTTTTTTTTTGTTTTACATTCGTCTACTTTTTAATAAACTAACTAACTGACCCTTCTTTTACTGAGTTCCTAACAAAACTGCGATGCCAAGCGTATAATAGATACAAACCGATACGGATGAGATCGCATGCTACACTTTTTTTAAACAATAGCGTGTTCTCGATTTATTTAGCGAATTGATCAAACAATTCACTTCCAAAAGAGCCATAGCACGTGTATTTTTGTTCAAAGATAGTCGACGACAGTTTGTATATAGTGAAACACCCCTCGGTTGTCAGGGAGAGAAAAGGGACTTACATACTATACTACGAGTAATGAAGTTTTCAACATATTAGGAGGACCACAATTTATATATCATTCATTGACAGTTCAATGACTTTTCATCGCTATTGTCCTTAATCTTTCATTAGCTTGATCCTGGATAACCTACCTACACATATTCCTTATAATGTTCACCTGTTTCTAGACTTTTATCAATTTAATCGTAAAGGTTGTGAAATCGTATTTTTATCAATTACGTAGTCTAAAGTAAAATTCTAAATTCCTAAACGAAATATTTGTTTTGTTTATCTCCAGAATCGATCCTTTATAGGTTAAATAAACAATAACATAACGTTATAATCAATAATTATTTATCGTCTCACTGTTTAATTTTAAATTCCAACAATTGTTTCATCCTACAAGGGCACATCAGAAGACATAATCGGTAAATATCACAGATGTTGAAAAAAATGAATTAATATTATTTCAAATTAAAAAATTGTTTACAACTAACGATGAGGAACACAAATCAGACAAAAAAAACAAGAATTATTTGTCCGATTTAAACTCTCAAGTGATTAACGAACGTGCTAAGTACCCATAATACCTCAGTAGTCTGTATCATTAGCTTCATTACGAACTAAAATTACCCATGAAAATATGCGGTTTGTAGTGATGCAAGGAATGGTGAATTGCGCACCTAGATTCTTAACTTTTAAAAATTAATTTCTGCCTTTCCTTTTATAATAAAATACTTACATAAACTACGAACGCAAAATTGTTTACTCATTAAAATTTTTAATACATTTACTCATATTTTATTAATAACAAGACATTAAACACACTAAAAAGTTTATTAATTATCAACAAATTAGCTTCGATCGATAGCGACCATTATTGTTACGGAACTTTACAACAAGAAAACTTTTGATGACCCTCCGGCCTACTGTGCAGTGCAAAGCCGGAGGATAGGGTGGAAGGACCTCTTCGGTCTCCTTGCAGGAATCGTGGGAATGGGTGGGTGGCGTGGTTAGGGAGAGAAAGATGAGACGGATGAAATGAAGATAGAAGAGAAGTGAAAGATTATCTGTGGAATATTACTGCCCCAGCATTTGCCTAAGTGATCTAAGGAAACCACAGAAAAACTTGAACTATGACAGGCACATCCAGAATCGAATCGGTAATCTTCCGAACACTAAACTGTTATTTAGACCACTAAAACACGCCGATTAATAAAATAAATACAAAAAGTGGATTTTTCAAAAATTGCGTAAGCACTTCTAACTGTTACCACCGAGACACTAGCTTCATAAATAATACGAATTATTGTATTTCAAAAAGTAGAAAGTTAAACTTGTTAGAAATAAACTATTTAATTCAAGAAAATTTCTTGTAAATAATAAATTAGAATTCAATAGTTATAGGATAGTCTGAAGCATCCCAACCCTCTCTTACCTTACTACCCCACCGATAGAAAATTTCTAGTAAATAATCAATTAGAATTAAATAGTTATAGGATAGTCTGAAGCATCCCTGTCCTCTCTTACCTAACCACCCCCCAGATAATCTACCTACATATATATATATATATATATATCTCTCTCTTTTAAACATTTTTATAAACAGTTTTGTATTCTCTTGATAATAATCAGTGTCGACTGAAACGAATTCATTGAGAACCTTTTTAAGTGTAATTTCTCCAGCGTGTTTAATTTTATTGATGATAATATCACAAGAGTAATAATATTCATAAAATCTCTCTGTAATATAGTTCGCAATAGTATTTTTTTGTAGTACAATGTTTCCACAATTTATATGTTGTTCATTTTTATTGAATGATTGGCGCTTATTCACGTTCAAAGTCCTGTCTGTGCCTTTACGATAAATCATCACTGTTTTGTCCATTTCTGTTGCAAAATATACGCGTTACGCATGAATAATTTTCGAACATTGTTTTGTTGTTTATTTATTTCTTGTCAAAATATCGTTCCATTTTTGTTGCAAAGATCGCAAAAGTGTTTCATAAAGAAGAACACATCAGCGCTTGCTAACTCAAATTCTGTTTGTTATAAATTCAATTAAATAATTAAATCAAATTCAGTTATATTCCTTTTATTCAAATATGAGGCACATGCGGGATAAACACAATAGAACTGTGTAGTTTCTTTCATACTTTGTTATATTTTGATCGAAAAAGTTAATGTATACATACATTAGTAGTAAATTTATTATTTACTGTTTTGCCTTGTGGCTGCTACCGTCTCCCACTAATGTTGATGTGTCTTCTACATATATAAACGTTTTCTTATTGTACAGGTACATAGATAACCTTGGGGTACTAAAACGTTGTACGATCAGGTATCAATAGTAATTATTAGTATTTGGCATCGACCTGTTGAGGTGTAACGTGCGTAGATAGATATAAAGAACCTGTTTCTGTGCGAAATATATTTAATTTACATACCATAACGGAGGTCGAAACAGTTCTTTCTCAATGTCACACAAAATCAAAAAAATATTATTTTCGTTTCTATTTTATATTACGTGTCATCCCTGTTGTGCTGGTGTGCAATATATAACTAGTGCTACGCCGCAATCATACGGGGTACAAGTTAAATTACAACAATATCCAAATTACCCAACTTTTACCCCATATTCGAGTAGCCATGAGGGTATAAACACTGACTTTTATATTCCTGTAAGTGATAGTGTTTATCAAAGTGATAATAGTGGAAGTGTGTCTTCAAAAAAGAATGACGAGGAACAAACGAATGATGGAAAACAACAGAAAGAGGACCGAAATGAAGAATCTAATCATATTCAATATCCAAATTCTACCGAGGTATGTTTCTTTATACCTGGATATTTATTGATCATTTTAGTGTACCCAATTAAATTGTGAAGGACAATTATTACTAGGGGTACACTCTTGTGTTAAAAAAATAAGGATTTGAAAAAAAAAATAATTGGAAATAACAGAATATTTTTATACGATTCTTACAATTTACAGATATTTTAATTGTGGAAATTCATACATATATGTATGTTTAATACGTATATCCTATTACATATGTCTGGATTTCCCATAAAACTTTCATAATCATTTTTCAATTTGAATGAGAATATTTTATAAAAACTTTATTCATATACTTTTAATCTCATAAAAATAATTTAAAGAACATAGGTGTTATTGAAAAAATCCCCACTATAGCAAAAACTGTATATTTAATATTTCTTCTAAAACTTGGTTCTTAACCTTTTTGAATGAAGTGAAATGCAAAGATTGTAATTTTATGTACTTGGGTCAAACTGGTCGTTCAATCAAAACACGTTTAATTGAACATCAAAAATCAATTATCCAACAGTTAAAAAATACAACTTTAGTAAAACATTTCACACAAAATAATAATTCATTAGATACAGATAATTTTTAATTGTTACATATCCAGAATAAAGGAAAAAGATAAGATATTTTAGAAATAACTAGAGCGAACAATAACAATAAAGTTTTATGAATGACTAGACTTTGGGGTTTCCCCCTTGATAAAAGCGGTCACAGGTAAGAGAAACATAAATAAGACCACTACCACCTAGCACAATAATTTCATCTATTTAAGGGAACTTTTGTAAATATATATCCAGTTACTTATCTATAATTTTTTGATAATGGCATCATAACACAAAACTAAGTGCTACTTTTTATTCTTATTAATTTTTTTAGGAAGTTTATATTTTTATTTTTTCGCCTATTAGTTTAATTTTTTTTTACTTTACCAAAGTTAACTCACAGTTTGTATTTTACAATGTTTTTAATTAGTAAGCTGTACATGTACGTACGTGTTTTATCACAATACGATCGCATTCTATGCATGAAATTTTACATCACTTTCTTTTCGTTGACTCATTTCAAATGATGATTTCATAAAACTATTTGTCAAATTATTGTTTCTAAGTTATAAAAATAATTTTCGTCATCGAAGATTGCTATTATTATAATCTGAGCAAAAACAAAAATGTGAAAAGTTCGGTGGTAAAAGACTGAAGATCCGGTGCCAAGTTCCATACAAGATGTAATCGAATTACTTTGATATTGAATTTATAACTTGGCAGGATTTATATATTTATAACGTTAAGCGTAATTTATTGATTGTTAAAACTTGCCAAGCTATAAATTCTATATTAAAGAACAACCCCGAACGTCGTTTAGACCGACTTAGTCCTTTTCACATTTTTTGTACTTTAATTTTTGAAAAGTTTTATTCTTTTTGCACTTCTCAAAGATGTTGTGTTTTATTATCAATCAATTAAAGACAAGTTATCGCTATTATGTTATCTAACTGCACCAATAACTTTGCCAAAAATGGATAACTTGTAGTTTTAAGATTTTTTAAATATTTTAATAAATTCCTAGATGCAGGTACTTATTCTGGTAAAACCAGTTACAATTTGTATAAAAGTAAAGGCGAATTGCTGGTCTCTAATTCAGTGATAAAAATGTAAAACTGCTACACGATTGTGTAAAAAGTAAGAAACTAAGCCTTCTCGAAAAATTGGAAATTAAAAAAGCGCTGAATAATAATTAATTTATAGTTAATAACCACACTGAATTAGAGACCAGCAATTCGCCTTTACTTTTATACAAATTGTAACTGGTACCTGCATCTAGGAATTTCCGTATTACCCTCATCCCTTTATATTGATCGGCTGCATTTCTTTAATATTAGAAACAAATCTGTACTCTTTGAAAATGGTCCATTGGCCGAAACAATTGTAAGAGTTTAATAAACCTTATTGTTGAAACTTTCTTTGTGATTTATTAAAATATTTAAAAAAAAATCATCATAATTGCACCATAGACAGTTTAAATAGTATTAAGATTTTTTCCTTTGTATACATCCAACTAACCTTGATATCAACATTCAATAATAAAATTGAAGAGACTTATCCCTAATACCACAAACAATTTTGAAAAACGGACACTTTAAATGTCTCTTCAATTTTATTATTGTTTGCCACAGACTCCTACAATATTTTTATATTAACATTCAAGTTTATAAGTCATTTAGAAGTGGTCTAGACTGTTAATGAGTAAGTGATAGACTTAAATAATTCGAGAAATATCATAGGTTTAATCATAAAATTTGATACTGTAGGTGCTCGAAGGTGGCGTATTGCAAGATTATCGGTGTAATATTTTTTGAATTATGGAGGGGGCGGGGGTTGAAAGATTATACACACTGCTAGTATCACACTTTCCTTTTCGGAACGTTGCTGGCACACTACCATGTGTCTAGTTGTTATAATTATAATTGGGAGGGATATATGTATAATAATAATTGATAATTCCTCAACTTAGTCTGATACCATAAATTAACTAATGAAAGGATTTTTTTTTCTTACAAACACCCTTTATATTCATTGAATGCCGTATATTATAAGAAGGAATTATTAATTGTCTTGCCTCGTAATAAAGACCCAATTAATTCTAAAAACTAGAACGGTGTATTTATCGTAAAATAACTAGGACAACTTTCTCTACTGCTTTTAGGGTAAAAGCTGTTTATCAGTTAATATAGCTCAAATGTTTTATCAATAAATCACTTACATCGGATATATTATTACATTTCATGTTTAATAGAAATCGTGGAGCAATGTTTTCATTATTTCTTCACACAAGTGTTTCTTAAATAAATAATAATGTATAACAAAATCAATAAAACAAAGTTTCATCTATGATTATTATATACTTCATATATTCACTGTTATTACAAAATAATATATGTATCAATATCTTTAAAAACTTTATACCCATCTCGGAATTGAATTAAAAAATATTGGGTTCTAATCATAAGTAATGGTAGCCTGTAATAAAAACACGCGTGCCTGTCTTTCAAGTCAACTTTCAGATTTCGTGGTAATAAACTTTGAACACGTATTTTATAAGTTTCTTGGCCTTTTCTTTTTAATTCCCTTTTCAAGGAATCTTCTTTCGAAACTTATTTTTTTACTCCTTTATCATTTCTTTAAGCAGGATCGTCCTAAGATATTTAGTGCCCGTAGTTTACTAAAAAATAAGGCGACCCTTTTCATAAGAAAATACATCTGGTGGCTATAGCGAAAGCAGGGTGACCGGTAAAGTTATTCCAAAGTGTCAGAACTACAAAAATTCAATTTATTACCATTCCACTTAACAAAAACATAATATTTATACAAAATTAAAAAACCTATTTAAACAAAAAGCGAAAGTAACTTGAATAATTATATTCCTAGCAAATTGAATAATAATATCACACGTATTTTATATCATTAATTACAAGAGAATAGTAACAAAAAATATAACACCATTAAAAATTGCAGCTGCGGTTCAGTATTTAGGGTACGTTATTGGATAGGTCATGAGTAGAGAAACACAATAGGGGAAGTTAAATGTGCGAGAATATAACAGATGGAAATTTAAAAAAAATCTATTTCTAATATTTTACATGTAGTAAGGCCATGAGAAACTGGCCTAACCTTAACCAATTCCAACCTATCCTATCCTAACATAACCTATGCCCACCAGGGGATGGTAAACCAAGGAGAACATCGATGAGCAAAAAAAATTTTTAAAAATTGAAATCAAGTAATTTTTTTTAATTTCCAAGTATGAAATTTTCGCGCCCTAAAACACCCCATTGTTACCCTTTGTCGTGTGCTCTAAATACTGAACTACTAAAATTGTGCCCCGTGGCTATACCCCATGTAACTCTGTGGTTAGGGTTGCCCTGTCCTTAAGACTAATCAAATAAAAAGTTCTGTAATGAGTAATAACTTAATAAACGGGACCATGAACTTGTTTAATAGGTGTGTCTGCATTACTTGCCTTCTACGACACGGTTAGATAAGCAGTGGTGGAGCCATTCTAACCCCGGACCCAGACAGGGTACCTTCTAATATTCAATAATAAAAACACTTTTTTATGAATATGTAATTAATATTTTATCCCTTCACCTGTCAGTTTACTATAAACTCTTAAAAATAGAATTTCGATTCTAATCACAATATTTAATTAACAGTATAAATAAACTAATGAAAAGTAGGCACGAATATCACACAACAGTTAAAGTGACCTTTTTTTAATAAATAAAAAATTGTTTAACTTTTTTTTCACACACGTACATATCGGTTTAATATGTAAATACTTTCAAGAGAAAGATAATCATTTTACGTGTACATATATGTATTATGCATTGGAATGCACTGTATATTACGATATTTAGATATAATGTGGCTGCATTATTATTATTATTATTATGTAAGGCTTTACTTGAAGGTAACATTACTGTATGTACAACAGGTAAGTATGTGTTTTTAGGTATAGTAGCAGTACGTACAGGAGTGTCCTTTATAAAACAAAACATTTTCACTTTAATTTTAACCTTCTACACCTTTAAATATTGTAAATATTTTGTTAATTTTATTCGATTGATTATTATATGAAGACGTAAAACGTATATGTAAACTATAATTGAACTTCTTAAATTTAAATCTTAATTTTATTAAAAATGCTTACCCGCAGTTTTTGATAATTGGGAGATTTCAAAAAACAAAAGTTAAATTTTACCTTGTTTGTATATAAAATATACTACTGTACTAATATTTTGGAACTAAATCACAACTACCTTGTTTGTTAAAAAATTCCCTAGAGAGCACCCTCTAGACAAAGAGTCAGTTATACGTTACATAAATTCATTGCACATTTTTTATTTAATTTATTCCTTCCCCATAATTTTTTAACTGATTAAGTTTTGATACATTTTTATATTTTATTTGTTTTTTCAGATCCCCTTGGAAATAATCCAAAAATTAAATGAATATTCTAACATTGAAGATGTTCTTGAAAATTTAGTCGAAAATTATGAAAAAGAACCACCGAGTATCGCAAGTAAGTTAAAAATAGTTAAAGTGCGAGTTTGATTAAATATAAAATATGTAAGTAGTATAATTTTGTTCTGTCCCACAATATTTTGAGATAAATCGGGACAAAAATTAACTTATTTGAAATAAGTTTCTTGAAAATAAAGAAAAATGTGTTTACACACTTCTTGTCAGAAATCAATATACATGGTTAAATATTACATAAAATATGTTTAGAAATGTATCAACACAGCCCTCTTATATAATTACCCCATTCGATTCTGGTATCCCACGTCCCACACGTTTTTGATTACTTAAAAAGTAGCAATTAAAAGTACAACTTAAAATAACTTCAATACATTTTCATAAAAATTAAATTATTTAAGGAGACATTAGTATAATTATGTATTTAAAAAAAAAATATATAAAAAATGTTCCACAACTTACAAAAATTGAAACATAAAAAGGTAGCAATTGCACAAACAATAACACAACAAGGGAATATAAAAATCAGATCCACTGGCTCTATTCTCAGTTAGTTGGCACAAGACGATTAGAGAACTAATCTTATTCTATAGTTAAATCAGACACACAACACAATGTTTAGAAAAAATAGAAATACTGACAACTTGATTAAATAGTACAAGATTAATCTCTAATTCTAAAAAGAAAAGAAATTACAAGTACGGTAACAAAAACATTCATAATGATTATTATCAGTTTATCATTACTGCTGAAATATACAAAAGGGACACTAACTAAATTATTATTATTACATCATACTCATATAAACGAACTATCATCATCACAAGGACAATTTTTTATTAATTCCTCCCATAATACTAATGTTATTTAGGAAATTTGTACTTTGATAATATATCAAAATGAACCTGATAAATGGTAACTATTTTGTGAAGTTATTTTCAGTACAGTCAAAAGAAGAAACTACGATTTGTTAGAATTTTTTTATCCCTATTTGTCCTAAAACTCTAATATATATTTACAAATATACCCTTTTATTCACAACAAAAGCCAATATTAGTACGTATTTATTAATATGTACGTACAAACAACAAAAAATAAAAACAAATCAATAAAAATAACTCTTTATGTGACGTCTTTACTTTGACAAGCTTCAAAATCTTTAAGCAGATTTTTGCGGCACTTCATGTTCCCTTCGTAAATTACAAGATGAATTATATACTTTTCCACTGGATCTATCGAATAAGCAATTTCCAATTTACAGGGCCGTTTCCACTTTGTTTCTGTTTGCAATTTTTTTGATGACTTTTTATGGAACTCCACGTAACCATTTGTACTCAAATATTTAATTTGAGCTACTGATGGTTCAATGTCTCCATGACCCTGTTCCATTTTCAGCCTCTTAGGAGGACTATGATGATAGTGGCTTTGCCCCACATGAAATCCGTCTCCTTGTCCTTTTTCCTCAACATTTCGAAGATTCATTTTTTGAGGTAGTTGATTAGGAGGAGTTTTTTCACTGTTTCCTAAAAGTTCAACTATCCCTGGTACTAACGACTCGCATCTTATAGATTTTTTACTGAAGAGAAAATAACAATTAACAACAAACAAATAAAAAAATATATTTAATTAAACTTACATTGGTAATTGTACAACGTGACTGTCCCTGTGACCAATCTTAGAGACTGGTCTCACATCCTTAAATTCATGTGTGACGGTTGCTATAGTAGTTCTAAAAAAGCCTGCGATACTTTTTTCGCCCCTAACGGTCTGACCAAACCAATCTAAAAGGGCATTTTCTGAAAAATAATAAACCGCTGTTTCTCTGTGATTTTCTATCAGATCTACAAAAAAATCAAAAAATACTTGAGCTTCATTGGCTTCTTTTGTTTTTTTCTCCCTCTCCATTGCGGCCATAACAAATCTGCAATAAAAATAAAACACAATTAATATTTTAATTATTTTTACAGGTAGATTTGGGGAGACTGATTACGACGACGAAGAAAGAAGTAAGTATACAGGGGATCGTTATAAGGGTCAGATTTCTGTACTATATTGCAGACCTTAATATGTAATAATAATTTAAATTCAAAGGTGCTGCCATCAAACCAAAACCAGCTACGTGTAAACCACAACTGAAAACAGTTCAATTAATTGAATCCCATGATCCAAACGTAGTTTATCTTCCTTCATGTACAAGAATTGAACAGTGTGATGGCTGCTGCAGGCACCCTCTCCTCTCTTGTCAACCAACAGAGACAGAAGTTGTAAACTTTGTGGTAATAAGAAACAATTCATGTGAACTGTGCCAGCAACAAATAAAATATGTACTTTTCAGGTTCATAAGTGTCAGTATACTGGTGGAGACAGATTGAAATATGTAAGCAAAGAAATAGTGGTGAAAGAAAAACATCTAAAGTGCCACTGTGGCTGTAAAGTCCAACCAAAAGTAATATATTATTTAATAATAATTTTAAATCATTAATTTATATTTTGTTGCAGGACTGTAAAGGCTTCAGAAAGTTTAATCCAGCAACCTGTTCCTGCTCCTGTCCAAACAAAGATGAAAGGCAAAAGTGTTTGAAAGAATCAGATAAGAAACTGTGGAATCCCAAAATCTGTGCATGTCAGTGTAGGGATGAAGTACCCTGTTCAACTAATCAACAATTTGATCATCACAAATGTCAATGTGTGTTAAACTTACAAAGAAGAAATGCCGATGGACTAGAAAATGTTTACAATGATAATGTTGATAGAACTTTACCATTGTATAATTCACATACATCTTTAGTTCCTTATGAATAGTATTCAGTTACAATTATTAAAGTTATTTTTTTAAAAGCAGTTGTTTTTACTGATAAATTGGTGTAAAAAAATTACTCTTCCTACTTTGTTACATAGGAAGATACTAATATAAATAATAAAACCTCAAAAAACTAATTTTACGTACAAAATAATCAAAAAGATAAACTCACCTTTATATTATAAATAATAACGTCTTTTAATTAAAATAAATGTAAATTGTTTGATGACATTTATTCATTTATTTTTAGGAGCTCATTTAATTTGACTTATTGTTTATCATTTTAAAGGGTTCACTGCAATCACGGATATCATTGCTCGCCTGCAAAATAGAATAAAGCCATTTAATATTTACTAAAGATAAATCTTAAATCATACTTTGTTTGAAGACATTCTGTTTGCAATGTGTTGTTGAGGTTATATTTATTTTTAAACACAGCTATCCTTTCTCACACGTTACAGGGAAACTAAACACAACTATTCGTAATTTAAGCATATTTAGATGTACATGAAAAATTATAAATGTTTTGCTCTTTTTATTTACAAAAAATGGAGAATCCAACTATAAAGCGTACAACAAAACACATTTGGAAAATCTCTCTGATCCCTAGACTATATAAACTCTAATCTATGGTCTCTGAAACATATCTGAAACTACTCATGCTAGATGGCGGTTGTAGTAATTGCAAGCAAGAAATACCAACCTACCATAATCCTTATCGTTGGTTTTAAATAAACAATAACAAAAGAAAAACTTTATTTCTTTAATTATTTTTGTTTTAATTTACTGTTGATCAATTGGTAAGTACACAACATATAAATACTATTACATTTCATTAAAGTGTAAAATTAAATAGCTAACGGGAGAACTTCGTGACTAATATCTGTTAAGTATTAATTAATATTGTAAAATATTTTAAAGCTCGCAATCTACCAGTGGCGGAGGTACAAGACATACTTTTGGAACGTAAAATATTGTACAAAATTTAAACTCGTTCTATTGCAATAACGAAAGAGTGAGACAAAAAACAGTTTTTACTTTTATAAATACTTTATAGATCTTGAGTAAAATATCGACAATGTTAAAGTGCAAAATAATATTCTATAACAATACAGTATTAGAACTTGAAATTTATTGGTATGATTTTTTAGGAACATGTTATCTTTAACCGCAATTATTATTTTAATTAAATCAAGCAGGTCGTATTGCGGTAATATACACAAGCATGTGCTACATAATTTACATAGCTGATTTACACACATGCGTAACATGTATTCAAACTTGTTTTGTGGAATAACTTAGAAGAGTATACGTATAAACACTATCGTACGTTATAACAACTTCGCACAACTCGCAAGAGAAAACAGTATTTTTGGAGTATTCGTATATATGTGTGACTATATTTTGATGAACTTAAAGGTCATCGATCGGGGACCTGAAAATCACAAAAAAATATTCCCGCCAATTTTTTTCATTCGCAATAGACGACCAAACTACCAAACAAACAACTCTGAAAGGATTGAGTAATTTAAATGCTTTGTTTACGATAAACGAATAGCGTAGTAAACACGTTAAAATTTTGCGCGTACCTTTAACGCATAAAATAAGCTGCAAATATAAAAAATTACATTAAAATAAATTAAGATGTTAATTCCGATCTATAGCTATAAGCTGACAAACGCTTACGCTTTAAAATTTAAAACCCGAAATTCCACAAAACGTTTAGTAACCTAAAACGCGTTTCGATACCCAAGGTGACATCCTCAATTATACTGTCTATTTATGTAGAATTTCGAATTTTATTATTTTATTTAGTTTAGTTCTACAGAACCAAATTTGATTTCTTGTAGAATTAAATTTTGATTCAAATTTCCTAAGGGGGGTGTTCAAATATTACCTAAATTATTGCTTGCCACCCCCTTTCCCATGTAACGCATCGTAATGTCTGACAAGACCCTACTCCCTCGAACTTCTTTACGTCAGACTTGATCATCCCCTAAAATCATCATAGTATTAAAATGTTATATAACAATAATATTATTACTAACACACAATATATATATATATATATTGATTGATTGATTGTTATCCATACACTATATAAATCATGTTACTTTTAAATTTAAGAAACACCTTAGAAATTTAGGAATTTTTGTAAGAAAATTGTAAACGTAACTTGCAAAATATGTTAGTTAACAATGAAAAAGGAATAGACCTAATCCTAAACAGTGGTGTGTATCAAATTTTTTGCAAAGATTGTAATGCCACTTACATTGGTGAAAGTGGCAGAGCAATAAAACACGAATAAAAGAACATGTGTATAGTGTCACTAAAAAACATAAAAACAACTGGTATATCGGACCATTGCACCTCGTCCAATCACACTATATATGTAGATAATGTTAAGATACTACATACCAATGTAAGCAAAAGCAGGAAACTAACCATGTTGGAAAATCAAGAAATTAAGAAGGCTTTAGATAAAAAATTAAATTTAGTCAACAATAAAATTGAGTTAGGGCAAACATCATCCCCTCTACTATTTAGTTGAATTTGTAACTGGTATATATAATAGGAATAATACGTTGTAATTTTTAGCTGAAGAGGATCAACTCCATAGGTCCTAGAACGGCTTCAGGTAGAGGGGTTTTAGTCAGTAGGTCCGAGGACACCTTCCTCGGGAATCCGACACTACCCAGCCGTACGGACGGCTGGGTGTCTTTCGAAGATTTCCCCTCTTCCACGAAAACATAAAAAAAACGTTATAATTTTAGTGTATAATGTACTCTTGATAATGGGCTATGCCCGAAACATATGTCGAGTACATATTAAATTATGTAAAACATTTGAAATTGTTGTTTTATTTTTATTGATACTGTTTTTATTATTCCAACCCAATAAAAAGAAGAATTATGTCAGAAGAAAAATTATTCCCAATTAATTTAGTTCAAAAATTTATAAGCCATAGCATCCATCAAATTTTATTCTATTTCTAAAAACACAACGTGGGGAAAAATTATTGTCTAATTCAACTTTTAGTACACATTGAAAAATTAAAAAGAAAAAATTTCACAAAGAGTACAATTTCGGTCCACTGTTTAATTTCTTTAATATTTATACCAAGGTCGTGAGTCATTTGGCCAACTAAACGCAAAAACTAACGGAATTTTGATCATCAACAAGTTTCCATTCGATTGTTATGTATATTTTTCTTATGACGTTCCTAATATACATACAAACGTACGTATATACAATACGGTATTGTAAATTTGCACTATATTGAATGGAGCCATATTTAATTCGCAAGTCGAGGAGGTAGTCAATTGCTGGGCTTCTACTATATCCGGTTTTGCCAGATTTAGCCGCCTTTCATACGGATCTATCTTCATCTTCAAATACAAAAAAAAAGCCGAGGCTATTTTAATAGAACATTAACTACGCCCATCCTTAGTTTAACAAAACGTTAACTGGTTGTTATAAACGAGGGTAGATAAACACTATACAAAGGGTACCTTCTAAAAATATGTAGGTCATCCAATTTTGTCTTTACCCCCCGAAATATATAATTGTATATACATTAGACCACTGTTTTAGAAATGTTACATTATTTGTAAATTAATTTTTAACTAATTTCTCCCTAAATATTCAGAGAAGCATTATGTATATAGTGATTTTGTAGATATGAAATTCAAAATATTACGACGCATATTCTAGCGGATCTGAGGAAGAGAGGGTAAGGGGCTCAGCCCCCCAATTCCCAAATCAGATTAAAAATTCAAAATTACCTATACTACTACTACACCAACTGTTACAACTCACAAAAAGAAATCGATTAACCCAAGAAAAATACGTTTATCGGACCATCCACTAAGTTTTACTAATTTTTGCAAAATTAAGATAAATTTCAGAAAAACTATAACACCACACACCTTGTGAGCTAGAACGAACAGGTTGATAGAAATAGTTTTTAATCAATATACCTACATAAATGAATTTTGGAACACTTGCAAAATGAATTGACAGGGGCGGATCTAGAAATAAACTGTTTAAAATCTGTCAGTAAAATTCAGTTTGATGATTTCGATAAAAATATCGAATACAGTCAATCAAATTGCCTTTTACTAACAAGTCACAATAAATTAGAAATCGATGGTAGATTTAGACGTGGTCAATCGATCGACTTAATCAGACCTTTTCAGCATTGAAACTTACCCCTGATTAATATGTATTGTATTAACTAAAATCTGAATATAAACTTACCTATACTGTTCCAGGATTTATAAAAAATCAAATTTGATATAAAACAACTTCGAAAACTTTCACTGTAATTAATTAACTAAACTATACGTATTTCGCTTTATAAGGGTATTGTCTCAAATATACTGTATGATTCAGGAGCGACGTCTGGACGGATACTAATTTATTTTTAGCTCAAACCCGGGATCTTGTTTATTTTCTAATCATTAATAATGAAATATCTTGGAGTAGCAAATATAGTTTTTTATTTTATATTCTTTTCGTATGATAAACGATAAATTTTATTTCATAACAACAGAAATGTCCACTTGTGATACATTAATAGGAAGTTTTTGTAACCATAGAAAGCATATGCCCAAATCTCGACTCGGTCAATTATTTCGGTGGTACCATCATTTTAGAGTTTCTTCTTACATTAGTATGATGGCGGAACATGTCTCTTTTTCCCTTTGGTGATATCTTACATTCGGAAGCAATCCGAACGGTATTAACTGAAGTTAGCAACAGTATATTGAACTCACTTGTAATATAGAAAACAAGCTATTTGACTATAGAACTAGGAATGTCAATGATAATCGTGATACTCATATTTAAAGATAACTAACTAAAACTGTTCTAAGTGTAATTATGTAATTATACTAATTGAATGGATTGAATTGAATAATGGCCGTCTGAATTTGTGAATAGCTGATTGCATAACATGTGTAATAAAAAATTATAAAAAAAATGAATACAAGAACATGATATTAGTTTATAGTGTTCTATGTAGAAATTTTTATGCGAATCGCAGCTCCGCAACTCAATAAATTATGTAGGTAGTGCAGTAATAATTACTATTATTATACTGGTCACCTCTTTACCAATACAAATTTTAAATATAAGAAAATTTTTCTCGTTCCCCTTGGAAAATTTCTAGATGCGCCTTTGTCCCTACAATGATTTCCACACTGCATCCGCTCCTGCAAATATTGTAATGTTTGTGAAAGAATTCTTTCACAATAAAGAATGAAACCTTTTTGTTTAGCAGAGGAAGCAAACAAAGGAAGTATCAATGAATAAGGTGCAATGAAATGTAATTCCAGGTGTATCCTGGTTCTCGAGGTGAATGAAGCGAGACTACAAGTACCGCATTGAAACCGAATTTCACGCGCAAAGTACGAAAAAAAAAACGTTTATTATAATGCGGGAACTTACAATACACAAGATAAAACCGATGTGAGATATAAAGCACACACACACATACTTGTATAGGTATAAAATGCACAACGTACAGTACACACCTCCAGCCCGGATGCACCACGATAATTAAAAAAAGGAGAGTAAACAGTGCACCACCATAATAAAAACATAACACAAACAAATTTTGTTTAAGTATCGCAGATTTAACGACAAAACATCGTGAATATGGGCAATACGCTCATTGTGACTAAAGTATAAGTTTAACATAATAGAAATTTAAACAAAACTTGTTTCCTATTTTAACATAAGATCATCTGTAACGGCTAAATTTAATTTACTATACTGGGTGTTCAAAAATAGAAAAAAAATATTTTGTTTAAATCTCAACACTGTTAATGCCAAATATGGGACATGCAAAAAATCGCGGTGAAATTTCATGTGTTATTTATTGGCTTATCTATGTATGAAACCTACAATCTGGTATTATTGCTATTATCTGTGCAAATTTTAACAAAAAATATTAACTGAAGAGATTTTGTTCTTAATTGATTCTAATTTATCTCCGACAATGATTTAAAGTATAACAACTACTCACTGTTTTGATAGTACTATTACCGTATCAAGCATAAAGTAAAAAAAAATCGTATGCATGTAAAATCTTTTTCTAGTCGTTATAATATATTTCTACGAGAAATAAAAACAAAAACACAAATGGTGGAAAAGATGTAACTACAAAAAAATGCAAATTCTGCTTCTTGTAAAAAAATGACTAGGTCATACCTCAACGTAAAATTTTATGCATAATCGATGCCCGATCATAGGCAGATTACGGCTCCCATAGCCGCCTTACGCATATACAATACATAGTATCAAATACTGAATAAAAAAAAAAACAAATGACCCAAGAAGCGATTCAATTTATATACACAGCCAACTGGGTCAGGTGGTTTTGGCTTACCTTGTTTATAGCTTGCACATTCTTTCAAGCTAATCTATGCAAATTTTAGCATTTGGGTTATGTAATGTTGTTCTGTATATAAGCAAAATTAAGTATGTCACAATTTTTAATATTATTATCTATTGGTCAAGTGCGAATTTGATTCGCGCTCCTTGGGTTTCTTATCAAAAGTAAATATTTTCGAAAACGTATATATGCATAATTTCTTTGATTCATTCCATTTAATTCAATAAGTAAAAAAAAAACATTGCCTTGGTCAGGAACCGAACCCAAGCGCCCGCGTTAAAGTCTAGAACTCTATCATTCGTGATTTTTAGACGTTTTGTCAATTTGTCTAAATTTGAAGGTCCTTTCAACTGGAAGTGTCCTACAGGTTTTAATGATATCCCAACTATTATCATTTAACAGGCGAGCTGGCATAGAAAACATATTTTTTTTGATAGAATTTGATTTTATTATTCAATATAGTTCCGTTCGAAGGCGATATAACGATTATAGCGGTCATACAAATTTTCGATACGATTTTCTTTAGCCTCAAAATAGGCTTCAGTTTCGGCGATTATGATTACCTCTTCATTGGCTCGAAATTTCTGTCCAGCGAGCATCCTCTTCAGGTCTGAGAACAGAAAAAAGTCAATGAATACTATACCATGAGCATGATCATCCCAGAACAAGGATGCCGATGCCATAACCTTGCCAGCCGACTTTTGCCTCTTTCCACGCTTTGGAGTCGGTTCATCACGTACAGTCCACTCAGCTAACTGTCGATTGGACTCACATGTAACAAATTTCCCTCGGCAATCGAACAATTATACTTCAATTTTGTTATTTTTTGTTTATTAAATGACTTTTAATCATTCGAATATACTGTATGAAATTTTTATATTAAAATGAAATAATTGTTAAAAAGAAATTGAAAAACAAGCTTTTATGTTCAAATGGTCTAAAAGAAAAAATTCAATTCTAGAAATAATAAGAGCTTGGGGGCCTATAACTACGAAAGGCAATTTTCTATCGGGATGTTACACCTACTTTATAATTCTAATTGCAATTAGTCATACGCTTCAGGTATTTCTTTTTAGTTTATTAGAAAACAAAAACTTGTTTCTGTAAAAAAAAAATTCTTAACAATCATTTTAATTCATACTATCTATCTAACAGGCGGGATGAAAAGTTCGTAGGCTAGCATAGAAAAAAATATTTTTTTTATAGAATTTGATTTTATTATTCAATATAGTTACATTCGAGGGCGATACAACGATTATAGCGGTCATACAATTTTTCGATACCATTTTTATAATACGATTTGTCTTTAGCCTCAAAATAGGCTTTAGTTTCGGCGATTACGTTTACCTCTTCATGTGCGCGACATTTCCGTCCAGCGAGCATCCTCTTGAGGTCTGAGAACAGAAAAAAGTCGCTGGGGGCAGATCTGGAGAGTACGGTGGATGCTGAAGCAATTCGAAGCCCAATTCATGGAATTTTGTCATCGATTTCATTGATTTGTGACACGGTGCATTGTCTTGATGAAACAGCACTTTCGTTTTCTTCAAATGAGGCCGCTTTTCCGCGATTTTGTCTTTTAAACGCTCCAGTAATGCTACGTAATAGTCAATAGTCGCTGTTTATGGTTTTCCCCTTTTTAAGATAGTCAGTGAATATTATACCATGAGCATCCCAGAATACTGATATATATTAAATACATAACCTTGCCTTTTGCGTCTTTCCACACTTTGGAGTCGGTTCATCACGTGCAGCGTGCAGTCCACTCGACTGTCGATTGGATTCCACACTCCGGTGTGAAATGATGGAACCATGTTTCATCTATCGTCACGCAAACGCAAAAATTCGGATTTATTACGATTGAACAACTCCAAACACTGCTTAGAATCATCGATCCGTTGTTGTTTTTGGTCGATTGTGAGCTCGCGCGGCATCCACTTTGTACAGAGCTTTCGCATATCCAAATATTCATTCACGATATGACCAACACGTTCCTTTGATATCTTTAGGGTCTCAGCTACCTCAATCAACTTCACTTTACGGTTATCAAAAATTATTTTGTGGACTGTATGGATGTTTTCGTCGGTAACAGTCTCTTTGGGGCGTCCACTGCGTGCATCGTCCTCGGTGCTTATTTCGTCTCGTTTAAATTTGGCAAACCACTTTTCTATGGTTGATTTTCCTAGTGCAAAGTCCGAATAATATTTATCAAGCCAAGCGTTGGTTACAAAAGTATTTTTTGTTTCGGCAAAAAGCAATGCTTTATTATCACACGAAATTCCTTTTTATCTATTTTTTCAAAGTAACAAATGTTCTTTCACTAAAAATGCTATAACTCACTAATAGTGCAACAGCTGCCAAATTTATACACGCGTCTTTTGAAGGTTAGGGCTAACTAAAAATTATATAGATTTGATACTAGTAGCGCCATCTATGGGTCAGCATACGAACTTTTCAGCCCGCCTGTTACACAAGTAATCCTATTGGGGCACCGTTTTTGTTTTTCTGAAGTAAATAACCCTAATAACAAAAACAGACTTAAGAGCATACAAAGAAAATTTTGCTTCCATAGCGGCTACAGTTGCTGGTTACTCGGCGTACTCCTTAATCCGTCCCTGCGCCCGACGCCAATTTAAGTTAAAAAAAAATTTTCATGGCATTCTGAACAACTTTTTCCCATAACTTACTTCTATTGGACTCACAATCAACCGTATTGCTATTTAGACGATTTCTTCTTTTTCTCTTTTTTGAACACTCTATACAGTAAATTAAATTTTCCTGTTATAAATGATCAACAAGTTTTGATGGAAAATTTCTTTGATTAAACTTATTGTTCAGCCGCAATAAGCTGTAGAGAGTAAATTTTTTTGAGACTGACAACCAATTTCTTTTTTATTTACAAAATCAATGATCGTATATTGCTAACAACAACAAAATAAAAGGATTATATTATATAAATAAAACACTCCATTCCTAACAGCAGAAGCTTTATTTCTGGAATATAAAGTTTACTTTGTTACTGCTACAACAAATTTACATATCTATAAAACTATATTTTAAACTTTAACGTGTGGCAACCTGGTTTCACTAAATTCTTTTTTTTTATTTGTGTAAACCCGCGAATATGGGGTGTTTCAGAAGCCAGTTTACCACCACGTTTGCGGTAGATACATACATATTATTTTTCTCTATTGATGAGATCATATTTATTACATCACAGGTGTCAATAAATAACAGGTATATCATCCCCTTGTGCTTAATTATTTTTAAACAATAGGCAGAGACCGGACCTACATGAGGCACCCTGTGTTGGTTTTTTATTATTTTACCGTTTGGTATTTACCAGTAGTATCGTTTTTACCCTTACCCTACGCAATAATAAACAACTGAAGAAGAACGAACAAGAAAAAAGTGAAAGCTGCAATTAATGAACAAAATTGAAAATCTGTGTACCTGTTTTTTTGTTTATTGTACTGTACATTATTTTATTGTTTATTTATTGCAAATCCATCGAAAAGGAATGTATATATGAATATTTATATATATATATTCTTTTGCTGAATGTCAAACTGTTACTGGACTTGTAACAAACAATACTGATAAATTGATAAATTTTTAAGAAATAGTACGTGATTCTTTTTATTTTGTTAAATTATTTGTTTATGAAAGGTAAAATTTTTATTTGTCTCGGTGGACACGTTACAGTGTTATTATTGTGGTAACCCTGAGATAAAAAATTGCTTACGTTATTATTTCCTTTCTGTGCGATTTTAGAAAAAAATATGAGCACAGTCGACATCAAAAAAGGTGAGAAATATTTTTTCCCTCTTTTTTTTAACTCCAACTCGAGCGCAATAATATTTTCTTTTAAAATGAAAAAAAAAATGCTTAAATTGAAATGTAATTTTGCATCCTTTACGCGATTAGAAACTTAATATAATATTTGAACACGTGTTTTTGGATCGAAAGAAAAATAGATTTGTACTTTACCTTTCGTCTTTGGAAAAAAAGACCGCCTTTCGTCAACAAGCATCGTAGAACTTAATAGTAAATGTTAATAAAAAAATAATATCTCCCGATACCCTCCCTCATCCTTCCTTAAATAATTTATAAATCCATTATGCAATTATTATAATAGCAACTAAATAATTTTTGTTGGCTAGGTGTGACTTATATAAAAATCAATTTGTACTTTTTACAATAAATTTAATAACGAGTCCGATTTGTAAGTGACACTTCTGCAGTAGAACAATATAATTAAAAAAAAATTATTTACTATACATGTACGGAAGAGATTTTAAATATAAAAAAGAAAACTAAACCAAAACGGGAACAAAATAGAAAACTCATTTTCAACAAAAAACAAAAAAACTTATGTATATCTACTACATAATATTGTGTTGCAATACAATTATGCAATATTAATATTTCTAATATTGCCTTCTTATCTATTTGACTTAATGGATGCAATAAAGAAACCAACAACAAAACATATTTGCCAAAGCTCGAATTTTGGAGATCACCACGAAAATAAATACAATAATAATATACAAATTTATGAGAAACTGTACAAATAAAATATAAAAATTTCTTGAAGACAAAAACTTGTACTGTACAATATCCTTTTCTTTTTCTTCTTTTTCCATTTTTTTCTTTTAATAATACATACGAGATCGTTTAATTTGTAATAATAAAGTATCATTATTATCGCTATTATTATTATTTATTATTATTTAATAATAAAGGGAGTGTTTTTTTAATGTGATGCACGTTCAACTCGTCGTTGTGTGTAGACGTGATGAAACTCTTGGCAGTTTTGTTGGTATTTGGGGATCTTTCGATAATTTCTTAGTCGTTGGGGCCTCTGAACGTTTTCTTGATTGCATAAAGTCTGTAACAAAAGAAACAACCAGTGAAAAAACAGGCAAGGACTTGCAAAACAATTCTAAACGTGTTTCGAGAGCAATTTGTGAAGAAGTTATTTGACAAAATAACAAAATCTATATTAAAAAAACACATCGGTGCTTTTATGTATGGGGGCGTTCAAGTATTACGTAAGCAGGCTTAGGGAGCGGGGGATTATTAAATGTTCTTACTTTTGCGTACAAAAGCAGCAGGGAGGATGTTATAAATGTTACGTAAGACAAGAAAATTACAAAATAGTGATTTTTGTTTGCAAAACAATTTTCGTAAATATCATATTAATTATGGATGACAATGTATCATTGGTCATTACGAATGGGGATGGTTCTAGTACGCACAATAGAACGATTTAATTTAATTCTCTATAAAAAAGGGCTCTTATAATTTTTTGATAACTCCAACTTTTTCAAAAGTTATTTAACGATAAAGTTATCATATTATTAAATTCCTCTTTTTCGAGTTGAACTGCGAAACTACCAGGTAAAGCACTTCGACCGCTCTAAAATAATGTCATTCAATCGTTTATCTTAATCAAATTTAAACTTTGAATAGTGCACTTTTTGTGAAACATATCAAAACAAAAAAAAGAAAGAAAACAAATAAATAAGATTAGTAATCTTTTGTATACTCTAGATAATGGTCGAATCGACCGAAACAATATTGTCGAGACAATAAAATACTTCGTGAAACATATTTGTTTTCTTTCTTTTTTTTGTATCTTAATCAAATTAATTGTTTGATAAACATAGGTGCTTTTAGCGAAAAAACCTACAGTTATATTTTCATACTTATTAGAATACTTAATACTATTAAATTAAATTTAATTTACATTATCTCGTACACAATTCAGAAATAACTAAAAAATCTTATGTTAATTAAATAAAAAATTGCATTCAGAAACCACTAAATATTAATATGTTAAGGGCACAAATTATAACAGGCGTCTTATTTCCTCTTTCTATAACTATTAAACGTGTGACACTGAAAAATATAGTTGATTTTTTGAATCAGTATATATATGATGGCTTTTTGATACCGTGGTTATCCTATTTTTGTTGAAAATTTAGCTCTTTTCTCTCGAAAGTTTATCGAACCCTGCACTAGACAAAAGAGAAGATTTTGACGTATTGCCTGCTGTTATCAATTGGCTAATTTTTGTGTACTTCCTGTCGTTAGATTTACTACAGTGTCGTCTATGAAGTATTTCTAACTTTTGGGTACAATGAAATATTTTTTAAAAAATCGAAACAAAAGATTTTTATTCTTGATAGAAACTAAGATCTGAAAAATTGACATTCAAAGATACTGAATTTTTAGTGAAACAAATTTAAGAATTTCTAAACTGTGAATAAGCGTATAGTGAAAAGTGTTGTGATGTTAATGTCATATTTCTTTGTTTCTAGATAATGTCACAAAATAATATTAATCGTCAAGAACTCTTTGCTACTTTATTTAATAAAAGTTTGAAAAATAGTCTTACGTATTTTCAATTGAGGAAGGGGAAATTTGTTTATCTCACAAAATATATCAAATTACTGTTACAATTATTTTTTATTTTACAATACATGAAATTTCGTGTTAAAAAGTATGTAAAATTAATATATCTGCTTACGAGTACCTTTTAATATTTTAAATAGCCCTTGTAATGGCTTCAATATATGTAATATATACCGAAGTGAAGATAGAGATAATTTCTATTTAATGTTTGTTTATAAAAATTTCCTACTACTGAAACTACGAGGATAAATCAAATATAAACGGTAATTTTACTATTTAGCTTAGCTCGTAATTCCGATCTAGTGTTGGAGGAGGAAACCGGCTTAGGTAGCAGCTGCGCACGGTTCTGTCCGCAGTACAGCCAAGACTGAGACCAAGGTATCTTCGTCTGTTTCACAACGCATCATCATAAAGTTTTTAACCAATGAAGGCGTTAAACCATCAGAAATTTTCACTCGTTTGAAGGCACAGTTTGGGGATGCTACACTGTCTCAGAATCGAGTGTATGTGTATATGTGGGTCAGAGAATTCAGAGATGGGTGAAAACGTGTCGAAAATGTAAGTCATGATCGACGCCCAAGAACAAGTCTCACAAATGATCACCATCAGCCGGTTAACTATTGAACAAATCTCATCAGAAATGGGTAAAGTGGGTATCAGCTATAGTGTTCATGGTGTTCAATCCACCATCACTGATGAACTTAGCTCTAGAAAAATTAGTGCTCGCCAGGTCAAGTCGGAGATCAGTGAAAGATTTCTGAATCGATTTCGACAAGTAGGGAAGTTTTTTTTTAGGCGTATCGTCACTTGTGATGAGATGTGGGTCCACCACACCACTACACTCCCGAATAAAAAGTGGCGAGTAAGGAGTGGCGAAGAAAGGTGATGATCATGATGATGCCCTGTCAAAGCCAAAACCCGTCTCTCAGCCGGACTGTTTCCTTTGACTCAAGGGGAGTTTTACTCATTTATTTTCTTCACGATCAACGAACAGTGAATGCGACTTACTACGAGTATTCTGAGTTGTTACAGTCGATAAAAATCGCGTATCGAAGCAAACGATGGGGTATGCCCATTCGATCCATCCATCCATCCTCCTTCATGATAACGCCAGGCCACACATCGCAGTTTTGACAAGGAATAAATTGGAAGAAATGGGCTGGGAAACCTTCGAACCTCTATAATCCTCATTATAGCCCTGACTTGTCACCCTGTGATTATACTTTGTTCGCACCCTTGAAAGAATCACTTGAAGGCAATAGATTTGAAAACAATGAAGAATCAGAGAAGTATGTGCGCAATTGTCTAACAGCTCGCCCTCAAAACTTTTATGATGAAGAAATATTCAAGCTTCCAAATTGGTGGAAAAAGTGTGTAGAGCACGGAGGTGACTACATTGAAAAATGTTAAATGTTTAGTTTGTGTGTACCATTAACCAAAAAATTTATTTGATAAAATTACCGTTTATATTTGATTTACCCTCGTACAAAAATTAATATATGCGTATAAGTTATAGTAATAAACAATCTTTGAAATAAATGTGTTGTATTCGTGCAATAATGGCGAAACATTTATCAACATTTTACAGACTCTGGTCTTTGACCCTTCTCTTGTTATACCATAATTTACTCTGATAGAGATTGAAAACGTTTTTAGTAAGAGATATCTAAAGTGTGTAAATATTTACAACATTTCAATATAATATCAATAATCAATTTGATAATATGTTCTTTTTGAACAATGACAAATGTCAATTCTTACTACCATAGACAATCTAAAGTCACTTTTAGTTTTATACTGCAATAATTTTATTGTTCTGTAAATTAACTTTAATGTTCCAATTCCACAACATACCTTACCTATTTTTTTTATCGATCTTGCATGAATATGTATTAATTTATTATGATTCACAATGAATCAACATAATAAAAAACTTTTTAAAAGTCGCTCATGAATTTAAAAATTGGAAAAATAGTACAATATCCACTTTTTCCCGATTTTTTTTTTCAATATACTAACTAATGTTTATACATAAAAAGTCAACTAGAAACACAAATTCTTGAAAAACGCTCAAGAATTATGAAAATTTTAATTTCAACATTTAATATTTTTGAACGATATTTAAATATCAATATTAAGACGAATCTTTTTGTTCACACGTAATCCATGTTATGATTAAATTTTGAAAGGCTGATTAATTTTTTATAGTATATATAACATCTTATGTAACGAAAAAATAATATTTTTACAGATTCTAAAACTCATGAACGGCGACTTCTAAAAAGTATTTGATCGTGTTGATTTTTTGAGAACGTTCTTAAATCACCGATAGATTTTCATACAAAATGGATAATAAAAAAAAGATTCGTATTTGTCACTCTATTATTTATGTATCATGTAGGACAAGATTAAGAAATGATGTTTTTGTAACATAGTTTTTTGTAACAGCATAACAATTTGGCAATCTATTAAAATATTTAATTGCTCTATATAGACATTTTTTCTCAAATATGGTTCTTTTATGTCTTGGGAGTGGGATATCCTTTTTTCTGGTAATACTAGAAGAATTGCAGAAAGATGTGCTTAACCGATTGTAGTGAAAAATAACGCATTTAGTAGCGTACAAATCTTCAATTGTGGGTATATTTTCATTTTTCAATAACCTTTCAATAAAATTTATTTTGTAGATTTATGAGTTGTTTCAGCTCAGTCGGGTAAGCTCCACCCAGATTATTAATCCATAATTTATTATACTATATACATACGCATAAGACATTAGAAGGCAAATGTTTGAGATTATAAGCTAGGTACAAGAAAATTTTTACTTTTTTAATGACGTGCTGAATGTGACAATCCCATTTTAGATTATGATCAAGAAAGACACCAAGATATCAGTAGAATACGGTACGCTAACAGTATAGCAACCAAAAGTCATATGTTGTGTTTTAAGTACATTTAAAGTTAATTTGTTGGATACAAACCAGTTATGAATTCTTTCCAATTTTTGGTTCATGTTATTTTGTGCTTGTTCCCAATTTTCATTATAAGATAGTACGACAGTGTCATCAGCAAAGGCAAATGTATCATTACAAAATTGAAAAATATCATTCATATATATTATGAATAGTAGAGGCCCCAGGACAGTACCCTGCGGTACATCAATTCCAACCGGCTTACTTTGACTAGTAAAATTACCTACTTTTACTCTTTGTGTTCGGTTTGATAAGTAATCTTTCAAAAGTCCTAGCGCTATACCTCTTATACCTTCATTTTCTAATTTTAATAACAATATGTCATGATCAACCGTATCAAATGCTTTACTTAAGTCAATAAAAGTTGCAATTACAGCTCGTCAGAAAATTTAAAAAAACTGATTTAATACAATTTTTTTATTTTTACAAATAAGTTTATTTAACCAATGACAAAATTATTCTACAACAATTGTTCCAATTGTTACAATTGTTGTCCATTAACTCCTAAACATTTTAAAACTCTTTTTTCTACAGCCAGGACATCATTAAGGATTTGTTCAGGACAAATCTTTCCCATTGCTGTAGTGTAGTGAATATTGAACATTTGCAAGAACGACTCACTACAGCAATTTGAGAGATTCCTAAACAAATCCTTAATGCTGTCCTGGCTGTAGAAAAAAGAGTTTTAAAATGTTTAGAAGTTAATGGACAACAATTGGAACAATTGTTATAGAACAATTTTATCATTGGTTAAATAAAAAAAAAATTGTATTAAATCAGTTTTTTTTAATTTTCTCACAAGATATCAATTTTAGATGCATACTCTCTTATACCTTTTTATTGGGGATTAAGCGGTTGATGTAACTGTAGAAAAAAAATATGGGTTGCTATTAAAAAAAAGAGTTTTTTTATTTCTAGTTTAATTTTTGGACGAATTAATACCTTACTAAAACAATAAGAACATGTCGACAAACCATTAAATACCATCAATTACTTTTGAATATATCCGCGATAAAAGTAAATGCGGCAAACGGAATAATTTAAAAGAAAAATGGGTTGTATTATCAAATGTACCCTTATTTGTGATGGGGAACTCAGAAATGTAAAACAAATAGGGGGGTTCCATTTATAATAACAAAGTTGAAGTCAACTTCCGATATAACCCGAAGTGATAGAATTTCGAAAATATTTTAAAATGGTAGGCCTTCTGTGAAAACTCATTCAACCAAAATTTCAAAACGATATTCCAATTCAGTCCGAATATAGTCTAGGGGTCAACTTGAAAACGTACACCCTGTATACCTAAATCACACACACTAACCACTACCAATTACAGTACAGAACCAGTAAAGACTTAGTGGTTTGAATTTTCTTATTCCACCTAAGAAAAATGTATTCTGAAAACAGAAATTATTAGTTATTTGATACGGTAACGTACAAGGGGAACGGGACATGTGTTCGTATATCTGCATGAAATTCTTTCGTGAGGTCACATAACAGACCAGCCGGTCTATAGGAAAAGTGTCAAATAATATGCACGAACCATATGGTGTATAAGGTATATGGGACCTTTTTTTTTAGGAGTGGTTTTCTCCACGCTCACGATCAGTTACTCGAGAAGGAAACTGTTCCACTTGATTTAAAATGTTAATATAATGTACAACATTTTGTGACACCTGAGAACCAACGGAAGGATGTCTATAAATACCTAATTAACTATCATAATTGCTTATTTTAAACAGGATGTCGCCAAAATCATTAATGTAAAAAAGTGTCAAGTTCGCTCTTACTTGAAAAAGCTTCGCTCCCAAAAGAATTGATTTCCAAATAATGACATTTAACCAAGGAAGAGAACTAGGTCCCATTTCATGTTTCCATTATCTCGACATTTTAATGTGCTATGGCAATTTTGGAACCAGATTCGAATTTGCCTTCGAAAAATACATCGAAAATGATTCTTCCTTTCGTATTTTTTATTTTCAATACGCCATAGCAATGTTTTCTTTTTTGAAAGTTGGAAAAAAAGATTCAGAATAAAGTAAACATTTTCAATGTATTCTTTAGTGGCAAACTCGAATCTGACCCCAGAAAAGTCCTACAACATTGAAATTTCAAGATATCCTAATCTTAAAACCAAACAAGTCAAATTACCATATCATTTGAATTTGGGTGTTAATGTACATTTCAAAATCTTGATGTGTCAGGGTAATTCTGAAGCCATATTTTATTTTAATGATAAAAGATACCTCCGAATTGATTATTCTCTTGGTTATCTTGTCCTTTTATTTTAAATTATGATGTACCCAAGGTCAAAAATTGCAATTTTGGAATTTTAGATTAAAATATCTTGAAATCCTGATATTCTAAGACACTTCTGAGGCCAGATACAAACTACCCCTGAAATGACATCTCTGGTCTTAATTTCCTGATCCAGGTAGACCTAGTTTTATATATTAAATATAAATGTCGTCTTGTATATAAACACATTCATTTTTTCAATCAATTCGACATTAAGTATTCCTGATTAGATAACTTAATTTGTTTCAAATCAGGATGTTCTGGTCAGGAAAACATTCATCAACTCCACTTCTACATCAGGTATTAATAGGTTCCTTAATACATTACATTATCCTCATAGGGTATGAGTACCTTGGTCTTAATTATGAAAAATTTTTCTAGTCGGGAATAAGTTTACCCTCACTGTCGGTCGATAAATGTTTTAAGCAATCCTCGTCGAACAACCTAACCTGACTAAATATGTGTAAATGTCCCTAAACAGAGTGTCGGCCCATTTAATTTAACTAAGATGTACTCCAATTTTAAGTCAATTTTTCAATGTAAAATGGCTTTATGATCCGAAAAGTACGGTATTTAGTTAAGTTAATAAGAACAGTATGTGTAAGTATAATTTTATTAACCTGCCTACAAGGTATACAAGCCGGGTCGTTGATTCAGTTGGAGAAGTAGATACCTTGGTAAGGTCTTTGTTTAACGAAACACTTCAATTAGTATACAGGGGTTTTCCAGTTGATGGGCTATTAGAAGAATATGAATTAGTAGAATGAATTCAATTCTGAAACTTGGGCTGATTTGGTTATTGTTTATGCCGCTTCTTTTAAAAATATTTTCAAGTTCGATTTAAGTCCGGTTATACCGGAAGTAGATGTTAACTTTCTTATTTTAAATGGAATGACATACTTTTTTTTACATTTTCCGATAGAAAATCTGAATTGATGCATATTTTATAGCAGGCACTACCCCGAAAATATTGATGGATTTTGAGTTATTTAATTTTTTTTAAAATTTTTGACATTTGCACGTTAACATTTAAAAAACCGCAATTCAATTAATTTTTGAGATTTTGCTTTATAACTCGTACGAATTATTTATAACTATTCACATTATCGAGAAAAAAAATGTGGTATTTAACTAAAATGTAGAGGGTCTCCAAATTTTGTTGTCAATGTTGGTCAACTTCAAAGGGGCATAAGTCAATTTTTTTAAATGGAATGACCCATTTTTGACTGCATATTCGAATTCCTCATTGAATTTGGCGTCTATTGATATGGGACTAACGTATACCTTTGTTTATACTTTTTGAGAAAATTTACAATTTGTGAAGATTTACAGAAATTTTAATTAACGTTATCCAAACAAACCGAAAATGACTGGAATTTTTTTTAAAAAAATTGAATCAAATTTTCTACAAAATGGTATCGAAAAACAAAACAATCACACGAAAATAATAGTAGGCAAAGAAGATAATCATTCTCGGTTTGTTTGGATAATATTCATTAAAAAGTCTGCAATTTCTTCCTGTAATTTTTCCACATTCACCATGTAAATAAAATAAATTTAAAATATTTTGATTGCCGATGCTTGCAATAATTCAAAATTGTGGGTCTGGAAGATGGCAAACGCTTTCTGACACTTAACAACAATTGATTGTTCAATTGTTTCGAATTCACAGCATACTGCTTTCATTAACATTATAGGTATGCAGTGCAAAAAAACAACATTTTCACAAATTGTACATTTTCTCAAAAAGTATAACAAAGGTATACGATAGTCCCATATCAATAGACACCAAATTCAATAAGGAATTCGAATATACAGTCAAAAATGGGTTATTCCGTTTAAAAAAATTGACTTATGCCCCTTTGAAGTTGACCAACTTTGACAACAAAATTTGGAGACCCTGTACATTTTAGTTAAAAACCACATTTTTTTTCTCGATAATGTGAATAGTTATAAATAATTGGTACTAGTTATAAAGTAAAATCTCAAAAATTAATTGAATTACGGTTTTTTAAATGTTAACGTGCAAATCTCAAAAATTTTGAAAAAAATTAAATAACTCAAAATCCATCAATATTTTCGCGGTGTCATCTATAAAATATGCATAAATTCATATTTTATATCGGAAAATGTAAAAAAAGTATGTCATTCCATTTAAAATAAGAAAGTTAACATCTACTTCCGGTATAACCGGACTTAAATCGAACTTGAAAATATTTTTAAAAGAAGCGGCATAAACAATAACCAAATCAGCCCAAGTTTCAGAATTAAATTCATTCTACTAATTCATATACTTCTTAAGTCCATCAACTTGAAAAACCCTGTATAATGTATACCTATTTAGTACTGATTTTTTTTTTCTAATATTATATCGAGTTTCCTTTCTAATGTTTCCTGTTTTTCTTTTGTATGTAATTAAAATTCTACGATTTTTCTAATTATACAAAAAAATTGTTCTTGCCATTATCTTTTTCTGTTGTTTTTTTGTTATTCTTTTTATGTAGTGCAATATAAAGTATCATGTGATTTAATGGTCACGAACTATTAAATGCCTATACCGTTAGTTTTATACATATACACATTTACTCGAAGCACGATCTTGGTTTTTGAATTACAACTTACGGAGAGAACCTTTCAAAGAAGAACGTTTATTGCAATACCAACGAAGATAAATACGCTTAGAAGTATGCAGGTACATGTAACAAACAAGTTCGAACATGCACGACAATAACAAATAATTATATAGCATGTCTGACCAAGGTGCTATACTTAGCGAAATTAATAAAAATATCAAACTGCAGATTCAACATGATGAGATGACATAATAATTACACAGGTCAACGTCGATCAGGATACCAAGACCAGAGTTGTCATTTCCGACGTGCTTTGAGACGCTGATTTCAGAATTGCCACAGCAGGCGTGGATTTTGGGATAACCTAACCTTAAATTGAAATAAAAGGACAAAACAAACAAGAGAGGAGTGAAGTTTCTTTTGCCGCTAAATTAGAATCTGGGCTCGGAATTGTCCAACATATTCAGATTTTGATATACCCTAATGTAAAAATTTAAATTATGTTAATTTGACTTGTTTGGTCTTGGGAGTAGTTTTCTCGAAACTGAAAGGTGCCAAAGCTTTTTCTGGGGCCACAATTGAGTTCAACATTTAAGAATAGATCAGAAATGATTACTTTCTTTACTTATTCTTTTTATAACTCTGCATATTCTACTAGGTGGATTGAAATCAGAAAACACATTGAGACTAATTATTTTCATTGTATTTTCAAAGGCGAACTCGAATGTAGCTCTAAAGACACCCTAAAATATCAAAATTTCAAAATATCTATCCAAATTTGCCTCTTAGGGTTTTCAAAATCTCAATGAGCTGAAGAAATAATGAGGCCAGATTGTAACTCAGCTAATTATATATACCACCGAAATAGCTGCTCTTTTGTTTTTGTTTTTGTCCTTTTATTTCACGTAGTAATCCTCTCATAAATAAATAAATTCAGACCGCAAACTAACCTAAACCGCTAGCCGGAATCGGAAGTAGCAATTTATTCGAGTTGAGCTCTGACATATCCGTATTTTATCTTTGTTCAATGTATTTCAATAAAACAAATATTTATCTATACATTCTGAGAAAATTTTGATTTTCTTTTACCAAAAAAACCTTTGATGGTAGTCTGTTATGAGAAATACAAATAAAGTGTGTTTAAAATTATTCACAAGCTTGCTTTAGTTTATTTGTACGTACTTTTTTCTTTGGTTATCGTATTTTAGAAAATTACGTTCATTTTTGTTTTGTTTCGCCCTGAAGTGATTAACAATTTTTTTTTGTGAACTCGGGAGCGGTTCTATGTACGTTTATTATCTGTTTATATAGCACACGCGTACATATATAAATGTGTCGTGAACCCATATTTTTCATCACAACTTTTCATATATATATACAGGGTGGGCCAATAGTTCGTGAACGGAAGGTTGTGTCTTTATTATTGATTTTACGAAAATATGATTTGAATAAAAGTTTCATCAAATGAACTCGTTCATATTTTTAAATTATTTTCGATTATACAGGGTGTTCCGTTTCGGTTGGGTGCTACCTTACTCCATTTTTTTAAATGGAACACCCAATATATTATTGCATTTTTGAATTTTTCGTTCTATTTTGATTGTCAGATGCTAATAATAATGTTATGACCGCAAAACGTTCAATTGTCAAGCATCTGCGTAGGTATCATTTGTTTTTCATGGCCTAATAGGATTGAGATAGGAAAAACGGTCAGAAATTAAAAAAAATCCAGTTATTTCAGAAACTGTTAAATATAGACCCTAACATGTATTAATAAAATCGAAAGGAATTGAATTGTAGATTTGATAACCGGAAAAAAAATACCATTTCATTTAAAAATAAATAAATTATTGATGTTTTAGATATAAGAAATTAAAAATTGTCTGTTTCATTTTCGAAAAGACTAAATGAGTTAAATTTAGTATAATAAATAACTCCGAAACGGTGCAACTTCCACTCAATATCTGCTCATCAAAGTGACCTTTATTTTCAACGAAAAATTCAAAAATGCAATAATATATAGGGTGTTCCATTTAAAAAAATGAAGTAAGGTAGCACCCAGGCGAAACGGAACACCCTGTATAAGCGAAAATAATTTAAAAATATGAATGAGTTCATTTGATGAAACTTTTATTCAAATCATATTTTCGTAAAATCAATAATAAAGACACAATCTTCCGTCCACGCACTATTGGCCCACCCTGTATATACATATATAATGGTAGTAAATTCGTGCCTCTTCGTGGTTCACGTTTAGCAAAATACTACAACGCAAGCTGTGTACTACTACAAGGAGGCAACGTCCTCTAAATTGCAGTGCATGTGGCACAACTGGGCATCAACAATATACATATACATATATAGTTCGTCACAAGAATTTAACCATCTTTTGTTTTTATTTTGTGACCCAGATAAAAACATTAAAAAATACATCAAGATCGTGTCTGACGCATAATACACGATAGGGTTGGTTCCGTAGCCTAATTTCCTGTTTGCAGTAGGTATTCTTTAAATAGAAATGACAGACTTACTTTTTACAGAAAGTATTTAGTATTTATCTTTCTAATGTTGAAGCGTACTCATATTCGTCAATCTTTAAATATTTTCGCGTATATGTTCAATTCAATTCAAGTATACAATCATTAAAAAAAAAGAAAAATTTACTGTAAAATTATCTCTATAGCGAAAGAAAAACATTCAGTTATTAGGTTATTACACGTTGTATCGTAGTGACTTGTTAGACCGTAGGGGAAGAGACATATTAAACGTTTAAACGTGTAAAAGTAGCCCATCGTTTCAAAGTACTTCGTTAGTGATTTTGAATAATTATTAAATTACTTACATATATTTTTCTTTTAATTAGATTATCGATAAAAGTGAATTTTATAAACGCAAATATATATGAAGGTAGGTATATAACAGGCGGGCTGAAAAGTTCGTAGGCTAGCATAGAAACAAATATTTTTTTTTTATAGAATTTGATTTTATTATTCAATATGGTTCCCTTCGAGGGCGATACAACGATTATAGCATTCACGTCATACAATTTTTCGATACCATTTGTATAATACGATTTGTCTTTAGTCTCAAAATATGCTAGGCTTCAGTTTCGGCAATTACCTCTTCATCGGCACAAAATTTCTGTCCAAAAAGCATCTTCTTGAGGTCTGAGAACAGAGAAAAGTCGCTGGGGGCCAGATCTGGAGAGTACGGTGGATGCTGAAGCAATTTGAAGCCCAATTCATGGAATTTTGCCATCGATTTCATTGATTTGTGACACGGTGCATTGTCCTGATGAAACGGCACTTTCTTTTTCTTCAAATGAGGCCGCTTTTCCACGATTTCGTCTTTTAAACGCTCCAATAACGCTACGTAATAGTCGTTGTTTGTGATTTTTCCCTTTTTAAGATAATCAATGAATATTACACCATAAGTATCCCAGAATACTGATGCATCAACCCTGCCTACCGACTTTTGCGTCTTTCCACGCTTTGGAGTCTGTTCATTACGTGCAGTCCACTTGGCTGACAGTCAGCTGTCGATTGGACTCCGGTGTGAAATGATGGAGCCATGTTTCATCCATCGTCACATATCGACGCAAATGCAAAAATTCGGATTTATTACGATTGAACAGTTCCAAACTGCTTAGAATTATCGATTCGATCCGTTGTTGTTTTTGGTCGATTGTGAGCTCGCCGCTCGCGCGGCACCCACTTTGTAAAGAGCTTTCGCATATCCAAATATTCATTCATGATATGACCTACACGTTCCTTTGATATCTTTGGGGTCTCAGCTATCTCAATCAACCATTTTACGGTTATCAAAACTTATTTTGTGGTCTTTTTTGATGTTTTCGTCGGAAACAGCCTCTTTGGGGCACCCACTGCGTGCATCGTCCTCGGTGCTCATTTCACCTCGTTTAAATTTAACAAACCATTTTTCTACAGCTGATTTTCCTGGTGCAAAGTCCGAATAATGTTTATCAAGCCAAGCCTTGGTTTCAACAGTATTTTTTTCGCCAAAAAGCAATGCTTTATTAACATATGAAATTCTTCTTTATCCATTTTTTCAAAGTAACAAAAGTTCTTTCACTAAAAATTCTATAACTCAGATACTAATAGTGCAACAGCTGCCAAATTTATACACGCGTCTTTTGAAGGTTAGGGCTAACTAAAAATAATATGGATTTGATACTAGTAGCGCCATTTATGGGTCAGCCTACGAACTTTTCAAGCCGCCTGTTAAATGCATTAACCGAATAAGTACAAAAAGTTGAATAACCTAACCTAAACTAATAATTACCTAAAAATTACTGCAGTACCTATACTGAAATCATTTTAGTTGAAGGTACTCGTCTCGAAAACTACTTTTATGATTTCTTCCAAATTTTTATAATCTTATGTGGAAATAGCAGTTTTGTGTCCATTTGTGATATACAGTATATTGCAAGAGAGGGTCTCTAATTTTTACTGTATGTTATCGTTTTTCAATTAACTTTTTTCAGTTCAGGAAATTAGATGTTTATGTGCCATCTTTTGGATCAACTACATCGCAGTCCAAAAGCTCTAAGATCAAGTTACTCGCAGTTAGTAAAATTGAAACTTTAGATATAGATTCCGGCAGGGAAACATTATTACTGATTAAAAAACACTTGGCGTAGACTTATTTCAGAAGACCTGACAATTGTTGTTTCGACTTTTACATCGTTTTCAATTTGCTTTTTTACTTGACTAATTAAAATGAAAATAAGAACGAACTATTTTTTTATCATCATGATTAAAGTGGGACCCAATGTAAAATATAATTCTTTCTTTTTTTTTTGGGCTTGGTGAAAATTGTACGTTTAAATAAATAGTTAAGTGAGTAAATAGTAAAAAATTCTTTGAGAACCATTCGATGTACCGTTATATACCTGACATACCGTACTTATGTACATTTATAATAAATAATATGCTTGTATAGCTGTTCTAGGTGTTTGCATTGTATATACGCATGTAAGTGTGCGTATAATAAAATATTAAAAGGACAATGACGTGCGTACTATAGTACGCTAGCATTTACGATGGGAAATAAAAGACCCGGATGAAAATCAGGTCAAACAGACGGTTCGGTATTCTTCTGGGAACGGAAAAGGGGGACTTGTTTTCGACGACTTTTGCGTGATGTCATTCACACGGGGCCCCCTCACATATCGGTTGCTTTTCGCATCATCCATTCGCGTACCTTAGAAAAAAATTAAGAATGGGCGTGTTCAAGATCGTATTAAAGACACGTGTACGTACTATGTAAGCATACGATATTGCTACTACGTCTCTTACAACAACATCTTTTTTTAATCAATGGGACAAGACACTCATGTCGATAGTAATGTGCCAAATATTTTGCACGTGTCTGTACTACTTTAAGAAAACGAGTCCAAAACAAAAATAATGTAATTGCAAAAATGGAACGCTTTTGTTCGTTTGTTTTCGACTGTTTCCATTATTGTTAAATAACAGAAATGGAACGCTTTTGTTCGTTTGTTTTCGAATGTTTCAATTGTTGTTAAATAACAGTCCTTCAGGTTTCAGTAAACGAAACAATACATAACTCCTAAATCCGCCAGTCTAAATATTTAGATTATTTGATGTCAAAATTGTTAACTGCAACCCAAGTATACCACCATGTAAAACGGCCCAATCAAAGGTTGTCAGTTTTTTAAAAAAACGTATAAATTTCGCTTATGAGTATTTAAAGAAAAAAGTATATAGGTACATTTTGTGACCTATGCAAAATTACTTGTCACAATATTGTAATTATAATTGTGCAAAACAATAAGTCCGACAGAATCCCCCTTTTGTCTCACTTATTGTGCTCGACAAACACTACTTTTTTTCCGGAAGACTAATGCTAGAACCGTTAAATTAACGAAGCCAATGAATGATGTAAAGAATGTAAGATGTGCTCACTCCGCGGCCGAATTTCGTATCAGTTCGCGCATGATACCCAAGTTCCGCCATATTGAAGAACAGCTGCCTATATAAATTTAAGTAGGCGCGCTAACTATTGATCGATTATATTATTTACTAGTGGCAGCCATTAGGGTGAAATAGGTGGAAACGTTCTTTTTTCTGGATAGTATCCAGATTCGTTTCACAAAATAGATATATTTAATGTTGGAATTATTTTTTGTTTTACAATAAATGAATATATTTCGTGTAAAATAAAACATTAAACATGATTTACCCTTTAAATACACATAACCAATCAAAAAAATTTTGTTCAATTGGATATCTAGGAAATATTTCATCTACTTTAAGCAAATTAATATCTAAATATACTGACGCTCATGTATCTTTTAAAACTAATAATTCGTTAGGTATGTTCATTAAAAATAATAAAGATCCCACAAAAAAAGACCTTAAATCAAGTATATATCAGCTTAATTGCAGAACATGCAACAAAGCATACATTGGTCAGACAGGCAGGAGTTTTAAGAAGAGAATAAACGAACATGTAAAATGTTTTGAAAATAAAAAAGGAAACTCAACCTATTCTGAACATTTACTCCAAAATAACCATAGTTTTTTTTAATAATGATTTTAAAATTTTACATATAGAGAAAAAAGGTATGAAACTAAATCTCCTTGAATTTATGGACAATCTATTAACAAATTAGGCTTAACTCTTAATGACCAAATTGACATTGTAAACTCTCCCTTACTAAACATTTAATTTTAAGATTGTTCTGTAATTTCCCCTTCCTCTTAGTTCATTATTTAGTATTTAAGTGAAATGTAATAGCTTTTAGTTTATATAACTTCTCCACCTGAAGAAGGCACTGTGTGCCGAAATAATTATTGTGGCAACAATAAACAATTTTGTAAACTCGATTCGTAATTTTATTTTAATTTTTAATAAAATAAGGTATCTGCTTAGAGGTTTACGTAATAAATGGCCACGTAAATAATGTTTAGACCATGCATTAAACAATTTTTCTGACATTTCCGTTTGTGCAACTGTAGATTCTTGTATGGTACCTAATAATAATGAGTGACTTGAAATGCCGATCGTCAGTTGTAGAACCTGCAGAGAGCGTCTAAAATAGGGTGGGTGGTGTATTTAAAAATGCTCTGATTCCCAAACATTTGTTTAACGTTTTATGACCAAAAAAACACCGTTACTCTTATTCTTCAAAATTTGCGGGTCAACGAATCTAAGAAACTTTGTTCATACAAGTACTTACAAGATTCTATAAATTAAATTATTAGAAACAATAAATAATGTTTTTGACATTTATAATTTCCACGAAAGGAGAAAATAAAATGTCTTGTCTTTGTAATTCCGATGATTGTGAGTCAGAATCGATCAAAGTCGTTCGTGCCCGGTTTTATAATGAAATAAACGACGAGACATTTGTTATTATTGAAGTTTGTTTTGATTCCGCGACCCGATTTGTTCCTATGACATTAATTATGTATGTAGAAATATTCTGTGCTGCGTCCTAAATATTTCCTATTTTGTAACGCATTCTTCATCAACGGTTCTGATAACGTTTGCATTTACATACATATGCGAATATTGCCATGTTTCAAGTAGTGTAGTAGTAGTAGTGTATCTATCGTAGCAGTTGTGTCCGTTTTGCAAAGATAACCCAGTTTTGCAATATCAACCATTAAAATTGTTTACGTCTAATTCTCGCAATAATTTACAGTGTGGGGGCCATGCTGTGGGTAATGGTAACGAAAATAACGCTGTACTAAAAACACATTATGACACACACACATAAATGTAGGCCTTATTATTATTATTATTATTATCATCATCATCTATTATTAAATATAACTGGAGTAACATTTCCTGTGATTTTGGTACCTATTGTCAGCAGTTTTTTAATATTTTTCTCATATTTAAAAAAAATGTTTTGTTTTACGTTTTCTTGTTACCTACTAGGGTTGAGCAGATTATCCAGTTAGTGGATTATTTTCAGTTTTTAAAAATAATCGACTAATCGCAATGTAATTCATGAAATAAATAACAGACTATTTTTTATTTAAAATATTTTAACATATGTTTTGGCTATTATGCCATCATCAGAGTTATAACGTAACTAAATCAAAAGGAAAAAACATTTGTGGGCAGTCCCTCCGACCAACACTGCAGTGCAAAGCCGGAGGGTAGGGCGAAGGCCCTCTTCAGCTTCCTTTCAGGAATCGTAAGAATGGGTGGGTGGTGTGGTTCGGGAGAGAAAGATGAGACGGACGAAATGAAGACAGAAGAAAAGTGAAAGATTATCTGTGAAATATTATTGCTCCAGCATTTACCTAGACGATCCAAGGAAACTACAGAAAACTTGGACCAGAGCAGCCGGACCCAGGTTCTAACCGGTGACCTCCCGAATGCTAAGCAATGATCTAGAGTACTAGACCACGCCGCTCGGTAAATCAAAATGGATAATATTTCTTTTTAAATAGACCGAACTGACCAGGAAGCTACTGATAAAATTATTCTGTCTGTCTTCTACCTGTGACAACTTTTAATAAGGGGGAAGCCCCGAAGTCTATTTAGTAGTTCAATAAGGTTTCATTTGATGTTTTTCCATTTCGAACGTTGCAACTGGAGCGTCGTCAAAATTTTAGCTGAAATGGTTTCAACTCGAGCGTCGTGCAAAACAGAGAGATAATAAGTTCCCATTTGGTGCATTTTGTCGATTGTTTAGTACACTGAGGGTGGTGGCCTGTTTTCAATCTTGAGTTTTATGTCATTATTATTTCTTATCGAACCGCACCCCTCTCTGGTGCATTATGATGATTAGGTTAGGTTAGGTTAGGTTATTGTAAAGCTGTTTTGCTGAAAGAACTTTTAACCATTGTTTTAAAGAGACGCCAATTTCCACCAGCAAAGTTGCCAGTCCTAACGCTTGATAAAGTGTGAAGGAAGGTTTTACATAACATAATATATCTGATATGTAAACAGAACGAGATGGTTAAATTGTTATATTACTTAATTAACAAGGCTAATGACGATGACGCCCGAGTTGGGAACTTTTTTTGTTAACGCTCGAGTTGCAATGCACGAGAAAGAAATAAATCGGTTTACTAGGTTTGCATTTTTTGAGTGTTGGGTTATTGTTTTTTTTATGCTTAACCAAATATGTTTTAATTGAACGACCAGTTTAAACCAAATAAATATGTATATGCAATCGCAATCCTTACATTTAATTTCATATACACCACCTTTTTCTATTTTATCTTGTCATTCCTTATTGCTTACTAATATTATTAATCGCAATGGTTATAGGGAATCCAGCACTACCCAGTCGTACGGACGGCTGAGTGTCTTTCGAAGATTTCCTCACTTCCCCGAAAACAAAAAAAAATGGTTATTGTCAATCTATAATTAACTGATAAATTTAATAACGCCCAGGCCTGGTGTATACCTATACGTCTTGTCAGCTTATCCATTTCCTTTTTAAGGAGTGGATATGATCACTGTATAGATAAATAATCCGAAAAAAATGTAGTCTAAAGATGGGTATTCATACCACATCTTTTCTTGACATTCACATTTTTTACTAGAATATATTTTTATCTACGTAATACAAATTTTCAATACGCACACCTCAAAATACTGTACATATGTTAAAGGTGGATAATGTTAGCGACCAGCGGTGAAGGGGTGTGATTACGTCACGGGAATGACACCGCGACCTGTCTCTCCTGGCGCCGCGAAGGCATTCGACCTGACTCGACCGCGCTGGCCTGGTGTTAAGTCGCACTCATTTATTATTATTGTTTGTATTCGTTATTATATTTGTATTTTTGTCTCTTTTCAAGTTTTTAATAATTTGTATTTTCGTGTATAATTATTGTGCAATAAAGTAAACAGTGTACAAGTTGTTCTGATTGGTTAAAGGCGTGGCCTTAAAATAAACAAAAATAAGTCAACTCCTTCAAAATCTAACAATAAAATAAATCTAATAAAAATAGTCTTGGTTATTGTATTGTGCTAAAACATGATACAATAGCATAAGGCGGTCTGGGAGACGCTAACTCTCATTGGAAAACAAGAGATTTTGAATAATCTGAAAAATAGTAAAAATTTCAAATCGTTGGCTAAAACGTACCTTTGGTGTTCGTACGTTTACAACTTCAGTAACAAGCACTAAAGATAAAAATTCAAGTTTTTAATTATTTTAATGGCAACCCACTAACCCGGATTTTCCGATAATCCGGATGGTCCCTGTTTTAATTGATCCGGATTAGCGAGTCTACACTGTTGACTTTGTTTTCTGTAACTGATCGAGTATTTTTTGAGTGTTACACTACATTTAGATACTTGTTTCAAATATAAAAATAAAATAAATAAAACAGTAATCAACATAAATGAATTTCATATTGCATGTTTAATAATAATGTTAGTCATAGTCATAGTGGAACGTGCTCCTTGTTCAAATTTACAAACGGTTTATCGACTGTCTAAACATAGTAATATCGAAAACATTCAACAAATTTATAACAAGTCTATTATTTATTTATTTAATATTGTTTAACAAGTCTGTTATCAATTTTAAATATGATCGGAATCCATAGCAGAATAAAGATTCGGGCTTATATAGACCGTGGTCGAAAAGAACGATAGTTATGATTGTTTTTTGGAGCTAATTAAATAATGCGTATTAATAATGTAATTATTAATACAAAAATTAGTAAACAATAAAAATAAAACACTTGGTTTTTGTAGTTTTACAATTAATTTTTTAGTTACTCTGACAATTGTTTTGGCGGTTAAGCCAAAGAGTATAGAGTATAGTGTACTGAATAAAATTTTACAAATTTATTACATAAATACTATTATTATTTTAAACACGTAATGGCCTTCAATAATAAAGATTCATCGAATACGTAACATAGCTAATTTCTATAATTTTCAGAGCGTTTAAACGTTTACTCTTAATGGAATTGTGTGTGGCAATTAAATTTAATTTTTTCTATAGCTAAAGCAAACATGTTGAAACGTGTTCATCTAAACTTCTTTTTAATGAGCGGCCAGTCTGGCCAATACTAAACAAATTACAATTTTCGCATGATAATTTCTAAACGTCTGTCATATCTAATAATGCTTTTTTTTAATTATTTACTGTCACTAAGTTTATTATTCTTATTAACACAAATTCAATTTAGATTAAGTTTTTTAAAACGATTACAGATATTTTTACTTAACTTGGAAATATGATCAAATAAATTATATCTTTTGTTTGGCTTCGATTCGAGAACTGCATAAAAATAATTCAGAATAAGTCTTTTTCCGTTTCTTAGAAATTAGCATATCGATAGTTGACGTTTTATAAACGTTATTGACTGCTAAACAAACTATGAAATACATTATAATGAAAAGCGCTATCAATAATGTTAAAATCATGTCAAGGAAAAGTATAGGGTAAAATGTGTGTAAAAGTTTTCGGTTTTCAGAATATGTCGTTTGGCTGTAATGAATGGATTTTGTTTTCTAAGATCCTATTGTATGCAAGCCATTTTCTCTAAGTGGAACAGTGTTAGTAATTAATTATAAACATAAGATAGGGTGTAAAAATGGACTACATATTCATTTTTTTTCCTCCAACAAGCAACCGTGGGTGTTGCTTGTATGTATCGATACAAATTGTAGGTTTCAAGTTAATTTTTATGCGCATAAATTTAAGGCATTTTGTACAGATTAACGGAATCATACCATTTAATATATATATTATGCCAATAAATTATGGTTTTACAGACTCAGTCCAACTGTTTTCCTTAGCACCTTTAAAGCTACTGGATGATATTATGCAAATTATGTGCGTAACACTTACTAAATTTATAGCCAGTGTAATTAAACTTATGGACCTCTAACATTATGTACGAAGAGCTTAAATAGAAAATTTATAATACCCATGTATTAAGACGGCTGGGTCTTATTTTGAGGAATGGTAATGAAGTATTATATATTATTATTATATACTATATAATATCCTTAAAACAAATGGAAAGTTTATAATCAATTTGTGGATAAGCTGAACGGTTGGTGAAACATTTTTTTATAAATAAATCCGCAAAATTACCTTACAAACCTACATCATAGATATACGTACAACATTATTATATACTAGTTGAAGCCATCCAACTTTGGACGGGTGGGTACTGCTGTCGATTAGCATACATTTTAGCCACGGCGTTCTTTAATACCGCAATCTAATTTAACCTAATGATTCCGTCGGTTGGCATTTAGTCACAGCCATACCACATTTTATCTGTGAACCTACGACGACCCAATCAGAATAATGACATTTAAACAGGCTCAAATGCGTCATGAAAAAAACGTTGATGATTTTCAATTAAAAACAACATCCTGGATATCGAAAACCAGTTAGTTCCATCCTTTATTTATACGTAATATTATTATACACATTATTGTGTATCATGAGAGGAAACAGCTCCACAAAATTACCTTACAAAACTATCCATACGCTATCATAACAGATACGTAGAAAATTACACATAGTGATAGTGATGAATTTAGTATTATCTTGTTTTAAACTTTTATATTTACCCACTATTGTCATAATTATAAAAAAGAGTCCAGTAAACAAATTTGTAGCAGTGAATAGTCTCGTATAAATAAAAAGCAATTGTATTTAATGAGTGTGTCTCCCCATATAAAATCCCACACATTCTGACAACCGACCTTAATAAAAAAAAAAGAAGGTAGACAGGTATAATAATCATTCCTATTTGGTCTGCTCTTAAGCTACCAAATTACGCAGTTGTGTAGTCGTTCTACCTGATGACCCTCTCATGTATGGTCTAAAGAAGAAGAGTAAAAAATGATGAGAACCTATGTCTTATTCTTTCTCTTCTCTTTCTTACTCTTATTGAGTCAGCAACACTGAACTCGTTTGTAATTATCAACACAGGAATGCATTACCTTTTCGATATTTTTTTAATGAATTGCCTATGAAGACATAAACGTTATAATAATAATTTGAAACAAATTTTGTGAAATACAATTATTAGTAAATAATGGTAATAATAATGGTATACTAAATTTACCAAAAATAACAACGATACCTAAAGCATTTTTGTCCGATTTAAATGAAACTCACCTATTACAGCTATGTTAATGGTAATTTATAATATAAAAATAATTTAATTTTTTTTGAAATTTGAAAGGAATTTTCCTTGGATCATTAAATCTCACGAAATTTAAAACTTAAACTTCGAAATTCTTTCGTATTAATATTAAATGTAACGTGAGACCCAGATTTCAATTCAAATGTTAGTTATCTGCAATAAAAAATCTGATTTTAAAGTTTTATTTTAAAAAATCACACTATTACCTCAGAGTAAACGCAACTTTTATTACTCTTTTAAAGAGCTTTAATTATGTAAATTGCAGAATTTACATCATGGTTAAAACCTGCGACTACCCTATTACAAATAAATAACATTTGAATTGAAATTTGGGTTTTCCATATCAAAATGGCTATAACATGAATTACAATTAATAGAGCATTCATTGAAATCGGAAAATGTTTTTTAAATTACAAAAAGAAAGACTTACTCCTATATACCACAAACAATCACTAATGCGGACACGTGTTTCGCCCACTTACAATGTGGGCATTTTCAACCCAAGACTAACTTACAATGTGGACATTTTCAACGCAAGTGGGCGAAACACGTGTCCACATTAGTGATTGTTTGTGGTATATAGGGGCGAGTCTCTCTTTTTGTAATTTATTACACACCACAGTCTCCTTTATTATTCTCTATTTGAAATGTTTTTTACTTTGATAGAGGAATATAATCCGAATAACATCTTAAGCATCAATCAGCAAAACAACTCCACCAACCCGAAATATAAATTTAATGAGTTAATGACAATTTAAAATATTTTGAATAAGGAAAGTAAATTAAACAGAGGTGGACGTACCCTTGGGTCATGGGGACCATTGCCAGGAGCGATAGGCTGTGGAGGTCTGTGCACGTCTTTTTTTATTATTAAAAGATATTTTTCTTTTTTTCGTGAATTTATGGGGTGGCAAACCTTATAAGCCCAGGGCGCCAAATCTTAAAATACACCACTGCAATTAAACCTAACGAAATGTAAATAGATTTTCATTAGTAAAAATGAATTAAATATTCTTCTTGACAATAAGTCCAAGTGAAGACATAACATACTTCATAACTTAACTCTTACACCACCACGCACCACGTTTTCGCCTGTATTATAACATACAAACCACAACATATATTGTAGATAGAGGGTGGAAATTAATGTGCACATTACATACAATTTACTTGTTGTACAAGGTCTTTGAAGGTACTCATTTGATCTAGCACCTCATCTATCATTACTACGGTCGTTTATTGATAGCATTCCGTACTACAAGCACACCTAAGGTTGGAGTTTTTTGTTATTATAAACAACAACAAAAAAAAATTAAGAGAAAGAGTAAGCAAGAACCGTCCGTCCTCAAGCTCAGTTATAAAACGCCCTATAACCACGTATAGTCCTCGGACGTAGTATACATAGTAATAATAGTAGTTGTGGAGGGACGTAACAAACAAGAAAGAAGAAGGACGGAGGAGAAGAGACGTCCCGCTTACCTTGAAAGGCCATTCACCTGCGTTCGGGATTAATTCTCTCTAGATCAAATTATACGTCTAACAAAGGTCGTCCCGTTTCACTCGCTCCTTTCATTTTCTCTCAATCTCTCTCTTTCTGTCCTGTTGATGTTGCTCCATAACATATAATAAATGGACTCTGACGTAAAAGAGTTGTGTGTATGTACAAGATTAGAAGAAAATTATAACGTGATGGACAGTCACGACGCCACGAGTGGGGAAGGAGGATAAATTTCATTTCAAAGGGTCCTTCAAACAACCTTTTTTAACTTTTTTATAGCACACGTCTCTTAGGACCAGAACATAACAATAACAATAAATTTATTGGGATTCGGAGGCGTGGCCAGTGGCTAGATCGAAATTTTCTTCGAATTCCAATGGATCTGACGTAAATAAAGTCGGAAAAGAACTTTTTTTTAAACTGAAATTAATGGCAGATAGGAACATACTTTACAGCCAGCTAATATATAAACTCATAGTTGAAACCAATTGAAGCGTAAACTCTTTAACTAAAGTTAATGTCACCCTTAATAATCTTGGTATAATCTTCCGAAGATTTAATGCTTCGCAGAAATGGCGTGCAAACTTTTCAACTTAAATTATTGTTACCTCTACAGTTCTTACATAATCTTCTAACCATTTTAGGATCAATAGAAATGGAGTGTAAACTTTTAAATGAATAATATATTAATGAGAACACTTATTAAAATTCACAATTATTTATTACATATGTGTTTCGACCTTTCGGTCATTATCAAAGAGGCAATCAGAGTGTACTAAAATTAAAGAAAAAATTTTTTTGTGTTTCATTCCCACCAGTTACTCGTGCTGGTGGGCGGGCAGTCCCTCCGATCTACACTGCAGTGCAAAGTCGGAGGGTAGGGCGTAAGGCCCTCTTCAGCCTCCTTGCAGGAATCGTAGGAATGGGTGGGTGGTGTGGTTAGGGAGAGAAAGATGAGACGGACGAAATGAAGACAGAAGAAAAGTGAAAGATTATCTGTGGAATATTACTGCCCCAGCATTTGCCTAAGTGATCCAAGGAAACCACAAAAAACTTGGACCAGAGCAGCCGGACCAGGGTTCGAACCGGTGACCTCCCGAATGCTAAGCAATGCAAAGCCGCTCGGTGAAAAAAAAATTAAAGAAGGCTGCGAAAGTATTTATTTGCAGGTATTAATGGCTGGAAATTCCGATATTACCTGCAATCGCACGGAATATAGGGCTATTGTACCCTTCAATTTGGACGTTTAACGTTGCTTGGAGTGGCGAAAGCAAAGACTTCTGAATTTCTAATTTTTCCAAGAAATTTAACTTTTTACTATTGTTTTGAATATGGAGGATAAACCAGTATATTTTTTGTTATGTAAAATTTTAAATGAAGTTAATGTTACGCTCATGGTTTATACATAATCTTCCGAAATTTTTATGTCCATGGAAGAAATTTGTTTAGTAATCGTGAATTAATGTTACTCGTTACAATTGAAGATTGAAGTAAATGTTACGTTTTATGGTTTTTACATAATCTTCTGAGAATTTTATGCTCAACATAAGTGCAGTGTAAACATTTAAATGAAGTTAATGTTACCCTTACATCTTCTTTTCCTGTGTGAATAATGCAATGGCCATCCAATTACAACCTACTATAACAACAACAACAACACAAGAAAAAGAGGGGCGAGAGTGAGACAAGTCCGTGACTTGTAATTTTCACAGAATGGTCATCTGCAATCATGGTCGAATAAGTAACTGCCCGCCATCGCTCTTGAGATGTTGGGAATCACCATAATCAAGTGTTGTGAACATTCCATTTCTCACAAAGATTACTTTTCGTTTACGTATTTTGTTTCATGCGAACGCCATTCAACGTCGTTGTGTACGACGTACATATATTACGATTTACCCTCTCCCCCCCCCACTTGCTTTCGCCATTCATAGCAAAAAGAAGACTCGTATGTGTCACATTATAGCTGGACACACATTATAATACTTGATCCGTATTACAAACCAATAATAGTCCTTTCAAACAAACGCAATCTTTGTTTTGAGTAACTATAACCAACCAACGACGGATTACATTTCACATTTCCCATTCACATTACCTACTGAAACAGCTAATACACTAATTAAATGCATGTACAAGTACATACCATTAAAGAATGAAATAACATACGAAATATTTACAATTAACATAGAAACGAATTTAATCCCTGCTTTTGTACTCAAACCGAATTATTAATTTCCTGACTTTTCCCTGATATTTTTCTGCGTGGACAAAATGTTAAAATTTCTAAACCTTTTAAAGATAAAACTGACAAATTTGAAAAACTGGAGTTTATAAGCTAGAATGTACAGGATGTGATTCCTTTTACTTAGGCCAAACTGGAAGGTTGCAAACCATATTTTAGAAAAAGGCCATCAGTTTCCTACTATAGAAAATCTTAAAATTATTCATAATCTAAATAAAGGCTTTAAACTTAATATTTTAGAATCCTTAGAAGTATATAAAGCATCAAAAATTTCGGAAAATAACCTGTTAAACGACCAGGTGGATTTGTACCACTCAGTACTATTCAATACATTTAATAATTAATGGTATTTCCAAAAAATATATGTATAAACACTACTATACATCTGTTTATATTCATTCAATTTGTAATCATTTGTTTTGACAAACCTGTTTATATTCATTCATTTTGAATTATTCGTTTGACAATGACAAGCTTTTTTGTCGAAACCATAGTCAAAAGGATTTGTAAATAAAAAAGTGATAATAAACAAAGTAGTGTTTATTCATTTATCGTTAAGATGAATTATCACAGAGTAACGACTGAATCAATCCAATTTTTCCTTTTCTTAAAGTTTAATAAATTCCGAACATAGCTAATGTAGACACATAACATAATAATTCCTGGTTCATTGATTAAAATGCAAAAACCTTCCCCTATACGGGTAAACAAAAAAATATTCTATTACAATTCCCGGATTTTTAGGTTTTCCAGGCCGAGGTAAATTATGTTAATTGGGCTTTTCTAACGATGATTGTAATGTGCATTTTGATGACCTATGGTTATTATTTATTTGTATTTAATTCTATAATTAATCATCAGTGATGATTCCACTCGAATCGGGTACAACGGGTACTAGTATTGACGGGGTGAAAAAACTTTTAATGTGTCCAAAAGAAACTAAAAAAAAAAAAGAAACAAAGGTACCTAGTATGTATTTCCTTCACGTTGACCAGCATAAAACCTCTGGGTCGTATTTTTAAGGGTTATTCAACTTGGGCCAGAGGCCTTGACCGTTTCAACGTGTATATTTATATGTATGCGAGTGAGTATCTAAGTATATATGTAAGAGTTGTATCACAACTAATACTATATATAAACGTGCATGCGTGTATATATATAGAAACACGAAGATGATCAACCAAAGAAAGTAGGTAATCTGAACGTGATTCCATGCATATTTATTAGAGGACAATACACCTATTTATAGTAGTAAAGGAAGGAGTATTAGGAAATAACGAAATGGGGCGATATTATTCCAAACATCTTTCGCAATAACAGAGACATAGTAGGAGTAAAAGTCTACAAAAAACAGATCCCATGATACTAAATAAAAAATGTCAATAAAACCTGGCCAAACATAACTTCTGGTTCTTCAAATTTTCAAGGCGTTTTAATATGTTAAACAATGATCCTGAAGAATTTAGACAGTAATGTGAGGGGATGTTGACGTATTATGTAAACAGACTTACAATGATTTTAGACCCCCTCCTACCTGTATGAGCAAAAGTAAGAAAATCGTGACCCCCTCCCCCAAATAATAACATTAATATATTAGTCGACGTTAAAGAAATACACATTTTTAATTTTCACTATTTTATTATTAGACAAATATTTGTCTACTTCTGATGAAGCTACAGTGTAGCGAAACATATGTTAAGATAAGTTATAAAATAGTCAAAATTATAAACGTGTATTTCTTCAACGTTGACTATTAATTTTCATCAAGTGAACCAAGATACAATTATTTATATTAAAGTATTAGTGCTTCAAATAAAAGTTTTTCACTAATTTTTTTTAAAGAATCAAAAACAAAAATTGTTACAAAACAGCAAAAACAAAAAAAAACATCATAACGACACTTTTCACAACACGCTCATTTACAGTTTAGAAATTAAATAAATAATAAGGGGCAGAAATGAAAAATATTAATTAAGTACCCCTAAATAACTTTTAAATTTTTTATTCGGATCTCTTTCATTCATAGATCTATTTTCACTCAAAATTAAGTTTCTTTGAATGTCAGTTTTTCAGCTGTCTAACATTTTTTGTTTCGATTTTTGAAAACAGGTCTTATTGCAATTGCACTGTAATACATCCAACGACAGAAAGTTAAATTACTTTCTCCCTAAACTCTTAAATTTCTCAAGAAAGAGTATCTATATATGCACTTGTAAGAATTCGTTAGACTGTGCATATAGAACTACTCCCATTCGCAATGACCAATGATAATACATTGTCATTAACAATGAATACAATTATTATGAATATTATCAGGCCAATTGATTACAATAGCAGTTTCAGCTCTTCATCTTTTAATCCTTAAATACGGTACCGAAATAAAAATCAAAATATTCGACGAAAATATTTGATGTCTGGAAGTTAATTAAATCTTTGGAAAACTGAGCTAGGTAAAATAAAAATATAATTTCCTACAAAAATGTCCGTGAGAGCATATAACATAAGTACAACACTTTTATAAATTAACAATAACGATTAAGATTACAAACAATTAATAATTAAAAATTAACAACAAATAAACTGACAAACATCCGAAGAAGGACAACACCAGTTCAACAAATAAACTGCAAAAAATGACAATTTTCGTTAAATCGTTTTTCATCAAGTCCTTTTCTATATTACGTAGATATTTGGTTCTCTCCAATTTGCTGTTAGAATACACAACTTCGTTGTTTATTCTCTTTGTTGCGCCATTCCTCTCTCGGCCTGGGGGCTCCCTTGAAAAACCGTGCGACACCGACAGATTTGGTATAGTGCGCGTGTAACCATTGCAGCAAAGGAGGTGCGTGCCAACTGCGCAAATGCAGCTGCTGCTGTAACGTGTTATAACTACTTTTCTACAAAACTTGCCGATTGCTTGATTGATTGATTCTACATACCCGAAACGCAAGCGAAATATATCGTGTTACCAACACTGAACTCGTCTTTTCTTTTCTTTTTTTTTTACAGTAATGGGTTAAAAATATTAAGAAAAGTATGTATTTTAAGAATCATTAGTAATTACACCATGCATATCCGAAAACAAATAAAATGCCGGAGAAAATAGAAACAAAAGATAACCGTTTCTATTGTTTTTTTATTTTTTCGTACATCTTTATTGTTTTCCCAATACCAATGGATATTCGTTTCAATTGTAATTGGAAAATATAAAGCTCAATAATCAATTTCTTCCGAACTAGCAAACCAACAGTCAATTCTGGACCAAAAAAACATTTTATGCTTACAGGTCAATTGTATTTAATTATTATCTTTATTAATGACATCAAAGACGTCATCAAATATTCTTACTTTCTATTATATGCTGATGATTTGAAATTAATTAAATTGATTGAATCGATAGATGATTGTATCAGTCTACAAAGAGATATTAACAACTTCGTTGTTTATTCTCTTTGTTTATATCATAACAAATAGATATATTTTGGGCCGCAACAATAAAAATTTAAAAAAAAGTGTTTTTTCTGTACGAGGGAGCTATTTAAATCAATTAAATTGGAAAGATATCTGATGTCGATGCGCGTATACGGAAAAACGAGCAAAAAAGAGGTATATAATATCTGTATGTTGTATTGGTTGGTAGTACGTAGTAGTAAGACTAAAGTGGAAGCTCGACAATTACGTATGTTACGTAGCACGTCGAGAGTCGATCGCGAGCGCCCTCCTTCTACAATCCTTCTGTTTTCTTATTATATTTGCTTCTTTTCTTTTCTTTAACCATCGTCATCGTCGATGAACGACGCTCGAGCTACTGACTTACCGGCTACTATACTTACGACGATCGCAACAAAAAGCTGTACCGATCTTGCCGAATCGATTGGCGAATAAAATAAAGCATAAAAAATATTTATGGTAATTTACAAACAAAAACATAAGCATCGGACAGTTAAAAAATACAGTAAACTGGAATAATATACTTAATTTAAAAAATCATTTTATTATATAAACTTCCCCCGCACCCACATATATTTCTTATCCCGTAAAAAATTAATCTAATTTGAACAATAAATTTTCTGGCCAGACTATCCAAAGTGTCACACGTGAACCGCGATTTCGAACTTGTTGGTTTTCGTTAGGGGTGTTCATAAATTGCGCAAGTATGCCGGAGGGGAGGAAGGTCATTCGAAAACTATTAACTTGCAAATTCAGCAATTTTTGAAATAAAACCAAAACAAAAAACATTTTAACAAATTAGGTAAGTATGCAAGGGGAACATCTTTGGAATAAAATTTTTTTGCTAAAATTTATGCCACAACATAGTCTATGAAATGTTTAACTAGCTAACTCTTACCGTTACTATGACAGCCTTGTGCCTTTGGTTACGGAACTCTAAAAATTAATACTAAATAATTCATCAAAAGGTAACAATATCCTCCAAAAGAACCATAAATAATAATAAATTCCACAAACCGGTTTATGTTATCGCATTATCTATCTCAAATGATAACAATTAACACATGGGCTGAAAAGTCCCGGGCTTAACCCATAGATGGCGCTAGTTTTATTGTATTCACCTCTTTTTCAGTTAGTACTAACCTTCAAAAGACTAACAGTGACTTTATCTACCTACTCTTGTTTTCTTCAAAACAATAGATCAGAAACAATTTCGTGTTTTAATTTTACACTGCTTCTTGATGGGAAAAAATACCGTTGAAGTGAAGCAATGGTTTGAAAGGTGTTATGGAGACTCCGCTCCATCGGAAACAACCGAAACAAAATACAACTTTGGTTTGCTGACTTCAAACGTGGTCGTAGAGACACTGATGATGAACGCACGTGAACGCAGTGGACGTCCAAATAAGGCGATAATACCAGAAAACATAAAAAAAATCTACATAATCGAATGATGAATGAATGAATGATCGAAAAGTGAGTTAGCTGACATCGTAAAGGTATGAAAAGAACGTGTTGGCTTTATATTGCATGAGTATTTGACTATGAGAAAGCTAAAGCTCTGTTCAATGTGGATACCGCGTTTGCTCACTGTTGACAAAAAACAAGGATGTGTTGATGATTCTGAGCAAAGTTTGGCCATGTTTAAACGTAACAAACCGGAATTTGGATGAAACATGGATCCATAACTTCACTCCGGAATCAAAACGATCGTCATCTGGTGGAAACCTGAAACCTCGTCCAAAGCGTCCGAAAGCACAACAATCAACTGGAAACGTGGTGTGGAGGTGCGTGGTGTAACATTCATCGACTATCTTGAGAAGGGAAGTACCATCAACAGTGAATTGTAGGAATTATATAGCGTTATTGGAGCGTTTAATGGCCAAAATTGCAAAGAAACGACCGCATATGGCAAAGAAAAAAATTTTGTTTCATCAATACAACGCATCGTGTCACAACTCAATTAAACCAATGACAAAACTACACGAATTGAACTCCGAATTTCTCCCACATCCACCGTATTCTCCAGATTTGGAGACTACTACCAGCGGCCACTGGCTGTTCTCAGACCTCAAAAAAATGCTCGCCGGCATGAAATTTCGCTCGAATGAAGAGGTTATCGCTGAAGCTGAAACCTATTTTGAGGCAAAAGGTAAATTGTTCTACAAAAGTGGTATTGAAATGTTAGAGCGGCGCTGGAATGATTGTGTTGCTCTTGGTGAAGATTACGTTGATGAATAAAGCCAATTCTGAACAAGAGAAAAACGTGTTTTCTTTATTAGACCCGGGACTTTTCAGCCCATGTGTTAAAACTAGTTCTATATCTGTTTTGTTTTTTTAGTTGTATTGATCTCCCAGTCTCATTCAATTTGTCAGTGAAATTGTTCGCCATCAAATTTCGCATGAGCTATACGTCGCATACGGCGACAAGCATAGCCCAGTTAATAATAAGAAAAAAAAATCTGATGGCTTGCGATGCGATGCCGCATTCGTGACCTTTTTTTGTCCACTCGTGCTCTGCAACCTCGCGTTCGTCGCACAAGTTTAGTTCTCTTCTATTTTTTCTCCTTTACCCGCCGGCTAACTCGTCTTCTTCTTCTTCTTCTTCATCTCTTCCCCGTGGACGCGCAGCATGGGGTGACACAGACAAATGGCACGTTGCTCTTAATCGGCAATCTGCGGACACACGTATTCAACATCCACACACGTATTTTCCTACCGTGCACAGCCTTTGGAGACCGCGAGCCTAATTGTTTATTACTATTAGCCACGTACTTAATGGAATATATAAAATAAAAGAAATGTACCGTTTGCTTCAATAATAAAACCCGCAAAGGATGACATGCAATTGTACAGTAGCTATTTCAATTAAATACAATTGACCTGTAAGCATAAAATGTTTTTTTGGTCCAGAATTGACTCTTGGTTTGCTAGTTCGGAAGAAATTGATTATTGAGCTTTATATTTTCCAATTACAATTGAAACGAATATCCATTGGTATTGGGAAAACAATAAAGATGTACGAAAAAATAAAAAAAAAACAATAGAAACGGTTAACTTTTGTTTCTATTTTCTCCGGCATTTTATTTGTTTTCGGATATGCATGGTGTAATTACTAATGAGTCTTAAAATACATACTTTTCTTAATATTTTTAACCCATTACTGTAAAAAAAAAAGAAAAGAAAAGACGAGTTCAGTGTTGGTAACACGATATATTTCGCTTGCGTTTCGGGTATGTAGAATCAATCAATCAAGCAATCGGCAAGTTTTGTAGAAAAGTAGTTATAACACGTTACAGCAGCAGCTGCATTTGCGCAGTTGGCACGCAACTCCTTTGCTGCAATGGTTACACGCGCACTATACCAAATCTGTCGGTGTCGCACGGTTTTTCAAGGGAGCCCCCAGGCCGAGAGAGGAATGGCGCGAGTAGTGGGGAGAGAGATAGGAGTAACGGGGGCATGAGAATTGAAGCAAATACAAAAATAATGTAATTTTTATAAAAATTGCTACATTATTTTTCATAAAATTATATCAGGGAGCCAATTATTTGTTCTTAATAATTAATTTTGCGAAGCAGTACATTAGCTTACAACACTCGCATAACTCTTTTTTTTAATGGTGGGGCTCAATGGCCGGATATATTGTAGACTAGTCAAAATACTACAGTATATCGACTCGTATCATTACCATCTAATGGCGAATAAATGCAGTGTTGAAATGATTTGGTGATGACTGCACAAAAAAATTGAAACTGTTCACCATCCATGACGTTCATTGTTCTAATGACGAGCGCTGGTGATGGCTAGGTATTAAGCATTTCCAGCTGCCCCCGAGTCATCCTACATATATATATACATAGTTATTGTATACTATGGTACAATATCACATGTAACAAATTTCCCTCGGCAATCGAACAATTATACTTCAATTTTGTTATTTTTTGTTTATTAAATGACTTTTAATTTTTATATTAAAATGAAATAATTGTTAAAAAGAAATTGAAAAACAAGCTTTTATGTTCAAATGGTCTAAAAGAAAAAATTCAATTCTAGAAATAATAAGAGCTTGGGGGCCTATAACTACGAAAGGCAATTATCTATCGGGATGTTACACCTACTTTATAATTCTAATTGCAATTAGTCATACGCTTCAGGTATTTCTTTTTAGTTTATTAGAAAACAAAAACTTGTTTCTGTAAAAAAAAAATTCTTAACAATCATTTTAATTCATACTATCTATATAACAGGCGGGATGAAAAGTTCGTAGGCTAGCATAGAAAAAAATATTTTTTTATAGAATTTGATTTTATTATTCAAAATAGTTACATTCGAGGGCGATACAACGATTATAGCGGTCATACAATTTTTCGATACCATTTTTATAATACGATTTGTCTTTAGCCTCAAAATAGGCTTTAGTTTCGGCGATTACGTTTACCTCTTCATGGGCGCGACATTTCTGTCCAGCGAGCATCCTCTTGAGGTCTGAGAACAGAAAAAAGTCGCTGGGGGGCAGATCTGGAGAGTACGGTGGATGCTGAAGCAATTCGAAGCCCAATTCATGGAATTTTGCCATCGATTTCATTGATTTGTGACACGGTGCATTGTCTTGATGAAACAGCACTTTCTTTTTCTTCAAATGAGGCCGCTTTTCCGCGATTTTGTCTTTTAAACGCTCCAATAATGCTACGTAATAGTCAATAGTCGCTGTTTATGGTTTTCCCCTTTTTAAGATAGTCAGTGAATATTAACACACGAAATTCCTTTTTATCCATTTTTTTCAATGTAACAAAAGTTCTTTCACTAAAAATGCTATAACTCAGATACTAATAGTGCAACAGCTGTCAAATTTTGAAGGTTAGGGCTAACTAAAAATCATATGGATTTGATACTAGAAGCGCCATCTATGGGTCAGCCTACTAACTTTTCAGCCCGCCTGTTACTTTCATCCATTATATAAGCACTCTTTTTAGAATAAAGGATGGACATTATAATAGCTGATACTAAAAGTTTTTCCGGGGAACTACATCGATGCGCCATCCACCGAAAAGGAGCGAATCAATCAACGCCTGTACAATTCTATGAACTCTCAGCTACCAAGTCCTTATTTTGGATTCTTGGAGAAAGCCCTAATTAATAAATGTTAACTGCTAATTTTTTAAAAAAATGAAACTAAATATTTGTTTCCGAAAAAATAAAAAAACAAACCAAATTGAGGTGAAAATGTATTTCACGTTACATTTAAAACCAGATGACATAATGTCGTTTCTGTCACCACATGACCATTTAACTAATTATTGTTTACTCTTTTATATCTACAAACTATGTTGGTCCAATTAGCGTCTTTTTAACTTGCTATTTTAATTAATGCTGTTATCGATCATTTATTATAGTTCATTTTATAAAAGTAATATGTGCCTCAAACATAAAACCTTACACCTTAGAAATAATATAAATTGACCTAAAAAAAGGCGTACCTACTATTAGAGTGAAACATTTTTTGCCCCAATTTGGCTAATTTTTTTTTCTTCGACTTAATATAACAAAGGGCAGACATGAAAAATATTACTGTATTGGCATTGTCATCAGAACTATACATGCATGACAAATTTCAGCCTATTCGAATAATATGAACTGTCCTAAAATTGATTTACAAGATTTGTAATAAACAGACAACAAAGAAATCTAAATAAACATTAAAATCGACATGTATTTTAATCAATTCAATAACGGAAACGCTAGAAAATAACTTCGTACATTATCTAGGTAACAAAAACTAAAAAAAAAAAATCAAAAATTTAGAATGTATATAATTTCTTATTGATTTTGACTCTTATGGTCAACCAGGATAGAATGTTTTATTATTTAAAAATATTCAAATGCATCTAGTATAATCTTATCTGCCATACCTCGAGTGTTTACCACGCTTGGAATTATCTACTACTAAATTGACGTGTTAAGTGCAACCTTGCATTGCTGTAAAAAACAAAAAGAAAGTCATGACAAACTCGATATATTCTCATCGTTGATTCACATTATTTGTTGCACGTATGTGACTATACAAATAAAACCTGCTGATAATGCATTTCATAACTTACTGCAATTTCAGTTTTTGATAACACGATAATAATTATTATCTGTTTACTTCATAACCACTGGATTTTTTTTTAATCAATGTATCTATTTATACGCGTATAGTAATTTAGCATACATAATGCTTTTAAAAGCATTTTATGTTGTGAAAACGTTTCGCAAACTTTGCAGTTTACTAATCAATAGTAATTAATATTAACGAATACAGAATCATATAGAAGCCCATTGGGCATGTATTCGTCGGTAACACAATGACTACCGATCGTTATGGAAACCTAAAATCATTTATTAAAAAAAACACTTTTTTGCTTAATACAGCAGGACTACAGTAAAACCCCTGTTAACCGGCCATCTCGGGATTGGAAGGGAAAAATTAACTCAAATATGCAATAACACTGTTATTTATAAAAGTGTTCACCTACCTAGTAAATCTTTCATGTAATTTTTTTTTTGGCAAGACTACTTAATTACTTTCCAATTCTTCATTATGTTCATCCGGTTCAACCGGGTATCAATCGCTACAAATTGTAAATGTTGTAAAAACGTTATTAAACTTCGTTTAATTTTAGTAGAGGCCTCGCGACATCCTCGTATATCACCCCTTACATATGCGCCTAGCTAGGTAAGTACCTACATAATACATTTCTGACAGGGTCACACACAAAACAAACTGAATATTAAGGTATGAACAGTTAAATTTAAAAAAAAAAATGCAAAAACCTGTTTGGCTTATATGCCTACGATAAAACTGGATTTCACTTGAAAAAAATGATTGAATAGGTAGACCTATACTTTAAGAAAGTTGATCATCCTGATTTTTAGAATAAAACACATTAAGGAACTTTCACTTATTTTATTTAATCTTTTAACAAATTTATTGGTCCGACTTGTAGAGTTTGTTAATAAAATAAGTGAAAGTTCCTTAATGTGTTTTATTCTAAAAATCGGGATTTCACTTATTAAATTTTTATTCAAATGATTTTGTGATATTTATTGCTACTGAGCGAGGAAGATAATAAACCTACCTTAAAAACGCATATGAAAAATAGTTTCATTTCGTGCGTAAGTAGATTCAAATACATATTTTTTTTAAATGAACACCCTGTACATGCGGGCATTATCTATTAAGTACACGCACTTTCATGGAGGTACCTACATTTCAGAACGACCGTTATAACTGTAACAACACACCACCCTCATAAAATCCCGGTGCTTATGCCTGTACGCCCCCAGGGTGAAATCGGCACCCTTTCATGTGTGAATATTGAATTCGGAGACGCACATCTGTTAAATAATAAAACAGCTGTTTGCTACCGCTACATAAAACAGCACCACGATAAACCGTACGGGTCTATAAATAGGTATCTTTATAATAAGATACAATGTTAACAGACAGACAGACGACAGGCCTCTTACAGCGATATCGGTTTACCAAATTAAAAGGTTACTCTTCTATATTTACTGCTTAAGGATCATTAACTTATTTACCATGTAGGTAAGCTATATTTTTAGATCCTAGCTTACAGAGTGAACTAAAAGTAAGAAAATTGTAGCCCCCCTTAAAAAGACAAGTAGGGGGACATTTTTTATTAGATAAATATTGCTAAATTAAATTCACGTTTCCCTTCTATTAATTTCACTACTGAAATGGAAAAAGATGGTAACCCACCATTTTAAACTAATACCTCTAGATACATAACCAATGACTCTACTCATTGTAGACAACACAAAACGGCTAGTTTTAATTTTCTTGTACGTAGGTTACTTAGTTTTCCTTTAAATAAAGATAGGTATCACAAAAAACTCTGTACTATTAAAAATATTGCTAAAGACAATGGTTATAACCGTAACATTATCGATAAATTAGTTAATAAGATTAAATTTAAGAACCTAATGTCTAGATCCTCAACTTTTCGAAAAGACCTTAGCGAAACCAAATTTATTACTATGCCATACGAGCCAAGATTTACTCAAGATTCGGAGGTATTTTTCTTAAACTTGATTATCAAATAGTATACAGTTCTAATTCTAATACTCTTCAAGCACTTCTTGGTAACCCTAAGGACAAAATTCCTTTTCTAAAAAAGTCAGGGATACATGGAATTGATTGTAATGATTGCTATAAGAAATATGTTGGTCAGACTAGACGCTCTCTTCTGGTCAGGGTTAAAAAGCATTTAGCTCACGCTAAATTTGATAGAACTGAAAGATATAGTGTTGCTCAATATATTCTTACTGAAAATTATATGATCAATATTGACAACCTTAAATTGGTTAAGGAAATTAAACATAATTACTTACTAAATAGTTTTGAAAGTATGTTTATTTATAAAAATAGATTAAGTTCTCTTAATAGTGACAAGAGTCCTATTCCTGTCTCTCCGCTTTTTAGTTTAAATTAATTCTTTTGTTATTGTTTTTGTAAGGTCCACTGAATATTGCAGCAGTTAGACCGAATCTTGTTCACCGGACCATATAAATAATTAGTATATACAATATTTATATTGCCCTTAGCTTTTAGTTCTCTTCAGTCCCTGAAGAAGATAACCTTGTTACTGAAAAGTGCTTCGGACATTTTGTGTCGTGTTTTGGAGTTGAGGTTTGAGCTATCCAGTTTGTTTTGGATAAATATTATTCACAATTATAATAACGTATCAAAATTATTATCTTAATTACAACTATTTTAAACAATATTAATTAAATTGGTTGACATATAGACAAGTAAATATAGAAAATTTAAAACGAATTTTAATAAGGCCCTTGTTAAACATATGGAATACTTCAGTTAGCAGCAGATATCAGTAGATGATAATATACTACCATAACCAGACCTTTGTCAGCAAAAAAAACGTAACATCCTCCCTCTCAAAGTGCTTATGCAATACTTTGCTAATTCCCTAGCTGCACACGGATTTGTCCCCACATAGTAGGTACTGCTGGGAACGGTTGGTAATTATGAAAAGTAAATACACGAATTCGTACCCGCGACAGTTTTATTGGAAATTCCCATATCAGGGCATATCAATAATCGACTATTATAATTATCCAATAAAATGTTGTTATTTATTTTACCCCTTCTTAAGTACAAATGTATAAATAACTTTATTTTTGTCAAATTTCTAACAACATTTTTAAGTAAATGCAGTCTATTTTATAAAAAAGTATCTTTCTAAAAATCTTTCAGAACTTCAAAGATTTAGAAAATGTTAGGGTGAGCCGAAAAAAATTAAATTCAGATATGGCAACGCTGCCATCGTTTTCTGGGTAATAGCGCGTAAACCATGGGAATCAATTCGTGTATATTTAAGAAAGGATTGCTTTTCGAACGGGGACGAATTCGTGTTGCAAATAAGCAATAATTTCCTCTTCGAGACGATTCCGAGTACCGAATCCCTTAACCATTCAACTTTTTCTTTAATAATAAAATTAATTTTAGTCGGACCCTTTACCTATAAACAGCTTGACATAATGAACATAAATTAGACCTAGCTGTTACCTACTGTCGTAAATATGACACTATTATCATTTAAGATAAGTGTATTGTTATCTTTATGTTTGTATATAAATATAATAATAATAATGTTATCGTTTACAATGTTTGTATATTGTCCTCCGAATGCATTTTGCGTTAGTAAATTATTTGTAAATTAAAACAATGCTATTATTTATGCTTATTCGTATGATTCGTAAAATTTGAATTTCCAATAATACTAAAAATAAATTCTTGACTCATAAAAAAATTTAAAACCCACGTTAATTAAATTTCTTAATGCAATTATCTATACATATACCGCTCTTTATGAAATTCGTCCTAAAAAATCGATACTCAGATTTTAGGATTTCGCAATTACTACTTCACCGTGATTTGTGCTAATCGTGCACAAACTTGTTGTAACCAATATGATCCTGCACGAATCGTGCTCAACTACATTCTCGATTTCCACATAAAAAAATATTATTTTTACTTGGACAAATTGCACTTAGCAATAGTTATAGAATACAACATTACTATAAATAGACATGTACATTCACATAACGAGCATTTTACACGACAGTAAGAGAGTGAGATCACTCGTTTAAAAATTAGGTCACAAACATTATATTCTTTGCCCGTTAGTAGGTATGAGATTTTTTTTGCACAAATTGTTTCAGATGCTTGTTCTAATTTCAAGGCGAAATAGAAACATACGTATGATGTAATAATTTATATTAAACCTACCCAGTTAATATAAAATTAATAAATTATTTAGGATTTGTGTCATTTTTATAAAAATTGTATTTCCACAAATTATTGAATGTCATGAGTAACTTCAAAAAAAAAATATATTGCCATCCAGTAGAACAAACTTCTTCACAAATTATTGAGGTTTTTGAAACAATCAATAATTATTGGGTCGAAACTGCTGTTTCAGAAACTTTATAGGCAGCTTATATTGGCGCATCAAGGAATATTATTGGATGGATAAAGGGGGAAATACGTAACAAACATTTTAGAGTGACTTACCAGTTATGAGACTTTGCTTTTTGTTAGAATCCTTAGGAGGAGTCCCATCGACTATCATCTTCTCTACGATACTAATTTCCTCGTTTTTCTCCGATTCACCGTCGATTTTCGGTATATCGAGAGTTTGAGGATAAAGATTGGAAGTGTCATAAAATTCTTCCTGTTTCTTCCGGGGCTTCTGTAGATCAGGTGTGCTGCTACTATTAACGACCGTCCATTCATAACGACCCTTTGTTATGAGCGGTCTTTCGTTCACGAAATCGAATTCCCATTTTTCACTTTCGTTCACGGATTGCTTGGACAATTCCTGTTCCAAAAACTTTTGCGTCTCTTCGTGATCTATTGGTTCAAAAAGGGCGCGTCTCACTTTCACGACATCTTTGCACGGAAATCGCCTGTTGTTATCACTTGGCGAACTTCGTGTGTGCGACATTTCAACGAAACAAATTGGCTTGAATACCCTCGCACTCATTTTTGCGCTTGTTTACGTTTCGACGGGTAGGCAACTGTGTAAACAAACGAATACTCACAATCTAGGCGTGGAATAAACCGGAGAGCCACGCTACCACAACTACTACTACTACGCAACGAGTTAATTAATTTCGTTCCAAAGTCTCGGCACTAATGGTTAAGTTTAATAAAATGACATATCTAAGTTCGTAACGTTAAAATTCAGATTTTGGAAAGAGTAATTATCACTGATAATGGAAAAGATTATGTTTTTCACTATTTTCATAATAACACGAGACGATGGCGCGCGCACCTTCCTACGACTAACGTACATACGCGACTGTCGTTGCCAAGCGACAGAGAAAGGCGCGAGAGGAGCGTCCATTTGGTTGGGTCGTACCAATGGTAGGGGCGGCCGCCCAATTCAAATTTACCTTAATTATGGTTGAGCATGTTATTCTATTTCATGTTTGACTTTAAAATCAGAATGGGATAAAAAAATATCAAATTTTACTTAATATTTTCTTCATTTTGTATACACCTATTTCTAAAAAGATACATTTGGAATTAATATAGATATAAATTCAATATACAGTGTGTTTAAAATAGTAACGCGTATGTTTTTTAAAGAAATGCTTATATCTCTTAATGCAAACTGTAACAATGTTCTTATTAACACTTAATTTCGAAGTTTGCATTACTGGATTAGCATAATAGCATATTTTTATACTACAATGCAGGTATTTAGTGGGAATTGGAGGAATTTATTTAAAATAAATAACAATCCTCATTAATTTTAATCCAAAAATTAAATTGGGGCATACTTACCATTAATACACTTGAAACTTCAAAAAATAAATGCAACAAATAAAAGGTATTAAGTTTGTAAGAATAATATTTTTTATATAACTAAAAAAAAAAAAAATGAAAGTATTTTTGCGTGCGAAACCGTTAGTTTCTAAAGGAATTTGATTTAAACGTTAATTTACGTAAATAGCTTATAGGTAGGCCGTAATGCTCCAACTCCCACATACATGCATAATTACTCAGACGTAACTGCAGGTGGTGTAAATTACACTTAGGAAAGCAGAAAGTTTTTTGCTTCCCTTGTGAATTCACTACACAACATAACAGTATTCTATATGTATACTTGAAATAGTTACTTCACTTGTATTATTCTTTTTAGGATTCAAAAAAGAAGGAATTAAAATCTTTATTCGTTTAAATATTAAGATCAAAGATCTCAAATTTTGAACGCGTCCTACCAAGTAGGGAAAACGAACTGAAAGCCATATCCCACGACTATATTATACTATTTTATTAATTGATTAATCGGATAATTTATCCAACTCTAATATGTATTGTTGCTGACAAAAGCGGTGGTAACATACAGACAGACCGACATAATGTTACCATTTAATATTGCATAAATACTTGGTAGGACGCGTTCAAAATTTGAGATCTTTGATCTTAATATTTAGACGAATAAGGATTTTAATTCCTTCTTTTTTGAATAAAATAGTCGATTAATAGCATATAATTAATACATATTAATCCCAACAGTCAGAAATCGATTTTTAGTCCAATAAATAAAAGAGTGACAATATTGTGACTGATTTTCGTTAGTCATACCCTACATGTATTTTACTTGTGAGGCAACAACTGTTATTTTTCGTTTATTCTTGCATTGTTATGCTTCAACCAAATAAATAATAAAAACACGACTGTTCCTGTACTCATGTTTGCTTTCTCAAGAAATCCTGAAAATCATGCAATTATTTCCCTCAAAAACAATTGATGAATCGATTATTACGATTAATTTTAATAATGGATTATATATATTTAAAATTTACCCCTACTAAAAATTATTCAAATATTTCATTTTTATCGTCAGAATTTAGTTAACCTCATCCCTCCGTTACGTAAGAAAAAATATTAACATTTGAAAAATAGCTTCACTCTCAAATGTTTTTATTCTTGTACCAGAAGTAAGTATAATAATTTCAAATATTTATTAACCATGTTTCCAGTCTTTCAGAATTTTCGTAATCTTCTACAAAGTAGCACAGTTTGGATTAAGGGACTGTTTTTGTATTTAAAATAATTACAGTACAAAAATAGAATGAAAAATGTTAATACAATTGTTCGTAACTGTATTATTGTGAAGTTTTGTACGTAAATGCAACCATTGATATTGTTTTAGATTTTAAACTAATTTTTATTGATGTAAAGAAATCTCACCTGCCTAGTTCAACTAACGATATCTTTAATAAATACTATACAAAAAGCACACAAAAAACATATACAGCAGATCCTAATATTAAATGCAATAAAGAAAACAGAAATTAATAGAAAAGAAAACGAATTTACGAATGATTAAAAAAATAAATAAACTATTCGAAAATTGGATTCAATTTTTCAAAAGAAACAGAAGAGAGATATAATTAATAAAATTAACATTTTAGATTTAACTATAACTAAATACCTACATAGGACAGACTGATAGAAATTTTAAAAGACGAATGAATGTCCGATCATATAAACAATTATATAAAAAACAAATCATGTAATCGAAAAAGGACAACAATTTTGAGACATTGCATGTAAAGAAAAGAGATTAAAAATTAAGATTGTTAAAAAACATAGAAATAAATAAACATGAAAAAGACGGAAGGGAATAACTTCCCAATGTTAAATTAATTTTTACTTTAACACCACCATTAAGTGTAGTTAACTATTCAAACCTGTATTTGGCACAGTAGAAAACATTAATAGTAAATATTACGTTTGAATAATTCAATGTTTGGCGAAACATTTGTCATGTACCTATAAATAAATCTGTGGAAATTTCCAATTCGATATTATTTAAAAATCAATTTGTTTTTTGATAGTTGTGAGAACATAAATATAATCTGCGGCGTGCGGTGATGGAACTTCCGGTACCCGATTGAGTTTTTTGTTTTAAGTTAGGCTGCTGCATTTTGCATTTCCGTTCCGGCAGGATATTCTCACCCCCTGTCTTAATGAAAGCATCAGCGCGCGGTAAATATTTCAGGAAATGCCTGTCATTTAAAAGGGAACATTTCACACTTGTGCTTACGAAAAATCCAGGAGGGACGAATTAATTTTAAACTTAAGATTTAACAGAGGCGTGTCAAGAACGAATTAAAATAGAAAACAAATGAAAGAATTGTTGGAAACGGAAATCGTAAGAGGTAAAAAAGTGAAAAAAAAATTGGCAACGCAAGTGAAAAGATGAGTTTACCTGTAATTGTAAAATAAAAAACTTTTTTACATTTGTCAGAAAATGTCTAAACCAAAAAACATATTAAAGTAAAAAAATAGACATACGGCCATCTATCGTAACAATAGGGTAGTAAACTTTTAGGTATCTTTAAAAAAATGCAATACGTAGTATCAATATTTCAAGAGACTAACTTTTGAAAATAATAACGGATTAAAAGAAAATTAACTCTAATTATTGACTAACTAATTAAAAACTGAGATAATGTGTTTGGATCGTTTGCTTCTTTCCCCATTTCACGTATGCATGCCGTTTTGAAGAAATGTACAAAATCTTTAATGGCAATTTTGGACCTTACGAACTTATTAAATTACAGGTTGATACTTAAGACTTCTAAGAAAAGTTTACGTCTTTCAGAAACTCATTTGCATTAAAATTCACCGATATAGCAATATAACAATAATTTTAAAAAATGTCCCGTATCTCTTGTAATATTGATCCTAGATAATCCAGCTTTCACAGATACTACAGTATATCTTGGTATCTATACAATCAATAGATTGTTTTGTGGAAAACTATTAATTTGTTTAATTATACACAATCGAAAGTTACAATAGTTTTTCGGTCATAACTTTGTAACTAATGGATCGATATTTACGTTTGACATCTCATTTTGTTCATGAATGGCAATACTTTTCGCGGAAAATGAAATAAATCAATTTCGTCACTCTAATTTGTTAATAACAAAGTTTTCCCAAAACTTCACTTCTTTCTAAAGATCAGAGACCTTAAACAACAATTTCCGGCCTTCAAAACCGACACTGAACATTTTCAGAGTGAAAAGTCTAATTTGTCTGGGCTAAACCTAGTTTAAAGTTGATAGATAGTGTATCGCATTCTTTGTGAAACATTTTAAATAAAATTGAATATGTGTATTTTGAGTAACAAACACTGGGTTACGTTTCAAGAAAAATTTATTTATTCTTCTCTACAATATTGTTTCAACCCTTGCGAGTCATTATAAAGAGAAGAATAAGTAAATTTTTCGTGAAACGTAACCCAGTGTTTGTTTGTTACTCAAAATACACATATTCAATTTTTAAACCTAGTTTCTTTACTTTAACAAGCTATAATTAAACACCTAATTAGTTGAACAGAAGAAAATTTACTGAATACTTTTTCAAATCTTCTTTATATTTGTAGCAAAATTAATTAAAAACGGAAATGTTTCCCAGGCAAACCTTAACGTTAAATTTGAGTAAAATTCCAATTTTCATATTGGAACTTAGGACATGTAAACTGTAAAAGTTAAAATAATTGTTGATGATTTGTTATCATGCAAAAAATAAAAAAAATTAAATTTTAAAGCAATTTCAAATTAAAGGTATCTACTCAATTTATTATAATTAAAAATTACTTTTTGTTAAATGTTTGGAAGAACTATTTGTACAGTTAAAGTCAGTTTACATTAATTGAAATATCATTCTGGCTAGAAATATTTGATTACTCCAAAATGAAAATAGACATAAATTATATAGGCCATTAAAAATTACAGTTCTGATCGGAGAAAAACAGCCCAATTCAAAAAAATCATGTTTACATTATATTTGATTGATGTGTTGCATAAAGCAATCGAAAATAAAGGTTTTTATTTATATTTGTCCATTTTATATAGTCCTTTTTTAAGGGATTTAAAAAAAAAGGTATATAACAACAGCAATATGGTTTTCAATATCAATTTCAGGCAACCTGATAAGGAATTGATTCATTTAATATGTTTTTTGCGACATTAGAACCTTGCCTTTTGAACCCAGATACCTGCCACCCTACAATTGGAACTAAAAATAACATATGATAAGACATCAGAAAATTTCAATTGAGGCAAATTTTCATTTTTCAGATTTTGGGCATCAAAAATAGCAATTTTTTGTAGAGGTTAATTTCAATACATTAATGTAAATTAATATTTGAATTTTGTGCCAATATTTTGTCAGGTAGAACACATACATCAATGGCACCAAAAAATACTACCTTAAAAGCTTAATATCTCAAAAATGAAATTTAACATCAACATGAAACATTCTAAAGATTAATGTCTTATCACATATCATTTATCATGATTTAGCATTTTTAGCCCGGATTAGAGGATAGCTAAAAAGGTAAATTTTTGTCTATTTTTAGGACTGTTATTTCACTTCCTGTAAAATTATCTGGAAATATATCAGTGTTTACTTAATTTTGTCTTATGAACAACACAATTGGTATCTTTCTTGTAATAAAACTTAGTCCAAAAAGGCACTCTAGCCAAGAGTACACGTATTTCTTACAAAACCAATGACCACAAGAAGTACAAGATTTCTGTCATGTTAAGTATCCTGGACATTCAAATCGCCACTCTGGTACTTGAATATCATCTTCAATAATACAACTTTCCTCACGCTGATAGAATTTTTCAGAATTGTACGCTACCATTTCCACTTAGTAAACGGACTATAAGAAAACATTACATTCATACACAAGAGCTAACCATATCAAAACGTGAAATCAAGTAAAAAATGTGAGGTTAATTAAGTTGACAGGATTCGTTACTTTTAATAACACCATTGTGGATACTATACCTACACGAAAACTATAAAAATATATTTACATAATTATTAATTTTAAGAAATAATCACGATAAATAATAATTCTAGGTATAATTTGCACATATTTCACACCTTTTTATCATTAATAAATAAAATAATAGCGAGAAAAGCAAAGCAGTGATAAACAACTTTTAAGCGAATCATAGAAGTGGTAATCTACAGATTTTATTTATTTGCCCGCGAGTCTTTAAATTCAAATTGCTATAAACATCAATCAATTTCAAGAGTAGAAGGAAATTAATATTTTATTGCAAAATAGATTTTATCCTTTTTTAATTATACAGTATTGAAAATGTATTATCTAAAATACATGAGAGCAAGTGTAAAAAGTATTACCAGCAATAAAAAAATCAAGAAGATAACATTTACTCTTTCAAAAAAAAAAAATAAAAAAATAGAAAGAAATCATTAACTACAATAAATCTAAGACATTGCATATTGTAAATAACATATTAAGTTTTATCAGTCCTATATATGTATCACTTATATAGTTTAAACATTTCTAAAATTTACAATTCGTACAAAAGCATATAAAATGCATATTTTTCTTTTATTAATTCATTTAAAGTAGAACGTTTTTTGTTTTCTAAATTAAGTAGCAAAGGCCATAGTTGAGTAAGTCACTGAAGTTACAGGTCTCATATTTTTTGGAAAATGCTGATTCCTTTACTATTTTAATATTATTAATATTCAACTAGTTACCTAGTATAAATATAATTAAAACAATCAATAGAAGAAATTAGGGATGAAATCGAACAAAATAAACATTAAAAAACTTCACCATTTTTACCATAGCTTATTTTCTAATTATAAAATTAAGTTCAAATTTTTGTTTAATATTCTAGGGACAGAAAGTGTATTGGCAACTTGCACAAAAAATATGAAAACCATAACTGAGGTGGATTACCCATGCTTACCTTTCTACAGCATTTAAATTAATAATTAAATTTAATTATTCTTGAATTAATAAATAGGTCCCGTTAATATTTTGCGCGTAATGTTCGTATTTTTTTAACAAATTGGCACAAAAAATAATTTCTTTAAAAAAAGTGTACGAATGTGAGTATATATGTATGGAATATGAAAAATGCAGTCACCTCTAGTTAACGAAGTTACTTTATAATGCATTTCTATTATTCAAAGGTTGTTATTTTCGAAATTTTAAGTTATATGGTTTTTTTTCTAATATTTTTAAGGTTTCAAAATGTTTGATTCAACCCTATTGAAAACACTGAACCCACATTTTTTTATTGTAAGTAGCGTGTGTTAAAAATTAATAAGTAGGAAATATTATTGTAATTTATACAAACGCACCTTTTTTTATAGCGAACTACTGGAATCACCCGGAAAATGTATTAGGTTTTCGCCACTGCAAGAAGGCGAGGGCGAAGCCCTACTTGCAGAGCTAAAACTACTTGTTGAACTCAGATCTTCCGGGTCTCGTAACGTACAGTCTGTTGCCTGTTCTCCCCCTGAAAAATCCCCAAACACCCCCTGAATTATTGAGAATACTTTACAAAAAATAGGTTTAATAACAGTTAAATGTTTTTTTGTTCACAACAAAAAGACAAATGCACAAAATAATAAATTATAAATACAGTATGAGAAATAAAATTATTTAACAGACAGCTATATACGAAAATAATAAGAATAATTATAAAAATGGATGAATGCATGTTTTAAATTTTTTTTTTTTTGTAAATTACTTCGAGAACCACATGATTTTCTTTTAACCATTAATAATAAAAATAAAACTTACGATATATTAAATATTCGTCGTTTTTTGTTGGGTAATAACCCATTTTCTTATCTTTTATGAATCATTGACAAAAATAAAAAATATATAAATATTACCAGAAAATATTTATACGTACATAATAGGTATTTTTAAATAAATAATAATTAATATATTATATATTAGATAACTTATAGTAGCGTAGAAGAACAGGTTCATCTTCTTTGTACTATTTTTTACTTGACTAACATATCATAATAATAATAATAACATTACCTGGATTTCTAATAAATCTATGAACAAAATCAACTGTAACTTAACGATAAAAATACTATGATAATAAACCAATAATATATCAAATTAAAAACGTTTCTTTACAAGCATACAGGGTGACTCTGTAGAAATTTCGAAAAGTTAAAGATACTGTTGAAGAGAACTGGAGATTTTTAATTTGGAGAATCAACAATGACATATTTCCTGTTAAATTTTCATTAGGCCTAAGAGAAAATTGTAATAAAAAGTTACGTAGTCTATATTATTACCACACTATTGATATCACTGCACCCTGTATAAATTATAGTAATAAATTATAACAACATAGAAAGAATAATTTTAGTACATAACAATTAGTGGCTGCTACATACATTTTCTAACACTACAAAAACATAAAAATTAATAAATACTATTAAAAGGGCTCACTTAATACTTAAGACAGCCGTATTTTTTTTTGTTTTTTTTTTAATCAAAATAAAATTTATAACTATATAATACAAAAAAGAAACAATGCCCTACCTATGTAATTTATATTTTAACTAAGAATTGGTAAAATGTTACGGTTCTTATTTTGTTTGTATGTATTGAAATAATATTAAACTTAAAACAAAATCAAATGTGTCACTATTAGATCATCCAAAAAATTGGAGAAATTATTAATAACCTGTTACAAAACAAAAACAAGAACATTTTTTAAAGAACACTTTCAGACCGGTAAAATTTTTATTTTTTGCTAGCCTATAAGTATAGTAATCGAAAATTTGTTTCTGATTTATGAGTTCTTTTGTTTATAGCCAAAATAAACTCCAATTTCTTTTTTTTTTTTTTCGTTGAAAAATAAAATAAAAAACAAATTAATACGAAATGTAAGAGTGGGACTGATTATTTTTTTTTATTTTTCGTTTTTCGTCGAGAAGATCGATTCTTTCCCTGCACCGTTTTATCATTTTCTTCTTCTTGGGGCTCATTCTTCTTTTTAACTACATCTCCTATCAAATCGACTCCAACTTTTCCCGAGTCATCGCTGCTCTCTGTGTTCTCGTCCTCTGACGATTTATACACTTTCAACGTGGGAGGATCGCCATCAACTGGTTTTTCGCATTGAATAACATTACATGAGCTCCAAGGATCGTCCCGTTCGTTCATCAACTCTATTAAATCATATTTATTAGTTATTTTTTCATCTAAAGGTGGAAGTTCGCTGACGAAATTCTCTACGTCTTCGATATCGGGTAGATCAAGAAGGGACATATGTAAGGGTGGAAGAGGAGGAGGATCGACAACAGGTTTAGGAATGGTTGTGTTCGTCGAAACCACACTACTCCAAGATCTTTTGGGCAAAGTCAACGTAACTTCCACGTCTGGACAATAGTCCGATTTTTCGTTTTTGTCTGTTTTCTCTTCGACAAAGGTGCTATTATCTTTAAGTTTGCTGAGCCTTACACCGAGCTTCGGCTTCGGTTTACGTGTTTTTTTCCCGTTACTTTTCTCCTGTTTTTCAACATTTCCCTTCTCTTCTTCACCAGAAGAGAAATGAGTATCTTTGACCTCAAAATCATATTTGACTTCGGGTTTAACATTGTTTACTACTTCTTCATTAGATTCCATAAATGTTTGTGGTATGAAGTTGTCGGATATAACAAGATCATTTCTCTCAGAAGATTTTCGATTATTTTCAATAGCTTCTTTATTTTCAATAACATCTTTAGGTACATCTTCTACCTTAGTTTTCTTTTTCTGTCTTTGCTGCTGCTGTTGCTTTGTATTTGGCTCACTATTGCTATTTTTATTTTTCACATTCAGTAACTCTAAATCGGGACTTGTATTTTTTTTATTGTTAACGTTAATGGAATCGACGAGGATTTTTGTTGCCACTTGTTCCTTTTTCGTCGTAGTTTCATTGACAGGATTATCTTTTCGTTTCAAATTTGAAGTTTTACTGACAATTGGAAAGGATTTGCGGACATTGATGACCGCTTTGTGCGATACGATAGGTCTAAACAATGCCTCGTCGCAATTCTCATGTATTTCAGCTTCTTCTTCGTTAATTGATGGCACTTGTTCATCTTCTTCATTTGAAGATTCTAAAGTAACAACTGTACCCAAAGGATTAACGACCTTAACGACCCCCGACGATGACTGAGGAGGAGGAAGTGACGACTTCATGGAAACAATGACGCAATGACCTCCTGCGCACAGAAAAAGCCAATGGCAGGTTACCACACACTTTACACAGTGTAAGAAAACGTCGACACAAGAAAAAATATTTACTATGTATGTAAATATAATATTCTTAATTATATCAAATCGAAGGAATAAAAAACATTTAAAAAGATAATTAGTGTGTATAGTGTTTAAAATTAAAAAAAAAAAAAAACACTGAAAAACTAAAACCGTAAGATTGGAATAAGAAACAATTTTTTGTTTTACTAGTTAGTAAAATTACATGGTTAATTTGTTAATAAAAAAATACAAGAGATTTACATGATGATAAATTAATAATTAATCTTTTTATGACTTTTTTGTTGTCATAATTACGTATTAATTTGAAAGCACTGTAAGAATAAAAAAAGCAATAATGTACAACATGTAGTTAAGAATTGGTGAGTATGCCTGCCTTTGACAATTTCTGCACATACCCAAGTCAATAGCCCACATTCTTTACTCTTACGGATTAATTAAAATAAATGAACATAATAATCATATATGAACAATAATAAAGGTAAATATCAAGCAGATGTACTTTATTTTGCCTGATTGTGCCAAAAAGAGCAAAATATGTATGTATATAAAATAATAAACACAAAGAAAGAAATTATATAAATAATTAAGAAAATCAAATAATAGCTTCCAAAATTAAAATTTAAAACGTAAATATACTACAATATTTAAAAATAAATATTGTTTTACTGTTTTCTTTTTTTAATTACAACATAAAAAATATTCTTATTGCAACATATTATAAATTAATTAATTATTACCTGAATTAATAAAATTAAAGATATAAAAGTTAACTTACCAATATCTCGTACGACTCCGGACGATTCCAGCATAGCATCTGCCAAGTCCTCTTTCAGTCGATTGTCTCCAGCCATTTTCGTGCTATCGGTGCTACTGTGATGCATATCGAATAACTTTGGCGACTGCTCGCAGCTACTCGCTGATCCAGACTCGATAACGACCGGATATGTGGCACTAAGGGGCATGTTGACAGGTTTTGAACGTCCCAAATCGATGGCTTGAGTTTCGTTTATCGAAAATGAAGTTCTAAATTTAGAAAAAATATACATTTTAAACTTTCCCGAGTAACGAATAAAATTTTTACTGTAACTCACCCGTTACAGTTACTGTAAGTTTTAAAAGTAAATTGGGGTCCCATCCAGAGTCTCCTATGGGGACCCGCGTGCGTTACTATCTCCACCTGCGAAAGCCACTGGTCTTCTTCATACACAGGTTTTTTTGGTCTCTTTTCGTTACTCGAAGGTAACTTTCTGAAGACAAGTTTTAAATTTTCATATGTCAAGGGCAAAGGTTTGTCTGCATGTCCCGGTTGTCTTTGTAAGGTCCACTGAGCTTTTGCGGTTACTCCTAATTCAATGGGCGTCTCGTCGCAGATTTTCTCTTTCGGTACAGAAAGTAAATGGTGAGGATCCAAGTCATACTGTATCAAATTTCCGTAACAAGACATGATAAAGAGAGACTCAACCGGTTTTATTTGAAGTTTATTGTTCAACGTGACGTCGGGAGGTTGCATAATGTTGTCAAACCATGCGCGGGGCGGAGCAAAAGCCGTACAAACACGAAGGGCCACCTGCATGTTACCGTCTTCGGAACAAGAACCTAACCTTTGCCTCCCTGCAAAAGAAATTAATAAATAAAAAATATCAATTTGCTCAGCATTTATAATATAACCTTGGTGTTGTCTATGTTGTGCGTTGGTGGCGTTTTGAACAAAGAGAAGGGGCTGACGGATCTGTGCGAGTGGATGAACAACCGTTGGATGAGGGTAAGGAGGCAAACGAGGGTTGTGATGAGGTAGATTTGAATTAACCGGCGCTTCGAACAAAGAAACCGGACTGTGCGATCTCCCCTCCACATTAAGCCCTGCTGACCTATGAAACCTAAAGAAAAAATAGTTACAACACGGAAATTAACTACGTAGTTAGAGCTTATGAAATCATACCTGGACATTTTGTTGACAACGTGAGGAGACGCATGCGTCCTGACACCCACATTACCTCCATAAGGAGTTACAGGAAAAACGTGGGTGGTTCCTCGGAGCGTCGAAACGGCAACCCAGCGAGAATCAGGGGAAAATGAGACATTCTGGACACGAGCAGTGGTGTCACCTCGATGTAAGACGTATAGGTGATGAATAGCAGCGAGGGCTGGGCCTCCTGGGTGGGGATGAATTCGGAACAGGTGAAAGTCATGCCCCTGTTTGTCTGCTGTAAATAATATGAGCCCACTGGGATCAAAACTCATGCAGACGATCGCTTCCGAATGAGCTACGAAATGGGCAACGACGCCTTCTGCATCCAAGGTACCATCATTTGAATTATGCTTCTGTAATAAGTACATAATATATTCATGTAAATGGGAAATTTCCTTTTTCATACTTCAATATCCAAAATCGTTACAATTCCTTTGTGAACAGTATCAGACATATATGGGATATTTGCAGTTCCAGCGTTGCTCCCTGATAAATTTGGAGGTTTATATGGGGAATTACCGGTCAAACTGCTAGCTACCGTTTCTCCCAATTCTCGTAGACCCTTTCCCAGAGTTTTCGCAGCATGTATTACAGTCGCTGTATAACTCTAAAAATAAAATTTCCACATATAGGAATAAAATATTTTTAAGTTACACTTTTAACTGACTTGTATTCCCTCTCCTTCATTTCCCCCACTACTTTTTTTAATATTTGTTAGTTTCTTTTCGGCATACGCCATCCAACGAGTTCCCAAGGCAATGGGATTGGGATATATTCCCGGACTTAAGAAACAGGTGGTTACAGTTAGTCGATCTTCTAAAGTAAACGCATCAAAGACTGCTATACGTTCAGCAAATGCTACTACCACAGACCTTCTATTTGCTAGAACATCCACAATGGGATTGTTGAACTTAATTACTTTTACCTAATAATTTAAGAAAAAGTAAATGTAAAATGAGGAATATATTTAAATTAAAGGAGTTCAAACCTGTTCTCCACTTTTCAAAGAAAGGAAACTAAGAGAACAAAAGTGTAGCCCTGGAACACCATTATCACATACTGCTATCAGAGGTCTTTTAGGGCCATACAGATCTAAACAATTTCCTTCTATAGTGAATGGTGTAGGCAGGAACCTCAGGACTCTTACTGAACCATGCTTCCAAGACATGATTTCAGTGGCTTCCCCATTCATGGGTACAGCCCACACCTATATTAAAAACGTACAAACAGGTTTATTAACAATATGTAACTTACTTTAACTTAGAACAAATTTATAAATTTATCTGGCAATGGATTTTATGATAATATTTATATTTATGTAGACATATGCAAAAAAAAACAGTTTAAGATATTTAAGTGTATGATTTTCAAAATAAAAAAGCCAGTACATTCACCTTATATTTTACAAATTTGGCAACTGATTCAAATAACTAAACTTACTTGGAACACATCCACATTTATTTTTACATATTTTTATTTATTCATTATCTAAACAATAATCATACCTGAATACCCGTTGCATATCCAAGAACAAGTATCAAAGGTGCAGAATGAACCCTGTTAACATCAAAATTATCCAGCAAACTTAATTCCTCATATTCTATTTGTTCAAACTTGACCCATTGAATTTGGTCTTTTGAGTCACTGTTCTGAACATTATAATTAGTTGCAACTTCATTAATAAAACCAGCTACACTGTCCAAGATTGTAGGATCAGAAACTTGTTGAGGGGACACAACTACTAATGATGATATGCTTGAATGTGAACTACAGTGTTTGGGGGAACCTGCTGACATGGTGACAACTTGATGTTCACCTAAACAATAAAAAGAATACTTAGAAAATAGTAACAACACCTTATTATACGTGATCTTCTTCCTAACAAGATAATATGATAGCAATAAACAAGTAAATTATAATATTGAGTAGTATATAGATAATTACATCATACGACTGTTATTAAACAAGTTGTATTAAAAATAGAAAGTAAACACAAAGGAGAAGGGGACAACAAATTACATATTTTAAATATTTTACAACAGATAGACAAATATAATAGTACAGCCATAATAGACATAAAAGCAAGTGAATTTTAATAAACTCACCTCAAAAATACATTAATATTGTTAATTAACTGTTCCTTTGTCTTTTTTGCGTAGTTTATTTGCTGTCAACTGCACGACACAATATATATAAATACGTCATTTTGTTTTGATGAAACGGTCACAAGCTTCGTTCGTCAATGTTTATGTTACCTGACGTACTGTACGTGTAAAAAAACAACAATTAATTATTAAAATATCACAACTAAAAGGCAGTTCTTTGTTTTCAAATCGAACTCTTAATCCACTCGTAATTATCTGATTACAGTTGTCATTTATCAGTTTATTTGTCACAACAAAAAACAGCTGATTAAGATCCTGACATTTTAAAATGTACAGTACAAGAGAAAAAGGTTGACCATTGGAAGCAGATCGTAAAATGACAAATATACATATTTTTGTAAAATGTAGACAAAATTTAAGGAGATTTTATAAAATTTTCATGTATGAGAAACTACGCGGAATATAGACAAACCTTAAGATATTTACTTAAAACTTATAATGCAACGATCCATGCACATCTTCGAAACCAGAAAGGAAAGCAAAATAACTTTAGCATAAATAGATTAAGCAAATGTAAAGAATAGTATTATTATGACAATTACTTATTTAAATGTTTTGACCTTGTACAATTTTTTTTTCTCGTTTTAAATTTATTAAACAAAATTCATGCTAGTATACCTTTCAGAAAATTACATATTGGATGTTTATATAATTATTATAAAATGATTTTACTTACCCTTGGAAATACAGGAAGAAATTTTCAGGTATAAAAACCAGTATGAAGAAGTAAAGTTTTCGCGTCGTTTATCGCTTTGGTTCACTTTTTTCGCATTTTTGGATTCGCACGAAACTTCAACATATTATTCATAAAACAAAATTAAAATAAATAATTAAATTATAATTTTCAGTAGCATATAGACTGATATTAAACAAGTTGAATTAGAAATAAAAAGTAAATACAAAAGACTTAACAATAGTGACGAATTTTTAATAAAAATTTTTGTACAACCGTATACGCAAGAAGAAAGGATCTTTTAATTATTACACCTTATTAAAAAAACTTCAACCACATCTATTAAATTTATTTTATTAACACCGTTAAACCACTTAGCACCCCAAACACATTAAATAAACTTCGGTTCTAATGGGAAGTCCAAATGTTAGTATTCAACAAAAACTACGGTACGGTTCTTTTTGCCTGCACAATGTATGATGTGCTGCATACCACATTGGCATTAAATATGTTCGTTCTGAGAAAACTTCAAAACTAAAAATTTGATTAGGAAGGTTAAAAGGATTTAGTTAAATTAATATCATTATTTAGTTACATCTTACCTTTCACAAATAACACAGAAAGTTAAAATCAAGAACTGGTTATCTGATATTTTTCTAGTTACTTCTGGTGTTGGTCAGGGTAGGTATTTAGAACAGCTTTGTTTAAGTAAACTTTGAAATTTTCGTCTTAATTGAGTAATAATTTATTGTAAAATTAAGATAAAATTTAGAAGGTAGTTGTAAATGAATTTTTATATTTTATTACTAAAAGATACCTTTTTGATTTGATTACAAATGTCCTAAATAAATCTTCATAAAAAAGTGTAAAATTGAACATTTTTAAATATGTATACATTATAGTTTCTACAACAGTTCTCTTTTTTCTTAATTTTAATTATTAATTAAGTTCAAAGATAATGTATACTCAATAAATTCCCATTATAAATCATTTGCTTCGTTCAAATTTTACACAAAGAAGATACCATTTAAAATAATGAATTTTTTATCTAGTTCTACTTAATTTTTGACTTTGAATTCCTGTAACTGTTTTTAAACGTCTAATAATTCAACAACCCTGTGTAGAAAAATAAATTAAATAATTGCACATAATAGAAAAAATCTTAAGGGTGAAGGATAGAAACTAGTAACAGATACATGAATTCTGCCTAAAATATAAAACTGTATAATTAATTTATTGTTTTAAAAGTATAAAAAAACAAAACATTTTATCAAAAATTATATGCAAGTTGGTGCTTGAGGCAGACACATATTATAATATGATCCTTTATCCCAAAAATTCATTCCTTTCCAACCACACCACCCTTTTTTCTGAATTATCTCTAAATCTTCGGGTCCCGTGTAATGAGGATCCAGTATAAGAAATTTAATGTCACCAGTTTTTCGATTATAATTCACACCTAAAATAGTATGAGCTAGAACTCCACCACCTACAAAGAAAAAATAAACAAAAGTTAAATTTTCAGTGGTACAGTTATTGTGAAAATGCATTTTAAAAAGTACAACTTCAAAAAAAGCACAGGAAAGTTGTATAAATAAATTCTTACCAATCATGATGGGAGTCCCTTGAGTTTTAAAGTGGTTAAGCAAATCGGGACCTTTTGTCGCCAATTCTTCGCCAGAACTGACGTAAATTATTTTAGACGTTACCCCAAGCAAAGAATTTAAGACAAATGTGACTTCAGTGGAACCAATCCACTGTTTAGAACCAATAAAACTATTAGATTTGTCACCAATGTCCACCAAACACTTTTGTATTTCATCAAATGTCGGCACACGCCGACTAGTGTAGCCCTGAAGAAGAAACCAAGAGGCTAACGTCTGCAGAGATCTATAAGCGCAGCCCCATCCGTTATCATCCATTTTATTCTGACAGTAGTGATAATATAAATATTTTCCTCTCACAATGATAATTTCACTTTCTGAAAATTATACATTGTATATAACTAAATGAAAGGACAAGGAAGGTAAATTGAAAAAATATATGTATTAACCATTTCCACTATGTAATAAACCTTCATGAGGATTCATGAGAGGGCCACCTATCTGTATGTCGCTTCTAAATAAAAATGCGTTAGATTTACGAAATATTGGCCGATTTACAGGCAACAACAACTGTCTATGAAGCAGACTTCGTTCTTCTTCTAGAAATGAAAGCATGCTTTTTATAAAAAAAAGAACTAAGCAGGAAAAAATAAAATTTAAAACCTAAATCAATGTCTGCAAAGTTCTTCGGATACACTTTGGTGACGAAATGCCCACAACTTTCGGGATAAAAGTGGTATATTTTTAGTTTAGATATTTTTCCCTGTTCTTCGACGCAATCGGTGAAAAATTTAAAAAAAGCGTTTTGTTGTAGCCTTAAATTTCGACAAGAACTCTCCACTATTATATCGTACAGATTTACAACTTTGCTATCCACATGAACCATAGACAGGGCATCAACTTCAATCCACAACTTTAAAGATTGGAATGTTTCTATAACAATTGTATTGTATTGTTTTTGTTTTTTTTACATGTTTTGAAGTGTAATTACTTTTGTCCACATGTACTACAGGTGCATGTAGAGTGGTACCTTCCACAGGAAAATCTCTTGTTGATTTTTTGAACATATGAACTTCAATAACTTGCTGAACAACATAGGAAATTATAATTAATAAAAACTATTTGATATAAAAAAGTAATTTACAATAAATACCTGTTGTATGTTTTGGTTGCTTTTCCTTTTTTTCTGATTAATTTGACCTTCATTTGTAATGTAAGATTCATCACACAATTCTCCAACTGTGGGGTCTCCAGATAGTCCAATCAATCTGTTTTCTAGGTCGTGACCCACTAAGTATACTTTTGATTTCTGGAAATTAAATGCAACTTGTCCAGAAGTGAATTGCTTTCTCAGTGTTAAAAATGCTTCCCTGATTGCATCTATGTTGAGTTCAGTATAAATAGACAAACACGCCCTTAAACGAACATGAACAAATTCTGAATATATATTTGCTTGTTTGACAATTTCAAAATTTGCACTTTTCAATTGATCATTGATAATAAAATAAGCTGAAATTGAATTCTCTAAAGAACTGTTATAAGAAATATAAATAGGATTGTCTGTAATATCAACTTTTCTTAGTATATCATCCACTTTAACATTATTTTCTTCACTATTAATATCTATGACACCACAAATATCTACTTCAGTAGGCAAGGAATTAATAATTTCGTCTTTCTCATCAGTTTCAACATGAAGTCCCAAAACTAGTAGAGAGTTCTTGTAGAATATGCCTTGCAAACACCCTGAATAAGTGAAGTCGATTGTCGATAGTTTCTATAATAGAAAACGTTATTTTTTCTTGTACTTTTATTTAAGCTTATTTACTTACGTTTATAACTGCCTCGGATATTTTTAATGTATTAGCCATTATTGTTTAAAAGTAATAAATCAACGGAATCCACATATGGAACGAACAAAACTTTAGATTGATTTGCGTCCTACAAATTTCTTTTATCGAATACTTATAGGCATTTTATTCCGTATTTTATAGTATTTACACAAAACGAGAAAAGTATTTAAGTTTAAACGGATACGCAAAACAGCACAATTAATTTTTCATTTTGATCTGCAATTAAATTGAATAATGTATAATAATCAGGTGCTTGTTGTGCTTGTCATTTTTGCCGTTCATTTCATTGGTTACGTTAGTTTTGGTTATGTTTTATTGTACTGTTACTGTTTAATTATAATTGAATAAAACATATTTTTTAGTTTCCTGAAAACAAAAATATCTTCAAAATTTATCTAACAATCAAAAATGTTCATGAATCCAAAAATATTTTGTCATATACAGGGTGCTCCAACACGCAACTTAATATTTTAAATGAAAACTGCATTTTTGAATTTTATAATGAGGAACCAGGTTTGTAAAAATATTTTATACCTATACCAGCCGTTTTAGAAATAATTTCACATTTATAAAAAACTGTTATATTCAAATACACGTTTTTTTTAAATATATAAAAAGTAAAAAAGTAGAAAAGTATTCCTAAACATTTTTGTTTGCATATTCAGAATTTACAAACAATTTCCGCTCGATTGGGATCCGTAAGTCTATTTTACAATTAATAAAAAAAAAGTTTGATTATCGTAAATTAATTTAATTAATTACTAATTAGTCACAAAAAATCAAAATTTGACTTTTTTAAATGTATATTGGCTATTCGTAGAAAGAAAACGGAAACCAAATGAACCAAACAAATATATTAATAATAATTTTTTTTTTCAAACATATTGCGTTTATCTTACGTGGGCAACAGTTTCATTTGTATAAAGGTTTTAAGCCACAGTTTCAAGTTTAAACAACCGTCAAATGAAAGAATAAATTTTGGAAAGCGTTTAATATTTACACTATAGCATTGAACTAAAAATTCTTATAAAATGTTTTTATATTTTTTATTACAAAGTCTATTTTACACATATAATGTAGAAAAAGTTTTATAAATGTTAAGATTAAAATATTCCATTTTTCGAGGTTTAATACTAACGGTACATTTATGCAAAACTTAACCCAAACCTCCTATAGTAGAAGATGACTCCTATAAATATATTGGAACTGTTGTTTGTGTTAATGACGATTACATCTAGTATATTAATGATTTTTGAAAAGTTTCTGCCAGTTTTTTTTAAGCAAGCTATTCGTTACGGTAAGTTTGCATATCGTGGTCCACCATCCAAGTATGCAGTTGAAGTCCCAAAATGTTGGTTTCGACATTTCTACATTTATTCATCAGTTCTTACAGTGTTTAGCTTAGATATTGTAATTCGTGTTTATTTTTTTGATGCATTTCCTCCAAAATGGATAGTATGGTTATTGGATGTGGTAGTACATCCTCGAAGAATTGCAGTGGGTATATACAATGTGCTGTTTATATTTGTCTCAAAATAATAGATCATTTTTTATTAGTTACTCCAACGGCAACACTACTATCCATGATTCTTCTTACACTGCAATGTTTAAGAAGAGTGTATGAAACTCATTTTGTATCTGTGTTTGGAATAAATAGTCGTATGAATCTTGCACATTACTGTATAGGATACATACATTACACTGGTTGTGTCTTATGCATATTGAGTTCTGCTCCAAAATTTGGACAACATGCTTGTATGTAAAATAATTGAATTTTGGTTCTACATAATAAAATTGATTTAATAGACAGGTATCCACTGATACAATTGACCGATTTGTCTTTTTTTGATATTATTGCAACATTATTATTCATTTGGGCTTGGTGTCATCAGTATAAAACAACTGTAATCCTTGGAAACTTAAGAAAAAATGAGAGAGGTAAATATACTATTATTTAATATTGAAAATGTTGCAATTTAACTAATATAAACTACTTGTATTTTAACAATAAATGAATAAACACTACTTTGATTATTATCACATTAATGTTTATTCATTTATTGTTAAGATGAATTATCACAAAGTAACGGCCGAATCAACCCAATTTTTACTTGTATTTTGTTTTAATGTCTCATTTTTTGGGCAGGAGAGGTAATAACTCAGAAGCATAGATTACCAGGAGGTGATTGGTTTAATTACGTCGCTTCTCCACATTTGTTTGCAGAAATTTTGATGTACATTTCATTAACTATCATATTGTGGCAAAACACTTCTTGGCTATTTATTTCTACATGGGTTTTAGTCAATCAGGTATAGTTTAGATTCTTTTAAACTGTTAAACAAATCTGACCCATAATTAAATTTTTAGATACAAACTGCTATACAAAGTTTTTGGTGGTACAAAAGTACATTTCCAGAGTTTACACAAAGTCGTAAGGCAATTATTCCTTTCGTTTTGTAAATGTAAAGCTTTTTTGTGTTTATTCAATAACTGGAATATTAAACTTTTAAAGACAAATAAAAATATTTTTATAATATTTAAATAAAATACTACTGTTTATGATTTACTGTTTAATTGTAAATATTTTTTTGTTGAAACTACCTAATCATAAAAAATAAAAATTCAAAATTTATTTAAATAGTTAAATAATATAGTTCTTGCACCCTGACAAGTAAATTAACTAAAGTACTCATACATCAATTCATATAAGGAAGTAAATCCCCCAGTTTTTCAAGATATAGATCAGGCACAAGATCTTTTTCTTCCTGTTTTTTTGATTCTTTCCATTGTGTTACTTCTTTAAAAGTAGTTATGCCACTTAAAACTAACATTGTTTGAAAACCACATCTTGTTCCTAATAAGATATCCGTGTTACACCTGTAATTATAAAATTTCAAAAGTAATATATTTGTTGAAGGATTAGTATTTTCAATAATTGTATGGGTCTGGGTCTATTCAAAATTAGTGTCCTATTAAGTGTTCTAAGAAAAATGGTGTTTGTGTCATCCATTGAGTATAAGTGGATGTGAGTTATTGATTAAAATATTTTGGCTTGATAGGACAATATTCAAAACCCACCCCTTAAAACTTCTAATAGGTCACCAAGCTCCAATAACCATGTATAAAATTTTTACCTGTCCCCAATCATTAGTGTTCTTTTAGGATCCACTCCATATTCGTTCTTAATGAAGTCAGCTATATATGCTTCTGGTTTTCCTACAATAAATGGTTCCCTCTGAGCAGCAGTTTTTACAGCAACTAGAATAGTACCAGTTCCAGGAACTATATAATCGTAACGGTTTGGATATTGTTCATCAGAATTAGTACCCACAAAAAGTACATCTGGATTACTTAGATAAGTAGCAGCTTTAAACATTTTAATATAACTGAAGTGTTCATCATATCCTATTACTACTGCACCAATATCAGGATCTGCTTTAAATGCTTCAAGAGTATCTTTAAATGATGTCTGCAATACATCAGGCTAGAAGACAACAATAAGACTTTTTAATTTAAAGTTGCATAAAACGTACTCCCACTCCTATAGAATTTATTCCAACAAACTCTAGTTCTTGAGCTAAACCTTTTGGGCCAACCACATAAGCCTTTTTCTGGAGTCCCTTACTTTTTAAATATCTAGCAGCTAAATATGCAGTTGAAATAATATCATCCTAAAACATACTTTTATATACAAACAGAGAGGGTAATCATTTTTAAGAACCTTTTCACATTTGAAGTTCATCTTCTTGGCCTTTTTAACAAAATCATCACGTATTTTGCAGGAATTGTTCGTCACAAAAAATACCTTCTTCCCTAACTCTTTGAAAGTATTTATCACCTCTGCAGAACCTTGTATTGGTTCATCTTCCAGCCATAAAACACCATCACAGTCGGTTAATACAGTGTCAAAAGAGTTCATAAACTGTGCAATTACTTCTTTAGGTTGTTTTACTAAACTTGTGAAAGACATTCGAAACATTTTCGTAATTAACTTATTCATCCACAAATTTCAGTATACACTTAATATTTCAATCACAGATCAAATTCAATGACACATTTAACCTTGAGAAAGTCAACTAAAAAGCGGGGTATATTTTTGACTTTAAAAAGTTTTCTCTCTGTCTATAATAATATAATCATAAATTAGGGATTTAATATAATTATGATTATTAATTATGCACTCGCCTTATCTATCTAGAGCCGCAATTATTAATATCACAATTAATATTCCGTCCACAGATTAGAGAGGTTTAAATCCGTCATAGATAATAGATATAAAGTATAGAAGGTCAATTATGGTTATGTCTTTTTATGCTATCATTGTAAATTATAAAGGTCTCTATAAACCTCTCTAATCTGTGTTAAAGGTCACAGATCGTTAAAGGTCCACAGATCAGAGAGGGTAATCTGTGGTCATAGCTCATAGGGCTTTGACCACAGATACTCCGTACGGAAAAACTAATTTAATTTTGCGATCTTAGCACCTCATATATAGATGAAATTTAAAAACTAATTATAGGGTTTAAAAGTTTAGAAAATGGTCATAAAAGAGCAATTAGTACAATTAATTGGTCAGCGATAATTTCTTTTATCAATTTCTTATAAACAAAAACAATGAAAGCTGTAACCGATAGGTAGTAATCTGTTGATAAGAATTTGTCAGTTAAAATAAATTATTGGTCAGTTAGAGTTGGAATGAACCTTCTTCAAAACCTAAGATCATCAACCTGTATTATAATTGTTTATAATCTATGATCATCGTTGTTAAACCTCTCTAATCTGTGGATTAATCATAGATCAAGGGATTAACCTCTCTAATATATGGGACATATCAACATAACCTTGTACCCTAGACTATACATATATATGCCTTGTACAGACAGTCAGTTAATTCGAGGTTTCCAGCCAAGTACAAAAATTAGTGCCAAGATAAGTGCTTTAAAAAGGTGTCGTCGTAAAGATTTTAGTTTATTATATATTGAATTTTGATTAATATAGTAATGTTAGATATATTCATATTTTAAAATGAATTCAAATAAGAAATTAGAAAATACTTCCTTGTACATGTGTACTTTTGAAGGGTGCAATAGGTATTTTAAGAAACGGAGCAAGCTTATTTATCACAGTGGAAAGCATACGGGAAAAGTAATTGTTTAGGGATAGCTTTTAATTAATTATTAAATAACTGTATATTGTAGAGACCCTTTAAATGTGAGGTGCAAAACTGCAACAAAAGTTACACAAATCCTGCCCATTTACGGAGACATAAAACAATTACTCATGATAAGTGTGTAAAGGAAGAAAATGTTTTATGTTCATATGAAGGTTGTTTACGTGTTTTTGCAAATAAATATAGCTTAAAAAAGCATTGTAATTTAAAACACAATGTTGATAGAGAATTTCCATTTAGTTGCAAAGAATGTAATGAAGGATTTATGAGAAAAAGACAACTTTTGAAACACTCGTACACTCACACAGGGATTGCTCCTTTCAAGTATGTTTGTCTTGATTCTTTTATCACAAGTATATCATTATCAGTTGCAGGTGTGATCAATGTGATGCAAGATTTTTGACAATGGTTGATTGTAATAGACATAAACGTACACATACTGTCTATACTTGTGAATGTGGAGAAAAATATGAAAAGTGGTTGTTTTTTTTAAGCCATAAAAAGGAATGTCCACAAGCTAGTAAGTATATCTTTATTGGAGAATCTATTGTGATGAAAATGGTTTTTACTGTTTAGAACCAAAATGTTCGGTTTGCTCAAAGTCCTGTTCAAATAGCAGTAATTTGAAAGTTCATGAACAAGTACATAAAGATGAAATGGACAGAGATGTTTTTCCATGTATATATGAAAACTGCACAAGATTCTATTTCCATAAGAAAAATCTGCATCATCACATAAGTGAGTTTCATAAAAAAGAGAGGAATGAACCCAAAATCCCATGTATTTTTGAAAACTGCAAGCAATTATTTAAGAAAAAGGTTGGTGCTATATTTGTGACTAATTAATTCCATGAAAGGCAGTTTACTTATAAAATAGATGTCTATTATTTATGTATTAATATTAACTATTCACTAATTAATGCCAATTCATAATATTTTTTCAACTAATACACAATTATTACTTTTTTATCTATACTTTTTCCCCTTAGTTTCACTTTATACTTCTTTTAAATTATGTCCCTCAGTTTTGCTTTTGTCAAGTTCTTTTCTTTTTCTAGAAGCAAAAACAAATTGTATTTATGGTATTTGTGAGAACTGTCTGAATTTTTTAATTTGAAAAGTATGCATAAAATCATTTTTGTTTGATTGAGTTCGTATTATGGTTTAAGCAGTGTAATTTGTATTTTTTTTAGTTGAAACGTTAATAATATACATATAGATATAAAAAACAATATTGGCACCATTAAAAACTAAGGGAAATAGTTATCAAAAAAAAATTAAAAATTATGAAAGCCTTTTTTTAATTAAATTTTCTCGTTTTAGTAATTTTACTTTTAGAAAAAAAAAAATTTTCTTTCCGCTACTTTTTTGGGTTTTTATAATAACTTAAAAAATCCCGAAATTCCACATCAAACTAAAATGCATGTTGACAGTCAAAATTTCATTATCAGTTAAATACTAACTTAATATAATTTTTAAAACTAGTTAACATCATCCCTTTCACAGAAAATTTGAAATTACGATTGGTTTAGTTCCACGGTATTTTTTAGCAATACTTAAAAAATCATTTGAAAAATGTGCACATGAAGGAGAGGAAAATAAAACAGAAAAAAGAAAGAAAAGATAAAAATGTTCCAAGGAAAAGTTTAGCTGGCATGTTAGCAGATGTAGATTTACCAGTTAACCCTTCTGAAGAAGTAATTTCTAATATATTTTCAGAATATACTAAAGAACATAATGAAATGTAATCTATTTAAAAATAATTAATCCTAAATCATGTATAATTGTAAAATAATAATTAAATGGGAAAACTGTTTTTTTTACTAGTCATTTTATGTAATACTGTCTTAATTTAATATACTTCGATTATAATTATTGAAAAAGATATTATACAGGGTTAAAACATATGTTATCCGAATTTTTCATATCCACTTTCCAAACGAAAATATAATTTAATTAAATTAAATATTTACTTTGGGCTAATATTGTATAGGAATTTTATTTTTATCGTAAATTGTAAAAGATCCTCTGAAATGAAAAATTAAATATCAATTTATACTGAAGGCTATGCACTAAGTTTCCATTTTAATCCATATTTTGTCTTATTTTTACACAATAAATAATATAGCTGGTTATTGTTGTTTATTTTATGTTTAAATTTTTTCATGATTAAGTCGCAATTACTCTTAAATTGTTAAGAAGATTGTTTGTATCTTATACAAGCAAATAATAGTACTAGATAAATTGCGCGCCTTTTATTTTTATTATATTTATAAGATATCTGTTGTTTTTGAATGAGAAAGGCTCAATAGGCCGAAACAATTGTAGAGTTTATATAAATAATGTGAGCATTTGAAAGCAACAGGTCTCTTATTATATAATTTAAAAAATGTTGTACAAAGAACCAATACAAAATTCTTTTAAGTATTTTAATTTTAGTTCGCCATTTAGTCGTTACTAGCGCAAAAATTCAATGCCAAGGGGTATTCTTCTATAAAAATCTACCATCTATGGTTAGCTACTACTAATATGTGCTACTGACTACAATAACAAGATAGTTAACCTAAATTTTAAATATAAAAGGATAAGATTTGAAAAAAAAGTATTGGGAGATTCCAAACAAAACTTTAAACAACTATGGAAGAAGTTGATTCAATAATAATTGATTCACTACGAAATATCCAATGGTAGGAAATAATAAACAACGTGAAAGTAAAAATTGTTAATGTTCTCCTTTTTAGTGATGTCGACGACGAAATTCACAGCCTAAAAGATTTTAATTCAGAATTAGTTTTTAATTCGTTTGTACATTGTTTGGAGGTAATAAATCCTGAAATAAAACTTCCTCATAGATTGCCTCCTTCTATGAGCATACGATTAAAATTAGCAACAAATATTGCTGAATATATAAAAGATCTGGGTTATAGGGGTGATATGGGCTATCAGACAATACTCTACTGTAATGAAACGGAGTTAAGAAGGGTGTTAATGTTTCTAATTGAAAGAGTTCCAAGAGATAATAAAATTATTAATAAGGAGAAAGAAGAAGGTGTCTTTACTTTTTATTAACATAATAGGAAAAGGCATTGAGAATGTTAACTGTTTTGTTGTGCTTCTTTAAGGCTATGTTACTAAAATAATAAGGCAGATTGAAGAAAAAGTAGAGGAAACCTTGCATAAACCGTGGGTACCAAGTGAACTTTTAAAATTTGGAGTGGATGATACAGAAAAATTAATTCTACGTCAAAACTATGGGGAATGTTTTCCACTTCATGCTGAAGTACTTAAAGTACCTAAAACACAGGAACAGCATTCAGAAAGTAAATTATTTATCAGTAAATGTTTAATAACAACTTAGAAGTTAATTCAGGAACTTGAATGTGTTTTGTTGAATAATTTCTCTGCCAAATACTGAACAATACTAAAGAATATTATATTTTTTTAGTACTGAAGAATTACTGGATACACGGTCTGTCGAATGTAACAGAACAATGTAGTTTTTATAAGTTAGTACCATCTTTGCTTTTTTCTGATGCTAAATTTTTACAAAAACATTTATTAATGAATAAGTATGATATTATTAAAAACCTTGTGAAAGAGGATACATTAAAAATTGAAAAATATGATGAATCATCAGATAATAATGAACTAACTTTAAAACAAGTTGCTAATGTACTCACTGGTGAAAATGAACATCAAAAAGGAAGTACATTGTTATTGGAAGAGGAAATGGAAAGAATTGTTCAAGAAATAAAAGCAATAAGTAAAAGTAAAGTTGTGGTGGAGAAAGAAATTAAGACTGCTGAAGTTAAATTGTCACAAGTATTAACAGTATAATATCTCAATTACTAGGTTCACTGTAGTGTTTTCCAGATTAAAGAGGATGTAATCCAACAAAAGGAACTTTTAAAAGAATCACAAACAAAGGTTCAGTTAAAGAAAAAAACACAGGCTGTACTTTCTAAACAAGACAATTTAATAAAGTTGAAAAAAATAGTTGAAAGTGGTTCTGAAAGGCTAGTAGAACTTGCAAACCAATGGAATTCCATACAGACCCCATTATTAGAAGAATATAGATCTTTGATAAATAATCGAAGTAATCAAGAAGTAAGTTAAATTTCAACTAATACTTAATTTTAACTAACTTTTATATTTGTCAAGTTGAAGCTTTTGGAAGAAAATGAAAAGCTGAAAAAGATACAAGAGAAAAATAAACAAATTGTCGATGAAATTAAAGAAAAAGAACGGTTGGAAAAGCAACTTCTGAATGATTTTGAAAGAATAAATAAAAACATTAATAGGTATAGATAATTAATTAGCATATACTTGATGGAAGTCTAACATATTGAATAGAAAACAACAACACTAGGTGTTAATTTCTACAATTCATTAACTCGTTTGACAAGGTTTTGCCACATTGTGTCTTCTTCGAAAGTACAATTTACAAATCTAAATTATGTTTTTGTTTTCTATTCAACAAATTAACTTATAATTACCGCTTATTTCTAAAATAATAATATTAATTTAGATCAGCATATACAAAAAGAATAATAGAAATAATTGCAAATATTAAAAAACAAGAAGAGGATATAAAGAAAATTTTAAATGACACTAGAGCAGTACAAAAAGACTTGAATAATTTGAATGGACAACTTGAGAGGTCTTTCACATTAGCTGATGAATTAATTTTTAGGGTAAGATTAATAAATAATTTACTATATTATACATGAATGATTTGCCTAGAAATCTTTATTCTATTAAAAACAACACTGTTAATGTGGTTCACAGCAAAAAAATAAAACAGTACAATTTTTTAAGTGTATTGTGTAGCATAAAAAAATAATGTCTTTAAACTTGTGTTTCTAAAAATAAGAAAAATATTTTCATACTTGACCTTTAAATGTTGGTCAGTCTTATCACCTATTTATTACATATAAGAGGTAATTCGTATTGAGATGTAAAAAACAATCAGCGTATTAGGGACGCACATGTTTACCAATTTCAAGCTAATTACCCCTAAATTAATAAAATTAGGGCACTGGAATTTCTTTTTTGTTAAGTTGAGAGTGTTATATAGAAATATGTGGGTGAAAAAGGCAGATCTTCAACTAAGTTAATTACCAACTTTCTGTTTATATTAACAAATACTATGTAACAAAATTGTATTAATAAATAATTTACTTAAATCTAGGATGCGAAAAGGGAGGAAACAGCTAGAAAAGCTTATAAATTATTAGCAACTCTTCATAGCGAATGTAATCAAATTGTACAGACAGTAACTGATTTGGGCATAATGGAAAGGGAAGCTAGAAATTTACAAGACCAAGTTGACACAGAGCTTAGTCGTGAGACAGCATCTAAATTGGAACGAGTGCTGTATGATTTATCAGAGGTGAAAAAGGAAAACGCAATTCTTGCTAAACAAATCAAAGAACAACAAACTAATTAATACTGCGACTAAAAAGGTGTAATGTTTCTAGTTTTAAGGCATACTATAACATTTTAAATAAAATGTAATACTTACATTAAAGATGTAAATAAAATTGCATTTTATTTGTATTAGAAAAAATGTTTTGAAAGTTGTTTTTCTTTTGCTGTAATTATAGTGTTCGAATTAATATTATGGAATGCTTAAACAATCAGAATTGGACAATAAAATGAGTCATAAGAATATAACTAACAAGTATTTTTTCAAAAAAATTTCTTTGCGTAGATTTCAATAAAAATGTGGAAAAATACAAGAAAGTAGATTAAAAATGTATTTTAAATAACAAAACTATACACCTAACAAAGTAATTTACAACTAACCTTAGTATTTAAACATTGCTTCGTCTTATTTCTGGTGGAATATAATTTTCATCTATTTTCTTATCCTTTTTAGCTACAAAGGTTGTTTTAGTAGCTGCAAGAGCTTCATTTGCTTCAATCTGTAGTTCAATTTTGTCTTGATTTTCAAAAAACCACAGGAGCTTTTCTCTTTCTTGAAGTGATTTCTGTGTTTCTTCAATATTTAGTAATCTCTTTGCTTTTAGATATCTTTCATTTTGTTCATCCAAAAGTCTTTTTCTTTCATCAATCCAATGAGCATAAGTGTCACACTGACTAGCAATGTCTTTTTCAGATGTAGTTTGTTCAGCTTTTTTAACTTTTTCTTGTAAAATGTTTTGTAGATCACCAGCTTCAGTGGAAACAGTAGATAGCTCACTTTTGTACTGATTATCATCTGGCACTAGGTTGAGAGTTATTTCAAATATTGTTTCATTGTTTTGTTTTAATTTTGTAATAAATTGCTGCAATTTGTCGTTTTTATTCCATAAAGCAAGACCTGCTGCATGAAGGGATTTCTCTAATGTATCTTTTAATGGTTTTGTAGCAAGGACTAATGTTTTGCCAACAATTTTTAGGGGATCATTGAGGTCAAAGTGATCATCATTATAAGGATTTCTTAAATATTTAACACGAATTTTCTTTTCTTCCTCAGGTTCTTCTGGTAAAGATGGTTTAGGCCATTCGTTTGGTTCTAACAAGTAGTTATAACAATGTAAAAGTGATAAAGCGGTATTTAAAGGATGTGAGAAATCTTCTTGCAGCATAAGTTGACTTGCAGTTCTAGTACCAGCTAAATAATCTTTTTCTTTCCAGAAAGTATCAAGTAATAAATTAGTAGTGTAGTAATCTAAAAAGATTCCATAGTTTAGACGATCATCCAGCACCTGCAGCAAGAGATCGTTTTCTTTTTCCTTTAGTAAATTTCGTACAACCGCATGGTGGGTAGATTGCAGTGTATTCCTTGTTTCCGCGCTTAATCGTAATTTATGTATTAAATCTAAAAGTTCATCAAAATGTGCACGACTATTGACCGCGTTTGCAAAAATATCAACGTCTACTGGGCTTATATTTTTAATTTTTTGGTATTTTAAATCCAGTTCATTATAAAATACATCTAAATCAACTTTTTTAATAATAGGATCTGAAAGTCTTTGTTCCCATAACTCATTACAGTAATATGCTTGTGATAGAAACGTACGAGTAGGACACTTTTTTAGAAATGGTTTTGTTATAAGAAAAAGGTGTTGAACTGTTTTTGAAAACAGAAACATTTTTTTCGTAAAACGAAAAAATATATACTGTTGATAATATAACCTAACAAATCATTTATGATTCAATTGGATTCAATCACGATTCAATTATTGTCACAGATTAAATGATTCTGATTGTCTATACCATAGATAGTCTATACTGATCAGTATTGTGTTTGTTACTATGGCAAAACTCAGGATATAACGCAATTTATATAGCTGAATTTACTTTATACAATAAAGTATATTATTAGCTATATTAAATCTTTTTCATTATGTATCCTCTGCAGTATTTTGATGAACTTGGAATTTAACATGTAACAATCTACCAACTAAAAGAATATTTCATGGTTTATTATATCCTTTTGAAAAATAGATTGTTACATATTAAATTCTGATTTCATTACTTGAGAAAAACTTGAAAACTGAAAACGAAATTACAACCTATTTAACTTCCCCGCTTTTTCCTTTCTAGTGTGTACACCAGTCAATAGATGTGGAGCAATCACAAAATCTGGTGCCTCATCTATAAACCTCTCTGATCTGTGGCTGACTACTGCTTCACAGTGGTGATAATTATTGACCACAGATTAGAGAGGTTTGATTATTGACCCTATTGTACATTACATTCATGGGTTACCTGAAGGTTGCGCCATCTACTACGATAGATTATCTATGAACCAATCATAGCGCATGTATGTTGTGTATACATCTGTAGATTATAGAAATATGACATTGAAATGATAGATTACCATAGACCATTAAATTACTCATATTACCATAAAAATAAGATAAACTAATAAACTGAATTTGTAACTGCAGACTGAATAAAACAATAAAAAAGTATTATTACTTTTATCTTTCTTGATGGTATAAATCGGTAATAATTGCACTTCAATGAGTTTTTATTATATTTTCTTATATTGGGAACACTGATGTTTAATTTTCAAATTTTTTACCATCATAATTTGGTTTAGTTTCGATTTTATGGTTAGGTGCACAATTTAAATTTGACATTTATGGGGGATAATTGTTAAAAAAAAAGTATAACAATTGTATAATGGGAGAGTTTAAACTGCACCATCTTATAAAAGAGTTGTTAGATGTTGTAGGGTAATGTATAATGTATTATATGTAACTGCAACTATTAAACTAGATCAATTCATAGGAGTAAGGAAAAAGAAGAATTTGTTGAGGTAGTAGAATTTCTTCAAAATAATATTGCAAAAAATACAGCGAATCCTCAGAATCGTAGTAACGTGCACCATCAAATTCAACAATTAAGCCAACAAGCACCTAACCCTCAAATTTTTTTAGCAAAATATGAAGAAGTAAAACAAAAAAAGTAAGTTGTCATAGGTTGTTGATTTTTTATTCCAATAAAAGTTAATTTATAATTGCAGTGTTGACTCGTTAAATTCATATATACAATTGTTAAACTGCATATCGCAAGATCAAATTGTGAAAGATTTTTTAGCTGCAACTGCTAAAAAAAACCCAGGAACACATAATGATACTATTTCATCAGGGGGTAATTCACAATTATTTACATCCACACCTCTTACACATGATGAACTTCAAGAGGTATATTTATTACATCTTAATAATTAACATTTCTTGATGCTGTTTCAATTAAATAGGTTAAAAGCCGTTTAAAACAAGCTATTATTAAGCAGTCCCCTTCGAGAGAAGTTGAAAGAAGTAAAATATTAAACAAGAGTAGTATTATTGCAACAGCAAATACTCCTTCCATTACTTCATGGGTTCAAAAGAGACCTAGTATGTCCTGGGACTTTTCTTGCAGTGCTGTTGCTAATATACAAAGTGCACCTATTACAAACATTCCTCCTGATTCTCAAGAGAATATACTTATAGAGGATCTGTTAAATATCCTGATTGGGGTGCCGAGTTGTTATATTAGACCTGTACGTTTGATTGATCCTTATGCTCCAAGAGATTTTGTTATTGATGAGTCTATTGAGATGACATTAAAAGAACTAGTAAAACAAATTTTGCCTTTAGCTTCATATTTTTCAATAGTGCAAAGGTTTACTGAAGAAAAGATGCGGTTTGAGTTTGGCCAAGTGAATAATGCACTTGCTGAGTGCATGTCTGCATTTATAGTTGATTACACTGTAAGTTTTTCATATTTTGAATTTCTCATTTGTGAGTTTGATTTTCTTTTAGCTTTTTATAACACAATTAGAGACTGAAGCTCATATGGGAAATTTAAATTTGCAAAAAATGTGGTATTACATTCAAAAGAATTTGCATGCCATGTCCATTATGAGTAATATTGCAACTACAATCAGTAAGGTACATTTTGTCCATTGTTAATACTAATACTATTATTATTAAAATATTGTGATTTTTAGTCTGATGCAAAAGGTGGAAAAGTCCTCAGTTTGCTTCATGAACATATTACAGGATTTATTGGAGATGCTAAAGCTCAAGAAGTGTGTCTTCATTTTATACAGGCCGCTTGTGTTCCATATATGAAAATATTAGGAATGTGGATTTACAAAGGAATCATTGCAGATCCTTTCAAAGAGGTGAATAACTTCTCATTATTTTTTTTACATACAATTAATTGGAACATTTTGTATTACTTATAATCTTTTTATCTTACTTTTTTTGTTTTTAATTGTTCTTAATTTTTCTTATTCTTTTTTAAATATTTTCTATTTCGTCTGTATAGTTTTTAATAGAAGATAACGAAATTGTACAAAAGGAGGATATGCTCGTAGATTATTCTGCAGATTATTGGGATAAAAAGTATACAATTCGTCGGGAGAGTATACCGAAGTTCCTCGAACCTGTGGCCGATATAATTTTATGTGCTGGCAAATACCTAAATGTTATAAGGCAGTGTGGTATGTCTTTGTATTTTATTAAAAATTTCATATTTACTTTTTTCTTCATTTATTTAGGTAAACCAATTAACAATAAAGTCCATGTTATTGAGTATAAGATCGACGAAAAACACTACATTGAGGCGATAAAAAAAGCCTATAAATTTGCTAGTCAAACATTATTAGATGTGTTGTTTAAAGAACATGACCTTATAGGTCGATTAAAATCTGTTAAACATTATTTCCTACTTGACCAGGGCGATTTTATTGTTACGTTTCTGACATTATGTGAGAAAGAACTGAATAAAGATGTTGCTGATGCTATTCAGGTTCGAATAGATTCTCTTTTGGACCTCGCTTTGAGACTGTCTAGTTCAAACAGTGATCCTTACAAGGATGATCTTAGGACTGAACTCCTTCCTTATAACCTCCAGTGCCAAATGTTTAGAATACTCAGTATCTTAACTGAAGATGAAGAAGGTATGAAGAATTGGTTCGATTTTTGAATTTCCTAATGTCAATAAAAACATTTCAGAATATGCAAAGATTGAACAGAAGAGTTTGTCAGTAATCGAGTCTTTCGCGTTTAGTTACGAAGTGTCATGGCCCTTGTCTTTAATATTAAACAGGCGATCGTTGGCTTGTTACCAAATGATATTTCGGCATTTGTTTTATTGCAAACATATCGAAAGAATGATCTGTCATGTTTGGCGAGCCAATAAAGTGGTTAAGGGATTCCCGAGGTCTATTGCTTGTCAATACCATACAGCGTTCGCGTTGCGGCAACGAATGCTGCATTGCATTCAGAATCTCGAATATCATATGATGGTTGAAGTAATTGAACCGCATTGGTGCACTCTTATGCAAGCCATGGCGAAAGTAAGAAATTAATCATGGATTTTTTAAAATCATACTTATTTTTCAAATTCAGTTTTTGTCTTGAATATGTAAATTGCCCCTGTACCTGCAGGCCTTACTGGTTTTTTATTTGGAAACTAGTATAATATTAAGTTTTATATTTTCGGTATAAGTAAGTGCTAATATTTAGCAGTACTTTACCCACAAAATACGGCATTTTTATTCACTTTCATTATAAATTTTATGTTTTTTTTTTGGACCTTTAAAGATTATTTTAAACTAATTGTCCTCAGATTAATTTTTTTTCCAATTGGAATGAAACTTGGTCATTAGAGCCATATTAATGGTAATTTATTGAGAAAAATTATATAACCATCCCGTTATGTGAAACTCAGATTTGAATTAAAATGCTAGTTATTTGTAATAGAAATTTTACTTTTAATGTTTTATTTTAAAAATTAACCGTATTACTCTAGGGTAATTGCAAGTTTTATTGCAGTTTTGAATAGGTAAAATTCACATCAATTACAAATAACTAACATTTTAAAATTTGGGTTTCCCATAATAGGATGATCATGGTTAACATGAATTCGAAAGAATTTCCTAATTAACTAGATTTGTTTCTGATGCAGAACAAGTTTTAAATTTAATGACATTTTATAATCCGTGAAAAATTCCTTAGAACTTTCAATAACTTCAATAATAATTTTTACCATTAATAGAGCTCTAATACATGACCAAGTTTTGTTCAAATTGGAGGAAGTTTTTTCATCTTAGGATAAGTACTTTAATAACACAACACAAAAGTTACAAAACTTTTATTGTATGAAAGATATTTCCACCTGAGGAAGCCACTGTGTGGTGAAATAATATTATTGTGGTCTACAATAAAAGTTTTGTAACTTTTGTGTTGTGTTATTATTTTAAATGGAGTTACAAGAATTAACAGCTTCGTCGATTAATGATAAGTACTTTATTTCAATCTTTTTTCCTGTTAAATTAAATATTTATTGTAAAGTGTTCTTTATAGGTCGGTAATGTCGATGGAATCTTGACTAATCACACAGACTTTTTAAACGCTTGTCTTAAAGACTGCATGTTGACGATCCCTCGTTTACTAAGTACTGTTAATAACATCTTACAAATTTGTGCAAAATTTTGCAGATTCATGCAGGTGAGCTGATATATTTATTTTTGTAAGGTATGTTTAAATATCCAAAGGAAAGCGTTCTTTTATATGTGTGAATTTACGGCTTAGTTAGTGCATTATTATAACATATAACTTATTTTATAATATTGTATGTGACAAAGAATACAATTTTCTTTTTTCTATATTAGCTGTCACAACGGTATTTTGTGGAAGCAGAACTTGGTACTGTACCAAGCTCTATGATAGATTCTTTCTGTCAGGTAGAACTAAAATTCTCTTTTACTATTACATGAATGGCTTGTTTTGACCATCATGTTGAATATCTTCTTTTTAGCATGATGTGTAGTGCAATTATTGCTTGTTTATGATTAAAATTTGTATCTGTTTTATGTACTATACGCTAGGGTGTGTTGAAAAAAGACAATTTTTTAAATTATAATTCGAAAAATAGTTAAATTATTAAAAAAATCCCAAAATTAAGTTTTTAATTTATCAAATTGTAATATTTTCCGTAGGAATAACATGGGAATGTAAAAAACAATTTAGCAGATAAATACGGTTAATTCCAAAGATTTTATCTCCTTGTCCATATAATTGACTCTGTAAACAATTTAAAGCCATTTTTTATTTTATGAAAAGTCTTAAAATTCGGCGATTAAGAGGTTATTTTTTGGAATAATCATTTTTTTACATAATTCTGTTAGAAGTTGGACTAAAAAAAGAGTTGCCTTTTTCAATATAACCCACTCTACATGTTATAGATTAGTTGATTTGCTTTTTTCTGATTAAATGCATTTTTTTAAAATCCTAAATCAATTAAATTAGGAGTGTCTTTTACTTTTTATGTGATTTTAAATTTATATGTGTTTATACATTATTATATGAACCGAGGTGTTTCTGTTTTGCGTACGTTTTGTACGGAGCCTTTAGTTACCATCAAGGGTGCTATTAGTATTTTGTTAGATTAAAGTCAACATTTCTAAATATTTATTTTTCTTTATTATTGTTTTTTAACTATTTAGTATTTTTTAATTGTTAACTCATGGTGACTAAGAAACGTAATATTACTTTTAATTATCACCATAGCATATGCGATGGTAATTCGAGCATTCAAAAACGAATCATCTTGTACATAAATAAAACATTTTTTGTTATAACTTATAATAATTGTGTCAATAGACGGAGTTTGCCAATACTGTTAATGATACAGAAGATGGTCAAAAGATGGCCAGTTTTGCAGAAAGTGTAGACCAATTGGATGCTGAATTTTCCGAATATTTAAAGGATTTGCTGGATCAGATCAGTAATTTGAATAAAGATACTAGTGAACATGATAGATTATACAATTTACTCTACAGGTAATGCATTTTATAACTTAAACTGCATATATTTATTTCTAATTACGATTGTTTTTTTTAAGATTGGATTTTAATTCTTACTACTCTAGTCAGTTTGAATCAGGTGGTCTTAACAAGAGTAAAACTGGATAGAATTACATACAAATGTTAGGCGAATCTCAATTTTATTTATTGCATAAAATTTTAAGTAAACGTATTAATTATAGTTACATTACTGCTTGACCTCTCAATTGTCCATTAATTATATACAAGTATTGTTCATATTAATAAAATATTTTTTTTACTTCACATGTTTTTTATAATTAAATCTGAAGAGAAAATATCACAAGATTCCCTTTATCTCACACACACACACGTATATATAACGTACCAACCGAATGATGCGACCCCCGCTGGGGTATACCTTCCGGACAATATGATGCCTGACACCAATTAAGAACGCCCGACTCCGGGAATTCTAAGTACAGTGTGTATATTTTTGATATTTTGTTTTACAATCTACCCCTATATCAAGGACAAATTTTATTGTGGGTTTCCTATTTTCCGTGATATATAGATATTATTTATGAAAATAGTTCAAAGAAAAATCAAAATGGTATGTCTTAAAGACGAAAACAAAATATTAGATAAAATTTATTCGGAATAAACGAAAAATACTGGTAACTAATACATAACTAAAAAGGATCTCAACAAAAATAAAAGTTAAAATCAAAATTAAATGAATAATTAAAATAAAAGATTCTAAGTAAAAATGAAAACTATGGGAAGCAATTGCATTGTTGGCGAAAAGTATTACAAACTAGAGTCTTTACTTTAACACATTTTTTTTATATATCTATTTATCTAAATCAGTTTTTCGCATTTTGCCTTTTTTGGCATAATGCAATTTCGGACACTACTTTTTATTTTTAGAAATAAATTCGTTGCTCGACACTGTTATTATCGATTCATTAAATAAAACAAAAAAAGTTGATGCATGTTTCATAAATTTATTCAGAAGACCTGTTTTTGTAACGTATATTTGCTCCTATTAAAAATTATCATCTTTCATCTTCCTTATCGTCTTATTAACAATTGGGAGACTATAGCTATTATTTTTTACTATTTGTGTGATTACTTAGAGTATAAAAACATGGAGACAGCATTTAATACTATTGCAGTGATCCCGAAATAGCAAATAATTGTGGTTCGCCTTTCTCGCTCTAACGCTGCCTGATTGGCTGTCACCTCCCTAGCTGTATCTTCCTCTATCAATTACGTCACGTTACAGCGAAAAAGTTGGACCACAATTATTTCCTATTTCAGGATTGCTGCTATAGTGTTAAATGCTGCCTTCAGGTTTTTATACTCTAAGTGTGATTATGGTGAGCCCTCTGTTGTAATTTACTTCGTTCAGAGGAACTTTTAATAGTAGCCACGAAAACTGGATAGTTTTGCTATTACTTGTTGTGATTGTTGAATTTAGAATTTTAGTGACTGTGTCTGTATTTGTTAGTTTTCTATATACTATCTGATAAAAACTAGGTGTTAATTGTAATGTTTAAGCCCAAAAGTATTGGCCACATATAGGACTGCTAATCCCCCAAACGATGGGAGATATAATAGGTGTGATAGCGAACGATATTGATATCTCTTATTTTATTTTGGTTCGATTTCCCTTGGTTATTTATTATTATAAAAGATATAATTATTGTTTACTTTTATACAAAGTGTGCGTTGCTGTACTCACTTTTCTATACAATTATTCATTGCCTTCATTTTTTTTAAGTTTCAATAACTTCCTTGTTTTTATTTTAATTATGAAAAAATCATTCTAATTCTTTTTTATAATTGTTAATTATGTAGGTAAACCGAATTACAATAAAATCTATCAACTGTATTCCTTATTCCGAATATTTCTTTCTTAAATAAATGTATCGAGAGTTTCGTTTTTCGGGAAGAAATTGAATGACTAAAATGTATTTACTGAAAAACGGTATATACGAAAATTGAAGTGGTTTTGGAATCAACAAATTTCCTGGAATAATATTTCATTTAAAATAACGAATTTGATATTAGTATTGATAGTATTTCTATTAATGCAGAGTACCAAAATTTAAAATACTTATCAGACAAAATGACAATTACCTACAGTATAATAATAAGGTGACCAACTATACTCATTTACTGAGTTTTGTACTTTTTTTTCGCAAACCGTACTTTTTTCAAATCCTGTATTCTGAAAGTACTCATTTGTATAATTTTATACTCATTTGTATTTCTAAAACATTTTTTTAGATTATTTTATTTTAATTTTATTAATTAAATATTTAAAATTATATTGACAGTGATTTGAATTTCACGCGCGTATATTGCTTGCCGTTTCCGGCACGTCAGAGTACAGGGCAAGCACCAGACACGTGTTTGACAGTGATTTAAATTAAAATGAATTTTTAATATATCGAAGAATGGATAGTGAACTTTAGAGTATTAAATTGTTTCAAATGGACCCTTCTAAATAGTAAAATTTAATGGAAAGAAGTTTCTTCAGCAGTCGAATTTGTAATGAAGGAAGTAAAAAATATTGTTATTAATGACAATGTTCTCTTTGAAGAAATTCAAAGAGTAAATTTATATTTAAATGAAGAAAAATTGAAGAAATGGAACGATGAGAAAATAGAACTTGACAAAAGATGGGTAGAAATCTTTCGGCATTTTAGAGTAAAACATATCTTACATGAAAATTTAAAAGTTTTAATAGAAATTTCCTTATGTTGTCCAGGCACTAATGCTGCTGTTGAAAGGGTATTTTCACTAGGGAATGATTATTGGAGCAGTGAGAAGTCGCAACTTTCTGTAAAAAAAATATCTGCCGCCTTAACAGTCAAATTTAATATGCAAAATGAAAGTTGTTCGGATGTGGCTACATTATTAGACATCATTTAGCAAAAAAATCCACTCCAAAGAAAAATATGTTTTTTTTTCTTTTTTTTTCACCTATGAAATACTTGCAAAGTGTACTCTTTCTGAACAAAAAATAGTTGGTCACCTTAATAATAAGAAAGCATATTTTTTGGCTATTAATGTTTTAATGTATAAAAATAATATCAAATTATTTCTTTGGACAAATAAAATTAGTACATACTGATAAATAATATAAGTATAGTTTCAAGATTACAATTTCTACTACAAATTTCCTTCGCTAAAACATTAGCTTCTTCAGGTGAATATTATTCAAATTTTGTGAATACAACAATTTACATATAAAATTAGTTATTATTAAGGGAGGGGTAACTAAATTTAAATTTAAAAGGGGCGTGTTTTTAATGTCTAATTGGTCATTAAAATCATCATTAAACTTTTTGGATCTAATAATTAAAAGAGTAGCTCAAAACATGAATAAACCAACCCGTAGACACCATTATTCACTTAAGATAATTTCACCCAATTTATAACAAACTTGCAGCTTTTAACGCATTCCTTCACAGACTAATTAATGTTCCACTGAAAGTAGACCAATACAATTTAAAGTTAGATAGAATTTATACCATAGCGGATGACAATGGTTACCAATATGATATTAATGACAATTTATTCAATAAAAAACTAAAACCTTAAACTGCATTTACCCGATTGTAAAACTTAAACCGAGTAATTTTAACTATTACTTATCTAGATAAAATTTCTGTTAAATTAAGGAAAAATATTCAACAAATTAATAATAAAATTTTTGGAGAATTCTTTAGTAGAGGTTAATAAATTTGATGTAATCTGTAGGGAGTAAAAATTAATTCACATTAATGTATTGAAATTAATAATAATTTAAGTAAAATTATATTAAATAATAAATGTAAAATACTCAAGTGCCAAACCTCAGGTGTTTATCTATTAAATTGTATCTCGTATTCTTGAACATCATAAATACTTTTAAATAAAAAATCAGATTCCGCCTACGCAGTTCATCTAAACGAATCTAAACATAATTTCAATCCAGATTATAAAATATTGCAAGTTTAAAATAAAGGCATTAAATTAAATCTACTGGAAAGTATTGATATTAATAGAAAGGTGTTAAATGGTAAATTTGCATATGTCGTGTACTAAGTCTTTCATGTCATGAACGGTAATGAGTCTGAAACTTCATGGTCAAAATACAGGGCCAACAAGTGTTTTGAATACCGTGGGTGTCCATATACAGATGAACTTTAAATGCGATTTCGATGATGAATCATCAATTTTCCTACTCATTTATTTACTAATATGACCTCATTCCGTTAGCACTGTCTTTTCTTGTAGGTTTTCTTGAGTGGTCATACAATTTTTCAAATAAGACCAAATTCAATGTTACGATACGTAAACTGGATAATAAATTTGAAAACAAACTCATTAAAGAATTACAAATGAATAATAAACTAAGTAAACAACTTTAATAATCATTATTAACAACTGTCACAAACAAATACTATATCAGCAATTTTACACAAAAGTGTAAATGTAATTTGTAGAGAAATTTCGCAAAAGAGTTTTTAAACAAGAAATTTCCACGTTATTAGATTTAAAGATAGATATTTTAATAATTTCTTATGAAAAAAATATATAAAAAGGCGCGTAATAACTTTTATTACTTTTTGCAAATACACAATCATACTGTTATTCTTATTAATTATACTAACATCTAAAAATAGAGCAGCATTTATTAAATAAATTGCCTTGAGGTAATAATGTAATTATTTTTAAATTGGTATCATTGAAAAATTAAATGTTATATTATATGTATCTAATATAGTACATGAGCTTTAAAAATTTTACCTTGAAAATTTTGTATTGGTTTTAGATATAAAAGATGTTTATAATACTTTTTTAAGTTATTTATTTTTATTTTTTTGTAACACGAAATATTGAAATAATTTAGTAAAAAAACTTCTATTTTTTGGGATATTTTAATTTTTTGATATTACAAGTGGGAATTAGAAATTAGGTAATTAATAATTGAAAATAAAATAATTAAAGAAATAATGAAATATATCATTCAACTTTACGGTGTAGTCTAAAAATTTCAAAATTTACTTAATAAAAATTTTGACAAAAGTTCATTTTTGCACTGTTTTTAGTTTATTATCAGACGCTTAGTTGTAAATTTGATTGCGATATATTTTTAATTTTTTGTTTTTTTCCGGAAAATGCGTATATGTTTGTAAAGGTAAAATGAGACCCCTCGATCTCACTAAACCTTTAAAATCTGCTTCCTCGAAATTTAAAGCCATCATACTGTTTAGTGCATATTAAGTAGGAACTTAATTTGCAAAACTTCGTAGAAGAATTTAGTTGTTTAATTTTAATTTAATATAAATTTTTGAAGCTTTTAAAACAAATTTACGGCAAATACAATTACAAAAATTATAATAATATAAGACGAAATATGAGCTCAGAAAAGTAATGGTATTATTATTATTATTATTATTTATTATTTGCTGGTAACTTGTGTTCCTCATAAGAGTGTCACATACACTAACTCTAGAGGAGTTACAGTGTTGCTATCCTATTTCAAAATTTCAATTTTATGTTTTCGTTATAGCTTCAAATTTTTGATGTTTCAGAGTAAAGGGTACGTACCAAATAAAACAATTAAAAGTATTTTTATCATGCTATATCTATATGAAAATGGCTCAAAAATAAATACAATTGTGTGTACCTATCAGAAGAACTATTTATTTTAGACATGTTTTAAATTAAAGCATTAAAGGGTATCTAATGACTCAAAACCATTAACGTGCTTCTACCATGTATACAGAATTCGCCCGTCAAATATGTATATATTATCCTCTAAATACTGTGGGACACCCAGATATTTTGATTAAATATTACGACATAAACTGTTTATCTTTATTTTTATACCAAAGTATTTGCTCTCAGATGAGAAAACTTTTTCTGATTTGAATGAAATTGGGGTCTATAATAAATATAAACATGGAATCAACAGGAACAATTACTCCGAGGTCTAATACCCCTACCGGTATTAAATTAAACTGTTGATTCCGATGAATCCTTAGATGAAGATAACAATCCAAAAAAGAAGGTAATAAAACCGTTTTTCGTCTAATTATAAAGGATCACAGATCCCACATTTGGAACGCGTCCTACACAGTAGGAACAGCGCATCGAAAGCCATATCCTACGACCGGTTTCGATCTATCGGGTCCCATCAGGTGGGCGCTGGCACAAAGGCTTTTGTTTGGATTGTTATCTTCGTCTAAGAATTCATCGGAAACAACAGTGAATTCAGTGCCGGTAGGGTTATTAGCCATCGGAGTAGTTGTTTCTGTTGATTCCATATTTATATTTATTATATAGTTTGTAAAAGCCTTTCTGCAAGCGCCCACCTGATGAGACCCGATAGGTCGAAACCGGTCGTGGGATATGGCTTTCGGTGCGTTGTGCCTACTGTGTAGGACGCGTTCCAAATGTGGGATCTGTGATCCTTTATAATTAGAAGAAAAATGATTTTTAAAAATTTTTTTGGATGGAAATTGGGGTCATTTATTAGAGTTCTATTAATGGTAATTTATCACGTAAAAATTATTATTGAAATTTTTGAAAGTTAAAAGCAATTTTGTCTGGATCTTGAAATGACATTAAATCTAAAACTGGTACCGCCTTGGAACCAAATTTAATTTACGCGAAAATTCTTTCCAATTTATATTGTGTAAGTATAATCATCCTGATATGTGAAAAATCAGATTTAAAGTTAAATGTCAGTTATTTGTAATAGAAGTTTTATTTTTAAAGGTTTATGATAAAATTTTATGCTTTTATCCCCGGGTAATTGCAGGTTTTAACCATAATATAAAATCTAGATGATCAAGGCTATCCAAAAATTCAATAAAGTTTGCTGTTATTCTTGCAGAATTTCTGTTACAAATAACTAATATTTGAATTCAAATCTGGGTTTCACATAACAGGTTGATTATACCTAATTAATAAGAATTAAAAAGAATTTCCACGTTAATTAGATTTGTTTCCAAGTTTTCAAAAATATAAATTACATATAAGTATAATTAAAACGGCTTTAACAATGTAAATGCATTCACTACTAAAAGAATATTTCGTATACAGGGTGAACCAATATCGTGGAATTCGTGCATAGCAAGGAACTATATAAGAAGAAAAAGAAAATTTATATAAAAGTTGTATGAAATAACAGCCCCAAAAATATTTTCTCATGTTTAATGGGGCTTAGTTTATAAGATATGGCAAGAAACTTATTTTTTTTTAGTATAATCCTCTGTATATTATATCACTAACGCAATAAATCAGAAAAATTAAGATACAGTACAATTTTACAATAGAGATACAAGATAATGGTGTACTTAATTTTCTAGATTTAAGTTTGCAGGTTATTGACAATAAAATAAGAGTATAATATTTACCGTAAGAAAACATTTATAGATGCTATTATTCCCGCCGATTCGAACCAAAATTCATCTATTAAATTTTAAGTTTAACACATAGATTAGTAACGTATCCTCTAAATTACATAAATTTTAATAATGAATTGTCAATCATTAAACAATTAGCGGTAAATAATGGATATAATACGAATCTTATAGAAAAACTACTTAAAAGAAAACGGAAAAAACTCATTATGAAATAAATTTATAGTATAAATACTAAAGAAATAGAAAAATGGCATTCTGTAGGTTACCTTAATAATCTAAGTAAAGAAATCCGTAGGTATTTAAAAAAAGAATTAAATCTAAATATTATTAGTTCAAACAAAAGTAATTTAAAAAACATATTAGTTAATAATACATTACATAATATTGATATATTAAAGAAATCTGGTGTTTATAGAATCAAATGTGTTGATTGTAATGGTGCCTACATTGGAATAACGGGCTGAAATTGTGATATTAGATGGCAAGAGCACGAAAAATCGATTTTACATAACAAAAAATATACTGTTTTATCCCAACATTGCATGGAAAATAATCACACAATAAACAAAAATAATTTTTCAATCCTCCATATTCAAAACAATAGTAAAAAGTTAAATTTCTTGGAAAAATTAGAAATTCAGAAGTCTTTGCTTTCGCCACTCCAAGTAACGTTAAACGACCAAATTGAAGGGTACAATAGCCCTATATTCCGTGCGATTGCAGGTAATATCGGAATTTCCAGCCATTAATACCTGCAAATAAATACTTTCGCAGCCTTCTTTAATTTTAGTATACTCTGATTGTCTCTTTGATAATGACCGAAAGGTCGAAACGCATGTGTTAGAGTTTTCTAATAAATAATTGTGAATTTTAATAAGTGTTTTCTTTAATATATTATTACAATGTTTTACAAAGAACCAACCGCAAAATCTATTGATATTAATACAATTTTCGTTGTCATTTGTCAATAACAACTAAGGACGATCGTCACATTAGAAACGTTTGGATAACCAATTAATATCTGCGTAATAACAATACTTCAAACCTTAAAAGCCATTTTTATGATACTATGTACTAATGGTCGGGGAAATACCTATGGACGGAGCGCGTATTTAAAAAATAATGATAATCTCAGATTGTGAAAGTACAGAAACCTTTCTGGACAATGAGCTTAAAAAGAATTAAAATGTTGTTGATATAATCATTGATTCCTTATTTGAGCAGAGTAACACAAACTGAAAATTACCCAATTTACATAATAAAAAAAAAGTTGATTACATACACATTATATATGTAACTATACACAATCCAAACAGATACTTAATGTGAATAAAGTCGTAGGTGTACCTACCTGGTAGCAGAGAAACACAAAAATGGTCAAGTTTAATAACTAATGTAGGTTTCTCTTATGTTATACCAGATCATACTTTGATGCGTTTTTAGCGCACGCGTGCTGGAGGGGTGATTCCGTGTTGATTTTACGTTTTACTGAGGGAAAGCCGTTTTCCAAAACATTCTCGATACAAACATTGCTGAGACTAGCGCTAGTTTCTCTGAGAGTAGTGATACAGTGCGCTCGCTATTTTCGATATTTAACCGGATTACAGGGCTTATTTAAAAAGTAAGTGAACTACCAACAGTATGTAAATAAATTTTTTATTTAAGTCAAAAAAGAATTTTACTTATTAAAATATAAATTATTTTCGTATAATGTTATTGGTTTAAAATAGTTATTAGTTTTTTAAATGTTATTTGGAAATTAATTTATTGAAAGATTAATATTTAGACGATGTTATTTTGTTAAACAGATGTAGATTTTGTGCGTTATTTTTGAAGGATTACCTTGATTGTAATAATACTTTTATTATCTATTACTTTACTGTCCTTATCTATAAATATTATGCATACATATATTATCATTGATTAAACGAGTTGCTTTTTAAATAGGAATTAATTAATTAATTAAATTTGTATGGTGGTGAGTGCAACACCGTTTAACATATTACACATTGATTAAAACTTAAAATATATTTAAGAGCAACATTTTCTTGACGAGTTAATACTTCCTGAAAAAAATTCTTTCCTTTTTTTCTATGAAAAGTTAAATATATATCTTTATCTATTTGTCATTTTATTCTTCAAGGATATGATAAATAATGATATTGAACATTGCTGAAATGGAGTTACACTTATCCTTAGTTTTAAAAAACCAAAACCTGGGGTGAAATACACATTTTTAAGAAAACTCAGAAGTGGCTATAAAGTATTTGTCTGACAAAACGTTTTTTTTTTAAACTGTGACGTATAAACTCAAAAACTGTACTAGTAATGAATCTTATTTCCCCGAATATTTTTCAATAATTACCATTAATTTATAGGAACATTTTACAGGGAGATGATATAGTACCAACAATTCTTTTTTTTGCTTATGTTTAATTAATTTCTGTATGGAGTGTTTCTAGAAATATCGATGAAAACGTGCTTTAAAAATAGGTCAATAAATATTTGTAGATGGCGATATATTGCTAGTTACTTGACATTAATCATCTTGCTTGAACGAAGCAACTTCGGTTTTGTCCATGATTTATTGAAACTACCAATGCCATACATGGATTTTATGGTGTACTTATGAGAACTAATGAATCCGAGATCGCGATCGATGAGTTTAATTTTTTAAAAAGTTTTTGTAAAATATTCAAGGGAAACTTTAATTATCAAATGTGCAGTTTTCCTTCCCTTAATTTTGTCTAGTGCTGTACTAGTACCACATGCTGACACGTGTTGTTGCCTCATGACACCTTTTATTAACATATTCCTTCGTAAAATTGCAACAACCTCTTAGTAATGTTTAAAAATAGGTCTCTCAATATGCATATTTTACATACATAAGTATATTATACCTCCATTAGTATTTAATCCTTGTATGTGATTTTATTCAAGTGATAAACCAGTTTCTGTTTTGTTTTTAAGTATGACCATATACAGTATACACCAGTCGATGTGTAACAGGTCGCAAACCGTTCGAAAGTACACTTTTAGTTATTCGATCAGCGACAAATATAGAAACGAATTATTGCGTAAAACTTGGATAAAATCATGTTTACGAACGTTGTAGGTATTCAAAATAATCATCGTTTCGGTTTCGCTTATGTGCACGAGAAAACTTTTTTTGCTGATTTACTTTAAACGAATATCTATATACAAACATCATTACATCATGTACATAACTATTCATTATTGTAAAAATTGGAATTGGTAAAATCATTGTATTTTTTTGCTGTTTACTAATATAGAAAGACTGAATCAGTAATGCTTGTTTGGCAAAAATTATAAATAGAATATAACCATCGGAAATAATTATATGAGAATTGATTTTTGGTTTGGTAAATTTACTTTTAGGGTTCTATGTATGTGAAACGTTACAAGTGGAAATTTCAAATTTGGGACAGTGATAAAACATTTTGGTTCATACGTTTTCAAAAAGTTAGCAATTCTAAAAAAAAACATGTTTTTCATACATTATATGGATTGTCGCTTGAAATATCTCAGTAACAAAGAACTTAAAAAAAATTTCGAACGTTTAGGTGTCATATTTCTGGAGATCTAAAATATATTTCCACCGTCTATCTCTGAAACTATAATTGAATTATTCGTATACTACTAGGCATACCTGTGAGTATAAATTGTTCAATTTGTTTTATTTTAAAAATATTGTACGACTTTTGATATATTTTTGTTATTTATAACACAAATTCGTTGACACATCAACACGTTACTCATCCTGCCCTATATACCGGTGCTGTAGGTATGGCCGGGGTTACCAAAGTACTAAGACGCTCGGGGTACTGCCGAATAGTTGCTGTGGGCTTCTACTGATATTATCTGCGTGATATATAGTGATATTAGTCGATGGCAGTATAATAAAAAATTCAATAATAATATAAATTATCGAGATTATCCTAGGTCTAACTGTTTTTGAGAAATTTACAATTCAAGTAAAATTAAATACCTATATGAATCATTTAACTTAATATCTTCGAAATTTGGACGCCGAAAAATTTAAAATAATTCAAGTAAATATTAAAAAAAAAAAATGAAAATGGTAATTGTTTGTTCAAGGATTGTAGGTGGGCTGAAATTAAACTGTATTTTTGATTATTACAGAGTGGTTGAAGAAAATAATTATCGTTCTTTGTTTTGGAGTTATACTATTCTGCAATGTAATACTTCTACATACTCGTATATAATAAAATTACTATCTGCCAGTTCTGTTCGAAATAAGATATGCACTTTCACAAAGAAGAATAAGTGTTTCTTATTTTTTTCTGTGTGCAAGATATCATTTCAATAGAATAGAATTACTTACATTATTTAGAAAGTATAGCTGTTTACTTCATCTAAATAAATAATTTCCTTGAAACGATATCACTTTAAAATAGGGGAAATTCTATTTTTACATTATTTAAATAGTTTTTAAAAAACTATGTGTTTCTTTGATAGTTAATTGTTTTTAAATACCCAAGCAAGAAAAAAGGTGTTCATGATTTGATTGCCGAATAAAACTAAATAAAACGTTACGGTTTATTGGTTCACCAGAGAATTTTAGTTTTAGAAGCAGCTTATACTTTACCTACTTTAAAACATGATTCAAAATTAAAATAAAAAAAAATTAAAATCAAACGGGAATTTCACTTAAAACTTTATTTAAAAAAACCCCATAGGTATTTCGCCTTATAAGGGCATCTTCAGTAGTAACAAAATATACTAAGTAACAAACGTATCGAGTTTTTTAATAAAGTTTTAAGTGAAGTACCCAAGTTTGTTTGATTTTTAATTTTTATCTAAATAAAATGTAACTACTTAGAGGTGTTATAATACTTAAAAGAGTAAAAAATGTCAAAAAGTCGACTTGTATATTATTTATTTTTAGTTTAAAATGAGATAACGCAATTTTTTAACAAATTTGCTCCGATCTCTTGATTTCATTGTATAAAAATAATAGTTTGATAGACTGTTAAGTCAATCGAAGAATATCGATGAGTACTTACATATTTTCGTTTTTTGAAACTTTTATATTATTCGTTAGAAAATAAATATCAATGTGAATAGACTTACTATTATGTTGTTTGCTTCGAGATGTTTGTATTATACAATTAACTGAATATTAAGTTCCCATACTACTTTAGGGACATTGTAATAAGTTTTATCACCTGATTTTTCCAGAACTTAATTGTTATTTCTTTCTAGTCATGTTACTTACTTAAAATAAATAAATTAACATTCCGTAAAATAAAATCAAAACAGATTCACTCCTATTATTCACCACACAAAAATTTAACGAGCGGACATGTGTTTTGCCTTCTTCTTAGATGGGGCATTATCAATGCGAGACTGAGTCTCGTTAAACTATTTATGAGGTGAATAGGGGTAAGTCTCCTTTGATTTTGTTTTATTCACCAGAGTCTCCATTTTTCTAGTTTAAAAATTTGTACTTTGGAAATCTAGGAGAATCTAACAGAAATTACTTTTCTAAACTTATCGTTAGTGAAACAAATAGAAATAAAAAAGTATTTTAGTAAATCTCAATTAAATTTTATTGCACTCGACAAATGCTCAGCCACACTGTGGCTTCATCAGAAATATACATAAATACTTGACAGTGATTGAGAATAATCAAATTTCAATTCTTAATTTTAAAGGGAAATTTTTAAATGCTTTTAAAATTACGTATAGGTACCCAACTTTTTTTTTGTTGTACATTAAACTAATTTTAGTATTTGTTTAAGTACAGTTTCTGAGTAATATTGTACTTTTATATCACCATCGAAGAGTCCTAAAAAGCAATAAAAAGAAACGGTTTCATAATATTATAAATCTTGTAATTATTGGTGTAGTAAATTCTGTTATATACAGTTTCAACATAATCTAGTAGGGAGCTAAGCGCTTAGGTATAATTTGGGAAAATAAATTAAAAAAAGATAAAGATAATTGGTTTATTTCGCTATTAAATAATCACAATACTTTCTGATAATTCTAAATAAAAATAGAGAATTTTTATATTATGTCACATTTAACTATGAATAAAGAATTGGGAGAGAGTTAAATTATTAAAAAGTTAGAAGAGACCTTTTTTGTAAAGTATTAAATTCCTTATAAAAATATGTATAGGACATATATGTACATAATCTCCTCACTGAGCTACAAAATTCAGAATTAAATAAAAAATTTCTTATGTTAATTAAATGAAAAATCGAAAATTGGGTTCAGAAACCACTAAATATTAATATTAAGGACTTATATTATAAGAGGTGCCTTATTTCCTCTTCATATAACTATTAAACAGGTGACATTGAAGAAAGGAAAATAGTTGATTGTTTTGAACCAGTCTAAATGTACCTAAGAAATGAAAAGTGTCCATTGCGATTATAAATGAACTGAAACTTTTGTATCAAAAAAAAGAAGGTATTAAAATCCTTTTTTCGTCTAAATATTAAGGATCACAGATCCCACATTTGGAACGCGTCATACACAGTAGGCACTGCGAATCGAAAGCCAAATCCCACAACCGGTTTCGACCTATTGGGACTAATCAGGTGGGCGCTGGCAGAAAGACCTTTACAGGCTATAGGATAAATATAAGTATAGAATTAACAAAAACAACTACTTCGAGGGCTAATTGAATTATACTGTTGCTTCCCAAACATTCTTAAACGAAGATAACATATCCAAAAAAGAAGGTTTTTATATTTATCCTATAGCCTGTAAAGGTCACCTGATTAGTCTTAATAGGTCGAAACCGGTTGTGGGATTTGGCTTTCGGTTCGCAGTGCCTACTGTGTAGGACGCGTTCCAAATGTGGGATCTGTGATTCTTAATATTTAGATGAAAGAAGGATTTTAATACATTCTTTTTTGGATATGTTATCTTCGTCTAAGAATCTTTGGGAATCAACAGTGTAATTCAATGCCGGTAGGGGTATTAGTAGTTGTTTCTGTTATTTCCATATTTATATTGAAACTTTTGTTTTGAAAAAAAAAAACAAATGAAAATATACACTTTACGCTATTGTTTTGATGTTAACTTAAAAATACTGGCCAATTATTATATTATAAGACATTTATTGTGAATTTTAAAAGTATGTAGGTACCTATTTTTAAAACGACGAATCTTTTATTTATGAGATGTATGGATTTAATACTTAATTATATCTTATCTAACTTCTAAGTACATATTGAAGAAAATATTTTTCTTTGTAGTAATTCTACACTTTTGTTTTCTTCCGAAAAAAATAAACATTACCTGAACTATAAATTTAATTTTCTTGATTGACCTAAATAAATTTATTTCATGTTTTACAGCCGTATATTGAGTATTTGTTAACATTTCAATTGGGAAATTGAGCTCATAAGGGTGTTATTATTAACTAAATGATTTTCATCATGATTCGGAGGAAATTTTCGTCATGCAATATCGATAGTCGATATAACGCGGAAAATTGCAGAAAGGGAGAAATGTTTCGCGCTGAAATATCGCAATTCCTTCGTACCACATGGTACAACCCAACTCTACCTTATTATTGACTTCTCGTTGCCCATGTTCTAGTTTCGAGAAAGTTATAAATGCGGTGCGTGGGCATTGTAAGTAATAAAGGAAAAAATGCGAATCTTATACAATAGATAAAATAAAAAGTCGATAATTTTTCTGCATTATAATTATAATATTAGCAACAGTTAAGCATGAACGTATATAACCGACCTACGTGTTAAGCAGGAATATGATAATTTATATTCTAGTTTATGTAGACTTTTCTTGAAAATAAAGAGTGGGCACTGTAGATAAAAAGTTGCATTGAATACTTCCGGAAATAGTCACCTGTAACGGTTCTTTAAAATTAGCATTTACATAATTTACTTTAAATAATAATCTTTGTTACTTGTACAGTGTTGTGTGGGATATCTTGTGTCTCAATATTCATTTTTATCGGTTGTACCTTTTAAACGTGTATTTTTATAATTCTCTTTGGAATTTATTGTTTACAAATCGTTCATATCTATTTCAAGATTTTATTGCTCATTGTATCAAATTCTATTGTACATATTGTAACGAATTTTCTAGATCAACTTATTTATTTAAACAATTATTTATTTTACACTATTTATATAACACTTAAACACTAATGCACAACTTATTTATATGACAAGGTAAATGTATTATTTATATCACTCGGTATGTCGTATTTATATTACCACTTATTTATATCACTCGGTATATCGTATTTATATTACCATTCTACTATCTACTGTAAACTGTCAACTGTGACTCAACTATAACTAAACCGTTTCTCTAACTATACTAAACTAAACTAAAACTTGACTGTTGACAACATAATATTTATAGAGGTATCGAAGGTTCTGGAGTAATCAGGAACGATCTTCTAGTATTTTCTCGAACTCCTATTATGTTGTTGTTTACTTATTTCTATCAAAGCGCCGACCGACGACCGTATTCGAGGAACCCGTCTTATCTGTTTCCGGAACTCGCCCCGCTCTTGTACACACACATACAGGCTCGTTACAATATTTTCAGTTTCGTCTGTTCAATATGGATTAGCCCCCAATAATGTAAATTGCAGTTTTTCCCATTTATTATACTTTTTAGAAGCCGTATTGCATCTTGTTCCCAAATTTCCAATCATGTATTGTACAGGTAATTATACGAGAAGTACCGTTAAACGACTTTTCTAGTATGCCCATTATTTTGAAGAACATCCCTTCTATGATACCTCTATCTCTCTTCGGTTACTAATAATTGTATTTTCATATCACCTTCAACAAAATTTTTCCAGTCAAAAATCCCTCCCAAACTCCAAAACATCCCTCACTCTTTTCAAAAATAGAAAAAAATTCATCAGTTTCAGCAGTCGGCAGTTGCAATTTGATCTTTGATTAAAACAGCTTATTTGTTTTCCGCGCTAAATTTTTTTCATATTTACAGTCCACTCGACATAATTTAAGTTCTTTTTTTTGTAAAGTTTTTGTTAATGTGTTTGTTAAGTCGCAAGTGTTTGTTTGTAAATTTAACTGTTGTTAATAAATATCACAAATAAGACGATCGAGTGTAGTCATTTGTTAGAACAATTTTCGTTAGAGAAACAATCATTTCATTAAGTTCGTCAAACCACGGCGAAATTTATTAACAGAGCATGTCTAACAGTATGCAATACTACTTTATTGTTTCGGTTTTGAAGTTCTTAGCAAAAAGATCGAATAAATAATGCAAACGAATTGTTTGAGTTTTTCCAAGATTTGGTTAATGTTATGCTCCGTAGAATTTCGAATGCTATAAAAATAAATTCTACGATTCTACGTGGTAAACATTGAAATAGCTTTTTCGTTAATGCACGTTTGTTCACATTTTACCACATTTTTATTAACTGATTTTAAACTAACTTCTCGGTAAACTAGATACATGAAATTTTAAAAATAACTCAGAACTGGATGACAATGCAATATTAACTCGCTTTCTTGCCTGTTTGTTTGGTTGTAATTCTCTTTGATTATTTAGTAGGTCTATATTTTTGTAAAGTTCTTTTTTGGATTCCAAGTTTTCTAGCATTGCTAATTGTCTGCTGTTGTTTATGTTTACATGTAGTAATTTAAAATTTTTAATATTAAAAGATTGGTTTGAATCAATACAATGTTCCGCGAATCCTGTTTTTTTTTTTAAAGTTCTTTATTAATACTATAATTATGTTCTTTCAATCTGTCTTCGACTACTTTTCCACTTTTTTCAATGTAAATAGCACTGCAATTGTTACAAAGTATTCGATATAGTTAGAGACATATTGGAGGCAGAAATGGGAGTAAATAGCGGCTAAGGAAGGCCTAGATTAAGATGACCGTTCGTAAATAGGTAGGGATTTAAAATGTTCTAGTTTTAGAGAAATGCAAAGATTAGCTCGAGAAGAAGTGGAGGTGCGTGTGTGTCAACCTTGTCTTCGGATTTGATGACTCTATGACGGTGACGAGCACGTTTTTAAAACGGGCTGAAAAATATAAAACAATTTCTTCTAGCCCTATACAGATTCCTAATTTCATATAGATATTCGTATACATATACTGAAAATTCGTAATTGTGAATTATAAAAAGCTATGAATGTAAAACGAAAGACGTGTGGTGAATGTAGTAGGTAATAGCATTTAACTCGGTGGGACCGCAGTTGCCACTAACAATAAAGATCTATCTGCTACAAAATTGGGTTTTTAAAAGTAAACAACCAATCTTGCCACCAGGGAAGAGGGTGCTCACCTACCTGATAAAGTAGTGGTAGGGAGTGTGGTCCTTGTGTTACGAAAACGACAAACGAATTTAACGAATCTTCTTACACAGCTCATCCATCAATATATATATATATATATTTGTCGAGAAGTTAAAAGAATTTCAAATTGACACTTATGTCGAGATTCAAAGTTTAAAAACACCTTTCAAAATTAAGGATGCCTCCGTGAGAAGTAAAGTGAAAACTATCATGGAATTGTGTGAAAAATATAAAAACAAAACAATATCGAACATCGACTATATAAAGTGTGTATCATATTTACGTTGAAAAAATTGTTGACTGATATATGTATATCAGTATGTATTTATAATGACTTATTAATTACTGCTAAATAAATGCCATAAAATATCAATAAAGAATTTTCCTTTCTCATTAGAAGAATTTCTACCTATTAGGTGTTAGTGGCACAATCGGTTGTACCTTTTCAAATACCCTTTTTGGTCAGTGGCAAGATCGGTTGTACCTTTTTTGGTCAGGTATAATTTGGTGGCACTTTCGGCTACGCCCATTTAAGTAGTGTAGAATGTGTCAGGACAATTGCGGACCTGGACATTTGCGGACCTGGACATTTGCGGACCTGGGACATTTGCAGACCTCGCCCTAATTATCGTATTTATTTGCAAGTAAGGTTCAGGTAGAACCATCTGTGGTGAGACATTTGCGGTTCGCTTTATTAGGTTAAGTTAGTTTAGTTGTGCTATTAAATTGTTTATATGGGGATGGAGCTTTTTTACTAACTAATTTTTCTAACATGTGTATATTGTATTGTATGAACAATAACACATATTACGTAATTCTGTATACAATAAGAAGTAAGAGGACCACAAATGTCTCACCAAAGATGTTTCTACCTGAACCGCACTTGCAAATAAATACGTTAAATATGGTGAGGTCTGCAAATGTCCCACTTAATGACAGGTTCGCAAATGTACAGGTCCGCAATTGTCCCAAATTCGTGTAGAGAATAGCTGTCGTTTAGAAAACTCACAAAACAGTTGATGTTACTTGAAATGCAATAAAACTGTAAGTGTTATATAGTTAAGTGAACTATTTTATTAATGTATCAATTACCTATAGCACGCTCCCCTCGGTTTTCGTTTTAAATTTTAAGTATTTTTTAAAGCTATTAAAAATACATAATTTAAACTTTCAGGATTGTTTGTATGGAGTTAGGAATCTGTATATCCCAACGACATTAAACAAATAATGTTTTGATGGTAAGATTTCATATATTCATATATATTTCATAAATGTTCTTTATGTTAGGTAATTCAAGTGTTCTAAATCCATTCCTATTTCTTCACATCCTGTTAATTTACGACCGTGAAAAATGTTTTGTTCAAACCAAAATTGGTAACTATCGAATCTTGTAAAGGCTTCCAAAAGCGACATTTTAGCTCTAAATTTATTACTTTAATTGTTAAGGGTTTCATCGTCACGGTTGACCGGTTGTCTTACTCTCTAAAAAAACAAAATTTCTTTGTGTTTAATTCCCACCAGCTACTCGTACTGGTGGGCGGGCAGTCCCTTCGACCTATACCGTAGTGCAAAGCCGGAGGGTAGGGCGTAAGGCCCTCTTCAGCCTCCTTTCAGGAATCGTGAGAATGGGTGGGTGGTGTGGTTAGGAAGAGAAAGATGAGACGGACAAAATGAAGACAGAACAGAAGTGAAATATTATCTGTGGAAACCACAAAAAACATGGATCAGAGCAGCCGAACCCGGGTTCCAACCGGTGACCTCCTGAATGCTAAGCAATGATCTAGAGCACTAGACCACGCTGCTCGGTTACTTTCTAAAATCATATCTATCTTTTTATATACTATCTCTGTCTTCTCACCCCCTATTACTCAACTCCACCCACATTCTTTTCTACCTTTCTCTACTAAATAGGAAAGAATTTAGGACACATAAATTTTACATATATATTTATACAATGAAATCTTACCATCAAAACAAATAATATTATTTTAAGTTTAAGTAGACTTTTAATTATACTAGCTGAACCTGTCCACATTTGGACATTTTTTGGAGATTTAAATATTACTATTATTATTTAAAAAGTTCGATTAAATGAGAACATCCTGGATACCAATCGATATCAAAACATATGCTGTGATGGTTTATGTTAAATTTTTGGTATCGGGTTTATTTATGATTTAACAGAAACAAAAATTAAGAGAACTAACAGTAAAAACATTTTTCAGACTGGTAGATTAAAATTTGACTTTCATTTAGTAAAATCCAATCAAAATGTTAATACAAAAACCAAGATAGGATAAAACACTGACTTGGAATAATTGAATTGATCATCAAATAATAAGTGTAAGAAAAATATCTCTCGCATTTTGTTTTATATAAAAGTTCATAAAGGGAGTATGTGTAATAAGCAGTTTGCCGTTTTTTCAATTTTTACTGAAATTCATAAACGTTTATTGAAAAACCGATTTATTGTTGTTATATTTAAAACCTTTGTAAATAATTTGTATCGGTTATGGAGATACTAACTTAATAATCAGTTTACATTGACAGTTGAAAATAAGATTAGATAGGTACATAATATTTTTAATCAATTTACGTCTGCATTTTTTGATGTATTATTTTTTATTATTATTTTTGGGTTTAGGCTTATTTAGACCTTAAAAGTATTGGCTTCCCCCTTTTAGTTTGTCGTTTCTTCTTACGCCTCAAAGAAAACTTTCCAAAAGGAGAGTATTCTTTGAGCATCTTGGTCGGTGTCGTCTTCCGTTGCGACATCTACATTCAGCCAATCGAGGCAGTGACATAGGAGATGGGCTACACAGGGACTGGGAAAGACAGTCAGGATGTAGGCAAGTAAAAGCCTTCATCTCCCTTGTAAACTACAAAGACTGGGAAAAACAGATTCCCACCCTCGACAGGAAGAAAGTCACGACTTTTGTAGAAATCCTAACAGGCTACGGAGAACTGCGATATCATAGGAATAAACTAGGATTATCTTCCAGTTTCTCTTGTCAATTTTGTGACGAGGAAGTGAACTTGGAAGTGCTGTATGCATCCTTTGCCATTGTCTCGCGTTGTTTGGAAGTAGGCACCGGGAAGACGTCATTGCTCGCGATGCCCAAACGATAATTTCCTATTGGGAAGCTGCCTTCTGGGCGTAGGCCAATTAGTTACTACACGGGGAAAGCCAATGAACCACCCCTGCATTTAAAGTGTGAATAAGCATAAACCCTAAATAATAATAATAAAAATAATAATTGATTGCTGTGTTTATATGTGTTATAAAAGTGGAATAAGTAATTCCTTGATTTATAAAAAACAATCAGTTAGTGTTAGTAAATTGACTATGACTGCAAATTGTAGCAAAGAAATTTCTTTTTGCTTATTTCCTCAAATCTGATTTTATGAAGTTCATATGTTACCGGCCAAACCCGATTTCAGGACAAACTAGTTTTGCCTAGGCTAAACTAGTTCTTCCTATACGCGATAGGATTAACTAATATAGCCTAGTCCAAACTAATTTGTCCTAAGCCCAATAGGATAAACCAGTTTAGCCTAGTCCAAACTAATTTGTCCTAAGCCCAATAGGATAAACCAGTTTAGCCTAGTCCAAACTAATTTGTCCTAAGCCCAATAGGATAAACCAGTTTAGCCTAGTCCAAACTAATTTGTCCTAAGCCCAATAGGATAAACCAGTTTAGCCTAGTCCAAACTAATTTGTCCTAAGCCCAATAGGATAAACCAGTTTAGCCTAGTCCAAACTAATTTGTCCTAAGCCCAATAGGATAAACCAGTTTAGCCTAGTCCAAACTAATTTGTCCTAAGCCCAATAGGATAAACCAGTTTAGCCTAGTCCAAACTAATTTGTCCTAAGCCCAATAGGATAAACCAGTTTAGCCTAGTCCAAACTAATTTGTCCTAAGCCCAATAGGATAAACCAGTTTAGCCTAGTCCAAACTAATTTGTCCTAAGCCCAATAGGATAAACCAGTTTAGCCTAGTCCAAACTAATTTGTCCTAAGCCCAATAGGATAAACCAGTTTAGCCTAGTCCAAACTAATTTGTCCTAAGCCCAATAGGATAAACCAGTTTAGGCTAGTCCAAACTGATTTGTCCTGATATAAATACGCACACTCTAGGATAAACTGGTGTGGCCTAATGTAAACATTATAGTATATCTAGATAAACTGAATAAAATACTCCGTAATTTGAAATATAATCATTTTTATTAAAACCATAATGATTCGTCGTTAAAAGTTATGGATAACTGGTAATACAAATAATCATACTATAACAAATAATATCATTGCTTTCTTGCAGTGGCATCTGTTTGTGGAACAGTTTTTTTTGCAGCTGCATCTCACAAAATCTATCATAATCTAACCTATTTATATCAGGATAATCAGTTTGGGCTAGGCTATATTAGTTAATCCTATCGCGTATAGGAAGAATAAGTTTAGCCTAGGAAAAACTAGTTTGTCCTGAAATCGGGTTTGGTTGGTAACATATACATCGACAAGTTTAATTACTCTGTCTTGTTGTGTAAGCAGTAAAAATACCTTATGTATATTTATTGTCGATATTTAATATTTACAATAATAGTAACCACATTGAAATAAAACATTGCAATTGCGACTATGCTAATGAATAAAAAAAATAAAATCTGTATTTTTGTTCATTTAATGACAACCAACGTCAAGGTCTTTGAATGATATAGCATAATAACATCTATTCAGATGAGGATACAGATGCCTGCTTGGCAACGCAAAACGAGAAAAAAATGACGTAAAATCATAAATTTTTGTGCACCTAATTTGTTACCTTGACATACATAATTTATTATACAAATGAGATTTTAAATTGATGTTTGTAAATTGTTTGATTTGATGATTTTTCGGTTATATTATCTAAATACCATCAGCGCATTTTTATATCTTTTTAAACGACACGGTTTGTTTTTAATAGATACGAGGTGAAATAGAAAAGTTGCAGTGCTTGAGGAAAAAATAATGAAAAATTTTTCTACGTACTTCTTTTCAGCGATTTCAATAAATTAATTTACGTATAAGTAAACGCATTAAGATTTTCCCAACTTTTTTATTTTGTAATGTATTCTTCGCCACAACATTAACAATTAACTCTATTCGAGAATTAGCTAATAAGAATAACATAATCTTTACTAGAAATATTTAAAAATCTTTGGGATTTCTAAACCCAAATAAATACATAATTTCAAAGTAAAAACACACACAAGATATTGTTTTACACTATTTTATTAGAACTACTCTAACAATTGTTTCGATTGATTAAGTCATCATCTGAGAGTTATAAAGAAACTAACTTAAGATTAAACAGTAAGGTGTATTTATGCTAGATAGATTTGAATATAGGACTATTTAGCCCTTCTGTTACATCATTTGTGATATATAAGTTTGAATTTAGCGCTTTTTGATTTTCAAGTTTTTCTAAATAGTTTAATTTGTAACCTTTATTTTCTAAGTGAATAACCGATAATTAATTATTATTAATAGAGTGTTTCAATGTAATACAATGTCGTGACAGACCATCAATTTATTTTTTATGTTCTTCTAGTCTAGTTTCAGAGTTACGGCCAGTTTATCCTATATTTTCAAATATATCACAGACATTAGCTAGTTAGGAGGGGTAGCATAAATAGACCTTACTGTTTAATCTTAAGTTAGTTTCTTTATAATTCAGATGATGACCTAATCAGTCGAAACAATTGTTAGAGTAGTTCTAATAAAATAGTGTAAAACAATATCTTGTGTGGGTTTTTACTTTATTGATGATGTTTTACAATTATCCAAAGATACTACTTAGTATGTATTCCTTAATCAAGTTACACAAAAATAACTATCAAATTCGTCCAATCATTTCATTTGTATTTTCAACCAAACTATCTCAAATCTTAACCAACTCAATTAAAAATAAATGCAAATTTAAACCAAAATTTAATGTAAGAAACACTTCGGAATTAATAAATAAAATTAAAAACATTAAAATACCTCATAATGCGAAACTTATATCATTTGATGTTCAAAATCTATTGCCAAGCATGCCATCAAATGATCTTATAAATATAGTCCATAATTTACTTAATTTAAATAATAATCACAATGCAAGAAATTTTAAACGCTCTGTATCTTTGCCTAAATCAAAACTACTTTCAATTCAATGTACAAATGTTTACTTGTATGATGATGACTTAATTATAGAAAATCCACTTAGTCCGTTGTTTGCAGACGAGAGTATAATAAACAGTCCCATTTATAAGAATAACTTTTTATTTTGGTGCAGGTATGTTGATGTTGTTATTACTTGTTACACTGGTCTGGTACCGTTAGACAACTTGATGTCTTTTTAAAATACATAAATAGATTATTCCCTAATATAAACTTTACAATACAAGAAGAAATAAACAATCAAATTAATTTCTTAGATTTTAATTTAACTAAAATAGATAATAATATTACATTTTCGATTTTCCACAAATGATCACACACATACGTAACGATACATAACAAAACATTTCACCCATTTCAACACAAATTAGCTACTTAGTATAGTATGGTTCATAGACTCCTAAACGTCGCAATGTCTAAAAATAATTATTTAAAATAATTAAATATTATGAAACAAATTGTACAAAATAATGGTTATAATCCTTCAATAATAAATTAACTAATATATAAAAAATAACAAAAACTAGCTTTAAAATGAATTTACACTATATAAAAAAAGAAGGAATTAAAATCCTTATTCGTCTAAATATTAAGATCAAAGATCTCACATTTGGAACGCGTCCTACCAAGTAGGCACAAGGAACCGAAAGCCATATCTCACGACCGGTTTCGACCTATCGGGACACATCAGGTAGGCGTTTACAGAAAGGCCTTTACAAGGTATATTTTAAATATAAATATAAATATGGAATCAACAGAAATAACTACTCCGAGGGCTAATACCCCTACTGGCATTGAATTACACTGTTGATTTCGATGGAATTAAAATTAATTAAATTCCTTCTTTTTTGAATGTTACATCGGAATCAACAGTGTAATTCAATGCCGGTAGGGGTATTAGCCCTCGGAGTAGTTGTTTCTGTTGATTCCATATATTTATATTTATATTTATATTTTCAATTTACACTATTTATAAAAGTAGAATATGTTTTTTAGGCCCTGCATCCAAAACACTTTCTTCTTCGTATTTACAAAACATTGGTTTAAATTTGGCTTATAAAACCAATTCCTCCGTCAGTAAATTAATTAAAAATAACAATGATAAATTATGCAGAGAAAAACAATCTGAAGTTTATAAATTAACTTGTGGGTCTTTCCCTAAAGTGTACATAGGTCAAACAGAGAGAAATTTTAAAAAACGTCTGTCAGACCGCTAAATAAAACAAGGACACTGTTTTAATAATAATATGGAATTTTTACATATTAATAATAAAGGTCACAAACTAACCCTGTTAGAAAATTTAAAAATAAATAGATATAAAAAACTAGGAATAATTTTGAATGATCAAATGGATGGCAATAACTCCCCTCTTTTGAACCTATTTTAACGAAATATTACCCGTTATGTCATACAACTATTTAAGAAACTTCAGACATAATTGTTAGTAGTAAGTATTCAATCTGTCTGAATAAGCCAATGCTGTGGCGAAATATATATTACAAAATAAAAAAGTTGTGAAAATATTAAAGTCCTTACTTATTCGTACTTAATATCAATTTTTATCATGTAAAGGTCGAAATAATTCAAATTAAATCAAAAACGTTTTGTTCTGTTTTAATGTATAAAAACAAGCTAGCTATAGTAGGGTGTTATATACTTGTACAATTTTTGAATTTGTATGCACCCAGGGGCCCATAGGGTCCGAAATAATATTTTTTAGTTTAATATCTCTATCTTAATATTAACCCGTGCCGGCATTGAATAATCAATGTTTTTATTCCGGTTAAAGTAACTGTTTTGAAAAGCATTGAAATTTAGCAGACTTCAATATTGTATTAGTAACTATTCCTTAGAATTTTTACATTTTTTTTAGTTATTATACTTTGTAAACATAATGTCATTAAATTGATCACTTGTGTAAAAAACGAGATATTTACCATTACTATTGGTTTTATATATATGAAGCACTTAGCTGAAAAAGATTCGATATGCTTCATTAAACCGATCAAACTTTTTAACGATTACAATTTCTTATAGACACGAAATCAAAAACTGACTGCAATATAAAAGTTGATCGAAAATTTATTTTTAGATGTTTTTCGATTGAGGAGGAATTTCCTTTATGCAAAGCCTTTCAGAAAACCATCATTAATTATCTTTAACAGATTGCACTTTAATTTTGACGTTATTGTTATGGTAAAATCGATATCCATTCTTATTTATATCCTTTCTTAAAAGATGATCGTAAAAGCCTCCATGGATAACAATTTGTCTTAACTAATGAATTTTCTTTCAATATCTATAGCAACTGTTCTAAATTAATATTAATAATAAATACCGCTAATTAACATTATCACAATAAAGAAACTTTTTGAAAGTCGGCAATTGCTATGAATTTCCGATATCATTTTAAACAGTATATTGTCGAAACGGTATCGTTGAATAAATATTTATATTGGGAAAAGATAATTTGATTATAAGAAGTGGTTTGCAAAACTTATATGTAATATTTCTTTCTTTCAAATAGATGAATAATTTTACTTCGTCTATCTCTTGACTTGTTTCATAAATTTAACTCTGACGTTGGTGGTTAATGTCAATCAGACCTGATTAATAAATGATCATTTATATAATATACGATAGACACAAATTATATACTTTTAAAGAAGTACAATTAGTCATTTACGTCTGCCTTTTAACAATTTATTATGGTTTGTTAAAGAGACAGCACGAAAGAAAATGGGTGGATTTCAGCAAAGACCTTGGACACCTACGAAAAGGCGAGGACCCATAGCTGCAGAATTTGCAAGTCCAGGACCGGCTTCAGTTTCTTTACCATCAACTATTGGTAAAAAATAACAAACAGAAATATTGTTTTTGTTTTACACTTGAGATTATTTTCAGAAGCCTTTTAGTTTTTCTCGTTTAAAAAACCTATCAGAAAACCATCGGTAAATAATTAAGTGGGAGGGTGGTCTTTTACCACTGAAAAACCAAAAGATACCAGTAATCACAGTCTAACACTTTAAGAAATTTTAATGTTTTTTAACTGTGGAAAAACTGTTTTATATCTGTTATAATTAAAATACGAAAAAAAAATTATTTGATTGAATTTTCATGTATAATAGACTATTTATCAGGTTATTCTTTAATCGATTATTTTTTATAAATGTTCTATATTTTCGCAGGATAAAAACAATAGATATTATTATTTTTTTTCTTATTATTCGCGAAAATGAACATAAAATTGCACTGGCCTATTTTCAAATAAATTATAAAATGATTTCGATTCTTATCAGGAACGAGACCATTGGATTCAAAAGCTGGCCGAGCACCTGCCTTCAGTTTTGGTAATAGGCACAACGATAAAACTGAAACTATTGGTCCAGGACCTGGTCAATATAACGTCACTGGTTTAAGTGCTAAAGGTACGAAATTACCAAAAAATATTTTGTATAACTTTAATATTAAGAAACACAAACAAATATTGTTTAAGTAAAATGGAAAAAATTGTTTTTGAAGAATTTGTGAATTACAGCTACGGAAATAAGTTTTAGTTATTTACCTGATTTTGATTTCAAAAGATAATGAGTTAAAATTATTTATTAAAAACAATATCTTATATTAACTTGTAGGAAAAGACACCCCTAAAGCAGCAAGCCTTCATGGCCGTCCAAAAGACCACAAAGGCGACAATACTCCCGCCCCTGGCGATTATAATCCCGATAAAGCAGAAAAAGTTATCCACGACAATGCTCCAAGATACACTTTTGGCTTGAAGACCAACCGGGATAAACCACTCGATACACCAGGTATTTCAATAGACAAATTCACTGTCGATTATTGTTAACATACTTTGCTTTATTCGTTGTAGGTTTCTTACTTTTATTTTCGTTGAAATTTTGTATGTTATATTGTAGTTTCCACTGTTCAAAAGTAACATATATCAAAATAGCACCTATGTACGTATATATAGTTTATGTAGAAGTATTCGAACAACATTAACAATTGGAAAAGCCAATCAGAAAAATCTAGAAAAGAATAAAAATAAGTATCTATATTGATCTAAAACTTTGTTGAAAAATCCAACATACGTTTTGACTAGCATGAGACAGAATCTTGTATATTACCAAATTTTACTTAAATTAATTAATTACTGCAAACAGCGTAATAAACCCACCTCATATATATTAAAGGCTTAATATTAATCACAAATCAGAACTCGAGGCATATTCGAATGAATAAGACTATTTTACCATTTGGGCTGTTAAGTCTGATTACGTTAGTTAAATTTTATGCAGTTCTTGAACATATACATCTGCTGCTTCAGATCTTTTACGTGTTTGCTAAAGCTTAATTTAACAAATTAATAATGGTTATTACTTAATTTTTGTTACTGTATTAAACATATTCACGTTTCCCCCCTCACTATTATACGTATTCTTCATTTCCACCCCCTTGATGTTTCAAGTTTATCTGATTGGTTATTAATTGTTTCGGATTCCCCCATTTTATGTAAACTTAGATGTTGATATTAGTACAAATTATAAGTTTTAAAGTTTAAGAACATTAGTTTTCTAAATCATAGATTATCATTCTTCGTTCGAGTTTTTTTGGGGTTTCTTTGCATCATCTAGGCAAATGCTGGGGCGGTAATTTTCACCTCTCTACTTTCTTTATTTAGTCCATCCTATCTTCCTGTCTGCAATCGCCACCCATTTATTCTCACGATTCCTGAATAGAGGCTGAATAGGGCCTTCCGCCTTACTGTCCGTATTTGTACTAAAGTATAGTTCGGAGGGATTGCCCGCCCATTAGCTTTAGTAGCTGGTTGGAATAAAGCACGCAAAAGTTTTGATTCTTTTTGTTTAACAACTACTCTTGTTGATAATGCCCACAATTAAAGTGGATGAGTCGCTTTCAGTTCACCAATAGTGGGTTCATTAATGTTAAAGTCCTTTTTAATCAAAAATATCGACTTGTCACACTGACCCCACGGCATACCTATCTGCGTGATAAGCCGCGCGTACCTAACATATTATTACGCTGTCTGTAGTTATTATTTAATTTCACTATTAAGCAGGAGCATGCTTAGGTTAGTCGTGTATGACATGCTGATGAGAACCAAGTTCCAAATCGACGAAGATCTTTTGTTTTTTTTTAGGAACAGTGTAATTTGTTTTTGATAAAAAAATTATTAAGAAGAAAAATAGTTGATGCTGCACATATATTTTAAATTGAGCTACTTTCAAATAAAATAATTGTGAATTTATCGTTAAAAACAAGCTTTTATTTTCAAATGAACTAAAAAGTAAAAGTTAAATATAAAAGTAGAATTTGTAGAACATATAGGATCTGGTCACCAAAGTAATGAATATTACTATAAGTGTAAATATTTTTGTAGTGTTATGAAAGCGTGGCAAGACATTAAACTTGTTACTCTAAAGCTCATCATTATAACCACTTCAAGCAAGTTTTTATGTCATCACGTTAAAATTAATACAAAAATATTTATTTGTAATAATGTAATAAATTACTCTGGTGACGAAACATCTTACAAATTCAGCAATTTTGGCACACAAATGTTTCCTACTTTTTAGTTTACGTGAAAATAATACATTGCTTTTAATTTTTTAAAATAATTATTTTATCTAAGCAGTATGTTATAAACAAAGAATCATTAGATGTCGGTACAGGTAATCTAGAAGCACAGTTTTCTGAGTTTAGTAGAAGAAATCTAAACCAAATGTTAATTGTTAATATATAAAATTGAAAAATAAAAATTATTGTATTGTCGTCAGAACTACATGTGCTCGCAAAATTTTAGCCTGTTCGGATATCAGGATCTGACACAAAATTGACTTATAATATTTGTAGCAGACAGACAGAATATAAAAAAAGCTTTTATAATAACAATAAACTAATAAAAAAATCTTTTATATGACGCAGATCACTCCTCCAAATTTTATTTATTTTTATTAGCTATTTGATTTAGTTATTTAAGTACTCAATATTAATTACAAACTTAAAAAGAAAATTTTCAAGCCGTAACCCTTTACTTTCTACTAACTAGTTATCATAATTTCAAGTTTTTTGCTTGAAAGAGAAACAGGAAGAAACTTAATATTAAAATGATCTATCAAAACTGTAAACAACTACTAAAGGTAATAAAATAGAATTAGGTGCTATTTTGATATTAACTCAAACGATTTATGTATTTGCATAAGTGATAATCATTTGCGATTAGTCAGAGTAATAGGTAATCGTATTTCTTACATCACTTACCTATCTATTTGCCACTATTCCTAGTGTTAATTTTAGCACCATATTTGACTTCAGTTTTATACATACTTACGATTAGTAGTAGTCAACATGAATGATTATTTTACAATTTTAGTTACAATGTTGATTTATCTAAGTAAACTATGTCGCTTATGTTTGGAAATTGATCACTATTAGTATTAAACTATTAAAATGATCACTATTATTTTTAAACCATTTTTATAATGTTTATTTCATAGCAATTTTAATATACATCCATATTTATGCTTTTACTTTTTTGAAAACATTTGTTTTCTAGTAAAAAGTGCACGTTAAAAAAATATTTACAGTGAAACTGAAAATAATAATTATTAATATTAATGGGTTTCTCATATCAAATTCTATACGAAATTTTTCTGAACAAAACATTTTCGAATTAATGTCGTATTACAGGCAGTATGATGCCATCTATTGATATTTGTTGCTAACTGTGATATCTCAGAAGAAGACGACATACTGCCTGCAATTCGATGTTATCTTAACTCCTTTTTACTGAACAGCTTCGGATTGGTCAGTTATTTATCGCTGTTGCCTATGGTGTGCTAATGAGATCTAACATGATCGAAATCGTGATCCACATTTTGGTAATTTAGATAAATTTCTCAACCAAGAACTAAATATTCATCATTTTATAGTTATATGTACATTAAAACCGATTATGAATAATATACGTTATTGGAAATTGACAAAAGTCGTACAGACTTTTTTAAATAGGGTTTTTAACGTAGATTAAAATGATTTACGTAAGATTAAATATTTTTTCGAAATATTACTCTAACTTGTGAACTTTTAGCATTTAAAATCGAAAGAGTAAGACTTTGTTTTACCAAATGTAGGACGAGATTGTTTGTAATAGCCGAGTTCTCATTATAAGCGAGTTTGATCGCAAATCAATTCTCTTTATTAACTTCAATTATCTGTAGGCGTAGGCGTGTCTGTGATCCTATTTAGTACAGAAATTACGATGTCGTAACCAACCCGTTTAAATTTCATAAATTTTAATGAGATTGTTAAAAAAAATTGATATAATATACATATATACAATATAACATACAGAAAAGGAAATACGTGTTTCATAAATAATATATAACAAGCTCGACAATGGCGATACATAACATAAGTAATTGTTTTAACCTTCAGCACCTAATAGCTACAATGTAAATGGATTGCAAAAGTCGCCGATGTTTTCCTTCAGTTCCAGAAACAGTATAGATAAAATTCCCAACACACCTGGTTAGTCTTCTTTTAAATACACACTTTATTTCACATATGGACGGTTTAACAAGTTTAACTCTTTATTTAACAGCCCCTAACGCATATAACGTCCGTAGATTTGACGGTGTACCAAGGTACTCCTTTGGGATGAGGACAAAAGTAGTTAGAACATCTGACAGCCCTGGTTAGTTTAATATTTTGGGTAAAAAATAATAAAATAAATTTTATAATTAGATTAAAATACTATATAACTGTTCGACTAATAATTAATTTAATAATTATAATTATTGTAACACCTTAGCTCCCAACGCCTATAACATACCCAGGAATAACAACTCACCTAAATTTACTATAGCAAGGAAACCCTTGACTAAATCTACAACAGAAGTACCCGGTTAGTTTCTAGAAGCTGGTATTTTTTTATTTTTTATTATTGTAATCTATTCGATGTTTCATCATCACTCAAACGCATTTTCCATTTCGTTTTTCATCTTTTATTAATTATTAAAATGGAATAGAAGAGTAAAGGAGACTGTGGTAAATTTAATAGAATAACGTCAAAGAGATTCACCCCTATACACTGCAAATCTTTTTTTCTTCTATTATCAGAATTTGTTCTCAAGTTTTAAAGATTATTTAGTCCTACATTTAAGAACCTTAAGTCTATTCAACCCCTTTGAATGGGAAGTCATATTCAAATAGAATCGTAATGAAGATTGTCGTGAATTGAATACAATAAAATCAACTCTTGTATTTCACAAGTGTAATAGTTTTTATCTAAACTAGTCGTAGAGAAGTTTAAAACAAACAGGGAAGAAGACAGTAAAAAAAATAAATTTAGCATAAGTTTTAATTTTTAAAACCTTTGAACTAGTCTCGCTTTGATAATATCCACAACAAAAGAGGGCGAAATACATGTTCGTTATTTGAAAAAGTTTGTGCTATAGAGGGATGATTCTCTTTGATTTTATTCCATTAAAATGGAAGAATCTTCCAGTCGATAGTTCTGCGGGATAAATAAATTAAGTAATTATTAACAAATTCATCAAATACAGTACGATTTAAACTTATGAAACTTAAAAAAAATAAATCATTTTCTACTTTAACGAGTATATGAGTATGTCGGGATAGTGTTTGTTATTATTTTCAAATAATAGAAATGAAGGCATCATGAGTTTCTAAAACGTTAAATTCGTATTTTTTAGTAGGATTGAAAACCATTAAAATAAAAACATTTTTATAAAATTTCGCGTTGTTCTGCCGAGATTCATGCAATTTCTCCTCCAAACTGACGACATCTTCCGTGGTGACTTGACGCAGTTATAATTTAGCCTCATCCAATTCACTGCTGGGCATCTTCAAAGAACAACGGCAAAACGTTTGGAAGAGAATTCCAAATTCTAACTAATTGTTTTTCAGTAGTACGCCATAAGTCACGTTGAAAGTCAACAAGTTTGAAAATACCAGGCGCGTATCCATTCAAAATCCGTATTGTAATTTTTTATTTAAATTTTTGAATGATCACAAAAATTTTTATTTACCGTAGCAGTAGCAGTATGAACGGGTAATATCACTGGTAGTTTTAGAGGAACATTTGCTTATTTTGACATTGCATACACATACAAATACTGTAAAATTATTGAAAGATTGCGTTTACGCCATCGGTGTAGTCTATATGAACTAATCCAAAACGTAATGGCAGTACCACTTGTAATATAGAAAAAATGATATAGGCTACGCCTAAGAAATTTACCTTTATATGGTTTTATGTATAGTTAATTTGCTCCTTGCAATATGAATATCAACGAAAGTTGAATAATCGATTTATATGCAGTCTTTCAATAATATTACTAGCAATAAATTACACAACCAAGGATTATAAAGGAAAAAAAAACAAACGGGAGTCATTTGTGATTATATTTATTGCTTTCATATCTCGCCTTAGAATTTCCTCAGTACGTCTACTCAAAAAATGCAATTATTGTTAAGTGAAATAAAAGGATAATACAAGAGAGAAAGAAGAATTAAAACCTAACCTCTTCATTTCCCCAGCTTACCAGGATTTTGAAATATTTTAACATTAAGATTCATATGTTGCTATTTGGAGTTTTTTGAATTTGAGATGAGGGTATCTTGATATTTTAATATTTAAGGGCAATCAATCATGTATCCAAATTCGATCTTGCCTTTGAGAAACATATCGAAAATGATTACTCTCTCCGTGTTTGTTTATTAACCAGCTTTTTTGAGTGCCTTTTCTGTTTCATCAAGGACATAACCATGGAAGCTGAAAAAGAATCAAAAACTAATAAGATTGTTGAAAGTAATCATCATTGATCTATTTTTCGATAGTGAACTCAAATCTGGCCCCCAGAAATATTTAGCACTTTGCAGTTTCGAGAAATTCTAATCTAAAAATCAAACAAGCTGGAAAAATTTTAAATTAGTAAACATACGTTAAAATTTTAACACACATCCGAAAATTGCTACTCTCTTGCTTGTTTTGTTCTTTTATTTCTCGTAGTAATGCTCACAGAAGGGTCAAAAATTGAATTTATTGAAATTTAAGGTTATGATATTTCAAAATTTAAACTGGTAATTCTGATTCCAGATACGGAATCAACGTCGTAAAGTCATATCAGGTCTTAGCATCCTGATTCACGTTGGCCTGTATTATTTATACCCATTTCTGTATCTTATGAGTCTATTTTTGGATGAATTGAAAATAAGTAACCATTTCATTAAATATCAATTTTAGCTCCCAACGTGTACAATATTCCGAATACCCTGGGTGACAAGAAATCAGCACCAGCCTATACCATATCTGGAAGAAATAAAGAGCTGTCTGACGAAAGGGTTAAGAACCCAGGGCCTGGAACTTATAATAACGTCGACCCAATTACATACAAAGAACATGCCCCGTCTTATACAATCGGCGGAAGAACTAATATACCGTGTGATCATCTGAACGTACCAGGACCAGGAGTTTACTCACCAGAAAAGGTACGTAAAGGGATACTGCGTTTGCGCAACGGTGAAAATATAGGAATAACTTAATCTACGAGGGTGTATCAAATATTAATATAAAATCTCCCGCCCTAGAAATTCATTTCTCTCATCGAATTGAGAGCTTTTTTATGCCATCACAGCATAAACTCTTCGGATGTTCTTGTAAGCTCAAATGCTTCCACTTCGTCATTCTGTTGGAGACGTTGGCCTCCCAGCGCTACTTTCAGGGAGCCAAAAAGATGGAACTCACAATGGGACAAGTCGGGGCTATATGGCGGATGCTCCAGCGTTTTCAAGCCTAATGCATCCAATTTTTGCCTTGTGGAACTGGCTGTATGAATCCTGGCTTTTTCATGTAATAGAATGACACTTCCTTCTGATCGATTGCTCCTTTTTTTTCCTTCGAAATGACAATTTTGCGGCATCTATCTATCCATCACAATAATATTGCGCATTAATCGTGCGTCGATCATGTGAAAAGCATCTTGCCAATCAAAAAACACTGTTTGGTCACATTTGTCCTTGGGTGGGTTTGTGTTCACCCCTTCCTTGTCCAAAAATTTAATAACAGTCCGTTGTTCGACGGAGACATGTACTTCTGTCTCTCTCATTGTTTCTTTTCGTACTAAAGCGACTCGAGCACACTGAAAAAAAAATTATTCCCGTTTATATTTGATATACCCTCGTAATTCTAAATAGGTATCTAAACTTTAACCAAAATATGAGTTATATCAGGTAAAGAATGTCCAAGTATCTATTATTATATGTCATGACCTATTTTCAGGTGGAGGTTCATTTAAGGCATGCACCTGCTTACTCATTTGGTATACGACATTCCCCATTTTTGGGAAGTACGTTAACTGGACTGACTAAAGATAAAACGAGCTTGTTAATGTAAATTTAGGGGCTTACTAACAGTTGTTCAATTTATTAGCAGGTTTGTACATAATATTAACGTTTTTACTAATGGAATAGGCCTTTCAATATAAGTGCAGTATATCTAAGATATTTTTGGTGGCATAACAACGTATTTAAACAATAAATTAAAGTATTCTTCTTTTTAGAAAATATTTATTTACTAATGATTATTAAATACATGGTGGCATTATTTTGCTTATTTTATTAACAACTTTACAATGGTTCTAACATAATTTTTCTGGTGAGTTGATGAGGTCTATTTTTTCGATTTTTAAATATTCATTGTATGTTGAGTTTTTTCAAAAAATGTACTGATTAATGTATAGCGAAAATTTAAAAAAAAATTAATTGCTACAAAAGTAGAACTTCTTACTAATCTGTTAATTGAAAAAAAAAAATTGGTATGGTTACAGTGAATCTTTTAATACAATATATTGAATATAAACAATAAAATGTCTTTGACCCTTTTATGATTAAGTTACTTCTTGAAATTACTTTTATGACTAAAATTTAATTTAAAATTACTAAACAAATAAAATAAAATATAACTAAAGATAAAAAATTAAGGAAAACGATTTTATTTGAGTGAAATAACTGAAATAAAATAATTTTTATCTTATGTTATTAAAAATGACGTTAGAGGTAAAATATTAGAAAATATTCAAGTTTCCAAGTTTTTCTGAAGTTAGTTATTGCAGAATAAACAATTTTTTAGCATTTATTGTTACGTGCAGGTAGGTCCGGATACAGAATTTCGTTTATGGGGGGCGGGGAGAGGACAATTTTTGTGTGATTTTATCTATTATTCTTAAACAAAAATTTGATAGAATTTTAGTTTGTTGACTATGTGTTTTTTGCATTTGATATTGATGTTTCGCTACTTGGTGTGTGTTTTTTTAAAGGTAGGTTTTAACTTAAGAAATAAATGGTATTCTAACATTTAAATTTACCTTGGAAAATGCTCACTCCAAGAGGCGAAACGATGGTCTATGAAATAATGAAATAAAAGGACATAGGTATAAGGAAATAACAAAAAATTTAATTTGAAGATATATAATATGGTTCTAAAATAGTAAACTAGCGATTTAAAAATTTTAAATTGGTCAAAATAAAGTGTTGTATCCGCGCTTGACTGCAGGGTATTACTAATGAATGTAATGCAAACATGGCAACAAAACATTTCCAAAAACTATAATTTCGATGCTGCCCCCCCTCAAAGTGTTAATTTAAAAGGAAAAAAGTTTAAAAGTTCATTTGTACTTTGCTTTCAAAGAGCTTTTCAACGATACCCCACAGTCGCAGGTAGAATTAAAAAAAAGATACCTCCGGTTTTCAAATAAAGTTTTTCATCACTTTAAATACGGTTTCATTTCTGAATCAATGATCTTCATACTATGTGTGAATTTCATCTCCCTATGCACTATTATGGTCTCTCATTTACTCATCACTAAAAAAATTCTCTATAACACGTAAATGACGTTGATAATATCCTTATAAGGCGTATTCTCTAACACATATACGTATACAAACAACCTTGTTAATGATTGAAAATATTCAAACGAGTACTGGAATTTAAAACGTATCTCATCTTATGTAAATTAACTGCCTGAAGTTTTTTCACACTGTTGAACAGCTACTATAACATCTTTGTAACAGGTTACAGTCGTAGTTAATAGTTAAGTTATGTTCGTCCTTCTTCATGCTTATAAACGACGATTTTATCATAATTTTTGTTTAGAGAATAACGATTAAAGAAACACATTCAACACCACTCATAACTTTGCTTACATTAGACAGTAAATACTAAATGTTAACTGTAACATTGACCACTAGGTGAAAAGATGTTATAAGGGTCCATACCTTAAAAGGAAAATGGAACCAATTATATGCTCACCTGCATTTCCTCATTTCACAGTCGCAAAAACCATGCGATGTAAATACTTGTTGATAAGAAACAAATATTCTAAAGCTGAACCAATTAAGTACTTTCAAAAAACCCAGTATATGTGGTTTCATACTCCAGTCTCATAATACTTTTCATATGCATGTATAAGTAAAGTAGGTACTGAAAAATCTTACAAATATGAAACACGACTAAGTATTACTATTTTTTGAGTTTCTAGATTTTATTAAGATAAGAATTGCATAATGTACCATTTCATGTTTTGTTATCGGAATGAATAATCCATTGTGATTTCCTTGATTCATTTAGGCAAATGTTTAAGGCAGTAATATTCCACAGAACAGCTTTTCTATCTTCGTCTTGTCCGTCTGATATGTCTCTCCCCAATCTTCTGCCATCCGCCCTATTCCTCGGTTTTGTGCTAGATATTAACTAGAGTGTTAGTTTGATACCCACCAGTATTATTGAAATACGCAAAACTTTCTTTAGTTAAGGGATCTACATGTTTGAAAAGTAAAGCTATATCGTGCAGTTCTTCATTTCTTCAAAAGTACAACAGTTCAAATTTTATAATAAATTGTCAAAAATGGTTTTCGACCTATGCTTTTGAGATTTGTTCATACTTCTGTTGTATACATGATGTATTATGATTTCATTGCCTTAGGTAAACTACTTATGTATTTGTAATTACTACATACATAATAATTAGTTCAGCGTTTGAATTCGGCATGGGCCAAGACCAGCCCTTACTAGCCCAGCATCGTTGGCATCATAATTATGTTAGTACATCATATCACATATTTTCGGTGTGCGTCATACTTACCCCTACAATGTGATGAGCCTGTGATATGTGCGTGACTATTAAAAACCCCTCAGTGGTTACATGTATTTCTCTATTTACCTATAAATTGACAAATTAAGCACTGAAAGTTGGTTTGCTTTTAACCTTTTTATATCTTGAGGGGTATCGTTTAAAAGAACTCGTTTTGAGAAATACTTCAATATTCTTTTATATTTTCAATTAAATATTTAGAAATATGAAATAATATTCAAAAGTAGATTTCTCTCTCTCTCTCTCTTTCTCTAACTTATTATTTCCGAAACTTAATTATAGTTAATTCGAAAGAATTTCCAAGTTTATTAAATTTGTTTTCAAGGTTCTCAAATTTTAGATTTCATCACATTTGATAATTTAATTCCTTTCAATTAACATGATATTGTAATAAATTTCATTCAAACTGTAGAATGTGTTTTATCTGAGGGCAAGTATTTTCAAGGAAATTGGAGAGGTGAGGGTTGAGCGAAACAATTACCTATTTAATTAATTCTATCTTGGTTCATTTGATGAAAGTTAATAGTCAATGTTGAAGAAATACACATTTTCAATTTTTACTATTTTATTATTAACTTAACATATGTTTCGCTACTTAATAAGTACTTGTCCACTTCTGATGAAGTTACAGTGTAGCGAAACATATATTAAGTTAATAATAAAATAGTGAAAATTAAAAATGTATATTTCTTCAACGTTAATTACCTAACAATACATAAGACAAAGAAAAAGCTGCTTATTTATGTTTCAAAGGTTTTTATTAAAACTTGACGATCGTTTCGGCTAGCGCAGCCTTTTTCTTTGTCTTATATATTTTTGAAAAATATGTTTCATAATTATCCGACCGATCAATCCTTACAAGTTAATTATCTATTTCATTTTAATGTAGATTAAATAAATTATAGCTTTCCGATACAAATTTGCATTGGACTAATTTTTTAATGTTGAAACGACATTATTTTTTAGGTGCAATTGGACATACCACCAGCGCATTCGTTTGGAATCAGACATTCTCCCTACGCTGAACATTACTAGCACTTCTAAAGCTGTATCACTACTTCAAACGAAAATGAAAATAACGATGCTTCGACACGAGACCGATAACTTTTGTGATAGCATTTTCTTTTAGATCATTTCATTTTTCTTTAAATTCGTGTACAGAAGTTATTCTGGCTTTTCTTATATTGATACACCATTAACAATTATCAAGTGACAATAATCGTTTATACTAAAGCTTTAAATAACTACACATTGCATAAATATATTTGTATCAATTACATTCCACGAGTAGATGGATTAAGTTGTTGTGTATGCTGACAGTTCCTTAACATGCTGTATTTTCCTGCCGATTTAAACAAATAAAGTTTATATTTGTTTGCAATTGTATTTTTTGAAGTGAAACCTTGTAAGCGAGACCGCGAGGAAGCGTTAGTAAATATTGAGGTTGATGGTAAACTTCTTGGAGGGAGCGGTATTAACAAAATCTCTTCACATTATTTCTGTCATTTGTGCGATCGAAGGGAGGAAGGTAGAAGTAGGACACATTAATACATATACTGAGTTGCTTAGTAGCAATTGTGAAAGATGGCGCTGCGATCGCTATGTTATCTATATAAAAGGCGGGATTTTTGCTCAAATTTAAAATCATCTACCTACGTTTGAAGCATTTAAAGTTAGTTCATGGAATATCTGTTTTAAGTATGTTAAATTATGGCAATCACTTATTTTAAATGTAATTTATAAAGGGTACATTTTAAATTTTGTCAACTAATATATAACGATGGTACAACTTTGTAATACATATATATATTAATGAAACACTAATTGAATATTTTTTGTAAAATATTTAGTGAAATGAACAGCAGGTTCAAAACCTTTATTAAAGCTAAAAAAAATAAATTCCGGGAAAATAATTAATTGAATTAATACTACTCAGCTTATTTCACACAAAAAACATAGCCACGCTAGCGCTAAATTTTTGACAAATATACAGACAAGCGAACTAACGCATTACATATGTCGTTCGTTTTCCTGTACTCTGAACACAAATTTCTCTATTTTTCGACATATCTCCCTTGTTTGTCTATACATTTTCCCCAACGCATTGGTAGTTTTTTTCATCCCGTTTTCAAAAAGAAGAAGGGCGGGTGTCTATGCAGTTGCGCACAATCGCCTCCACCTGTTCATCAGTCTGAAATCGCTCGCCTCCTAGTGATTCTTTGAGGGGCCCAAACATGTGAAAATCACAAGGGGATAGGTCTGGGCTATATGGAGGGTATATATGCCCAGTGCATTTCTCCGATTTGGGCCCGCGTTAAAGCTGCAGTATGAGGCCTAGCGTTGTCGTGCAAGAGTAACACGTCACGAATGGGGTGCGTTTTCCGTTTTTCGGCGATAAGCAAGTTTTATCCTCCACTGGGTTTGATTCATCTTTGCGCCGCCACTGCATGCATACTCGTTTTAATGTTGGAGTGTAATGGTGTACCCATCGCAGGTTACAATTTTGTGCAAACAAATTTCACCTTCCTCACTGAATCGGGTGAAAAGCGCCTGAGAGATGCGAACTCGATCTTTGATCTTCAGTCAGCAACTTTGGAACCCAACGAGCTGAAATTTTTCGGAATCCCAAGTTTTTCGTTATAATTGTGTGGACATTTCCATAGCTGATGCCGAGTTCGCCAGATACCTGAACCTTCAATAAGGTTTCCGGCGAAATGCTGATGCACGGACGACGAAGATCATTTACATTTTCGACACGATTACGATTACGCCCATCGTTAAATTCTTTGCACCAAACTTTTACACGTGACCACGAAAGCGTTTCATTTTCGAATTATGCTTACAATCTGCGTAAAATTTTAGCTGGTTTCATCGTGTAAGAAACTTAATAATTATTCGTTGAGTAACGCTACTATGTGCTATGCACCTCATTCTCCCTCATTGTGATAGCTATTAACGAAGCGAACGCAGCAATACGACGCGTCGTTTCCGTGCCACCTAATATTCCAACTTCAAGTTCCTAACGCCCGGATGGGCCTTGAACAACTATCCGGCGCGCAATTTAAAAAGGCTCGTTTATATTTGATCCACCCTCGTATACTGGTAAAACCATTGAATTGGGGTTCCAGATAAAAATTACGCCAGAAAAAGTTTCAGTATTTTAGATTAGGTTAGGGTGGGTACGGTTACATTAATTTCTTTTTTGATATTCGATTATTCAACTTCACCCCTTACGCCTCCACCCCTACGCTCCCTCCTAGAAACATCTTCTAATTGATGCATAAGATCATCCCCACCACCTATACCAGTTCCTTCCCCTCCGACTGCAGTTTTCATATTGTAAATAATTACTAAAGTGTTTAAACAAATAAATTACAACGAATAAATTGATTTGACTCAACTCTTTGGGTTTAGTTCCACAAATTTTATTATAAACTTTTACAAGTTTGTTTCGGCAGTTATGCCATTATTATTCTTTTAGAAACAAGCTTGTAAAAGTTTATAATAAAAATTGTGAAACTAAACTCAAAGAGTTTCTTTATTCGTTATAATTTATTTTTTTTATACAATGTTTCACAACAAGTGCGACACACAATCAATAAACTTACTAAAGCGTTTGTTAAGCAAGTTAAAAATTATCCATGCTGGTACTACAGCGCTTCTGTAGTAATCGGAAAACAATAAAAACAATTAAACACGTTCTAGAGGAAAAAGTAGTAACACATAGCACAATACATGAAAATTACTCAATTAAAATAGAATAGCAACATTATGATATACGTTCCATTTATTGAATGATAAAAACTGAAAGTAAGGAATAAAATCATTGATGGGCGAACTTGTTAATAAAGTTAGTAGGAGTTTAAAGATAAAAATGACTATTTCACAGCATATTTGAGAACTTTTTCGTAAATATTTTGAAAAATCGTAAAAACAGAGCAGTTAATCTATAAATAAACAATTGAAATAAATTAGTATGTAACCAATGAACGTTCAATGTGATTGAAAATGTATGTTCTTAAAAACTAGAAATAGTCTTCTTAGAAATTAAAAAAGATTGTTTAAATAAAACAATAAATCTTAATGAATAAAGGAAATAAGTAAATAAATGCGTAGTAATCATTAATAGGTTGATTCTCTATTTAAAAAGTAATAAAAAGACACAAACACATTGTCACTTTTCACATAATTCAACAATAGTTTCGACAGTAGCCTGTCATTCTCAAGAACAAATAGAATACCGAAATTAAAATGTATCCAAGAACTATTTATGCTTAAATTACTGGAAATACTTAAATGATACAGTAAAAAGGATGACTGGTTCGTATACATTTCAGTTTGGTTGTATACAATGTTATGTTTGTAATAAATAGCTTTAAAAATTTCAAGATTTCTTAATAAATCTAACTTTAGAGATTGTGATTTTATATGAAATTTTATAGTTGTTAATGATATAAATATTTGAAATTCTAGTACATTTATTTTTTAGAGAAATACTATGTACAATTTCTTTAATTATAATTTTTGTTGCTCTTCCACATTTTTCAACACGTATTTTACGATGGACAATCTGGAAGAACGATAAAAACTGGAATTATGTTATAAGCAGTTCTTGGATACATTTTAATTTTAGTAGGTATTGAGTTTGCTCTAGAGAATAAGTGTATGAATGTCGAGAATAAATATGGAATCAACAGAAACAATTACTCCGAGGGCTAATACTACTACCGGCATTGAATTACACTGTTGATTCCGAAAAATTCTTAGACGAAGATAACATATCCAAAAAAGAAGGCATTAAAATCCTTGTTCGTCTAAATATTAAAGATCAAAGATCTCACATTCGTAGCGCGTCCCACCTGCTGATTCCATGTTTATATTTATCATATAGTCTATAAAGGCCTTTCTGCCAGCGCCCTGGGGTGGGATTTGGCTTTCGGTTTGTAGTGCCTGCTTGGTGGGACGCGCTTCAAATGTGGAATTTTTGATCCTTAGTATTTAGACGAACAAGGAAATTAGTGTCTTCTTTTTTTGGATACTGTTGAGTGTTTTTCAATAAATTTGCTTGAAGAACCTAGTGTTTATTTATTTCTATTACTTTTTAAATAATAACTTTTAATAAATCTTGCATCACGCGTAGTATGAATTATAAATTAATTTTGATATGACCCATGTTCATATTTTGAGAAAGTATCCAATAGAAAATTAAGTTTGAAAAGTTTCAGATCTGCCCTGAATAAATAACAGTAAATTTTACGAAACAAAAAAGACAAATAAAAAACAGAAAGTCTTACTAAAAATTTAATTCGAAAACCTTGATAAATTTGCTTCGACCCCAAAACGGGTCATTTAAAGAGGAATATAGAGATTACTAAAATTAGGAACTATAGAATAACCTTAAATACTACTACAGATTATACAAGATGAGTGGAGAATTATACACAGGCATTTATTTCTACCTGGTTACTTACTAAATTTAATTTATTGTACAAAGCCTTTTTTATTTCTAAAAGTGATAGCTTCCTGCTTTTTTGAATAGTAGAGTGTATTATTTTATAATTGGTTTCATCTAAGGAAAGGTTAAATGTAACGCAATCGCCAGCCATACCACTGGTATAAGCGACTTTTTTTTTATCGGCCACTCGTTTCAGAGTTTCTACCCTATTGTCCAATGTATGTAGCATTACATTCTATCGCTTTCAGAAACTTTGGAAATGAAAAAGACTGTATAATAAATTAAATTTAGTAAATAACCAGGTAGAAATAAATGTCTGTATATATTTCCCCACTCCTTTTGTATACCCTGTGGTAGTATTTAAAACTAATCCAAAGTTGTAAGGCATGGTCTAGTGTTCTAGATCATTGCTTAGCATTCAGGACGTCACCGGTTCGAACCCGCGTCCGGCTGCTTTAGTCCAAGTTGTCTGTGGTTTCCTTGGATCATTTAGGCAAATGCTGGAGCAGTAATATTCCATAGATAATCTTTCACTTCTGCCTCCATTTCGTCCGTCTCATCTTGCTCTCCCTAACCACACCACCCACCCATTCCCACGATTCTTGAAAGGAGGCTGAAGAGTCTTACGCTCTATCTTCCGGCTTTGCACTACAGTGTAGGTCGGAGGGACTGCCCGCCCACCAGCACGAGTAGCTGGTGGGAGTGAAACACAAAAAGTTAAGTTAGTTTAATATCTGTATTCCTCTTTAAATAACCTATTTTGGTATAGAAGCAAATTTATCGAGGTTCTTGAATTAAATTTTTATTAGTCTTAAAATGACGTTTTAATCAATCAAGTTTAAATTATATGTACGAAACATACTGAGTAATGAATAGTTTCTAACATAAAATGAAATAGTCGTTGTCACAGCTATAAATCAAAATGAAAATTAATAGTAATATTTACGACAACAATATTTATTAATGAGCAACATAAGTTTAACAACAGTTTCCTATAAATTTTGAAGGCATATAATATTTACACTTTACACGTATAGCGACTTCTACACATTTGGTTATGCTATAATTCGTTCACAATTATTATTATTATTATTTCTTTATTTTAAATATTATAAATTATACTTTTGTTTCTTCGAATAAAATCGTAGTCATTTCGAAAATTCGATATTTATCGCAAGGGATGGCACTATACATCGATAAAATTATCTCTGATCGTCAACTAATATAAAATTTTGTGAAGGAAATCTGCAGTAGAAAAATATTATCTGATATGTTTAACAGCTTCATTTTGTATTTTAGTTTAGTAATATTTTGGAACTACTTTTGGAAATACCCTTTTAGAGAAAAATTGTGGCACAATAGATAAAGTCTTTTGTGTAAAATATACATTAGTTAATAAGTAGGTAGTAGGATTGTAGAATTTAAAATAATGTTTCCTGTGACCAAGAATTGGCTCTTTTCTCCAAATTCGTCGAAGACGATCGTTGTCTTAATGGCAAAGTGGGGAGCGTTACTGTCGCAGATTCTTCACTAGTCATCGGAGATAACAAGGATACTGATGACTTGCAAGAAGATGGTAAACTCAAACTAGAATGTCTTTTCGTAACCGATTTCGAGAACTCGATCGAGCACGATGGATCACGTTTTTCGTCTTTAACATCACTCACAATATCCACACAAGTAAACGCATCCACTAATTTTGATTCACTCACATTGGTTGCTTTATCACTCACCGATGGGGTTCTCGATCTCAATTTCTCAACACTTTTATTATTGGTATCGAAGCTGCTTGTCAAATTTATTTTTCTTTCGTCTAAACTCGGCTGTCTATCGATGCTTAGGAATTTGTAGGATGGTCCGAATGGTTTCTCGTTCAGACTAGTTCTTCTCCTGCTAAACTTAGGCCTTTTGTTAGACTCCACACAACTTGCACTTGAACGTCTTGTCTCCATACCATAATCCACACTTAAATATGGAGAAGTATAGGAAGACTTCTCACACTCGCTATGCTTTCTCCTTACTGAGCTTTGTTCTTCGAAACTTTCTCTATTTTCGCTGGATGTTGTGTGCCGTTTGGCAGCAAACCGTCTTCTCTTTTGTTTCCATGTTTTCATGGCAGCTGTTTTCTTTTGTATTTTATCTTCGTTATCGTCGTTTTCGAAGTCACTGTCGGTGGAGAAGTTCTCTGCCTCGTCTTCAGTTTCGACGAAGGAATCGTCTTGAAACACGTCAGAATAAAACGAGTTAGCATCGAAGTCCGGATAATCCGTGGATAAAGATGTGTTGCAACTACTGATAGAAGCGAGTGGAGCTCTTTTGGTGGTATAAGGCGATCGTGAAGAAGGTGTGTTGAACAGTGTTCTTTCGCTGCTACATGGCGAACCTCGAGGAGTGGGCTGGATCACTCTGATGTCTATGGGGTAGTAGAATTCACTTTGTTCCGGAACAGGGGATGATTGTCTGCGCCGACTATTACTTCTTTGAACCGGAATCGTTGGAAGGCCTAACAGAATCGAGGAACTTCGACGTTCTAGGTATGAACTGCCGGAGGACGAGCATGTTATGTTGCTTGATCTACGTGGAACATCTAAGCACCTGAAAAAAAATGAAACAAGCGTCGTAGTTGAACGGATATCAATTTAAAGTTATTTGCTCATCTGAATAATTAACTTTAATTTAATAAAATTACAAAATTTTAGTACTTGTCTTAAATCCTAGTGGTAAGAGTAATGTAAGAACATAAATATTTTAACGATAAATGAATAAACATTACTTTGTTTATTATCACTTTTTTATTTACAAATCCTTTTGACTATAGTTTCGACAAATAGCTTGTCATTGTTAAACAAATGATTCAAATTGAATGAATATAAACAGATGTACAGTTGTGTTTATATATATTTTGAAAATACCATTAATTATTAAATATACTGAATAATACTGAGTGGTACAAATCTACCTGGTCGTTTAACAGGTTATTTTCGGAAATTTTTAATGCTTTATATACTTCTAAGAATTCGGAGGTCGAGAGAGGGCGTCTGGTGTGATAAGACGTGTTAGGTATTGCTCTACGAATATTAAGTGATAAAAAGTAAAATATCAAGTATATATTTGGGTAAATAGTGTCGGCAAGTAGTGAAATAAGGTAGCAATTGAGTGCGTAATAAAAATTTTACGAGTTAAGAAAATAATTTAAACAATCGACGGCAAAGCAAAACGGTCAGAAGATAGGTTATGCAGGCGCCAAACGAGGAAAGAAAGAGAGGTCCCGGCCGACCGCCAAAAAGGTGCGAGGGTAGTAAAGAAGGATCCCTGTTAAGTTTTTTCACGAGCGACAGTAGAGGGAGCCAGGCAATGCTTGATGCAACAAATGAAAAAAGATATACACTAAGGAACAGAAGGGAAGAAATGGTCGAGCCGGATGAATTGAAAAGAGGGGAAAGTAATGGAGAACAAGAAGAAATTGGATATTGGTTCTCTACAAAAAATAGCACTGAGGGTCATGTAAGAAGACTTGCAGGGAAGGCACAAAAAGCGGCAAATACCACTTGGGGGGTCGTAAAAAGAGCTGGTAGGGACCTACGAGACGACCGGGTTTACTTAATGAACTCGCTAGTGAGAGCGGTGGCACTATATGGAGTAGAGGTATGGGGATGGGGAAAGTTGGATAGACTAGGTAAGGTTCAAGGAAGATATTGTAAGATGGCTTTGGGTGTAGCAAAAAACACGCCAAAATATATTTGGAGGAACGAGTTAGGCGTAGAAGATATAGAGAACACAATTAGGGAACGAATTTGCAGGTACTTAAAAGAGATTGTAGGGATGGGTGAGGGAAGATGGCCTAAAGTGTGTCTAATCGAGGAAATGAGAGGTGTAATAAACAAAAATGCATCAAAATGGGGAAAAGCGGTGTGGGAAATGTTTGCTGAGATGGGTGTAACGGATGTGTGTAAAATGATTTGGGAGGGAAAGAGTGGGGAAGAAATTTATAATAGATGTAGAGAAGGGTTAAATATGTGGTGGGAGAAAAAATTGAAGGAAGAGTGGGAGGCAATTACAAATTCATCCTACAATCAAATGTATAAAGAACTAATGCCAGGTAACGGAGGGGCGAAATATTTAAACAAAGCAAATAAAAAGAAAGACGATAAGGAAATGTGGGCGAAAATTAGATGCGGGAATATAGGGAGAGCGAATAAGAAAGGATATAAGGACTGGGAATGTAGGCTATGCGGAGGCTCTGAGGAAACTTTAGCCCACCTACTTTGTTGTGGAGTAGCCATACAGAGTCAGGGTGAGAGAGTTAAAGAGTTTATGAGAGTATGGAGAGGTGACAGGTGTGAACAGGAATTGGGGGGACTAATAATAGAAATGCTGAGAGGAGAAGTGTGCGAGGAAGTATGTGAGTATTTAAGGGTAAGTGAAGAAAAAATGAGAGAGAGTAATGAATAGTGTTAAGTTAAAACGTTGTAACATAGTATGTAAGTAGTTTAAGACAGTTAGAATGTACAAGGACAGAATGTAAAGGCTCATTGAGCATACATGAGAAATAAATATATATATATATATATATATATACTTCTAAGAATTCTAAAATATTAAGTTTAAAGCGTTTATTTACATTATGAATAATTTTAAGATTAAATGATTATAAAAGATAATTCCAATTTTGCAAACCATTTTTTAGAAACAGGCCATCAGTTTCATACAATAGAAAATCTTAAAATTATTCATAATGTAAATAAAGGCTTTAAACTCAATATTTTAGAATCCTTAGCATTAAAAATTTCCGAAAATAACCTGTAAAACGACCAGGTAGATTTGTACCACTGAGTATTATTCAGTACATTTAATAATTAATTGTATTTCCAAAATATATATAAACACCACTGTACATCTGTTTATATTCATTCAATTTGAATCATTTGTTTAACAATGGTAAGCTATTTGTCGAAACTATAGTCAAAAGGATTTGTAAATAAAAATGTGACAATAAACAAAGTAATATTTATTCATTTATCGTTAAGATGAATTATCACAAAGTAACGGCTGAATCAATCCAGTTTTTATAAATATTTTATTAATACAAGGGTTAGTTACTGATTTAGTATTTAAACCATCGAAAATTTGAAATAACATCACTTTTAATTTCGACAATAAATATCTCGTTTAGATTTTTCTATAATTGGTTAGACTTCTCGATAACCTAAGCTTTTCTGACTTTTGTTTCACCTTATGTCATGTACGTAAACGTATAACAAGTAAAGTAATAATAATTAAAGAGTTTTACCGATTATAAGTCAGTTCGTCATCGTATTCAGTTTTTTCTTCGTCTCCAGCGGACTCTTCATCGTCAAAACTGGGTAGTTGTGAGCTAAATTGCGATCGTCTTTCTAGCAAACTACTGTAGCCACCAATTGACGAAAATCTCCTTGCCGTTCTTGCCCACGAAGCCGGTAAACTGCTCAGGTCAATAGATCTCCTTGGAACATTCGGATGGAGTTGTTCAAAGAGAGTTGCTTCAACAACTGCTTGAATTTGTCTTTGTTCTTCTTCTTCAGCCTCAGCAACAGCTGCGGCAGCCAGTTTGGGATCTTTCAGGGCTTCGTCAGTCTTCGATTTTGATTTGTAAACAATTAGAATAACCATGAGGCTGAAAAAGCCGCCTAATGTGGCGGCTATCCGAATGCCAGTCATAACATCGTATGTTCGATAGAATTCTATTTTTATTTGTTCTCTTGGGCTGATTGTTGCTGTTGCTGCTGTTTTATTGGTTGTTGGAACGATGTTTGACGATACTGTTGTCGTTTGGGACAACGGAGGCCCTACGCTACCCCTGACAGTCCCTAGGGGGGTGTTTGAATCCACCCCCATCACGTTTTTGCGGAATTAGGAGCACCTAAAACATAATTAGAAATTCATGAATTGCCCTGTTAATGTTTAATGAGTTTTCACTTCATTTTTGTTCTTATATCCATGCTTTCATGGAACGCAAATTATAGTTTTATTATTTATTATTATTTATATGTACTTTTTTAATATAATCTATAAATAAGTATGAACAATTATAATTAATTGATTTTGATTTCACTTGAAGTAAACCATCGTAATTTAAAAATAAGACTCGCCACTATTTACATAATAAATAAGGAAATTAAATAGTGTCGAGTTTTATTTTTAAATTATAAACAACAATTTTAGAATAATTGACATAATATTTTTAAAAATTAAAGAAAATGTAATTTCAAATGGAGAAAAATACTACTTACAATTATTGAATTCATTGTAAAACATTTGTACAATTAAATTAAATAGTTAACAAATACTCGAATTTGTTTCACTTAAATTTAATAAACATATAAACCGAAGTAGAATTTATACGTTTTATATTGTAAAAAATATATGTAAACCTAAATAACAACTTGAATAATTCGTTGAAAAAAATAATTATTTTATAGTTGATTTATAAATTTTAGCAAAAAAAAGTTTGTCATTTATTTAATTTATTCAAATAGAAAAAATCTGAATAATATTTTTTTACAAATGATATTTATGTTAATCGAGAATTATTAGTTTTAATTTAATTTTTAAATAAAATACCAAATTTATTATATTTGTACACACATTTGTATATATGTATTTCTGTTAAGCTTAATTTCTGACCTGTATTAAAAATTTTAAATTGTCATTGAAATATACATGTACTTGTTTGAAATTCATCACAAAAATTAAAAACATAAATTGTAATTTCAAAAAAATATATTATAGCTTGGGAATTGTTTCGCCAAACATTGACTTCCTATTCTCTTATAACTTCTGAAGAAGCCAAAGTTTTGCGATACAATTGTCAAGTTATAATATATTATTTTGAAATTTACAATTCGTGATTTTAATTTTTAGTCTTTAAAATGTTTATATTGGTATTGGATATTTATAGGTATCCGTTTTTTCTTTTATGTTTGAGGAGTGTTTGTTTGAAGGATTTTCCGTTATTCCGATATACATTTTCGACATTCTAGCAGATAAACTGTTTATTTCGTTCCATTATTATTTTTTTTCTTCATTATTTTATACATTTAGAAAAACAATTATTAGTTTTGAAAGGAATAAAAATATTAACCGCTTTTTGCAATTTACGGCTTAATATAGTGGTTATACCCACCACCACAATCGCCTAGTATTTAAGTAATATTCCGTTTCTTTTAATTGAAGAAGTCTTTGCAGGACGAAACAGTTGTACTATGAAATATACAAAAAATCTTTAAAACTGTTGTGTTCTTTGTTTACTATTGATACGGAATTTTAATATGTAATGTCTACAACTATTAATTAAATAGAGTAAATAGCTCAAACCCCAACGCCAAAACACAATCTCTAAATACATTAATGCGATATTAATTATTGAATTAATTTATACCCACTACAGATTACCTCATACAATGAGGGAAAAAATTGTTACTGTTGTCACGCCCTTACTAAGTCACAGAACGTCGAAATCAATGTATATTATTATTAATCATTAATAATGAAATATTTCCCTCATTGTATGAGTTAAAATTTACCCCTAGTAAAGATTCTTCAAATATTTCATTATTAATGATATACAATCTCTATTTACAGGAAAACAATGTGGCCTATGTACCTACAAGGAAATTAATACTAGCCATTTTATGTTGACAACAATGATTAGAATTATTGGTTATGAATCTAGAAGCATTAGTGGGCTTTCTAAGAAATTCCCATTTCTTATAACCAAAGCAACCGAAAGTGGAAGTTCTCTATCTTTCACCATTTACAGTAAAATCAACGGAAGGGTAACGTGAATTTAATTTAGCAGGAAACAAGACAAATAGACAAATCAAGTGTTGCTCAACATATTCTTACTGAAAATCGTAGGATCAATATCGATGTTTTATTTTCAAAGTTCGGGAGAATTTAATTTTTCGAATCAAGTTCGAGTTACGTATTAAATATAGGTCATAAATGATAATATACGAAATCCAAATAATGTACACGTGTCTAAGTAATAGTTTATTGTTGGAAAGCTGGAGCAAGACTAGTTTTACATAACTATTTACAAACAAAAATGGTAACTTGGGGTTAAACGGTTGTGTGTGGGTAAGAAAGGTTGAAAGGGTGAGTGGTGGAACAACAATATGTATACATATCTATCTGTACATAAGCGAATACAAATTTTCCAGATTGTATGTACTGCACTAAATAAATAAAATAAGTAACGAGAAAGCAGGACAATAGAGCCTAATAGATTGTAAATTTGGGCATTTTGAACTGTATGCCCTGCTGTAGAAGAAAGTAAAATAAAATTACATTTTAATGATAGGAAAGTTTGGTACTAGAACATCCGAATTACCTGTGTCACAAACATCTACTGTAATACTGAAAACCCTATACAAACAGATTAAGTGAATACCCATTTTAACAATGTCTATTAAATTTAAATAAATATTAATACAATCTGAACAATTGACAACATTAAATTGGTGAAGAAAATTAAAAATAATTACCTACTTGATAGTTTAGAAATTATGTATATTTATAAAATTTGGTTAAGCTCTCTTAACAGTGACAAAAGTCCTATCCCTGGTTATCCGTCATTTAGTTTAACTTAATTTGTTTTGTTATTGTTCTGTAAGGTCCACTGAACATTGCAATTGCGACTAAGCCATGTTCACTGGTCATTAGTCATTATTTGCTTTGGTTACACAGCCTTTAGTTTTTAGTTCTGTTCAGTCTCTGAAGAAGGAACTTTGTTATCGAAACGCACTTCGGATGTCTAATGTCGTGTTTTGGCGTATTAATATCGCCAAAGTTTCCAGTCTTTTTCATTAATTAAATGTTTAATTGTTGATTACTTGAAGAGAAACCTGATAAATATAAATATGGAATCAACAGAAACAACTATTCCGAGGGCTAATACCCCTACCGGCATTGAATTACACTGTTGATTCCGAACGACTATTAGACGAAGATAACAATCTAAAAAAGGTATTAAAATCTTTTTTCGTCTAATTATAAAGGATCACAGAATCCAGATTTGGAACGCGTCCTACACAGTAGGCACAGCGCACTGAAAGCCATATCGACGACCGGTTTCGACCGATTGGGTCTCATCAGGTGGAGGCTTTTACAATTTTTTTTACTTTTAGCTTTTAAAAGCCTTATGAGACTAGATAGGACGCATTCCAAATGTGGGATCTATAATAATAAAAAGATTATAACTCTCAATTACTTGCATGCGACCTTGGCTTTCAATTTTGGCGACTGCTGCTCCACCCAACCTTTGACGTGCATTCGTCTTAATATCATAATAATCACATAATACGCTCCTGTTTAATACAGTTTACGTTTACTGTTACCAAAAAGGTTGGAATTCTGAAAAGATATTTGGATAGAACTGTGATTTAATGGTCACTCAAGTATTAAGGATGTTTAGATATTGTATAACTTCCGAAGGAGCTACAGCGTGACGAAACCGTTATATTATTAAGTTAACCAGTTATTTGAAATTTAGATATTTAAATTTACTGATTTGGTATTTCAAGATGTGCATACATGGTGTTGGTAACTTTAAGATTGAGGGTAGATTCGGTTTTGAAGAGCAAAAGTGGCAGATAATAAAAAGGTTGCTGAACAGAAACAAAATAGTTAGACAAAATTTTAAATAAAATAAAAACGGAATGATATTCCTGTCATATAATATAAAGAAAGGTGTTACCTCGATTCGAATAAAATATGTATTTCCAAGAAACTTTATAATTTCAATTTTTTTTTAAACATCTGTTGCACAAAGAACGTTACTTTCAGCAGTAACTAAAATTAAACTAAAAATTAACTACAGTTCTGATTAACACAAGTCTACAATTTTTCACACTAGTAAATCTATTTCTCCTGTCGCCGTATTCTTCGCCACTACTTATACTCGCGTTCCATTGCCGCCACTCCATGACTATCGCCTTTTTAATTAGACGAAAAAGGATTTTAATACCTTCTTTTTTGGAATAGAAACCTGATAATAAACTATTCTGCAGTACCAGAAAAAAGAGGATTATGACTGAAAGTTGTTAGCATTCGTTTTTACTTATTTTACCGAGGAATAAAAAACAGAAATAGTTCTTGGTAAATGTAAAGGTGTTTTCTCCAGATGTATATATTTGTGAGGCGAGATGATTGGAAAGAGACTTTGCTATATTTTAAGAAGAAACTATTAAGAAGTTATCGAATAACGAACTTCATCTTTGACTGAAAATACACGACCTATTCCTTTCAAATTGAAATAATGCTCCAAAGGAATACGATAGCGACTTTCCAAACTTTTAACGAACCGTTTCACTTAATCACCTTGCTTTCAAATGAATTTCGCAAGCTTTTAATTCTGGAAAATCTTAACCTCCAACCTAAAAACTTTTAATCGAATGTTTAAAGAACATGACATATATAACTGCTTTATAATTTTATTGATCAGTAAAGAAAATGTGGAGGAATATTATATATATTATACTTTTTTTTACATTATACATTATATTTTCCGTACAAAATAAGACATTCTGTTTTACACCTTTAAGATGTGTACTTTAAAAAACACTTTACTAAATATGTAGTTAATAAAACAGAAGATGTTTCAACCAACTATTGTTTCGACGAAATAGACATTATTAAGATCGAGAACAGACTATACTAATGCTGATAAGAATCATTTGTTGAAACAATCGAAGGTTTTATTATTTAGACATTTAAAACATGTTTCATCACAACAAGTCCATAGTTAGTTTTAACTCTCTATTAGATCTAACTGAAGTTCATGTGTTGAAGATTTAATTAGTTATTTGAATTTGTCATTTAAATTTTCCCTAGATAGGTCATTTTGTTATATTATTAATAAAAATCATTTACTGCTTTTTGACTGAGAAATATTTTCCAATTTTTAAGCGCATTTGAGACCCATTGTCATTTTAAACTATTATACTGTAGCGGTTATTTAAAATTGAAATTCTGATAATGTAAATAACATTAAAACGAATATAAATCTGGAAATCCAAACAGTACCACCTGCATTCGACATTCCAAGAGTGAGATTATTCGTGAGACCCAGATGAAATTGGCCAGTGGAATGTAAACGACAAAAGCAATTAGGGTGACACCATAAACATCGTCGTTATGGGGGTTGAACGAGTTGGCCAGTACGACAAATTGAGTTCAACCAATATATATATAAACTCAAATTTTATTCTATATTATCACCTAGCGGCGTGGTCTAGTGCTCTAGATCATTGCTTAGCATTCGGGAGGTCACTGGTTCGAACCCGGGTCTGGATGCTCTGGTCCAAGTTTTCTGTGGATCATTTAGGCAAATACTGAAACAGTAATATTCCACAGATAATCTTTCACTTCTCTTCTGTCTTCATTTCGTCCGTCTCCTCGTTCTCTCCCTAACCACACCACCCACCCATTCCCACGGTTCCTGAAAGGAGGCTGAAGAGGGCCTTACGCCCTACCCTCCGGCTTTGCACTATAGTGTAGGTCGGAGGGACTGCCCGCCCACCAGCACGAGTAGCTGGTGGGAATGAAACACAAAGTCTTTTTCCATATTTTTTGAGGTAGAGCGGTTTTAGTCGGTAGGTCCGAGGACATCTTCCTCGGGAATCCGACACTACCCAGTCGTACGGACACGGCTGGGTGTCACTTGAAGATTTTACTTTTTCCCCGAAAACAAAAAAAATATATTACTCTGCTCAATTCTTCCGACGAAAAGTCTCCTGTTCACAAAGGAAATCACATACACATTTTCATAACGCACCTCCAATCCAGGAAAATATCTCATTCCTAAATTAATCACCTACCCATCGGTGGCTCATCCCCGTTAGACTAACATTCGCAGATCTAAAAATATGCACTCAACCTATGCGTCTGGAGATGGAAATAGAATAACGTGGTAGTCACATTACTTACTTATTCACGTTTTAGCTTTATAAGAAACATTCCTACAATTTATACCGTAACGACAGGCTGTTCCATCGTAGAGGAACAGTATTGTTAATACACAACTCCATAGCATCTAGCCGTTTTTTTTCGATAAAATGGTTATAAATTATCGATTCGGACACCATAAAAATTTTACATAACGAAAGAAAAGGGAAAAGATAGGACTTTTTTGAAATTAAAAAAGCAATAAAGATGAATGAGAATATAACAAATGACCAATAAAATTTTTTCTATACGCCTTTATTAGATGCAAGATTAGAAGCAAGGGCATCTGGTATTTCTTAAAAACGAGTATGCACCTGAAATTTTGAAAATTATACCCTCAGAATACCAGCTGTTGACTGTAAAAATATATATAAACGATAAGTATCACCTGAAATTTAGTATATCTGCTACTCTTGAGAAAGACATTGTTATGTCGAAACAATATTGTAGAGTTTACAATAAAATATTTTGAAACATTTAAAAGTGATTTTCATTCCTTCAATTATTTTATTGTATTACAATAGACCCAATAACAAGCTCCCGGTTAAGTATTTGGCATACATCTCAGCCATACCTAGGGCCATAGTTCTAGGAGATTTCAATGCGCAACACACCTCGTTCGGAAACACTAACACAAACGCGAACTGGCGAATTCTCGCGAACTCACTACCCTTACTGAATTTATATCACGTAAGAAACACTAATGTCACGTATTTTAACACTTTTGTCTCATTTATACAGGACCATTTACTAAGCATACAAAGAAATACGCGATTACAAAAACATCAACTTCTGCTCATTTAGCGAACACATCACCCACTTAAATCTACTCCTACCGGTAATAAACAAAGCGGTTGACATTGATATCGCGATCGACACCTACAATGCGTCCCTTCAAAACAAAATATTATAACTCCCAATTACTTGCATGCGACCGTGAGAATAATAATAGATCTTTAAACTCAAAGCTCCACCCAACCTTTGACGTGCATTCGTCTTAATATCATAATAATCACATAATACGCTCCTGTTTAATACAGTTTACGTTCACTGTTACCAAAAAGGTTGGAATTCTGAAAAGATATTTGGATAGAACTGTGATTTAATTATCACTCAAGCATTAAGGATGTTTAGATATTGTATAACTTCCGAAGGAGCTACAGCGTGACGAAACAGTTATATTATTAAATGCAACAACCAGTTATTTAAAATTTAGACATTGAAATTTACTGATTTGGTATTTCAAGATGTGCATACATTGTGATGGTAACTTTAAGATTGATGGTAGATTCGGTTTTGAAGAGCAAAAGTGGCAGATAAGAAAAAGGTTGCTGAACAAAAACAAAATAGTCAGACAAAATTTTAAATAAAATAAAAAAACGGAATGATATTCCTATCGTATAATATAAAGAAAGGTGTTACCTCGATTTGAGTAAAATAGATATTTCCAAGAAACTTCTATTTTTTTTTAAAACATCTGTTGCACAAAGAACGTTACTTTCAGCAGTATTGTGACGTGTTCAGTCACGAAAACACAATTAAATGAAAACAACGAAATTTATTAACAACTAAAACTAAACTAAAAATTAACTACAGTTCTGATTAACACAAGTCTATGATAAATTAATTAAGGAATAAAATACAGTCGACCGAATATAATATGTTTATTGTTAGTTACTTGTGTTAACGATGGTGACAAAAATTAGACTGACTTAAAGTTTACAAAAGCATTACCAAACCAAAAACTGATACGTTAAAAGACAACTGCCGATGTAATCATTAAGAAAACAAAACAAACTATGTAGAGTACATAGTTGGAAACATAAATCAATCTTATACAAGCATTTTAACAATGATGGTCTGTAAAGGTATAAATACATCGATATTACTATTCTTTGTTTAACAGTCTACACAATTTTTCACACTAGTAAATCTATTTCTCCCGTCGCCTTATTCTTCGCCACTACTTATACTCGCGTTCCATTGCCGCCACTCCATGACTATCGCCTGTCTATCGCTCCTGTCACTTGTCAACGCACGATGTAAACAAACGGGCGGTCCGTCCAGTGCATTCGCTTTTATAGTTTTCAGAATTTCTTCTAGAACGTTCTACAACCTTCTCGTGTTACCATTGTTCTTTTATTGATCGCTGCTAGAATATTCCAGACGTATTTAGGAAGGCCGAGAATATCCATTATCTTTTCCAGGAAGGTGTTGTTAATTAGGACTGAATCAACACAAACCGCAAGTACAGTTCGTGACAATACAGTAATTGATTACATACTTTCTAATACAGTGATATTTTTCAAACAACTACCGTCATCTGTCTACAAATATATATGTAAAAGTTTTAAGTTTAAGAAAATTAACTTCAGTGTAAGTTAATCTCTAATCTCATAGTTTTAATGTGTCAACAGATAACTAAAAGAGTTAAAAGAGACTCGCCCCTAATTACCACAAACTTATCTTTTAGCCGGACACGTATTTTCCCTACTTTGTTTGTGGGTATTATGGACACTAGACTATTTACTAAACCCAGTCTCCTTTATTATTTTTAATGCCAACAGATATTAAATTACAATGGACTCTTCTGATGAGTTTCTTCGAATGGTATTTTTATGTAAATTAAAAACAAAATAGTTTATATTCGTGTTTGCTTAACTTCAACATTTAGGTATTTCTTAATTGAAGATGCACTATTTATAAAATCTACGTATCTAAGTAAATTAAAATTCCATCCGTAATGATGAAGAAAGAGTTTCAAAAATCATACTTATATAGAGTAGGTATGCGCCAAGTGCTAAATTTAACCTGAAATGCTCCCATTAATCGGTGAACATTGAAATTTTCCAGACATTCACACATCTCATTAAACTTGTCTTATTTTAAAACACGACGCGACGCCTTTAAGAAATTTACTTTTATAATTCGAGAAACAACAGAAATAAAAAAGGGTAAAGAAGAAGAAGTTAAAGTATAATTATTGTCCATGTAAAATCGATAAGGTCTGTTAGTGACTTTTACTGGAATTCATTAACTCTAAGCAATTTGCAAAGACTCGAGACAGAGAGGGTGCAATAAAACGAAGTCGAAGAAGATTTAATTTTCTTGAGTAATAACTCACAATTATACGCTGCCTGTGTTGAAGATCTCATCCAAGAGAAGCAAAATAAAAGGATTAAATAAACTAACTTCAGCTGTGTTATTAAAATTTTCACGCTGATAGTCTTTTTCGTGACGTAGTATCTGATCTATTATTACACACGTGTATTAGAAACTGTTTGACCAAATACCAAAATATTTGGATATGTATATTGCGTAGCTATTTTATTTGAATGCTGATTTGTTTGTTTTTTTTAAATACATACATAGGCTATTAATCATATTTCAGGAAAAAACTGTACCTACTTAACATAGGATTGTAACTACACACAGAGAAATGCGAGGGTTGATTGATAAGTTTAGTAAACGCCAGAAAAAAAAAACAATTTTATGTCAATAAAAATTTATTTCTTGACGTAATTTCCATTGATTTCAAAACATTTGGTCTAGTGAGATTCTGGTTCTTTTATTTCCTCTGAAAAAACTTTTATTTTTAACTTTATAATACTCGTTTACAGCACAAATAATCTCTTTATTTGTCGAAAATTTATTTTTCCTTCAATTCAATTTTTGAGATGAGGAAACAGAAAAAAGTCACACGGAACGAAATCTGGAGCATAGAAAGGGCGCGGACTATATCAAAGCCCAACCCGTACACCTTTGTTGTCAATATGTGAGTAGGTGCGTTACCTTGATGCAGGAGCACTTTTCGGTACATTATTGTCTGTCGCTCTAATAACGTTGCATGATAAAAGCCAGTCACTGTTTTACCATTTTCCAAATACACAATTATGATGATAGTCTGTGAATCCCAAAAAAATAGTGGCTGTAACTTTTCTCGCTGATAAAGTGGCGCACCGAGGGGGGGGGGGGGTTGGGGGTTAAAACCCCCAGAGCCATTAATTAGAACATAATATTCAGCGATATTTCACCAATATTTTAATTTTATATTCGTTTAAATTAATTCCCAAGATCGTAAAAACGGTAATTGTATGTCATTTTTCTATTAATTTAAACTCCATTTAAACCCGTTGCGGGACGCGACCAATCGCGGAATCACGATAGTGTGAACCGTGACAACCGTGCGTCGGGTGGGACGCATGCCTAAGAGCCGGAGTCAAATATTACATCTGTTGGGATGTTCCCAACCTGTCTATGCTCTTATCTTCCTTAATTTTGCAAACATCCCGTATTTGCTCCCTCTGACCACCCTACAACCAGAACCCATTCGATTTAGATAGACATTGTCCAGTAACAGAAGAGGAAGTATTAAATGAATTAGATCTGAAACCACGTCGGCTGGATATTGCTTTATAATATTATAAATTATTGTATTTTTTTTTAATAAAAGGTTTCTAGTTATTAATATTTTTTCTATTAATCTCACCCTTGAAACTTATTATTTAAATTCATATTATTTATAATTTGGCAAGACATTCGTTATATATCTACCCGTTTTTAATATATTTCTTTTAAAACTCACGAGCCTAGATAAACCCCCCCCCCCAACTTTCACCGCCTCCTACCCACTGTTTTGGCTGCTGTTTTGTCCCAGGGGTATAATGGTGAATCCACGTTTCATATACAGTTATGAACGACGTTAGAAGTCATGCAGACTTCCTGGAGTGTTTTTTGGTCTGGAATTAAAAAACGCGACTGTAGTCGCGAACTCAGCAATTTCATCTCCTGAATTTGATGTACCTGTTCTTATGAGATGCCTACCATTTCAGCAATCTCATGTATCTTTTTACGACGGTCACGCATAACGATACCATATTTTTTTTTCGACCTCTTCTTCGGTGCTATTGCATCTGCAGTATAGGTGGGCAATACGACTCTTTCTCGTGAATCGATTCAAAGGATTCATAAAAGGAATAGATACGCACGATTCGTTCGTTTGAACGACAACAGTATGAGGACCTTGTGTGCTGCACTGAGTGCTGTGGTCTCGTATTCTTCACAATTCCACGATTTACTATTATGATTCATTTGAACACGCACGATTCGATTCTTGCAGTGGCGGATTTACCAGTAGGCTGAGTAGGCTGCAGCCTAGGGCGGCAGATTTTAGGGGGTGGTAAATTTGTCCCAAAATTTTTTTATCTTACAGAAAAAAAAACATTATTATATACACAAAGAAACGAGTGACAAAAATTTTAATATTTTAGTAATACACAACGCACTGTAAAATATAGGTACTTATGCGACCCTGACGGAAAAAGCCATTTCGTTGGAAAAAATGTATCCTAATGATTTAGAAACCAATTTAGTTCAGGAATGCGTACACTCTCAATGTCACCTTTCTTCTCAAAGAATTTTGATAAAACCAGATTCTGAATCATTAAAAAGTCTATCTGTGTTCCTGTGAAAACAGAATTTGGAGAACATTTATCCAAACTTGGATATAGCACTTCGCATGGCTCTATGTACACCAGTAACAAATTGTTCAGGTGAGAGAAACTTTTCTTGCTTAAAGCGGGTAAAAAACTATCTACGATCTACTTTAAGTCAAGAAAAGCTTAACGCCTTATCTCCTTTGTGCATAGAGTCAGAACTAATGAACAAGATTTCATACGACGATATAATTAATGATTTTGCGAATTTAAAATCTCGCAAAAAGATAATGTAAAACTTAATTGATTTCATTGTCACCATTAACCGGATTGTTAATAGATTATTTAATAGAAATTGTTCGTATTGTTTTTAAACTGTAAGTGCAATAAAAAATATTTAATAAAAACAACGTTTACCGACTACACATTATTTTGTATAAGCTGTGTTCATATGGTGTAAATATTTTTAAGGCATACCTTTCCCCACCTTATAATTAGTACATGCTGCTGTTTTTAGGTCAACAGTATACTCTTCACTAAATCGTGGGTTGCAAAAATAATCTGGAAACTGACACAACTATCCCCTAGTTCACAATCATACTAATAACGGGAAAAAGCGGACGAAATGAGGACGATAGAACACAAATCATAAAGTTGCAATATCAGAATAAATGTGTTTGTGAACTAAACTAGCGTATTGAATTTCAAAGGTCAGTAGGGGCGGCAAAAATTGAATATCCTGCTAGCGACAAATTTGTAAATCCGCCACTGGATTCTTGCGATTTTTTTTAAGAGTTCAAATGCAGATGCAATTCCCAGGGGACTTCTACAAACCCAGGTTGTATTTGGGCAGTAGTCCATGTTTTCAAAACAAAATGTTTAATCACGGCTCTACAGTCGTTTTTTACCATTTTTGCGAAAAGTGCCTGAACCTGTTAAACGTAACCTAGGCAATATTAGTTCACGAAATAGAGACGTCCTATATAGAGTTAGCCTCTCTGACTGTATTATAAAATTGCTATCGCAACATCATGGTGATTTACCAAACTTATCAATCCACCCTCATAGGTAAATTATACAATAAGTCAAAAACAAGGATCTATGAAAACTAATAAAACAGTCAATTCGAAAAAATTGATTGATAAAAAAAATAAGATCAACTATAGAGAAACATAATGTGTGTTCTTACGTACATGCGTTGGAAGTTGTACTTCTATATACATATTTATTAGGCCAATTAACGTTAATGTATTTATTTAAACAATGCTTTCGATTACGTACTTAAACAGTATCACCGTGTAGTGCTGCCCCTAGTGGGTGAGGTGTGAATTCGCCCTAGTCTTTTATATCTATACATAAATATATATAATGTTTACTTTCAACTCGCCAAAATAATAGAGGGTCGTTAAGCGCTTGAATCTTGGACAACGTGATAAGGAGATGCTTCTCGATACGAATGCTGATCGGACCCTTATAGTCGGGCCCCTAGACAGGTGGTTTCAGGGGAAAAATGCTAGAATCTCTCATTTTTCAGCCTGTACCTCAGAAATCGTTTCTTGCACTGTACTGGGGATGATTTCATTTGATTCAGTACACCCGATTACATACGGAACGATCCTCAGACCACCCCCGAATCTTCAGTCAGCTACGTATAGGGATGAAATACAATTAAATACAGACAGCGTAATGAACTCCATCTGTAGACTAAATTTGCTACTTACTGTGGGACTCAGTAATGTTAAACAAGGTCATTTTCTAATAAGAATATTGTACCATATCTTAGAACTAAACCTAACTAGATGTTTCATAAAATAGACAAAAATCAACTGCATCGGAGATATAACTCACTGAAAATATTGTGTATATAAAAGTTATTGTTTATATTTAATTATAATTCTTTTATAATGGCATTGGGCAAAAACTAACTAGCAATATAGATTATCCTTTTGAGGACACACCTAGTTTAAAGTCATTATTATCTAGATATACTTTCTAATGCAAATGATTGGGGCTGCCACAGGGTCCTTTGATTAAAAAAATCTTATGTAATATGTTAGTAGGTTAAGTATTAGATAAAAGTTTCATTTCATAATGTAATAAATAAAAATGTTACTGTATCATGTTTTGAACATCAGACATTCCTGATTAGTTCAGTAGTACTCATCTGCGTTACATGATTTACTTTCATGGGCGCAACCACCAAAAGAGAACAGTTTTCGAAATGATGGGGTGCAAAACTAAAAATTGCCTTAGAATTAAAAAGCATGGTGGCGACAAGGAAGATGCTCTTTGTAAGTCTAAAAACTAATGTGCTTTAATTGACGCAAATAATTTATACACATAAGAGGAATCTTAGACCAGCACCTAGATAACAGTCTTTATCTCCAAACTACCTTTGTGTGTGCTTGTTTCGGTTTATAATACGTTGTTAGTGACTAGTTCATTAGCGAAACGGTCAAAAAATGAAGCTAGATTTTATATCTCAAAACGCCTTCGGAATTATGTTCATTTTGTTTGCATGTGTATGTATGCATGGAAATGACTATTTTAGACTGATGATACACTGAAAAATGTAAATAATGGTCTCACCTGCGAGTAAAAAACTATTATGTTGAGCCAATTCGGTTTCAGGAGTGCTAAGTATAAATCTGTTCTCATCAAAAACAATAGCGACGAAATATCAAATTATCAAAAATTAGATTGATTCAGCTGTTACTTTGTTATAATTCATCTTAACGATAAATGCATAAACACTACTTTGTTTATTATCACTTTTTTAAGGATTTTTAAATAAAAAAGTGCTAATAAATAAAGTAGTGTTTATTCATTTATCGTCAAACTATCAGTTTATTATTTATTTATTAGTTCTGATCCAATTAAACTAACATGACCGCATATCGAATTCATTAACATCGAGCAAAAAAGTAAATAATATATCTATATACTGAGGCTTTTGAAAGTCAATTCTTTTTCGACAATTATTTTTAGTACCTAAACATGTTAAGTAATGAAAAATATTTTATCGACAAAACATTAACCGAATTAATTTTTGCAGAAATATTTGTTCTATATTCGTTTTGGATTCTAATTCAGGCTCCCTTTTTATGAGTGTTTCTGCAAATTGAATAATTTAGAATTATAGCGTTTTTATATAATATTTTTATCGTTTTATTTTTATTTCTATAATATATGGTGTCGTTAAAATGCCTATTATCATATCAAAAAATCAATAAATCGATAAAAATAGAATATTAAAACCTCTGAAGAAAATCATAAATTTTCAGATCTGGCTTTGAGGGATGGTACTAATAATAACATATTGTAAAACTCGATTTTAATTATACGTAAAAAGGATAAAAAATGTTTTGAAGCATTTCTATTCAAAAAATTGATTAACCTATTAAAACAATATTTTCCCATTAGAGGGCATGCCTATTACGTTTACTCTAAGAGATCTTATTGTCTTCCAGTAAACAATTAAATAGCGTTTTATTTTTTTTAAGATAGACCACATTGGTCGATGCGTTAATGATCGTTCTGGTCAAAGTGTCGTGCTGGCACAAACGCAATGTTTTTTTTAATGAATTACGCATGCTAAAAATTATTATTATTATTACTATTTCATTATTGCTATCTGTTCAGGGACGTAGCTACGGGTAGACCCAGAGGGGACATAGCCCATGAATTGAAACTATGGATGCTGGTCCACTATGAATATTAAATCAATTTATTTAGGTAACCCAAAACGTAAAATTTAAAACAACAAGCATTCAACTTCACACAACCTAAACCGCTTGGAGTTTTATAAAACCGAAAAATTAAAAATGCATATATTGAACATCATATTATGCAAAACACTTTGAATTCCGTAAAAATGAAAATATAAAACCATAAACATAACTTAAGCTCACTTAACTTCACGTTAATTAGCGATTACAAAATTAATTTACAAGCTGTTGAAAACGCGTTCTTTGCGCGTTTTACGCAGTGTTTTTAAACTAATGCTACTAGCTGGAAAGAATAAATAAAAATTTAAAATGTGTACTGGTAAATGTATTATAAGTATCCACTAATTTATTTAAAATCAGCTTGGTACACAAGTATGAGGCGTTTTTTATTTAATGACGCAAAACGAACTATTACTTTGTTCAAATCGAGAGCTACTGCATTTGCTCAATTACTTTATCTATCATCAATAATTTCGTTACGTAAATACAATTTAATAAAGCGAATACAGGACGATGTTCTCTTGTTCAATACTCGCCGTTGGTACAGTTATAGAAATAGTGCACAAATTGTATGTGTGCGAAAAGCAATTCTTATAAATCTCTAAAAAACCTAAAAACATAATGATAGATGTTGTTTTTACTGTTTCATTTTTTATATAATTCGATAATTTTGGTATTAATTTCAATTCAGTTTTCATGCGATCTCAGCCTGCTTTATATTCAATTATAGCTGGCTCTAGCTTTTTAAATATAATAAAAGTGACCGTCCATTGGTTTAAAAGAATTACGAGGGTGGATCAAATATAAAGGAGCCTTTTTAAATTGCGCTCCGGACAGCTGTTCAAGGCGCATCCGGGCATTAGGAACTTGAAGTGGGAATATTAGGTGGCACGGAAACGACGCGTCGTTTTGCTGCCTTCGCTTGGTTAATAGCTATCACAATGAATGAGAAAGAGGTGCATAACACATAGTAGCGTTGCGCAACGAATTATTATTAAGTTTCTTACACGTGAAAACATGAAACAAGGGAATGAAACGCTTTCGTGGCCACGTGTAAAAGTTTGGTGCAAAGAATTTGACGATGAGCGTAATCGTGTCGAAAATGTAAATCATCCACGCCCCGCCAGTGTGCTTCAGACATCTGGTGAACTCGGCATCAGCTATGGGAGTGTCCACACAATCATAATGAAAAACTTGGGATTCCGAAAAATTTTAGCTCGTTGGGTTCCAAAGTTGCTGAGTGAAGATCAAAAAGCTGCTCGAGTTCGTATCTGTCAGGTGCTTTTCACTCGATTTAGAGAGGAAGGTGAATTTTTGTTACACAAAATTGTAATCTGCCATGAAACGTGGGTATACCATTACACTTCAAAATCAAAACGAGCAAGCATGGAGTGGTGGCGCAAAGATGAATTAAACACAGTGAAGCTGAAAACACGTCTGTCTGAAGGCAAAGTTTTAGCCACGGTTTTTTGGGTCTGGAGAGGGGTGCTGTTGGTCGATTTTTTACACGAGCGAAGAACCATTAATGCAGCCTACTACTATCTGTACTACTGACTTCTCAGTCAGGTAAAACTTGCTTATCGCCGAAAAATGAGGACGCACCACATTCGTGACGTGTTACTCTTGCACGATAACGCTAGGACTCATACCGCAGCTTTAACGCAGGCCCAAATCGATGAAATGCATTTGATTCAGCTGTAACACCCTCCATATAGCCCAGACCTTTCGCCCTGTGATTTCCACATGTTTGGGCCCCTCAAAGAATCACTACGAGGCGAGCGATTAGTGATTTCAGATCGATGAACAGGTGGAGGCGTTTGTGGGCAACTGTATGGACACCCGCCCTGCTTTTTTTTATGAAAATGGGATAAAAACTACCAATCCGTTGGGAAAAATGTATAGACAAACAAGGGGGATATGTCGAAAAATAAATAAATTTGTGTTGTTGTGAAACTTTTTAAAATAAATGTTTTATGAACAAAGGCTCGTTTATATTTGATCCATCCTCGTAATAATTATTCATTAAAGTTCTGTCATATCGTTTATTAGACCTCTAGGTTCCATGGGTTTGTTAGTATAACTTAGGCAGTTTAATTATTGAAAAAACAAAAGGCCTTGTCGTTCCAGCATGCATATTTTTGTTATTATAAATTTGTAATATTTAATTGGTTGTAGTATATCACCCCCGAAGCACACCATTGTGTGTAGCATTCGGGCATTGAGCTTGTAACTTTATTACTGTTGTAACATTTTTCCCAAAAAAAATTCAATTCCTGACCGAACGGGAGTTCAAAGTGGTATACGCATTAGAAGAGTAAATAAACATACAGTCTGAGACATTGTTTATGGAGCTTAATATATATATCGGTGTGGCCAACCCTTGACCCCTGCAAAAGAAAGTTGAATACATCCCTGGTTCTGCTACATTATTATTTTCCGTTTCAAAGTGCTTAATTTAGGTAAATTAGTTTGCATGTGTAAAAATGTATTGCCTAGAGCGCATGCGCAAGCACAACATTGACCAGAAAATATCAGTAACTAATACAACATCAGTGTAGACACCACTCCTATATATTCTCTCTTCGACTTTTATGCCTTGATATTTTTTATCAGCATCCAACAACTTGCCTTGAGTTGTCGAGATTCCGTGTTTAAACTTTTAACAGGGAGGCGTGAAAGCTAAAAGTAATTTTGCGTAAGATTAACAGAAAACTAGTAGGTTTGGTTTTTTTTTTTTGTTTTAATTCACTAAATAATTTATCACGTGTAAAAAGTTCCATAAGTATCACCCACTCATATGTAGTTATATCAGCAAAACATAAATTTCTCAATGTGTTTTGAGATAGTGTCTTCTGTAAACTCTTATAAAATATTACCATGCTGAAAAAAAAATATCTTGAACATGTGCCGCAGTAGAGATTGTTGTCCTTAAATAAACCGCGTTCAGAAAATTCGGTCTATATTTTGCACCCTCGGGAAGATTTGCATTATTTTATGCAGATAAGCTCGAGTTATTTACATGTGCGGTAAATAATTAATTTTATAATTATGCAAATTCATTGTCATCAAACGGTTCATGGTAAAATTAGTTACTTTGAAGCATAGATCATAAGAATACGAAGTGCGGTTGTCAGAGCTTGTTACAAATAGAAGAAGTTTATGACCTTCAGAAACTTATTTGCATTAACATGTACTAACATTATAGCATTTCAAAAATAATAATAATTTTAAACAATGTCCCGTATTTCTTGAAATATTTACCCTACATAATTCGGCTTTCGTAGGTATATAGCGTACCTAAAAATATATACAATCAATATTTGTTTTGTAAAACAAAACAAATTGTAACAAATACAATAGTTTTTCGGGCATAACTTTTTAAGTAATGGACGAGACTTTTACGTTTTATAGGGTATTTTATTCTCTGCAAGTTTCAGTGTGCATCACAGTTCATAAAAGATAATACTTTTCATGGAAAATCTGACAAATCTATATCGCTGCTCCAATTTGTTTATAACAACGTTCCCACCCCACTTTGCTTGTTTCTAAAGAAAAGTGACTTTAAATAATACAACAATTTTTTGACGTCAAAAGCGACCTCTAACTTCATCAGAATAAAAAGTCTAATTTTCTTGGTCCCAACTGAATCTACGACATAGTTATGTGCATGACAACCAATTGCTACAGTTAGCAGTGACATATGGGGGTAAGCCGTTAAAAAAAACTTTTTTGTATTTCTAATCTACAATGTAGTGCAAAACCGGAGGATAGGGCATAAGGCCCTCTTCAGCTTCCTTGCAGGAATCGTGGGAATGGGTGGATGGTGTGGTTAGAGAGAGAAAGATGAGATGGATGAAATGAAGACAGAAGAGAAGTGAAAGATTATCTGTGGAATATTACTGCCCCAGCATTTGCCTAAGTGATCCAAGGAAACCACAGAAAACTTGGACCAGAGCAGCCGGACCCAGGTTTAAATCGGTGACCTCCCGAATGCTAAACAATGATCTAGAGCACTAGACCACGCCGCTCGCATACCGTATACCATTACTTACTTGATATTAATCATTTTGCTTGAATTGAGCAACTTAGATTTGATTGGTGATTTTTTGATACTACCGTTGATCTGTTAATGAAAACTAATAAAATCGAAATCGCGATCCACATCTGGTGGTTTTGATAAATTACTGACCATTGACATATGTACTTTATTAAATCGGTTTGTATGCCTTATATTCAGTTTGTCAGACAGATACCTTCGTAAGGCCTTGCCAAATACTATGAAAACCCAATACATAACTAGCAGCGAAAATGTACAGATGACGATGTGCTGTCAAAAGTAGCGTAAGTACCGCTTGCTTATTTTATTAATTTTTTTGGGTCATTACAATACGCTGAAGACAAAATAAAGAGCTTCAAATCTTGTAAATATTGAGTGTGTGTTTATGTTATTATAATAATAGCATTATTTGGTTTTAACAAAAATAAAAATATGTTCTTAGTCGGTATTCTGTTGGTACCAACATACCTGCTTCCTTTAAACAACGCCATCTGTTGCTACTTCTTGTAATATCGATATCGATATCGACTTGTTAAACTAAACCATGGAGTAACTAGCAAATAAAAGTTTAGATACTTTTCTGTACCCATTCAATTAATTGTTTACATGATTATGGAAAAATTAAAAAACATGATAATTAATGTGGCGATTTTGGTGGGTAGACACACCAGAAATTAACTACTTCACTGGTTGCCAATTACTTGATATTTAAATGAGAAAATGTACTCGAAATAATTTCAATTGAAAATACTCATCAAAACCTACATAGCATACATACAATATTTTAAAACTTAGTAGTTCAGTTTCGGAAATATAAAATAGAAAATGATATCTCGAATTCATTTTTCAAGAGCTTTCTAGTGATTCCACATGTAGAGATATGCTAAAAACAATTTCATCTCCATTTCACAATAGAGGAATACTTGTTTGTTACGTATAATGTGAGATCCTTATCTAGAGCATTTATACGAAAATTTTTAGCTGTGTCAGTTCAAAAGTGCAGAAATTACAAGGGTAAGAAAGACGAATGGAACTCTAAAAATGCAGTTTCAAGCAGCAATGGAAACCACATTGCAACATAAATATATGTGGAAAAATTACAAACAAAGTTTGATTTATTAATAAATAATTGGAGCTTGCAAATAAATGTTTGTTACTTTAAAAGCAAAATTAATACAGCTGATATAAAACAAAACCGATGTAAGTGGTCTATTACCTAATACCATAGTGACTTCATATGACGGGCGTGTTGACAAATCCCCTTGAAATACAGAGATTATGATGAAACCAACTGGTTAGGTTAATTTGAATTGTCTTAGGTATTTCATAAATATCAATTTTACTATCCATACTACATTAGTTTTTAGAAGAAGAAGAAGCTTTTTAACTGATATTTATTGAAATAGTTAAAGTTAAAAGCTAAAAACAAAACGAAATGACAATATATCATCAACCCTGCAGTTTTGACAGTAAAAAAAAACATTAAACTTTTGTGTGTTTCTTCCCACCACCTGCTTGTGCTGGTGAGCGGACAGTCCCTCCGACTTATACTGCAGTGTAAAGCCGGAGGGAGGGTAGGGCGTAAGGCCCTCTTCAGCCTCCTTTCAGGAATCTTGGGAATGGGTGGGTGGTGTGGTTAGGGAGAGAAAGATGAGACGGACGAAATGAAGACAGAAGAGAAGTGAAAGATATCTGTGGAATATTACCACCCCAGAATTTGTCTAAGTGATCCAAAAAGCCACAGAAAACTTGGATCAGAGCAGCCTGACTCGCATTCGAACCGGTGACCTCCCGAATTCTAAGCAACGATCTAGAGCACTAGACAGTAAGGCTGCAAACTGATTAATATAAAAAATAACCGTTAAATTGAATGGGTCATTCCATATAAATAATTGAAAGGTTTCTCAATTCTGACACTGGGAGACTTTTTTGGTTGGTGGTTTCTTAATAAAAAAAATAAAAATTTGATGTGAGTGACGAAATAATAAAGTAAAAAGCAAAAATAGTTCGTTCACAAATAAGTGAAAATGATAAATAATTTACTGTTTTATGTACTTACTGCTGTCTTTTAATGAGTTTATATTAGTTTTTATATATTTTCATGCGTGTTTATTTTGTTAATCATAGGGGTTTATTACATACTGAATATAACATTTATAATATCGAACATCTGTTGCTTTTTCGGTTTACACTATTGCGATTGCGATTCCGATGTGTAATGTTTTTTAATACTTGCAAGGAGGAAAGTTTCAAGATTTGACATTTTTATTAAGAAATAATTAAAAAGTAACTTGTATTGTTATTATCCTTTCAATTCTGTCTGCATCGTAAAAATTTATTGTGCTCATAGCGAGAACTCATTAATCAACTTCAACACAAAACCACGTATTTCAACAGAATTGTAAAGCCGTGATCATGTCTAACACAGAAACCACAAGTGCATTAGTAAAGAAAATATTTCTTCAATATTAAATTTAGTATTTTAAGTTAATAATTCCAACATGTAATGAATCAAAACGAATCGATAAACGATCGCATTTTTATGTTTACATTTTCCCTTTATTTTAAATCAGTTGGTAGGTACCACAAAATATTAGGTACTTTTTTACATAATATACAGTTTAAATTAAATTAAACACTTTTCATCTTCCCAAAATTTGAGGGGCAGGTCTTCATGTTTAGATTGTTACATTATTTTAACTAACAATAATGCCGTAGTTGTTAACAGTGCTGCTACCATAAAATTTTGCGTACGTTTTTACATGATAACCGTTTATTAAATGTAGCAAAATGACTTCCATCTTCTCGAATAATTGTCTTTTCATGTTAAGTAAGTAAGTTAATAAAACAAAATAATACCTTTCGTAAGGTGTGACTGTATGTGTTTAATTATATAATCCATTTAATTAGAAATGAAACAGGGTGGTGAATGTGAGTTATTTGCTTTAAAAAGAGCACCTTTGTATGGTAAATTACAGTTAGATTGGCTCCTGTTTAACGGTATACAAATAAGAAAAATTGAAGAAAAACAAATAAAAGTGAATGTGGTAAAAAGAACACGCTCATGTACCGAAGTGTGTAAGAACGAAAGCAATTAAAAATAGTAGCAGTTATGAAGTAGATGAGTGTTTGGCGCAAATTCAAAAAACAATGAAGTTACAGAAAATAAGACAGAGATGTCGAAGTGAAGTCTTTAATGTAAAAAGAAGAAGAAAAGCTAATATTAAACCAACAATGATGCGTTGTAATGAATGAATCCCCGGAAAAAGAGCTACACCTTAAAATATATGGTAAATGATAGGAAAGAGATACAGGAAGGAAGGAGAACGGACGTATACATAGTATTAACAGTTAGTAATTTAACTAAATTCAAAACGTTTCACCAAAGGAAGAAAAATCAGTTTAATATTATTACAAAATTATGAAGTTCTCGGTCAGTTTTTATGGAAACTACCAGACGTGGATTGTGATTTCGACCTTACTAGTTCTTATCAGCACGCTTTAGACAGCTTCGATAAATGGTGATTTGGTTGGAGGACCTAACCGAAGTTTCTCCTTAATTTCAAGATATTGACAATATATTGTCATCGACTAATATTTATTGCATAAGAAAACTTTTAGGTGTTTCATTCCTACCAACTACTCTTGCTGATGGCCGGGCAGTCCCTCCGATCTACACTGTAGTGCAAAGCCGGAGGGTAGGGCGTAAGGCCCTCTTCAGCCTCTTTTCAGGAATCGTGGGAATGGGTGGGTGGTGTGGTTAGGGAGAGAAAGATGAGACGGACGAAAGGAAGACAGAAGAGAAGTGAAAGATATCTGTGAAATATTACTGTTCCAGCATTTGAATAAATGATCCAAGGAAATTACAGAAAACCTGGACTAGTGCAGCCAGACCCGGGTTTGAACCGGTGACCTCCCGAATTCTAAGCAATTTACTGCCTCTACGTGGTGATAATAGATACCTTTGTAAGGCCCTTGCCAAACATTTAAGATGCTACAGTTAGCATCACTAGATGGCGATATAATGACAATAACACGATATTGTGTCAACTTCCTATTACGTAGCAACCTTGGTTTGATCTTTTGAGTTATCGAAACTGCCTGTGATCAAAAACTGAATGTTCTTCTTATTCATTTTATTTACGAAATTAAAACTCATACAAACGGCGTTGTAGATTCAGTGTGACAAGTAGATACCTAAGTAAATTCGATAATAAATGAACTGTACTTTCGAATTACATTTACACTTTGTACAACAAAAAATTTGTTTCAAATGGTACAATCGGGTATAATATTTGTTTAACAAGAAGATAACCAGTCGTGAATCTAAAAGAAAAAAAGTCTTACATTTTCAGTAAAATTCCTTATTTCTTATTTCTTTCAATTAAGTAACTGTAAAATGAAATTACGTAACTACGAGTAATGTATAATAACAAAGGAAGATTTTTAAATAATTAAACAATTTGAATCTCTTTTTTAATCGTCGAGTACAAAAAAATTATTGACCTTGACCTTTTTATTTCGTATTGTTGACGCGACGCTTTGTGAATATATTTATATATAAACACTATACATACATGTTGTATCTATGTACAACATACAAACTAATTTCTGTAGGAAGCCCTGCTGGAAAGGTACTCGGGGCTATTTTAAAACCGACGTTACAGTTAGCCGTAATGAATATCTGTTTCGGGGTGTTCTTTGTTATGACTTGTTGTTAGGCTCGGATGCAATTAACGAAATAGAAAAGCACGACAGCGTACGTGCGACACACGTTCGCGAGCAAAGAAGAGAGACTTGAAAATTGATTTACTTATATATGTATAAAACCAACTAAGTAAAGTAAAATATGATGCTTTCTTACTACTTGAGTTACCATGGATGCTGAGGATACGACACTTTAACAAGCGTCTCTATACACGGTGTCTTGACGACAAGCCAAGCCAGAGATGCAAAAATTATATACACTACAGGTAAATGTTTAACCGACCATGTAAAATGCTAAGAATAATCCATTCGAGATGGTAGTAGCAAACTATTGAGTATTCGCTGGATCTTACCTACTCCCCCCATTTGCCTGAATAAGCTATCGCGTGCGACACTGCGAGACTGAGACAACTGTTTCTCATTTAGTTTCAGATATTTGTGTCCGTAATTTGGATGAGCTTTATACAAAACTAGTAGATGCAACAGATAATATGCCTGTTGAAATGTTGGAAAAGACTCGTCGAAAGTTTTAGAACAGACTGAGATATTGTTTGACACAGTATGGTGGTCTGTTTGAGTCTGTTATAACGTAATATTTAAGTAGTTACTCATTAACCTATATTTTTTATTAGAATTATTCTTTATTTTGCTTACTGTACTTAGCAATGTGATTTGTTTACTAGAGAATTTCAATTTTATTTCGCCTCAGGCGGAAAAAAACAGTGATCACACCAACGGACTAAAAGGAATATCAGTACATGAATAAATGCACATCGTAATTTTGTGCCAGTCCGAGTAACAACACATCCAACATCCAACTATGATTGAAATCTTATTGTTGATCGCCGTCCGTCGTATCGTTCGATAATTGTAGTGGGATACAAGCCCCGTTTGTGATGCGCGTCATAATTTTAATAAACCATAGCAATATTTTATGCATTTGAAATACATGCAATACTATCTCATTATATTCGGTTAAAGTTTTACCTGTAGTGTATGGCACAAATAATATACTAGTTTGCGAATGTTTAGAGTAATATGCATTTTCTCATGGTTTACCAGTACTAAATGTTGGCCTTTGAATAAAAAGGTTTTTTCACATAGAAAAATAAACACGACTTCTTTTTCAGTTTTCTATTTACAGATGGCGTGCAAATGGCCATTTCGTATATAAAGAAATATCAGTTTTTATTATTACTTAAGAGACTGTTTACGATGTATTTTTGATGAAACATTATAGACAAATAAAAGAAAATACACAAAATATTTCAACGTTTTTTATATGACGAAATAACTCGACAATTGTTTCGACCAGTCGGTCTTTATTAATTGTATTGGTTGAACATTTTGTGTATTTTCTTTTATTTGTTTTTATTACTGTTAAAAATATATTTCAGCAGGATATTGTGTAGAGTTCGATGTCTTTATCGAAATTTATTGAAAATCGAAACTACCAGATGTGGATCGAGATTTCCAAGTAACTTGCTTACGTGGAGCAACTAACGGTTTGGTCAGTGATTTCTCGAAACTATCTATGATTCACTGATGAGAACTAGTAAGTTCGAAATCGCGATACATATCGGGTGGTTTCAATTTTTAATTTTCTCTTTTTGGATTAATAATAACGCTATGAAACGAAGCCAGGTACAATAATAGAGCATCAGAAAAACAATCACCGGAAATACGTTTACAAATCCTATTCCACACCATCGATACTCACTCAATACTTGAGATTACAAAAAATTCCATTTTTTGTTCGTATTTGACATCACAACAAACATTATGCAGATGGACGACCAAAAGCACATGATTCTTCTAATGTCTCTTCATCTTCCTTAGATTAAGTGCCTTCACAATATGTTTGTCAGTTCACTGATGTATTTTACAAACATTGTATGTGAGCTCACATATGAATAAATAAAACATATTTCCATTAGTTTTTCTCATTGCGTCGTTAGCCCTTTTGAGATATTATAGTTAGCAGTAAATTTCAGTAGATGGCGATATATTGCAATATCAACTATATCATTGTATTATAAAGGTTGGTAATCTATTGAAAGTGCCTATAGCATACTGAGGAGCACTAACAATTTCGAAATCGCGATCTACGTCTAGAAGGTGCGATAAATCATTGACAAAGAACTAAAATTTTATTATTAAAGCATACTGATTAGTTTTCCAACGAGTATTGTTTTTTCGGGCTTATTATTCGTAACTTATCTCCGAGGAATTTAGTCCAAAATAATAATTTATTTGGTAAAAGGCTCGGAACTCTCGGTGCACCAGTGAAACTCGTACGTCCGATACTTCCGATACAAAAAGAGAGTTGTTTGAAGTTTGAAGCCTTTGTCTGCCGATCCGTGTATCATTGTGTTAGTTTGTGGAATCGTAATTGTATAGAGGGAATGGACCAACATTTATGCAGTTTGAAATTGGTTCTAGTTAAATTGGTTTGGTTGAAATTGGTTCAGGCATTTATAAGATCTTTTTCTTTAATTATAGTTACGTAGAAGCTATCGTAAACTTTTCATTTTTACTCTTTACTTCTTATAAAGTTTTAACATTTGATGTCATATTTTTTTGTGCTGTAAATTTTAACAAAATTTCGTAGGAAAACAGGGTTTGTATAAAGAGTAAAAAAATCTTAAAATTCTTCAAATTACATCCCTTGAACTTCGACATACTTTTGCCAGTGACTTTACAACGACTCGAAGGTTTCCTGGTAGGCGGATTCCGGAAGGTCCTTAAGGGTATGAGTGCAAGCTTGTTTGATGACATTTATGGTTCCATGGTGGTGCCTTTTGAGGGAGGATTTACTTATAGGAATAGAAAAATCTCTCTTGGGGCTAAGTCGGGACTGTAAAGGGGTTAAGGAATCGTCGCGACGCCGTTTGGCGTCAGGTAGTCCGTTACCTTGGAGCAGTGTGGCTGCTGCATTGCCGTGATGCAATTTTTAATTTCCGGCGATAGCTGGCCTCACTCGGTTGACCCTTCTCTTCAGTCATCTTAGTACTCTAGCTAAAAAGGACCATTCATCGTCTTCCCCTCAGGTACAAATTTGTAGTGGATCTCCTCCTTAAAATCAAAGAAAACTACGAGCATGACTTTTACTCTAGATTTGCTGATTGGAGCATTTTTTGGACGAGGTGATGCCACAGTGTGCTATTCGGAACTTTGACGCTTTATTTCCGAGTCGTATTCAAAAAATGTTTTCCTCTTCTGCGATTACATTCTCCAAAAAGCCGAGGTCTTCCTAAACGCGTTGCAAACAGACACTGGTCTCTTCGGGACAAGTTTGGTGCAGATCAATCGCATCACCAATTCGATTTGCGGTCATATGCACATTTAACCGATGGTCTGAATTCACATGTTGGACATGTCGTAGGTTTTTGACGCGGACGGCCGTTCAACGCGGAGTTGATCCTCTACAATCTTTCAGTCATCTTTGAAAAGGTTCTGTAATCTACAAACTGCAGTTTGTAACATGATTTTATCCTTGAACATTTGGCGAATAACACTCAACGTCTCCATACCCTGTTTTCCCAAACCAACCCACAATTTGATGGTATACAGCTATTTAATCGTTTGCTACACTCAAAAATAGAAAAAATACTTGGAGGAAACTGGTATTTGGCTCGTTTTGAAGGTTAGACACTCTAGAACCGAGCTCATTTGGTGAGAGGAAAATATTGTTCTCGATCCTTTTTATACAAACCTTGTAGACGAAAATCGACTTTGATTTTGCTTATTGCAAGGAATGTGCGTTGTTATTTTAATTCATTTATTGTTGATTGCTCAATAAAGCGGTGAGTAAATCTTTGAAGTCTACCTAAAATTTTAGAACGCTTTCGAAACAGCAAGTATTCAAAGTATATATAGACTGGCGAGATATTGCACGAATTCGTAATAAAATTCTGATTTAAAATCTTAATGTTTATGTAAATGTACTATATATTCTCCGGGTTATCAGAAACAACATGAAAGGAGCATACGGGAATGTTTGAATTTGCATAAGTCGCAAGAAAAGCAGAAGCTAGAACAAGCAGGTTCGTTCAATTAAGTACCTACTAAAATTTGATAGTAATTAATAAGACATCTCTTTACAATGTTGCTAAATATACTTTTAATCAAATGTAACTGAAATTTAGTTGATTTTATTGATGCTGTTCGTGGTGCAAATACCGTGGAACATTTTAAATAATTTGGTATTACGAATACATAAATACGCTGGGATTATTTCATTCCTTTTTTGCTAGTTTTTAGATATTTTTTTAATATAATAAAAAGAAAAATTAATTTAATTTTTGCACTTGTCCAGTACACAAATTAAAATAGGAGACTCACCCCAATTACCACTAACTCAATTTTACTGAGCAGACACGTGTTTCGCCCACTTAAAACGTGGACATTATAAACGTGAGGCGTTTGAAGTGGGCGAAACACGTGTCCGCTCAGTAAAATAGAATTAGTGGTAATTGGGGTGAGTCTCCTATTTTTATTTATTTATTCATATACCACAATCTCCTTTCCTCTATTTTGTCCAGTAAATGTTTCTTAAAATTTTGATATTATTTTAATTGTTGTGGAATATTAGGAATCGAAGGTTTTATCTTAAATCGGCTTTACAGTCTCTTCTTTAAATTTGATTCACAGTGACTTTCTTTTGTTTTACGTATTTATCAAGCAATAAATTCTAATTTTAAATTAGGTAATTTCCGTTAAAAGCTTTTAGTATGTTTAATCAAACAGAATTTTATTGATTCTTAAACAGCTTAAATCATTAAGTAGTGCTTGTACGTACGAGTATTGTAGATACTTTTGTACTATTATAAGATAATATTACTTAAGAAGTTTACACTTGTCTATTTTTATATAACATAAAAGCAGATAAATTAAAATTAAAAATTTTATGGGTCCGCCTTTTTGAAAACGACAACCTCATAATTTTAATTTTAAACAACGATTTAGATTTAGGATTTATTTTTTGCACAGGCACACGAGGCTCTCGCCTGGTGCTTAATATATCAAGTTCCTCAAAATTCAGCTTTAAAAATAAAAGAAAATTTTTATTTAAATATTTTTTTATAATAAAAATTATTACTAATTTAGCAGTATTCCCTAAATTGAATTGACAAATACATAATGCCAACCAACTATGACATGTAATATGCTAGATAGAGGAAGGGTTCGATTTAATTTGTTTTTAACATACTTTCATTTCGAGGTCCAGATTTAAAAGTCTTGTATATTTGGTAATGTAATGAACAACTGTTATAGGGTCTTTGGTAGGGTGTAAGGGTAATGAAAATATATATCGTATCGCAGGAAGTATGTCGTCATCTACCAATACCTGGTATTTACTCGACAAACTGAATCCACAACACAGCCTATATTACGTAACTAAATTAATAGAGAACATTTACTTCTTGGACAAAAATTTATCGAAATTATAAAATGTGGTTCGCAATTTCGATCTTATTAGATCTCATGAGCTTGCGGTACAATAATAAATAAACTTTGAATCGATGAAGCCTTCAAATATTGTAACTCCATAATCACATTTAATAAAACACAGATGAGTTACAGAAAGTTTTTATTGATACCACAATAATATTATTTCGACATACAATGTTTTCTTCAGGTGGTGAAGTAATCTGATTACTGATACTGATTGATCAGATTACTTCACCACCTGAAGAAGACATTGTATGTCGAAATAATATTATTGTGGTATCAATAAAGACTTTCTATAACTCATATGTATTTTATTAATTGTTAAATAAACTTCCTTTTATGGAACAACTTCGGTTTGGTTAGTAATTTATAGATGATCCATATGGTGAGCTGATGGGATATAATAAGATAGAATTCGCGATCCACGTCTGGTAATTTCGATAAATTTTTGATTAAGAGCTAAGTATTCTTTATGGAAATACGTAGTGAAAGGATCAAAATTAAATTTTGCTTGGGCCTCCACCACTGAGTTTTTCTAGAAGTACCAGATAGGCTTTTGGGTTGTCTACAACACCGATTTAAAACCATCAAACCAATCCTAAGGAAGTACTACATACAATAATCATACACTAAAAAAATTCTGGTCAATAACAAGTGTAAATCAGATCCTTTGCATAATAGTGGTGTATACAAAATTAATTGTAAACAGTAACATAGAGGCAATTGTTGCCATCTAGTGGATTTTAGCTGCTAACAGAAGATTTTAAACTGGACAAGGCCTCACTGAGGTATTTAAACTTGTCCAGTTGAATCAACAACGCAGCCTACATACGTGAATTCACGTAAAGCTTATCAAAAACAATTATTATGTTTTTGATTAGAAATTTATCGAGACCACCAGACACGGACCGCGATTTCGCTCTTATTAGAAGCTCATCAGCGTGCCATAGACAATCTCGATAAATTACTGACCAAGCTGTAATGTAGCTGTAATCTAGTGGATTTTAGCTGCTAACAGAAGATAATAATTGTAAACAATGTGAATGTTATTATATAGGTCAGTCTGGTCGGAGCATTCTTAACCGTTGCAAGCTATAGGTTAATAAAAGAGGATTCTAATTTTGCTAATAATTTATTAAAAGATAATCATCATTTTCAAAATCAAGATATTCCTAATTATGTAAAAAAATCACATTTTGCTAATAAAGAAACTAAATTAAACGCTTTAGAAACTTTCGAAATTAAAGAGCTCTTTGCAACGATAAAGGTAACTTGTTAAACGAACAACTAGATTTAAGCCTATCACCGCTATTAATCCCTAAGATGTTTATTATGGGAAAAACCAGTAATTAACCTCATACACTGTAATATTATACCTAAGTTTACTGCCTCAGTTGTTACTAAACTCCTGTCGATGGCATAATTGCCGAAATACGTATAGAGTTTCTAAATAAATTTATGGAACATTTTCACCGAGTGTTTTTTTTTTTAATCTTTTGTCCTATTAAATATGTTCCACCTAGTGCCGACACAGTCCTCCGTTAATCTTATATAATAATTTAATAATTTTGTGGGGTATTGTTCAACAGTAGTTCGTAGTTCTGAAAATAGATGAATAAGAAGAAGAACAAATTTTGACTTGACAAGGAAAGGATTGTATGTCGACTGGAGACAGTCTAAGACTTTACGACAAAGCAGATGGTAAACGATAAAAAAAATCTTAAAGAGTCCTTAGAAAAAGGGATCGATACGTGTTACAAGCGTTTGTAGGTCAAGTACTTGATCTGTTTGAGTGATACGCTTGAAATCAGAACAAAAATTAACCCACGCCATTATCATTGCATATCTGGAGCCTTGAGATCAGATAAAAAAGTACGTTATATCTTCGGGAAATTTGTTAGTATATTGTCCGTTTATCATTTATTTAAATAGAAACTTTTGTATCTGGTTATTACACTCGTACAAATAAATTTCGAGCTGTCCATCATGTCTACCATCGTTTTTTAGTTTTGGGTCACAAACAGGATACAATTATAACATTTACTGTGCTTTACTGGTTTCAATACAGATTTTATCAATAGTACAGATTCACAAAATGGAAAATTAGAACATTAATCCAAACCTCTTTAATATAATGGACCAAATTAGCACCGGATTCTTTGTAAATATCTCACTAAATTTTGCAGGTTATATTATTGCTGTTTGTTCCATGAAAATTTCTTTAAATTGTTTAAAAATTTGTTTGTAGGTTCAACTTTATAAAAACTGTCTAGTTTTTGAGACAAGTTCTGGAAATCAAAAATTATTTATAAATTAGAAGGAAACCCTTAATCATTTAACAATATTTCTTAGAGAGTTATTCTTTTAAACTCAACAATTGCAGATATACAGTTTTCTTTATTTGATTGTCTTGTTCTTTACTTGATGAAAATTCATATTCAATAATGACCGTAGAATCGAAAAGCATGTGTATAGACATATAGGTATATGATTAGTTTCATACTCGAGCAACAATTTATAGTTTTATGGTAGTCTACCCCTTGAGGGTAGCAAATAGCGCAGTTACATGTACTCCTGAAGTTAAAAGAAAGTCATTGAACAGATTGAAGGGAAGAAGTTTGCACCAGGAACGCGCGATAGCTCTGTATATATTGCATATTAGGGAACTCGCGAATCTCGATTTTTCACATAGACTTAAAAAGCCCACCTATATATATATATATATATATATAATGAAAGTCACATAAATTTCCACAAACATGATTCTCTCCGCATTGTTTCGTTACTCTTTGGTTCCTTTAGCCCAGTAATTTTTGCTACTGAAATTCTTCATAACAAAAAAGTTTTCTTTGTTTTATTCTCATCAACTACCTACTAATGCTAGTGGACGGGGAGTTCCTCCCACTTACAATCTAGAGCAAAGCCGGAGAGTAGAGTGGAAAGTCTTTTTCAGCTTTATTTTAGGAATAATGGAAATGGGTCACCGAGCGGTGTGATCTAATGCTCTAGATAATTGCTTAGCATTCGGGAGGTCACCGGTTATAAACCCGAGTCTGGCTGCTCTGGTCCAAGTTTTCTGTGGTTTCCTTGGATCACTTAGGCAAATGCTGGGGCAGTAATATTCCACAGATAATATTTCACTTCTCTTCTGTCTTCATTTCGTCCGATTCATCTTTCTCTCCTTAACCACATCACCCACCTAACAACACGATTCCTGCAAGGAGGCTGAAGAGGGCTTTACGCTCTACCCTCCGGCTTTGCACTACAGTGTAGATCAGAGGGACTTCCCGCCCACCAGTACAAGTAGCTGGTGGGAATTAAACACAAAAGAGTTTTTTTTTTGGAAATGGTGGGTAGTGATTGGGAAGGGAAAGATGAGACGGAAAAAATGAATACAGAAGAAATATTAATGATTATCGGTGGAATATTATTACTACCCCAAAATTTGTCTAAATCATCCAAGAAAAACCAAAAAAAACTAGAACCAGGGCAACAGAATCGAACCGGTGTACTCCCGAATGCTAAGCTATGGTATAGACCTAGACCACTAGACCACGCCACTCAGTGAAATTTTAGGTTTAACATACTAGTACTAATCATTTAAAATAAAATTAAAAATTGTGACTTGTTTACATCAGTTTGCTTATTAAGAGTTAAATTTAATTCACCGTATCTGTTGTTTTATAAACGTTTCGGTATATTTGTTTTTATTTATTTACTTTGCTAGGATATATATTTTTAAATTATTGTTAAAATGGCGGTTTCTTCTAATATATGTGTTACGTGTGTTAAATTATATGCGACAATTTATTTAGGCACTCAAAAATAACATCGTCTTTAAGAAAACGTGGATTGTATCTGGCTTACAAATCCAATAACAACTTATTAAAAATTGTAGAAAAAAAGTTATATTCAAGGGTCTATAAAGTAGCTTGTGGATCTTGCTCAAAAGTTTATATCCAAACAGGGAGGAACTTCAAACTTCAAAACAATACACAAATAGTTAGTAAAACAAAAAATTGGTATTTAAGAAAATATGTTAAACCAAGAATTCATCGACTGGCATATCCTAAATTACTACTTAGTATTCGGCTCGAAACCGGATGCGCCTGGTCTGTAGGTAGAAGTCCGTTTCAATATTAATGCCATCAAAACGTTTCAACGACATGGAAATAAAATCTATGAACTTTTGCAGTTTTTACAGATTTTCTCTAGCATTTAAAAAGTTATTCAAATTAAGTGGAGTTTTGCAAAATTTATAAACACAATATAGAACTCTGTTATAACGTAAAAAAGATTCAATTTTTTTGAACGTATTCTGAAAATTTACGAGAGAACTATTGAATAACTTACAATTGATCCTAGTTAATTACAAAAAATGAAACTAGGATTATTTTTTTTCTTTACCTCTGATTAAAGGTAATTAGTCACATGATGGGGTTACTGAAAATTATGGGTGTAACACATTTAGATTATTTATACCATTTGTTTATTTTTATTTAAAATATATTTTCAATAATGTTCAATAAGATCCTTTTCTAATAAGAATATCGGTTTGTCTGAACTAAACAGACGACATAAAAATATGTTCTTTGTCTGTATTTTGTAGAAACTGTCAGACATGGATCGCGATTTTGAACTACTACGGCATGCTGATTGAACATAAAATTGTGAGGGTTATAAGAGGATTTTCTGTAAATGATACCGGTTTTATTTTTCGTGTAATAATTTTCTAAACTAACACTTATAAGATGATTTATCACGTACCATTTTCTTGGAAAACACTAAAGGTGGATATTTTAAATTTGGCATGGCAAAAAATTGTAAAAAATTAATACTTTTGATATTTACTTGATGAAAATCCATAATCCAAGGAATAAAAGTAGATTTTCACTATCTACAAATCTACTTGTTTGGTGTTTTTATTCCTTAAATTGTAAACATGCGATCTCGATCTCAATTTTCAGGGAAATTAGAGAGATTTAGCCCCCGGGAAGAAACTGTCGTAAAATAGAAAAAGCTCCGGAATTCTCGCGAAATACAAAGGACGCTTTAGTAATTATTGGTTTAAAGATCAAGTTAATATCAGAAAGATTTATTAATTTTTCGTTTTACTTTGTTATAATTACATTTCTGAAAAAACTACGTACTCATATGACTTACAATTAAAAATATTATGTTTCGCAATCACTTGGTAAAACATTTTTATAAAATATAACTAAAGAAAGAAAATATATACACTAAAAATACAAAAAAAATATTAAGGACATTATTTCACTTACTTTATCATTTATTTTTATTGTTTTTATTTAAATAAAATGAGTTTAAGAAGATTATAAACAAAAACTTTCAAAAAGTTCCTTTCTCTAGAGCTAAATGATCTAAAATAGCCTTTTTGATAATACAAAAATTCAAAATAAGTTCTCACATCAGTGAAAATTTAAAACTTTCGTCGATAAAATACACAAACTTTTTTCTCGTAATTTAAATATCCCATTAAAGGTATGATGAAACGAAGTAGATGGTATTTACATACCTTTATAACTTTCTGAATAAGATGTTGATAAAGCAAAAGAGGAAGGATCACGTCAAAAAGTGCTTCATCACACGTAAAAGAATATTTAGATTATTATTGATGAAAAAACGAAATATTGGAGCTTGAAAAGCTTTCTCGCAAGTATATTTCCAATATATATCAATTTTGTAGTGAAGTACTAATAAATCTAGTCGGGAAAATTCGCCAAGTGTAAAGATTTTATCTCGTAAATTGTAGCGGAGCAAGCCAACTTTGTTGTAAGATCTTTAGAGGTAGAACTTTAAGTTAGTACATAACAGACAGGATAACGCAACTGCTTCGCTTGTTTGTTGAGGACCACAGAGTCCTTTGAACTTAAATTTCAACTTTCTTTGTTAAACTTGATCAATAGCAGAAGCAGTAACCTCGATTCGTTTCGATGTTTATCATGAAAAAGGAAATGGTTTGATATGTAAGCGGATTCTATAGAAATTGGGACGTGTCATACAAAATTTTAAACAACATTTAATTTAATAAATCAAATTTTTATTTCCAATTAAAGAATCTATAAAACTCATTAAAATTTCATTGTATAAAAAATGAACAATTGTTTAAATAATTAATATAAATAAAATATAATGTTTTGACTCGCAAACCAATGCAATCTTCGGCCTAGTATTTTGGTTACAGTCCCTTTAGAAACGAAGGTGCTTGTTACAAAATTGTAGAACCACATTTTAAACAATTAAATTCAAAAATGTCTTTTGACGTCTTTCTGATAATTGTTTACTCTATATAACTACTTCTATCTCAATCAGAATTTATTTAAAAAAATATGTTAAATTTAATAAAATTAAGGCTATTAGAATTAGTTAATATCAGAAATTTGCAATAAACGAAATGAATTTTTACGAGACTTCGTTTTAAAAGACTAAAACTGAAATAACTCTGTAGGAATGCTAATGATGATCGGTTTTTAACATTAAAACGCATGTACCTGTTTGATGACGAAATAATGCAATTATCGAATAAAATTTTCCTTTCTGTAGTAGACTTAAAAAATATTTGAAACGCGTTCAAATTTTTCATCTTTTCAACCCCTTTCAGATACAATTTATTAATATTACGAGTGTCAACTTTTTTAATTATAATTATTTACTAATAAAATAGTAAAAGTGTTAGGAGAAATGTGGAGGTATTGATCTAGTAACAATAAATAATAATCAAAACACTTACCGGATTTCATTACTGCTAGGACAGCGGATTATTAATTAAATCTAAGCACATTTTACTCTTCTAATGTTCAAATCCATTACTTTTGTATAAAAATATTACCCTGGCGTTTTGGAGGTGGAGGTTGAGTTTTTGATTCCTTCTCATAACAAATTCGCAGAAAACAACGTAATGTAACGATAAAATATGTTCGCAAACATCACCATCATCGTATCTCAACCTCTTGAGGTAACACCGAATTAAACACAATCCGTTCTATTTTTAGGATTATTTGAGGAACAGTTGTTACATTTACTTCTCATGTTCTAATAGTGTGTTAAAGATGGGTGTTGTCGATCGATTTTAACGATTGCGACATTCGCACAATCGTTGAATAAAAATCAGTTCAGTCGTTGTCATTTTAGCCCCAGAGTTTGAGGCTACTTTTGATATAAAATGACATTCGATTCTTGATTGTTAAAGGTGCTAACATCTAGTACTCTTTCGGGCTTAGAAACAACTGAAATAAAACGTATATATACCGGCGCCTGCGTCTCCATCGAGCGACGCCGGCGTATCATCGAAGAAGGTCCGTTCAGTTTTATTTATCATTATTTAACAGAAACTGAAATGGCACGCCACAGCATAAAATAATTAATTAAGTTTACTTTATGTCTTGTTTTGTCAATATGGTTCGAATGTAAAAACTGGAAATTTGATTTTATAGTTTACTGTTATTTCATTTGTTGTTTTGTATGACGTTACTACAACGATAAAAATTTATCTACTTTCAATATTTTTTAAATTAAACAATAAATTTTAATATAATTCAAAATCTAAAAGCGCCAAAAAAGTTTTTTAAAAAAATATATATAGTAGAGTCATCTTCACTCTGTAAAAATAATTACTACGATTCCTACACCGATTTCTATTCTACCGATAATTTTTCACCCAATAACCGATCATCAATTGTCATGGAGACGGAGACAGACATGGAGTATTGTTATTGTTGTATAGTGTCAGTTTTGTTTGTAATACAACAAAATACAAGTACGAATTACCCACTTTTAAATTGTTAATGCGTGAGCTGTGTAATAAATATTGATAGATCATAATAAATTATCAGAAAAGTTTAATGAAAGGTATTAATTTTGAAAATTTAGTGTATAGTAGTTAAGTATTTACCGGTTAGTTTGTATTTATTTAATTACTATTACACTGATTGCTATATTTATTTTTTCCACTTAGTAATGATCTAATTCATTTTATATTAATGTTATTACTAATAAGTTTTTAATTAATTAATTTATTGTAGTATCCTAATCTTTGTATACACATGCAAAAAAACGACAACTTCTATTGAAGTACTCGTTGGCTGATTTAAAAAATCAGAGATTTAAGCATTAAAAGAATGGATTCGTTAATGTCTAGCAGTGCTATTTTAATAAATGATGCCAGAGCATGTGCTTCTCTTTTAGTGAGGAATAGTAAACTCTTCATCAATCCACAATATTGGCATAAAATTATAGTAAGATTTTACTCATTTAAATTTACAATTGTATGTTTAAATTGTCATAATTTTAGATTCATAACTGTGAAGGTATTCATAGGGATGTATTATTGAAAGCAGTTTTAGATACTACTTATCCTAATGATTTGATTCCAGTACATTTTAGAAAAGAAGAGCCTAATGCTTCATTTCTTGCTAGGAATTGTAAAACAGCAATTGAAAAATTGTGTCAGAACAATTTAATTGTTGCTAACCCTATGAATAACAGTTTACCTGTAAGTATTCATACATTGAATGTATTTTATTCAAAATTAACAGTTTGACTTATTTAACAGTTCAAGTTATCAATAATATTGGCATACTCAACCACAAATGATTTGCAAATAAATGTACAAGATAACGTGCTTGAAGTTCTTAATAAAAGATATAATTCCACCACAAAAACACTAAATTTAGATGCTTTTTACAAAGACCCAGGTAAGTACTGTTTGATAATAATTTAGAAGAAAATGAATGGTTTGTATTTCTGCAGATTTGGAAGAGTTTTGTGTGCTCTCTCAGCCAAAAATATTATATTTTGTTTTACATCTAAGTAAAAATTTAATTGTTCATCATCTTAAATTGAGCAATAACGATATAAGTGTTCTCAATCCTGTTGAATCTCTTTGGGGTGTAAAGAACTTGACCTCTCTAGATTTGAGGAACAATTCAGTAAGTGCTTTTTAAAATATTAAAACTAGAAGGTGTATAAAAAAATGATTAAAAATATATCCAAAATTTATTTTGTCATATTATTTGTGAAACTCCAGCATTTTTTTTAAATGTTAATATTAGTATGTGAGGAATAAAAGTTTGTGGTATATAGAGGTGAGTCATTTTAATATTATTCTATTTGCTTACCACAATCTCCTTTACTATTCCTTCTTTGTTAATATGTGAGGTTTGTAACATGTTAGAAAAGCAGTTACAACTACATGTTGCTTGGAGAAAAAGTAATTTTGTTTTCGATAACGACTTAATTTTTTTAAAGACAATTGTTTGCATTATATATTTTTATTTGTATGAGCTAGTTACGGCTTTTACTGAATATTATTAAAAAAATCACTTCTTTAAGTATACATATATATTTGTTTGTCACTTCAAGATTGATTCAATGAAAAAGCTGACTATTTTAACTTCTTTATCAATTCATGATCTTTGGCTTGATGGCAATCCATTGTGTGATGAATACGACGAATATACATATGTCCAAGCAGTAAAAGAAGTATGCCCTCAGATAGAAAAACTCGTAAGTTTTGTATAACATGTACCCTATCTTGTTGATAACAAAAAAACTCTTTAGGATGGAATGATACTTCGACAGGGTGGTTTTCCCGCATTTCGACGTAATTACCTGTGCAATCCAGAATGTCAGGAAATGATTGATTATTTCATGGAACATTATTTTACAATCTACGATAAGAAAAACGAACGCCATAAACTGTTAGGAATTTACGAACAAAACGCAACATTTTCTATTACAAGTAGATATCTTATAGGACAAAGTACATCTTCAACTGCCAGGTAAATGCCAGTTAATTTTATATTACATAATCTGTTTTAAAGATCTTCCTTTCCATTATTAACAGTTTTCTTTTTATAGCTTGACACCCTACAAACTCGTATCAAGAAATATTCGCACTTTATCGGATCTAGCGAAAAGCGATGAAAATCTTGTGATAGGCAATGAAAAAATCATTAAAACAATTCGGAATCTTCCACCAACTGAACATGATCCCTATACATTTACTGTTGATCTCATGCAATGCGCAGTAAGTTAATTATTCCTTTTTTTTTATTTAATTTTACATACTTAAGTGGTCAAATTCTAAGAATTTTTTAATTAAGTTTATTATTTCAACTATTAAGTTAGTGAAATTTTGTTAGGGCGAACTTATTTCATTGGTGGTGAACGGCGTGTTCCGCGAATCCTCAGACAATCTTTCGGCACCAGAGAGAATTTTGGGTTTCACGCGTACGTTTATTCTTTGTACAAATGATAATAATGAATACCGAATCATCAACGAACAGTTGCATGTCAGTAATGCAACTACAATTCAACAGCAGCGAGCGTTTAAAGTAGTTAAAGTGAAAAAAGAAAACATTTCTCCCTTTTTATTCTCCGAGACAGAAAAAAAGGAAATGATTGAAGCAGTCAGAACATTTACTTCAATGAACGCAGAATGGTCGAGAAAGTAAGATAATTATTTTAATTTTGACTGGTAATACTAATACTTATAACACTTATAGATGAAAAAGTTTTAACAGCAACTTGAAAAAAAGTTAAGCTTTTTCCTTTTACATCAACATTACTAACTATAGTTTTTTACCCACATTGTTATGAATAAAGTTAATTGAGTTCACTATAAAACATTTTGAATATTTTTGGCAATAATGATATTTCATTTCTTCAAATAGTTGTTTGCATTGGCCTTTTAAATAACGAAAGTTAATTCCCATAATGACTTTGAGTGAAACGAAGTTTAAACGTTCACAAATTTATTTAACAAGACAAAATTTGACAATAAGATTTCACCACATCTTCTGAAGCTGAAGGATGTAAAATAAACACTCTTCAGTTCTTAAAAATGTCCCTGTGAGGTGAAACATTTTTGTAAACTGATAAATATGCTGAACGTATTTATCTCAATTTGCTATCAAAATTAGATTTTATAATTGTCAAATACTTTTAATTAATACAGCTTATGGAATAAACAGCAAGTATCTTCTTTTACTTTATGTACTACTTCCATAATCATATGAAAATATAAACTGAGATAACACACATATGTATTTAGATATCATGTACCTACATTAAAAGTTCTGTCGGTAACATTAAGTTTGGGTTTTTATAGATGTCTTGAGGAGTGTCACTATAATCTCCCAAAAGCTTTATCATTGTTTGTGGATTTGTACAAAGTGGATAATATTCCTGAAGAAGCATTTCAGAGGTAACTTCGACGAAATAATATTGTAAATAAAAATCGTGTTGGATAAGTTTGAAATTGTGTTTATTTAATTCAATAAATTGTGAAGTAATTGTATGCTATTGTTTTATTTGTAGCGATTCAGTCTTTGTAGATAAAGAAAATATTAACTCAGAAGACCAAGCATCACTACAAAAAAATACCAAATTACAGAGACATTCTGAAAAGTGCCCTTATATTGAGTATATTTTTCAGAACTTTGCAAACAATACGCTACCAACATCAACAGTACCTAAAGGTAATAAATGTGTAATTTTGTACAGATTCACTAGTCAGATTTTTATTAAACATTGTAAAATATTACAATTTTTTAATTTTTAATATTTTAAATTATTTAGTTATATTACTTTGTAGTAGTACAATTCTAAAACATTTCTTTTGTACTTTTTAATTTTGCTGTATTTTAGAAAATTTTTATAAAAATATCCAATATGAAACACAAAGTGTACATGAAAATCCTATTTTACTGAAGAGTGTTAGTTATCAACCCCACAATAATTTAAAACAGACAGAAACAAATACAGACAAAGTTCTTCATAAACAAGATAAAACCGACTGTAGTAATTCTAGCAATAATTCCTCATTTAAAATAAAAATTGATCAACTGAAAAAGAAGACACTTAATAAAAAAGCAGTATCAACAAATGTACCGATAAATATTACACAAAAATTACAGGAAGAGAAGTTTGTGGTAATTTAAAACCGCAAGTAGTTGTTTCGTTTTTAACAATTTTAAATTACAGAATTACACTATCCTAAAAGATTTTCTGAAAGTCGTACAAAAGCTTGTTTTCGAAGGTAATTTAAAACAAATAGATATCGAAGTTGAACATCTTATTAAAAAAATACCCACCTTAAAAAACGTCTGGGACACCATAATAAAAATTTATTTCAAAATGGGTAATTTGGAAAAGGCAAGATATTTTCGTACAAAAGCTATGTCATATTTACAAGGTACTTTTGAAGGTATGTTATTTAATATTCTCTAATTTATCGAAACATTAATTTTATTTTTACTTTTTGTAGTCAATAGTTTACTACGTAGTTGTATTGAGCTAGAAATGTTACACGGTAATGAATATGAAATTTTTAAAATAATTGAAAATGAATTTAATATATCAACCGAAGTTATGAAAGACAAAATAAATTTAGTAGAATTGCTATTACAAAACGGAAGAGTTGAATCGGCCAGGTAACAAAATAAATAAACATTCGCCTTTTGTGAACAGCGTATTTTGAGTTATTTAGAGGTTGTTGATGGAATCAGAAAAGTTTAAAAACGTGTCCATAACGGTCAATTAACCTTATATATTTTTAATTATCAGGAAATTTATGAAACTAACATACGAAAATATGATGATAAAGAATGTACCACAAGATATTCAGACATTTGCCACAGCAATGTCCTCCTTTTATGAGAAGTACGCGATCAGATTTTATTTTACAGAATATTCTATTGAAACTTCGTGTAAGACTAATACAGAAGTAAATACTACATGTAAAGGAAATAAAACAAGTCAATTAATGGTAACAAAAAAGATATAGTTGAGAATGCAAATTATATAAAATTAATAGAGGAATATTTTTGATATGAAAATACATTTAAATTAATTGAAATCCATTTTATTCACAGCATGGGGAAAGTCAAAAAAAGGCGTTGGGACATATTAACGAAAACATTACAGTTGGTACAGACGGTGCAGAATTCGAAATGCGAGTCCGTAACTGTATAATTAAAAACATGGATAAATCGGAAGTATGGGCAGAAGTATACAGAACATACTTTTTGTTAAAAGATGGTGAAAAAGCAAAACGTGTAAGAAGGATTGTAAGCAAGGCACTTCAAGGCGAAAAACGTATGAATCTTGATATAAAATTAAATTTTAATTTATAGCAATTAATTTTTTCTTTCTAAAACAATCTTTAATTGTGCTAGCTTGCCACGCGGGCGGCCCAGTTTCAATTTTGGGCCGATAAAGTACTTTTTTCTTACATTAGGTAAAATACGTTGGTCGAGTATCGATCACGCGCAATTTATAATTTTATTAAAGCGATCATTATTTAGGTAATTATCAAAAATTGAAAATGCTCACAACGTAAGTGAGTGAAACACGTGTCCGCATTTTTCTTAAAGTGTTGTGGTAAATTGGGGTAAGACATTTTTTGAATTTTATTAGGTAATTATCAATTGTTACATTAATAAAGAAAAATATTTATAAAGCCTAAAACTGGCAGATTTGTTAAAACATCAATGTGCATAATATTAGTTTTAAAATTATAACCATTATATTAAAAAAATGTTTTCAGTAGACACATTTTTGTACGAAATAGCACTTTCCAATCGTGAACTATCTGCTTCTAAAGAAGCTCAGGTAATATTAGAAAATTTGGAAAAAGAATCGACATCTACAATATTAGACAAACTGAAACGTTTGCCTATTTCCCACAGCTTAAAGTATATAGAATTTTTGCTTAAAATTCGCATGAATTCTCAGGCAATGTATGTATAAAAAAGTTTTGTTGTCTTAGAAAATACGAATATTTTCTTATTTTTAGGGTAGTTACAAAATTATGCAACAAAATTTTAATAAACAGGAGTGCTACTACCGAACGTGTATATTTCATAAGCAAGTGTAAAGCATTGGAAAAAGAACATAATATGAAATTTAAATTTGATGAGTGATGAAATTGGTAAATATCAATACTTTATTTGTACTATTATTATATGACTTTTAAATACCAGTACATCCCAAAACTATTAATAACGTACCAAACCTAAGCCAAAGGTTTTAAACCAAAATGAAAATCCAACATTTGCTTTCATTTTACATTAGTGATCATACTTTTCCTTTTCCACTTTTACACATAATTATTTTCAATTCTTTGCTTTCATTAATTTCATATTTGAAAGATCATTCTGTAAAATAACAAATACAAGAAAGATTTCGTATTGACTTGTAAAAGCTGATGAGAAAAACTAGATTACTTTTCTTAGAAGCATGCAATGTGAGTTTATACCTACTGTATTAATGTAACAATTTATAATTATTATATTTATTTACTTTCAGTAAAATAACCATATTTTTAAACTGAATTAGTTTCATCTTCGGTGTGGACAATTTAATACAGAATTTAACGTTTTTTTATAAGAAATTACTTTTATTTTATTATATATTGTTATTTTTAATTTTATTTGTAAAAGTGTACGAGTTATTTTTCTATTAAATACTTATTTTTTTCATGTCTTTATGCTAATAAGAAGAAAAAAACAATACCCCTGAAATAAAATATAATTTTGAAACAGAACAATTATTTAAAACAAAACAAAATGTATGTATATACATGCCATGTGCTTAAAACTCAATATTGAAGGGATAATTCTTGTGGTCCTGGAACTCTGGAAAGTGGCAGATTCTGTCATTTTTGTTTAAGGAATCTAGATAAGCCACATCATCTTCATCTAATTTGAAATCAAAGATGCTGATGTTTTCAAGTATTCTTGATTTAGTAATTGACTTTGGAATAACAGCAATGCCCAAGGAAACCTAAGCAATAATCATGGGAAAATAACATATATAACAAAGGTTAGGATCAAAATATTACCAAATAGTTTAAGACAACTTGTGCAGGTGTCTTATTGTACTTTTTACCAATTGCAAGCACCCGTTTATCAAGTATGGTGGGATGTGGGTAACCAGGAATTCCTGCATTTTCAACTCTTCCAAGTGGACAATAACCTACTATAACAATATTCTTTTCGGCACAAAACTTAGTTAGTTTTTTCTGATTAACATTTGGATTGCATTCAACTTGATTACAAACTGGTTTAATTTTAGCACTTTCTAAGAGTCTAGTTATCTGTTGACTATTAAAGTTAGAAATACCAATACTTTTTGTTAGGCCTTGTCTAACACATTCCTCCATTCCTTCCCATGTTTCTATAAAATCAACATCACTAAATGCCTCAGGACATTGTCCAACAGGCCAGTAACTTGCATCTTCCTAAAACATAACCAGTATAATTAAATGAACAGTTTGAGTAATATTGGCATAATCAAAAACCTATCAGAATATAACTGTATAGTAATATGTAATGAAATAATGCAACAATATTTCCTAAACTAATAATACAGAGATCATATATAATACCAATAGAGAAATAACATACTTTGAATGCAAAGGGCCAGTGAATTAAAAATAGATCCACATAATCCAACTGGAATTCCTTCAAACTCTTCTTGCACATAGGTACAACCTTATCTTTTGCCATAAAATTGCACCAAAGCTACCAATAGTTTTTAAATTTTGTACTTAAGTTTACCATATTTTATAACTTACTTTAGTAGTTATGAATACATCCTCACGTTTAATAACTCCTTCCTTAATTTTTTCGCGTATTCCTTCGCCGACATCTGCTTCGTTTCCGTAAAACCAAGCACAGTCGAAGTGTCGATAACCAGCATCAATAGCATCTTTAACAGCCTGTGCTGTTTCCTTTCCTCCCTTTAAAATAAAACTAGGTATAGATGATAATATAGTAACAAATAATTTGTAAATACCTTGTAAGTTCCCAATCCCACAACTGGCATTTCGAGTCCATTATTCAATTTTAATGTTTTAGACATTTTTTTATTAATCTAAGAAACTTCTAACAGGAACGTAAATAGTTATATAATCAAACGAAGACGTCTTGTTAAATCAAATGAATAAACTGATGTTGACACAAACTTTGATGCAGATAGAATGTATATTTTCAAATACTTTTTAAGTTGATAAAAAGTATTGTAATCGTAAAATGTAAACAAAAACAAAAAACAACTAAATTACGTCATTTGTGTAATCAAATGTCATAACCTCATAACAAAAAAAGAAAGGTTTTAAATGATGGTGGTAACAGTAACTTAAAAGTACATACTTTAAGTTTTTTATAGCCCTTTAAAAAAATATTTTCATAAAATGACTATGCTAATTATTTATGAATAGAAGAATGGATTCTTAACGGCTTTAATTAATAATTTCGAACCACTAAGGTTAATTTGAACATACCCAAAACATTTTCCCATATTAAATTCCCGTTATGTATTATAGCGACACCAGAGATCTCTCCTAAATTCTTATAATAACCTTAAAATTAGCATTAAATTAAAAAGAAAAATAGATTTTGCAACAGATTAAGGACTAATTACATTTGTTTTTAAATATGTCTACCAGATGGTAAAATTCCAATATTTTATAAATTTATATTCTTTTAAAATTATAACCTAGGTATCCAATTTACCAAAAAGGGGGACCACAGTTACGAGTATTTTTACCTAATTTTTGGTTAAAACTTGTTAGGACAGAACAAAAACAACCTCAGAATGTTGTCCAGTTTCAGTGCTCAATGGAAATGACGAAACATGATATTAGAAACTATTTGGAAAAGATTTACAATATTAAAGTTGTAGATGTTCGTACACGTATTGCGTTGGGAAAAACGCGAATAGTTGACAAAGGCTATGTGACGAAAAACGATGATATCAAATATGCATATATAACATTGGTATATGATATACCACTGGTAATAATGCTATATTTATATAGTTTCTGTTCTAGCCAAAAGAAGAAAATTTTGAGTTCCCTGACATATTTCCAAAGGAAAAAGATACAAAAGCAGCTGATGAAAAAACACTGGATGAAATAAAGGATGAGCATAAGAAATTCCTAGAAAAGAACAAAGATCGACATAGTATTCCTGGTTGGTTTTCAATTTGAGTTTAATGTCTTGATTTAAAAGTATATTTAGTAATCTTTTTAAATAATAAAGGAAAAATAAGTAATTCCTAGACAAGTGTTGTGAATTTTATGCCAGTAAATAAATAAAAATAATGGACTTTCAATATTTAATTGAAAATAACTTTACAAAATAATTATTTACACCACATTCACTGATGGTGCATCAGGTTTAATAGCTTTGATGTCACTTGAAGGATACTGTGGCAATATCTCCTCTTTGGGTTCCACTACAGACACATTGTCTGGCAAAGGCCTCTTGGGGCCCATTTTACCAGTTGGATCCCAAGGTAACATGATTTTAACCTAAAACAATTGAAGTGAACAACTAAAATGAAAATTTGAAACTATGATTGGTTATTAAGTTGTGTTTGAAAATTAGTTGTGCTAGAAATTATATCCATTTTTGCAATCGACATTTTCAAAGATAAAATGGAAAAGGTTCAAATGTTCCTTTCAATAGTATCGCCATATCAACTATTGATAATAAATACTTCTATAGTGGATCAAATATTAGATACACATAACACACAACTTAACACCCCACTAATAGTTTTATCATGCTCATGGATAGCCAATATTTCATAACAACTCACCTTAATTCCTAACACTCCCTGTCTCAACAGTACATGTCTGGTAGCTGTATCAACATAATCATTGCAGGGGTCTCCTGAATGAATCATTAATCCGTCAACAAATTTCATTGACTTGGCTCTTTGTCCTCTTAATTTTCCAGAAACAACAACTTCACATCCTATAAAAAATAATGGCTTGTATTTATAGCCAGTAAAACAATTCCTATGTTTACCCTTCGCTCCTGCTTCCATTATAAATCTGAGAACACCATAACAAGCCCTCCGAACAGCCAAGCCTCCAATTAACTTGTACCTTAGTGATTCAGCTTGAGCAATAGCACATAAACCGCGAGTAGCTACTTTTTCGGCATATAAATCTACCGATTGTTCAGGGAAATTAAATCTTTTTTGTACAACTGACGTTAGTTCCCTAATACGTCTGCCTTTTTCACCTAAAACGTTTTGCGTTCTGGTTGCCATAATGATAATTTCTGTTTTTGTGGGAGTGACTCGCACTTCCACTCCAGAATAGCCATCTTCAGCTAATTCACGAGTCAAGAATTCGTTTAATTCTGCTTTGAAAACACCATCTGCGACAAACTAAAAGCATTTAATTAAAGGTTATACATGTTACATTCCTGTAATCTGTGAATATTTTGGTCATCATATAAAAGTGAAATTACTTAATGCAACCATTATCAAGATTGCTACCTCATTTATAAAAGAACATAGGATTTTTTGTAATAAAATTAGGTTTACCTTACGTTTTTTCGAAATAGAAGTCGTCATTTTGAATATTTACTTTCAAGTTTAACGAAACTTGGTTAGAAAGAGCAAAGTTGTCACTTCATTGCCGGCAACTAAAATAGCGGCACAAAAGTAACTAAATGCAGTAAGATTAAAAATTCCTACTGTTCGCACAAACAATTTGAATTTGAATTCAGGTTATTAGGTATATAACAATAAAATATCAAAAAAGTATTATAGTCAAATATTTAAAAATTAAATCAAAATATATTTAAAAAAAATAAACAAATGTTTTGATAGTTTTGATCCGAATAAAAATATTTATTGGTTTCAAGGTTTTAATAATTTATTCGAGTTTCCAAGGGCACTTGTTATTTAAATAAAAATAATAAGAAAATGTGGTAATTGTATTGTTGCAGTAACTTAATTTTGAATAAATTACAATAATAAGAAAATTAGAATCATCTACAAATGCTGCTGCATAATGATGAATTATATTTTTGCGTGTACTAACTAGCAATTCGTAAATATAAATAAATTAAAGGAAATTACATACTGCAGTTATTTACTATAAATTGTTAGAGCATCTGAGGAAAAGTTTCGCAGATTTATTTTTCAATTTTTACGATTATGTTTTTCTTAAGAAAATTTTTAATAATTTCCTTACTTATAACTTATTCACAAGGTTTGTTTAGTTTTTATTAATTGTGTAAAATTTAAAATCTATGTAGCAATTTTAAATAACATTTACTATACGTAAATTTATTTTTTTTAGGTGATAATGGGAACACTTTTCCTATACTTCCTCTGGGAGATGCATTAAAAATATTTAATGGAATTCAGCCAAATTTAGATTTGCTGTACCTGTTAGGTCAAATAATTGTGAATGAAAATGACGTAAAATTTTATCTGTACACTCAAGAAATTGATGGTGAATACATAGAAAAATCTGATGTAAATAACATAAATCCAGATTTAGAAGTAAAAATGATAATCCACGGATGGGGCGAAAATTCAAAAAAGGATTGGTACAAATCTATAACAAAAGAATACTTGAATAAACAGAATTACAGCATTGTTCATGTCGACTGGGAGAAACCGTCAGGTTTCGATTATATCCTTTCTGCTATGAATTGTAAAGAAGTAGGTAAGTTGTAAAAGTGACATTAAAAAATATTTTTAAGGGTAGTAGAAAAAATAAAATTGCAAGACTCTTCATAATCACAGGATCGTCAATCCAAGACACGCATCTCCACTCTTTCCTATTCGGAGCCAACAATAATTTAGCATTTAACAATTACGATTAGTGATGTTCTTCTGCATCTGCAAGTTTTAAAATGTTCTCTAATTCTAGTCTTAAGATAACATTTTAAAAGTTACGAATACATTAAACAAATTTCTATGCAAATCATTTACTGTTGGAAAATCACAAGTTTGACAATGATTACAAAATTTTACATACTTATAATAAAGGGAAAAACTAAACACTTTAGAGTCGTAAGAAATAAACAAAACAAAAACAAAAATTCAGAATTATTATTAAATGATCAATTAGAACTTCACTACCTTTAAAACTATTTTAAAACAACCCTCACATTCACTGAGTATATATATATATATATATATATAAGACGTATTTTTGTCAGTGGAACACCGAGCGGCGTGGTCTAGAGCTCTAGACCATTGCTTAGCATTCGGGAGGTTACCGGTTCGAACTCAGGTCTGGCTGCCCTGATCTGATTTTCTGTGGTTTCCTTGGATCGTTTAAGCAAATGCTGGGGTAGTAATATTCCACAGATAATCTTTCACTTGTCTTCTGTCTTCATTTCGTCCGTCTCATCTTTCTCTCCCTAACCACATCATCCACCCATTCCCACGATTCCTGCAAGGAGGCTGAAGATGGCCTTACGCCCTACCCGCCGGCTTTGCACTACAGTGTAGGTCGGAGGGACAGCCCGCCCACCAGCACGAATAGCTGGTGGGAAAGAAACACAAAAAAAGTTACCGAAAAAATTATCGTGGAAATAAATACAATTTGTGAAAATTTTTACCGTTTTGTTTTTTATTTATACAAAGTAATAAAATTGTAATTTTCAGTTTCTTTGTTTAATTAAATTTTTACTTCTCTTTATTTCATTTCTTTATTGCCTTGTTAATAATATTCATTGCCTCTACGAATTAAATAATTGTACAGGTCAAATAATTGGAAGATTCTTAATAAATCTGAATGGGAATCAGAGGATACCCTTAGATAATATTCACTTAATAGGGCACTCATTGGGTGCTCACGTAGCCGGGTTTGCTGGGAAGGAAGTCGAAAAAGAAACGGGAAACAAAATAGGCCGTATAACGGGTTTGGATCCTGCTGGCCCTTATTTCGAACATCCTTTCAAAAATCCTACAGAACGTCTTAGTAATAACGATGCTAAGTTAGTGGATATTATTCATACCGATGGGGGCTTTTTTGGAGCAATTAATCCGATGGGTACGATAGATTTTTATGTAAATGGGGGAGTACGGCCCCAACCCGGTTGTACGACTATTGCTTTTGTTACTCCCACCAATTTGGAGTCTTTGGTACCTGTAGGTATGTAACATGAATCATTAGTAAAAACACTAGGGTGGTATTAATTTTATTATTTTTTTCCGCAAGTTCTTTAACATTTAAAAAAAAAATGAGAATTGAGAATCGGTCCTCTTGTGAACAAAAAAAATTAAAACTTTCAAAAATAATTTACCTCATTTAGAAGAACGTTACTTATTAAAAAATTTGTACAATAACTTTAAAAACTTTTTGGTTTTTAAGACTGATTGGAAAGTCACTAAACAAGAAGTTTTCGTAAATATATTTAAAAAAAAGTTGACTAGAGAACATATGGATAATGGATCATTTTTTTTGTAAACATGTAATGCTTAGTGCCGTTTTTCAGACAGGGTGTACCGGGTTTAGGCTCAAGGCCCTTTCAAGAGATGAAAATTGAAGTTATTGCTGTATTATCTTGAAATAAGATATTTCGCTAAGCGTGTTGTAAAAAAATGCAATTCTTCAGTTTTTACTTATTTTATTTTGATTTTACAAAATTTTTCTTCGGTATTTTTTTTATTGCAAAATCAACTAATAATTGATCGAAATTAATTTTTGATAATAAATCTGACTCAATACTCATTATCTACAAATATTTTATTAATTGATCATTTTAATAATTTTCAATTTTGAGAATGTTTACTCTCCTGTACAATTATTATAGTTACTTTTAATGTTAAATCAATTCGTAGATAAGTCTGTATATTGGGAAAAGTGTAAGATAACTTTTCTCTTTTAATTGATAAATACATATCGTTTTTTAATTTTTCATTAATGTAATGCTTAAAGGAAATGAACTCGCTGATAAAATCTTTACACAAAACATCTTTATTATATATAATTTTATGTAGGAACTTTTAATTTCATTGGGACTCAATTATGAAAGTCACGTAAAAGATTTAAAATTGTTGTGAACTTTTTTATTTCTCTTAAATATAAATATAAACAGTCGCATGCGAAACAGTATTTAGGGCAAGCTTCTAAAGGGTGCATGACACGTAATTGTATGAGTAGTCATGAGTAGAGAAACGTATTAGGAGAAGTTTCAATGTACGTTATAGAGGGAAACTAAAAAAAAAAACAATCCATTTCCGATGGTTTACACGCAGTAGGGTCATAAGATACTTACCTAGTCCTAACCTAACCTAACCTAACCTGACAGCCTATTCTAATCTAATATAACCTAAATTACCTATATAAAATCCAAAATTAGTGACGGTTCAACATTTAAAGCAAGCTCACAAGGGAATGGGCCCGCATAATTGGAAAAACCTAATCTAACCTATCGTAACGTAATCTAACCTAATTAATTTCAAAATATACAGAAAAGAAATTAAATAAAAAAACTTTTCGTCGAATTCAGTTTCGGATACTGACTTAGTCGCTGCCAAGACTTCGTAATACCTTCGCCCACTTTGTCACCGCAGAACGACTGAAGATGTTAGTTGTAGTTGCTGACGAGACGTCTGGACGTAACCATTTATTTAGAGTATGTCTTTTTAGGCCAAATATGAATTCTACTGGGGTTTCTGAAAGAAACTGTTTCATTAAAGTTGCCAAATATAACGCTTGCCCTTTAGTCGCGTACCCTAAATACTGAGCTACTGCCAAATATTTGATTAATGGACAAGAAATGTTACTTTTTAGATTATATCCAATATTGAAATTGCTTTTTTCGCTTAATTCTTCAAAATGAGTGTTCTATGAAATCAACCAATATGATATATAAAATTGCTTTATATATATATACTCATCGAAATGATCTCTTAAACCTAATAAATCTGATTCTAAGAACTTTGATAAATTATATTTTTTATTGAGTTAATTCTAGTACAATATTCTGTTTCATCGGAAAATAAATCAAAAACTCAATGTTTGTGTTTCCTTAAAGGGGCCTTCGTTATTGTTGGCCCAGGGCCATATACGTCTGAAAGGTGGCACTGATAATAAATGTAAACATGACTTTGTTTGTATTTTGGTACCTATTTTTTTTTAGTGTTTTGTAGTCATGTTAAAAGTTACTCGTATTTCATCGAATCTATCAATTCTGACAGCTATCGGGCTATCAAATGCGATTCCTGGAAATCTTATGAACGGGGGAATTGTAACATGAATGAGAAAGCTACGTTTGGAGCTAATGTTGAACCTGGTAAAACTGGGAATTATTTTATTGCAATCGATCATTAAAAAAAATAAAGAGAAGTAATAAACATCTATGAAAATTTGCAAATAATAAAAAAATTAAGCATATATAATTACATATATATTTATATATATTAATATTTTTTTCCACGTATGCAATTCTATTGTTAGATAGATACATCTAAATGTAACTTTTACACACCTGTTGTTCAATTTATTGTAATATTCACTTTCTGAATATCGTTAACTCGCAATTGTGCATTGTGCAGTATATTTTTTTAGCAAAGTTAGAATCAATTAAATTAATGCAAAACTACAAGGCTTTTTGTCTTTTTACTACCATTACATATCCTTTCGTTCTTTTAACAAGGTCGTGGAGTTCTGCATAAAACATAATCAGTAATTAGTTACTTTTACTAACACACATTCTTTCAGTTTTCATTATACAATTTATAGAATCAATGCAAGTTATAATTATTAAAGGTATTGGTCGAATTACTGAATTTAATAACTCCTTAAAAAGAAAAAAATACAAATAAAAAATGTGTTTTGTTGTTCCCGCCAAATTATTTGTTTTATTAATAGTTTTCAAAGTGTGTAACGGTAAGTATGTATTAAAGTCTTCATTTCTTAATTTCTTCTATACATGACAATTTATTTTAGTAATATTAATAGAATCAAAGCTCGGGTTTTTATGAAACATTTTATAAAATAATGATAAACAAATGAAATTGCAAATAAATGTCTCAAACAGTTTATATTACTATTACTTTACCTGTTCCAGGTATAAACATTTTGTACTGTAACATTAAAATTTAGTATTGCATTTGTATACTTGTGAACAAGGTTTAATAAGCCGAAACATATGTAGAGTTTCTAATATAAATTGTTTGAGACATTAATTTGCAATTTCATTTGTTTATTATTATTAATTTATTTTAGGGTATAATTTTAATTTAGAAGATATATTTGATTTTGTTGGCGGTATCAAGTTTAATCCGGCAGAGTACCTTAAGGTGAATAAAAGGGATATTTTTTTCAATCTACATACTCCTAATTATCCTTATCCAAGAGAAATCGATGAAGATAATCTGGACATTGTTGAAAATGATAAGCCTGTGAAGGTTTTACTACATGGATGGGTTGGAAATGAAAACGTTCGCACGTATCAAAATATAACGAGAGAATATATGAAGAAAGGAAATTATAACATTATACATGTGGATTGGAGAAATGTTGCCGTTTTGCCATACGCAGTTGCATCATTTTGTTCGAAAGATGTGGGTAAGAAAACAAAAATAATTTAAAAGAAGTCACTAATATATATGTATACGTACGACAAAACCAATTTTTTTTGTAAATAGTTTCTGAAAATAATGTGCTGCATATATGTGATCTTTTAAAATATATGAGAAAAATTTTGATATAGATTTCTATCCAGTAGTTTTTCTAAAGAACAATATTTCCAGAAAAAAATGAATAATCATATCATATTAACGTCACAGGTGGGCAGAGTTTTAGTGCTTTGTGTTCGAAAATGTGCTTCTAATCATTTCAGAACTTAGAAGCACTGTATTACGAATTATTTTAGGTATAAAATTGCTTTGTAATTTGTAATAATTTTGATCGATTCAGCGGTAGGATAATTGTAAAACATTATTAAATATTATAGACAACTATAGAAACACAAAGTTAATGTTTTACACTTTTTATTATAAACTCTAACAATTGTTGCGACTAATGCAGTCATCTTCAGAGTTATATTACAACTAACTTATATCTATATAACTTAAAAAACAAATTTTTTGTGTTTCATTCCCACCAGCTACTCGTGCTGGTGGGCGAGCAGTCCCTGCGACCTACACGGTAGTTCAAAGCCGGAGGGTAGGGCGTAAGGCTCTCTTCAGCCTCCTTGCAGGAATCGTGGGATTGGGTGGGTGGTATGGTTAGGGAGAGCAAGATGAGACGGACGAAATAAAGACAAAAGAGAAGTGAAAGATTATCTGAGGGATATTACTACACCAAATGATGCCTAAATAATCCAAGGAAACCGCAAGAAACTTGGATCAGAGCAGTCGGATCCGGATTTGAACCGGTGACCTCCCGAATACTAAACCACGCCGCTCGGTTAAAAATTAAAAGGTACAAGCTAATTTATAGTCTACACACATATACACATATATATGGTGCCAAATTATCTATTTGTCATGTTTGTGACTGATTAAAATATCGGAGTATTTAGTCTTTCTGTTAAATCATTGGTTACATTTAATTTTATGTTGATGGCTTTCTGAATTTCTAATTTTTTTACTGTTACAATCACTAAATTCAATTAATAACAAAATTCAATTTACAATGGAGTTAGAAAAAGAACACACTTTAAATTATTTAGACATTAGAATAACACAGGTTAATAATAGTTTAGAATATGATATTTATAGAAAAGAAAAATTTTTAGACGTAATTATTCCATTTGAATCAAATTAGGATATTAATATGAAATTGTCTACATTATATAGTTTAATCCATAGGTTAATGAATTTTCCTCTAAATCAACAGAATTTTGCAAAAGAATGTAACTTTATTAAAACAATAGCCAAAAATAACGGGTTCAATCCGGTATTAATAGACAAATTAATAAATAAAAATCAAAAGAAACAAATTCTAAAACAGTTCTATCTTTTCAATAGCAACATAAAAGAAACAACATAAAAATGTTAGCTCACAAATTTGAAATAAATTAAAAAATACCTTAAAGAAAATTTTCAACAAAATTGATAAGATACATAGGCAGAATCTGCCTATGGCGTACTGATGAGATCTAATAAGATCGAAATCGCGATCCACGTCTGGTAGCTTCGATAAATTATTTTGTTCTTATTAATTTGATTACGTGTCCTGTCACGTATGTAAGCTGCGCCGCCGATTCAGTTAGACAAGATAAGATGTCTAACGTTATGAAATACGGCAATAGCAGCAAAAGAAGCTGGATGGCGACATACTGCCATATCGACGTTTTATTTAAGATACATAAACTCAAAAAATCTGGAGTATATAAGATATCTTGTAATAACTGTGATGTTACTTCTCTAGGACAGATTGGGAGGAATTTTGACACTAGATAACACTATAACAATATATAACCAATGAAAATTTAACAGAAGGGCTAAATACCCCAATATTTCGATCAGTCACAGACATGACAAATAAATAATTTGGCACCAAAATGTAACAATTCTAAGAAATATATATATAAATATATATTATTATATATATATTTATATATATATTTCTTAGAATTATATATATGTATATGTGTGTGTATACTATAAATTAGCTTATACCTCTTAATTTTAAGTTAGTTGTAATATAACTCTTTGAAGATAACTGCATAAGTCGAAACAATTGTTAGAGTTTCTAATAAAAAGTGTAAAACATTAACTTTGTGTTTCTATAGTTTTTTATAATATTGTAATTTGTATTTCAAAATCTGCAAGCTCTTAAATGCAGTGTAATTTCAAATGTAATTGGGGCTTCAAGAACCAAAGAACTTTAGGTAAGGGCTTTGGGCTTAAAGTTTGAAACGCTTTTGATAAGGGTTTTTCCCAGCTCTAATTAACGTTAAGCAATGTGGATATCCTTATTAAAAAAAGACCTTGTTTAACAGTACCGAATACTACAAATAAGTAGTAAATATCTGTAGATGGAGTTCATTACTCTGTCTGTATTTATTCACTATTCGCTGTTTATAGGCACCAGGTAGGTTGGCTGGTGTTATGTTTCTACCCCTGCTCCTAAACTGGTACCGTAGATGGAAACTCTCCATTAAAGAAGCCAAATCGGAAGCAATTTTCTTTTCCCGTAGGGACCGAACCCCTCCTCCCACCTCCGTAAATAACCACCCCATCAAATGGAGCAATTCCGCAACTTATCTTCGTCTTCGATAGAAAGCTCGCTTGGTGACAACAAATACAATCTACCCGTGTCAAGGCCCTGGACGCCTTTATTTCTCTCAAGCCCTTCCTCCACAATAGTTCAATCTCTCAACAAATCAAAATCCATGCGTTAAAGCCAATTATCAGGAGCATCTGCTCCTACGCAATTCCCATATAGGGCTGCCATCCCCACCGTCTTAAAACCCTCCAAGGCACCTACATGCGGATCGTTCGCTCCGCACGTGACTACCCCTGGTTCATCAGAAACTCCCAAATTCTGAAGAAAACCGGCCTACCTTCGCTCCCCGAAGCTGCAACCAAATTCGCGCGAGTGTCCACCCAACCCATCTGAGGTGGACCACCGTCACCCTTCACCCCAAAATCCCCATCTCTCCCACCACACCAAATCCATTTCCCGTTCCCAACCATTCCAGGGATGCATAACCTTCGGATTGATCTCCATTCTCGAGGAGGGGTTTTAGTCGGTAGATGCCTCGGCGAATCCGACACTACCCCTATCTTCGGGGGGTGTCTTTTGAAGATTCCCCTCCTCGAGAATAAACAAAAATAAAAAATGGTGTTATGTCAAAACTGTCGGCGTGCTGATGAGAACCAATGAGTTAGAAATCGCAATACATGTTTGAAACTTTCAAGAAAGCGTTAACGAAGACGATATCTTTTTTTATGTTTTTTTGTTGTAATAGTTATATTACAGCAGTAGCAGTCATTATTATAATATTTTGTCGCACTTATTTATTTAAGTCATCTCTGCTAGCGAGTATGATAATGTCCGAATGATCCTTAAAACATTCAAAGGAAACTAAAATGTTAAAAATCTGTAATTAATAATAGATTTCATAAATATTGAAACAGTAAAAGCACGGTTATCTAAAAATTAATTTTTAATAAACTTCATTTTATAAAAATAATTTTTTCATATGACATTCGTAATTCGGTCACATTTATTAAACTTTTTAGGTAAACTAATAAGCAATTTTCTTCTTAAACTACATGAAAAAAAGAGAATTCCAGTGGACCAATTCCATCTTATTGGTATTTCTCTTGGTGCTCATGTAGCCGGGCTTGCAGGAAAACAAATTAAAGAAAAATTGGGTAAACAGATTGGAAGAATAACAGCATTAGATCCTGCTGGTCCACTTTTTGAATTTCCTCCAGCCAAAGAATCAGAAAAATTGACCAAATACGACGCTAAAGTAGTAGATGTTATTCATACTGACGGAGGAGTAGTTGGAGCATTGAAACCATTAGGTACCATTGACTTCTATCCTAATGGTGGTATCAGACCCCAAGAAGGTTGTCCTATTATATCCACCGAAAAAGATATCGGTGAATCATGTAAGATACTCAAGATAAAAACTCAAATTAGAATTAGAATAATTATTTTCGTTGTAACACCCTGTATATTTACTTACTGTTACTTGTTAAAAAAAATTTAACAGAATTTATCCTTTTTGTTTATGTTTTAGTTTTCTGTGGACATTATAAAGCAGTGGAATATTTTATTCGATCTATAAATTCAGACGAATTTGTTGGAGTACAGTGTAAATCTTGGTTAAAATTTAAGCTAGGTCATTGTAAAGGAAATAAATATAACATTATGGGGGAAAATTTGATACCAGAACGACAAGGAAGTTTTTATCTATTAATGAAATAGCTAATAATGTTTACTGATGTCCGTAAAGAGAAATTTAATAATAAATGAATAAATGATTTATTTTTAATTTTAGTAACAGATACTGTTTTTTCAAGATGTAATATCGGGTTAAAATAAATTGGAAGACACTTTACCAAGTAAAATTAACAACTTTATTATTACAGAATCGGTTCATCGCGGTTTTGGTGAAATTTTAAGATAAGTAATTAGTAGATGCCGTATTTCTGACGTAATTATGAGGGACGTACTTAGGACGCTTAGCTACTGTTTATTAAAAAAATCACAACAAGTGAAAATTTAAAAATTAACATTTTATCTTCTACTGGTGAATTATAATATCTAATATGATTCATTCATAAAAGTTTACTAGTTTCTAAAACACAGTAAACCTATTCATTTGTAGTCCTAGAATAAAACTGAGAACCGACTATGTGACCAGCTTAGAAAATAAAAACATGAAGATAGCATTTAGACTTTCTCGTTCTAACGCGGTCTTGTTGGAAAAGAGATATACGGCTAGGAAAGAGGCAGCCAATCAGGCCGTGTTAGAGCGAGAAATGCTAGCCACCATTATTACCTATTTCAGGATCACAGATATAGTACTAGATGTTGATGTTTACTATTGTAAATCTTCGTGAGTTAGTTTAGGTTAGGTTATTTAAGTTGAGAAAACTCGCGTTCAACATCTACAGAGATTACACAAAGTGAGTAAGAATATTTTATGAAGGATGGCACTTTGAAGGTGGGTTCTATACTATTTTTGATATTAAACTATATCTACCTACTATAGAGCATACAATTAGAAATACCAGATTGTTCTCCCAATATTCGTGCTACTTTTCGAGTAAAGCTGCTCTTAGTTTCAAAAGTTTTTCATTAACGTAAACCTACAGTACGACCAACAACGCGTTACACTGTACATATTCATTTTACTGCCAGGTTCCTTAAAAACTTTACGCATAAACTATAATACACGTGTAACACCTGCATCTAAGCAACCCAAAAAGAGTTAGGTAGGTTCTTTAGATCATACGTAAAACTTAATTAGTTTTTAATAAGAATAAAGATAATATAACTATTACGTTCGCCGGCCTATGCACGTACCTTATACACGCGAAAGACGCCCGCTGTATACTTATTAAATATTTTGTAGCTAGCCTCTGAAAACTTTTTAATTTTTGAGCTAATTAGGAAGTCAGCAAATAAAAACATTTACTATATTATAAATATTAATAAAAATATAAATATGGAATCAACAAAAACAACTACTCCGAGGGCTAATACCCCTACCGGCATTGAATTACACTGTTCCTTCCGATGGACTTCTAGACGAAAATATAACATATTCAAAAAAGAAGGAATTAAAATGCTTATTCGTCTAAATTTTAAGATCAAAGATCTCACATTTTGAACGCGTCCTACCAAGTAGGCACAACGAACCTAAAGCCACATCCCACGACTGGTTTCGACCTATCGGGTCTCATCAGGTGGGCGCTGGTACAAAGGCCTTTACAGGCTATATTATAAATATTAATAAAAATATAAATATGGAATCAACAAAAACAACTACTCCGAGGGCTAATACCCCTACCGGCATTGAATTACACTGTTCATTCCGATGGACTTCTAGACGAAAATATAACATATTCAAAAAAGAAGGAATTAAAATCCTTATTCGTCTAAATTTTAAGATCAAAGATCTCACATTTTGAACGCGTCCTACCAAGTAGGCACAACGAACCGAAAGCCACATCCCACGACCGGTTTCGACCTATCGGGTCTCATCAGGTGGGTGCTGGCAGAAAGGCCTTTACAGGCTATAATATATATTAATAATATATAAATTAGCCCTCGGAATAGTTGTTTCTGTTGATTCCATATTTATATTTTTTTAATATTTATAAAACACTGTTGATAAAAATGGATTACTATATGTACTTTGGTACCCACATTGTCAGTGTTTTATAATCATGCTATTTATATTTCATCGAATCTAACAATTCTAATAACTATCAAGCTATTAAGTTCTAACTTTAATGTACCATTTACTGCTTATCAACCTCTCTTCATTTAACTTTAATTAATCGTTTAGTACTTTGTTAGATACCTGTTAATCATTTAGGATACAATTGCTAGAAAGTGATATAATATAAAGACAAAGTATTGTTTAGCTACAGGAAACATATGTGTAATGTTCTGCTTTTTCCTAGTGCCCTGCTAATAATTGCATTATCATTCCAAAATTCTTGTGAATGTAAACTGGCTATCTACCATGCATTAATGTACGGATGTTATGTATAATTATTTTAAAGTTCCTGTATAAAAATTGTTTACTGTTTACTAGGTACATCCTGTGTAAGAAATATGTCATCTATTCATTCAGGGATGTTCTGTATTACTGTTTTAGGGTTCTTGTTATTATTTATCTGCTATATCCTGCTTATTCACGGATGTTATTTTTTTACTAATGGAAATTAACCCCGAAGTTAACCAGAACCAATTTTGTCGCGTTGTTCATACAAATCACCCCCGCGACAAATATTTGTTTAATATCTGTCATTAGCATTTCTTTAGAAGACGCAACTTTAGTTGGGGATGTAATTCAGTTATTCCATTAGGCATCACCTAGTACCAGATTAAGGGGCGTAACTTAAATTCTGTAAAAGACGCAATATTGGTTTGCAGATATAAACAAATGTGTGATACGATATAAACTTCGACTCGGAGTGGGTCTATAAATAATTAAAGCTTTTAAAAGATAATAGCAGGCAGATAAACAGTTAGTTAGTTATTTATTTATTTAGTTAATACACTAATCAACCAATCGCTAATCTTTTGTTACTAACTCGGTTCGGTAGAATTGTGTAATTAAGTATTAATACATTTGTTAAGAGACTATTGTATCATTCTTTTTGCCATCCTGAAAGTTCGTGTCGACAAATACGTAGAAAATACTGTCTGGTGTCAGAAGTTATAAGACACAACCATTAGATTTCTTTCCGATCTGCATAAAAAATAATGAGTAATTAGATACATTTACTAACACATTCTTTTAAGTTAATTATACAATGTCTATAGAATCAATGCAAGGTTCGAATTTATCAAATTGCGGAATTTAATAATCCTTTATAAAAAAAAGTGTTTTGTTATTTCCGCCAAATTGTTTGTTTGTAAGTAATAAAGTCTAAGGTGTTCATTTCTTAATTTTATTCCAATCTAAAAGAGGGAAAATTATTAACAGCTGCTCTATATATTAAAAATGATTTTAGGATACAGCTTTAATTTAAAAGGAAGCAAATTTAATCCGATAGATGTCTGCACTGTGGGCAAATCAGAGATTTTGTTCGATATACACATCCCAAATTACCAGGATTCTAGAAAAGTTGATGAAGATAATCTGGACTTAGTAGAAAGTGATAAGCCTGTGAAGATTTTACTACACGGGTGGGTGGAAATGCTGATAATATCATATAATTATTATTAATATTATTAATTTTGTATTAAATAAATATTTACAATATAAAGTAAATGTTTAGATTTTTACTATAATTCGTATAATTACTAGAATATTTACTTTAATTAATTATAGTATCATACCGCATATATAAAATGAATGAAAAAATATGCAAAAGTAAAATGATTGGACAAAAAAACAACCGAGTAAAATCCTAGTATACCACCTGTTGAATTTCCTCTATCAAAAGTATCAGAAAAATTGACTAAATATGACGAAAATGTAGTAAATGTTATTCATACTGACGGAGGACCGAGCGGCGTGGTATAGTACTCTAGATCATTGCTTAGCATTCGGGAGGTCACCGATTCGTACCCGGGTCGAGCTGCTCTGGTCTAAGAAATAAAATAATATTGACAGAAACGACCCCTTTCGTTTATGTTTCAAATTTTTGTACACATATCAAAGCAGCGGAATATTTTATTCGGTTTCTAAACTCGAAGGAATTTTTTGGTGTACCTACGGTGTGAATCATGGTCAAAATTTTAGTTACGTCACTGCAAAGGAAACATTGATAATATTATGGGAGAAAAATTGATACCAGAAAGACAAGGAAGCTTTTATTTAGAAACGTAATGGCTAATAAGAATTATTGAGATCTGCAAAAAGGAATTTGATAACCTTTATTAATACAATGTTTGAAGGACATGCGTTAGTTATTGTTTTGATTAGTACTGTATATATAGGAATGTAGGTGTTCAGTGAAGTACGGCAGACAACATGTAGCCAGTGAAATTCCTCTACTTACAAAGAATTATTAACAAGTAATATAAAATACGAAGTACGTCTACTTATTTAATTGTAATGCGGTTATTTGAACCCATTTTTGAAAACCGTATTTTCTTAATTCTATTAGTCACGTGTGCCAAGTGATTCTGTAACTCTTCCTGAATGATATTTTTGCCATCATAAGATACTTTTCAAATTATAATCAATAAAAAATAAAGATTTCAAACACCCATAATAAATAAACCAACGATGTTTGAATAGTTCAACAGCTGATTTATATTATAACAGTTTATTACCGTATGGTCGTCAGTCTGTGCGTGTCCAAGGTCCTTCCACTCCTTCCTATCGTGAGCCAATGTTCGTATTTTCCTAAAACTAGAACTTTCTACATCCCTAACGAATAACGAATAGCAATCTAATCTAGTTTTTTTCTTTTAATAATAATATACATTAATTCCGACTATTCTGTGACTTTGTGAACTGAGCGGCGTGGTCTAGGGCTTTAGATCATTGCTTAGCATTCGGGAGTCAACGGTTTGAATTCGGGTCCGGCTGCTCTGGTTCAAGTTTTCTGTAGTTTCCTTGGATCACTTAGGCAAATGCTGGGTAGTAATATCATAGATAATTTTTCACTTCTCTTCTGTCTTCATTTCGTCCGATTCACCTCTCTCTCCCTAACCACACCACCCATCCATTCCCACGATTCCTAAAAGGGGGTTGAAGGCCGAAGCCACTGCACGCCCAACAGCACAAGTAGCTGGGGGATATGAAACACGCAACTTTTTTTTGTGACTTTGTATGTACGTTCGTCGTTGTTACTGTTGTCACCTTTCACAGCTTAATGGTCACAGCATCTGTGCGTAATGCCTAGGATCCAGGTATGATTCCTGGCTAGGGCTTGACACAGTAACAAATTTTTTCTCATTTGCAGTGGGTAAAAATTAATCCACATTAATGTATTGACATTAACATTTACTAAAAAAATTTCTAATTATTTCATTAATATTGATGTGCTTTAAGTTTTTATGAACTGTTATTACAATTCCAAAACATAGATAAGGATATGGTAGGTAAGAAAAACATCTCATAGGTTTATAAAATATTTGTCATATTAAATTGCAGGTACAAGCTATGATATATAAAAAATTTATTATTATATATGTTGGTTGCAAAAATTGTGAGCAAATGTAATTTACAGCTCTTCTAATAGATACCTACATGACACAAGACAGTTTACCTTCTTAACTAATTTTGAAAGTGTTAGTACAATAGGTATATAATATAAAAACAATATTGCTTTCCTATCGTAGGTACAATAAGTAGGTATACGTTTATGTCTTAAATGAACTAGGATTACACGCACCATAGGTGAAAACCGGTTTAAAAATACCTACACTTCAAACATAATCTATTTGTTTTTTGCTGCAATTACAAAAACGTTTGATTAACTTAACATTTAATTACCCAACAAAACGAGAACACAAAAACAGCTATCAAAATAAAATATTATTGTAATGCTTCCTGTACTGCTAATTACGACGCAAATTGAATTTTGCAACAAATGTAACTAAACCGCTATTGTTTAGGAAAACAGATCAATTTTAATTAAATTAACAAAAATAAATAGATAACAGTTAAAAAAAATAATAATTTTATGAATCGCAGAGATAGTCTGGTAACATTATATTATGTATACCTATTAACTGCCAAAATCAAATTCTACAAACGAAATCACAGTTGAAGATTACAGAATGTTTAAAAGAACATTGAAATCAAAAGAAGTTAACAAAATTAATCTTCCAGTTACCGTTATAACCAATGAGTATGTTTTTGCAAACTTCTTAAAATTTTTCAGTTTTTTACAATTTTGACTAGTAAAAGATGTGATACATATTGTTTTATAGTAACAGAAAGAAGAAAAGTCTTGGGAGGTCTATATATTTAAAACAATCGAAGAACTAAGTATGTTTTCTATATAGTAATGGTATATTACATAAGTATTAATAATCTGAATTTTTCTGAGCACAATTATCGGAGAAAAAAACATTATTAGCTACAGATTTATTTTTATTATGTTGTCATGTATTAAATTTTCCTTTTTCTGTCACAGTTTTATTAATGTAATCATGAATTTTGGCATGAATTGTGCCGTATTTGTTAAAAAAAAAACTTAAACTATTTTCATTAAAACCACATTGGAAGCTACAGAAGAAGGTAAAAAAAATTAAATATTATACCTACTTATATATTTTGTAGTTATTGCCTTAAAAGAAATATTTATAAAGAAATAAAAAATACGCCCTATCACAGATAGATAAACTAGTTTTTAAAGCAATCACAATTTTCCAGATTATTATTTTTTACCTTGTTATATAGTTTAATAAATATACATTTTATACAGCCGATATAGATGTGACTGTAGAAAATATTTGTGTAAAATGAGTCTAGTAAAAGAGTGATGTCCTAAATCTATCTATAAAGAATTTGTTTCACATAAAGAAATGTTATGCTATAAATTTACTTTGTGTCATAAAAATTTTATAAAAACACTAGTATATTTATAACTTATGAAGGTATCCTGAGCTTTTTAAAAAAACAAGTCGAAGTGATTAGAAAATAGAGCTGAGCAAAGATTTGGTCTTTTCTGGACTTAGAAGCACTGTACTTCAAGTTTTCCCGTGAAAAAGTAGTTGGGGATTGGTAAATGAAAATTTGTATTCCAAGAGCTTCAAGTTCTTTCAAAGTGTTTGAAACCCTCTCACTTTAAATACGAAAGTTTGTAACAAAATTATAAAAACAATAAGTTATATAGAATTATAAGAATATAGTACAAAAAAAATTCCAAGTGCTCGAAACATTCCGATGTTTTTGAAGTCTTTTTGGTTCGCAGTTCTTTTCACAAGAGGTTAGGGCTTTTTGACCCTAATTGTTACTTGAAGTGCGTGGATTTTACAATGTAATCGGGGCTTCAAGGAACTAAGCACATTTAGTAAGAGTTTTGGGCTTGGAGCTATTTTGATGAGGGCTTTGCTTAGCTCTGTTGGAAAATATTAACTTACAACCAGTAAATTAGTCAGAAACATTTTGGAAAAGAGACAAACTATTTTGATATTGTTAAAACATGACTACACCTATTACTGTTATATATAGCGAATAATAACAGTTTTAATACTGAAATATTATTAAGTAAGTTACATACATAATTTCTGTAGCTTCCAATGTAGCTTAAATTTTATGAGTAATTAAAAAATATCACTGACATGCGTCTAGATAAAGATACCTAGTTATTATGCTACTTAATCCTGACTGCAACAGTCAGAGCCGTACTGCTACTGTGTGTGTATTATACTAAAGAATGTATAAAAAAAAATATTCGACTAACGGTTTGCAAACACTTTTATTCTTAATACGAAATATGCACACACCCTGAGGAGCACAAAGAGACCACCCAAAATGGACACGTCTATTAGGTAACTATCCAGATCGTCCTTCATCGACATCTGACTCAAAAATTTGGTTGGATATTTATAATGACAGTACAGATCGTTGCACTCAAGTTTTGCCCTGTTGAGGCCATAAATTGAGATCAAAATACCTTCGAAACTATAACGAACATAACTTGTGTACGGCAGCCATTTTAAATAAAACGGTATGTCGTTGAGGTTGACGAAAAATCCGGACAATAAAACCATGGGAATTGTTGAGATTGGACCTAAGAATACGCCACTCTGAAAAAATAATTTAAAAATATTCATGCCTCATCAATGAATAGATCTTTAGTGTAATCAAAAGCACAGAAACTGTTTTAAAAATTGATAAGTTTCTATTGATGGTGATACAGCGTATAAGTTTATCAAATTGTAGTAAAAGTTCTGGGTTCATAGTTTTTGACTGAGAAATTTAGAATACCAAAAAATTTAACTGTGAAAAAATTCATCTCTATATGAGTCCGCAGGGTTAGAAACCACCCACTTTGGGGTCTTAGACATTTCTTCCCTTTTCCATAAGAAATTGAGCACACAAAAAAATAGAACAATAAATAAAACTAAACAATGTGTTGACTGGGCCCTTCGAAAAACCAACCCATATACATTTATCATTACGATGACCCGGCCCTGGTCACCCAAACCTAAATTTTGTCTTTTAGATTCTAAATGAAAGACTGTTACCCACTATTCCACAATTGGTTTAAAACCTATAGGTTTTCCACAAATATGTTTAATGGTTTTTGGAGTTTTGAGTAAAAGGGTTTTATTTATTGTAGAGTTTCACACTTCCACAAGCCTAGATTTTAAAGGAAACAGTATTGCCTAAAATTACACAAAGTCAAAGTCAGTCTCTAACTGAGGATGATACCTTTTGGTTATCAAAACGTGTTTTAGGTTAGGTTAGGTTTTAGACTCATAATAGAGATATACCTATTCTATACATTTTTCATTTTATAAATTATACAGAAGTACACCTTGTTTAAGTGAATATACTTGTAGTTGATGGAAATTAATTGTAAAATTAAATTAACACTTTTAATTTCCACATTTTTATTGACATGTAAGTTTCACTACGTTACGACTTCTACAGAAGTTATAAATTGGTTTTAAAAATTGTGGAAATTACAAGTACAAGAAAATCAAATGAAGTTCTGTGGAACCGACTTAAATAAGACACAAAAACCCAAAAATTCCGTTATTTAATCTCTTATTCAGGATGACACCCTGGGTGTCGAAACGCGTTTTTATGTGCAATTTTTGGGTTTTAGTGTTCCATGACATTATAAGTATTCTAATTTGAAGTATACTTTATCTTTTTTTGTTTGGGATAATTTTTAGGATCTACAAGTCGGATTTTCAAAATTAATTTTTCATGAGAAAGCCTTTACTTAGAGGAATATGCAAGAAATTCTATCTTACCTCTATATCAAAAGCAGCTCCAACTAGAAGACCTAAACTTTGAGCAACTAAAGCTGTGAGTACCGATACTAAAATGAACATTCCAAATCTCAATGGTTCCATTGGCTGTGATGTGATGTAATAGACTCCCATAACATAGCAGATTGTCAGCACGATCTGTATTTAAACGAATAAAAGTTGTTTTAATATTTCATAACAAAGCAATTTGGTGTTAAAGAAATACCTGAAACGGAATATCCGCTACTGTTTTAGCGAAATAGTAGGCCTTAATGGAATACCAATAATTTAAGTGTTCTCTCACAAAAACAGACATCTCCAAAGGAACTAAAGAATAAAATATTTATTAAACTAGTTTTGGTGCATATTTGATGAAACATGATAAATAATAAAAATAATATGAGACATATTTAGTAGACCGTCAAAGAGTAGGTAAACGGTCTCGTCGAAACAATTGTAAGAGTTTTTCTTTAAATACATTGTTGAAACTTTTCATATTATTTTTATTAAAGAATAAATATTTTGTTAAATTATTACAAATGAATATTTAGAATGTTACAAATTGTAGGTATAAGAAAACAAAGTCTATAATTAAAACATAGTAAAATTAAAAATCGGGCTTATAGGCCGTGGTTTAAACGGTTAGGTCCAAACGTTTTGTCTTTAACTGCGGCTAACATCTTCAGTGGATACTACGTTGACAACGTGGGAGAAGGTTATACCTAGAAGTAACGGCAACGACTGACTTAGTCAGCCTATCAGCACAAATCTTAATTCTACTATGGATTCCGGTCGTGAAAACCTATGTTCTTATATGTTAGAAATGATAATCAAAACTGAATAAATGAATATCATCAGTAATTACTAATTATTCTGGCTTTGGAAATGTTTTACAGTTTGTTACTACCTTAGAGAATAAATAAGTGGAGACTACATTAACACTATAGTAGCGTTATTGAAATAGGAAATATTTCTGGGTCTGCTTTCTCGCTCTAACGTGGCCTGATTGGATGTCTCTCTCTCTCTATATATATATCAATCAGTCAGTATTCAGGCCGCGTTAGATCGACAAAGGAGGCCCAGAATTATTTCTTCTTTCAATAACGCTGCTGTAGTAGTAAATGATGTCTCCATGCATTTATTCGTTTGTTAAGGTTGCTACAGAAACACTTACATGTTAAAATTGTTGGCATCATGGCCGTAAACATGGTAAACATGACGGTGAAGAACATGCATCCAGCATTACTCATTACTTTGGCGGCGTCGTTGCCAATGTCGTAATAAATTAACCCTATCAAAATTCCGATAACGAAGTGCGCTAACAGTCTCATTCTCGTCAGCTGGGTGTCTCGCAGGGTGGCACGGAAAGTTCTTTTAAGCAGAATCCAGAACTGCTGCCAACTGGATATGGGAAATGTGGCAGCTTTATCAGAATGTTTGAGATTTTCAGATGAATCTAGTAGGGCGGTAGTACACGATGTTGTTCCGGTGGGAACGTTTTCTTTTCCTAATATGGTTTTTGGGTCGCAGGGAGTGGACGTGTTTTTTAGGGAAACGTTTGTTGCGTTTGGAAGGGCGTTACATGATGACGTATTCAAACCTTTAAATTTTCCGGTGTTTACTGCAACTACCAATTTTTCTAGATAGTCGCCGTGGTCGCCACAAGCTACTTCTATCACTGAAATAAGAAATAATGGATCATTTATAAGAGATAAAGAGTTATTTAATCTTAAAGTATGCATTATGGGTCTTAAAAATGGATATTCAGTATTGGAAATAGTTAATGAAACATTTAAGCACCCACTAAAAGATGTATATATATATATATATTTATTCGCTGGATGGTTATAAAGAATACTATTCATAGTTAATTTTTATTATACATCACAAAAATTGAAACCCATTCAGAAAACTAATTTTAACTATTAACGTTTATAGGCATGTTAAGTACAAGTAATGTGAACTAAGGCAGACCTTTCAAAAACTAATTTTTTGAATTTCAGGTATTTTGTAGCGATTTCCTTAATTTTTTGTTGCATGAAATCGTAAGAATAAGAAAATTGAATTAATAATTGTTAACGTCAATATAACCAGTATTATATATTTTATAGTAAAAAAAAACAATAATCAATGTTATAATGAAAAAAAGGACATACCATAATCAGCAGGGTTATGGTAACTAGGGCAATGAAATCCTTCAGAAGATAAGAAAGGAACTAGTTCTGTAGATTTTCCTTTATAGATACATTGACCTTCGGATAATATGTAAAGATGGTCGAACATTTCAAATAGCCTGGCTGAGGGTTGATGTATTGTACATATAACAGTTCTACCACCCCTTGCTAGTGATTTTAATAGTGATATGCACTGAAAACAAGATGAACTGTCCAAACCGCTCGTCGGTTCATCAAAAAACATCACAGGAGGATTGTTGACTAGTTCTAGTGCAATAGATAACCTTTTCTTTTGTCCACCCGATAACGATGAAGTGATTGTGTTTCGGCATTCCGTTAAGCCCAATACTTCCATTACCTCCTCAATAACAACCTTTTTTTCGGATTTGTTCAGATCTTTGCCTAGTTTTAAATTAGCAGATACCATCATGGCTTCTTTTACCGTTAGATTAGGAGACAAACAGTCATCCTGCATGATGTAACAAGACATCTTGCGAAAACGTCTTAAATTTCGTTCTTTGCCGTTTATTAGAACTGAACCATCTAGATTCGATGTTCTAAAACAGGATAAAAGGGAATTTTACTTCAAAATTTCATAGGAAACGAAATAAATGAAAATGGCCAAAGGGCAAAAGTAGAATAGCAAAGTGAATAATAAGATAACGGAGTATAAGAGTACTTACTTGTATCCTGCTAGAATGTTCATGAGAGTACTTTTGCCAGCACCTGAGGGTCCCATAATGGCAGTGAGTTCTCCTGACAGGAATTTACCGTTTATGCATTTTAAGATCGTTTTGTAACCTCGTTGTCTCCCTTCCGAAACTGAGTAGGACATGTCAATGAATTGAATATCAACAGCAGGACGTTTCGGCAAATGTGTAAGTGATATTGTGGGCTTTTTATGATTATTGGGACTGCCGTTAAGGACCTTCTTGAGACCCGAAGACATGATGTGCAATGTTGTGGCCGATGCGGCCGTTGTAGCGCCATTGCAGAGATTCGACTGAGAATCACTGAAACAAAAATAATGTTAAGCAAAATTTTTTCAAAATTAAGTATTGTTAAGATATTTATTATATACCTTTACTCTGATAAAATATTTAAAATAAGAAAATGTATATAAGTACAAAATACCTAATTTATCTTTTATTTACTTATTAAAACTATGGATTATCATATTCATATACAAGGCAATACAACTGGGACCACATGAACGAAAATAAATGAGGAATATATTGTTCCTATAATAACTATCGTAGTGATTTATGCGTCCACGAGTTAGAATGTAAAGATATATATATATATATAATATAATATATAATAACATAAATGTTATCACATTAATGTGGATCATGTTCCATAAAGGAATAATTTACCGAGAATTTTTAATTTTTCTTTTCCCACAATACTTATCGGCTATAATCAGTTTTGTACATTAAGATATTAATATTATATATTAACTACTGCAGTTTACGAGCTAGTTTGATAATAAAGTGGCAGTTTCCGGTGATACCCAACTTCTGCTGCAAAATTACACAAGTCAACGTGGATCTGGAAACTAAGACCAAAGATGTCATCTCAAATCTGCCCTCAAAAATTGCCACAGCACGGCAGGTTTTTGAGAAATCAAATTCCAGAGAATTCAATTTTTCACTTTTCTGTGAACATTACGATGTGAAATAAAAAGACACATAATCAACAGAACTGTTATATTATATTAAGTTAAAAACTGAAAAGATACCGATTTGGTTTTTTTCATTTTGAGACTAGGACTTCTCGACACAGTAAAGCTCTACAGCTTTCTTGGGGGGCATATTGAGTTCACTATAGCAGAATACATCGAAAATGAGTGCACAATTATGGTGAGTTGAAAACAATAGCCACTACGAGGATAATCATTTTCGATGTATTTTTCAAAAGAAAACTCAGATCTGGCTCCAGTATTGTCCTAAAATATTTAAACTTCAACATACCTTAATCTAAAATCAAACAAGCTAAATTAGCTACATTTAGATTTTGGAGTTAAAATATTTCAAAATTGGAAGGCAGACGGGTATGGATTTGAATTCACCAGAAATTCGATGAGCTCATAGTCACTTTGTACCACTTAAAACCTGCCGAATTCAAATCGATACCGAAGCTATTAAAATAAACCAAACAGGGCTGGACAGAGATTTAGTGCTTTGGGCTGGAAAACGTACTTTCAGTACTTTTAGGGCTTAGAAACACTGTACTTCTAGCCCTCTCGTGAACAAGTCTTTGGGGATTGATAAACAAATTACTTTATAATTTTTATTTAAAGAGCTTCAAGCTCTTTTAAAATGAAAGTAAAACAACAGTGTTTAAGATGTTTCAACTATATTTGTAAATACCTCTTACATATGTTTCAGCTAACCGACCATTCTCAAAGAGTAATACATTAGTACTGAAGATACAAAAATATTTCAACCTATATATAGCTTAACCTATGATGTAACAATAGTGTGATTACAGGTCCGAAAGTAAGAGTGAGGTGGGATTAGAACATAATTCTTTTTGATTATTAATCAAATGTTTGTTTTTATTTCTAAGGGCTTTTTTAATTTCTAAATTCTCATATAGTGTAAGATCCCAATATTTGTGAACGTTATGGAGGATTTTTACATTCTCTAAATCTAGTGTGTGGTTTTTATCGCAACAATGATCAGCAAAACCTGTTCTGATTTTGTTTTTTATGCTATATGCGTGTTCCTTAATCCGAGTTTTTACGGCTCTTGCCGATTTTCCTATGTATAGAGCCTGACATTCCTTACAATTAATTTGATAAACCCCACTTTTTGATAGTCTTTCTGTTTTTTGTTTATTGTTGATAATGAATGAACCTAGATTATTTTTGTTGACTTCAATGGGGATTCATTTAGAAATTAAAAAAGCCCTTAGAAATAAAAACAAACATCTGTTTAACAATCAAAAAGAATTATGTTCTAATCCCACTCCACTCTTACTTTCGGACCTGTAATCACACTATTGTTACATCATAGGTTGAAATATTTTTGTATTTTCAGTACTAATATATTACTCTTTGAGAATGGCCGGTTGGCTGAAACATATGTAAGAGGTATTTACAAATATAGTTGAAACATCTTAAACACTGTTGTTTTCCTTTTATTGAAACATGTTCCAACAAAATTGCACCAATCTAAGTTATTCTTTCAAAATGTTTGACATCGTTTCAAAGTATTTGGAATCCTATCACTTTAAATTCGAAATTTAGTAATAAAAACACAAAAATAATAAAGAATATAGTAAAGACGTCAACGGGCTTTAATGTCAAGTATGAAACCTTTTGATGTATTTAAAGCCCTTTCGTTTTAATTCAAACCTTTATGGTGTGCTCAAAGCGCTTTTCACAAGAACTTAGTTCTTTGAACCTAATTCCTTTTCGAAATCCTAGGATTTTAAAATGTAATTGTAACTTCAAGAACCTCAGCACTTCAAGAAAAAGTTTTGGGCTTACGGCTGGAAGCCTTCAAGGGCTCTAAAACCCAACGGTTAGTAACTGTTCCTTAAATATTTTTTAATGAAAATGTTTGTAAAAGTGAACTTTTCTATTATCCCAATAATTATTTGTTTGAACAATAAATATTTTACATACTGATTTAGACACATTAATTGTGTATTTGATTCTGAGATTTGTATTATATGAATCGGCAATGGGTTCGGGTACTGGTCCGGCAAACCTTTGTCGGCACTCGATGCGATTTCGCCATTCTGAACAAGGTTGGTAAAAATGTTGGACGTGAGTAGCATTTTATTAAAATTGAATAAATACGACCTCGAAAACAAATTTCAGTAGTTCAGGTAGCAATGCACAAAACACGTACTACAGGACAAACTGAGAACGCTATTTAGTTTAAAACCGACGAAGTTGTACTGATTAGAGAGAGGCATTTCAGAAATGAATATCATATTTTTTTATGATGTCTGCAACACTCATAGAAACTATCAATCCATTATTATATCAAAAACTTGGTGGAACATATTGTTTTAAGTTTTTACTTGAAAAACATGTGTGCATATCACATCAATCTCTTTAACTAATCGCGTTTTTGATTATTTCCTTATAGATATATTCTGTATAATATGGACATTTATCTTTTACAATTGGAATAAATTACACTTTTTAGAGTAGAAACTTCTAGTCATTGAAACATATCCATAATTTTGAATAACAAACACAAGTTTTAAATAATTATTTATTATTGAAAACACTACAATATTGAATAGTTTCGACCTTGACTTAATGATATAATAATTTTTTTTTGTGAAAATCCACTTCGTGAAGTTTTATTACTACAATTTTGTTTCATCACACAGTAGCACATCATCACCTGATGTAGTTTTATTAATAATAAACAATTTCTTAAAACTTGTGTTTGTTATTCAAAATTATAAATTACACTCTTGCCATCGAATTTGCGTTAATTTGTACGGTTTAGATATTTTACAAAAAAATAATAAAATCCTGTTTAGATTTTGACGGCGAGGCGAATTTTCAAAGCAAAAATAGCATTCATTCCATGTTGTAAATATTTAATTCATTAGTTTGTAAAATTGCTATTCAGTTTAGTTTTCAGATGAAGTCTTGTTTCTAAAATATTTGGATTTTTACCAAGATCAATGGATTATTTTAGGTAACAACACCCAAGTAATTTTCCTTGAAAAAACAAATACGACATGTAGTATGTATAGTACATACGCAATCATTTAAGTAACACAGTCACGCATTGGCTTCAATTTGGAACAAAAAAGCACTCGTAAATTTCCATGAAATCCTTAATAACATACTTAATAGGGCAATTTTTCGAGGTTGTTATTCCAATAGGATTTTATACTTAACTTGATTAAAGTTTGCTTTACACAAGAAAAGCTGATAAGTTCGAACTGTTACAATTATAACGAATAAACGACGAAAATTAAAATACAGTAATTACTTTTTTTATTCAAGTAAAGAATATGCCGATTGAGAAAATTTTGCGAGAATTTGGAAACATTATAGAAAACAGCAGAATTTTCGAGAACATTTTGTAATATTCTTGGACTTTCAACAAAACTGTGGAACATTTGAATTTTTTTCTAGGAAATTCTGGAAAGTTTCTTAAAACTTCAATAACATTTTAGAACATCCTCTTCTATTCTTCATGAATGGAGGATTTTTCCTTTTGGTTGCTTCGTTTCCACCAGCTATTCGTGCTGGTGGGCGGACAGTTCCTCGGAACTACACTGTAGTGCAAAGCCGGACAACAGGGCGTAAAGCCCTCTTCAAACTCTTTTTAGGAATCGTAGGAATAGGTGGGTGGTGTGGTTAGGGAGAGAATGATGAGACGGATGAAATGAAATATTATTTGTGGAATATTACTGCCCTAGAATTTGCCTAAGTGATCCAAGGAAACTACAGAAAACTTCGACCAGAGCAGCTGGACCCGCATTCGAACCGGTAACCTTCGAATGGTGGATGGAGGGCTACCATGTTACATAACCCATATGAGGCTGGGGAGGGGGATCTATTACGGAGTTGCAGTGGCATGCAGACAAACAACGATTACATTTATTATAACGTATTGATATCCGGTGGCTGTTTTTCGCTGAATTTCTGTGGGATTTTCGCGGAAGTAAAGTTCGAATTTTATGAGTAGTCAGAGATCTTATTTTTAAGTTTTATTTTAAAACTTGCATGATAAGTCAAACAACCTTAATCCTCCTGGTAAAAGTTTTGTATTTCCCCAAAATAAGAAAAAAATAAATAAATTCTCAAGTTAGTACACCTATGTAAATGTGACTCTTGACAGATATATATTTTTTTAATGACGAAATTATGGTAATATTAGCAATAGCCTTTCGTCTAATGTATTTTTTACTGCAAATTATATTTAATAAGACAAATGGCCTTGGTGTTTAGGTTTACATACTTTATACATATTCAATAGTGTTAACTCTTATTACTATCAAATACGTCATACAAAATAAATGAACTACGAGTGAAAATCAAAAATATTTATATTAATTGTCGTATTTATAATATATTTTTGAAAATGTACGTTTATATAATACATAGTAATTACTAGTTTCCACGTGTAACAGAAAAATAATTATCAGGAAATTAAAAAATTATTAGGTATAATAATCGATATTATGCAAACTACACGTGGCGACGATTTTAGAAAATTCTTAAATTGATCTAAACACTTGAATCACGAACTAATATTTGTAAAACATTTCTTATGTAATATTTGAATAAATATCTCGAGAATGTGTGTAAATAGACCATGTAGACTAGTGTACTATCATCAGAAACAACAGAAAGATTTACATATGAAAATTATGATTCTCAAAAGTCAAAGTCTCAAAAGAATGTATGTTTTTTATTTTTGTATTAATAAGTAAATGCATGTCATAGTCAATATCAATAATTCGCTACATTCAATTCCGCCTAGGCGCTCGGGCATTATCAGAAGTGCTGGTTTTAAAAGTGGCTACAGTACCTAACCTAACCTAGCGGTATTTTCAAATATTGCATTTGCATTAGGCTACCTGACGTTAAGTTATATTGAACGAGAATTTATAACCGCAGTTTAAAAGGTCACCAGTACTTTGGTTAAGTTATAATGTGAATTCGTTTCAATGATTAGTAAACTGTATTTGATTTATTTTTTCCTATAATAACGTTAAAAATATATTGTTATGAACGGACGTCGCAAGCGAGGATGGATAAGGTGCGACGAGTGGGCATGTTTGATCTCGGAAAGTACGGTCGTGAATTATGACGAATATGACCCATACAAGAATTGTAATACAAGAGTTTCGAGACGCTTTCCAAAAAAATCAGAAACTAAATTGATGATTACATAAATAGTGCGAAAAAGGATAAGTCTTATCAGCAATAAAGTAATATAAATGCACAGTAAAATAAATAAGCGATGTTGTAATATAAATAAATACATATAGTGTATTACAGTATTGAATCAAATAATTGAGTGAAACACACTTAATTTCCACTTAACACATTTATTAAACTCTTTATGACCGTTTCACCCTACAAGGGCATCTTCAGATGAATTCAAGAACATGTGAAAAATTATAATGAAAATTCATCATTCATGAACCACGTTAATAACAAAGAACATAAATTTAATTTAGAAGAAAATTTCAATATTTTACATCAAGAAAAGAAAGGTAAAAAACTAGACATTTTGGAAACCTTAGAAATAAAAAAACACATGAAAAATAGCAACCTAATATTATTAAATGAAATCTAAAATGTATATAGCTCAATAATTATAGATAAAATAGTATATGCGTCCCGACCAAGATTGTAATGGTATTTAAGAAATAGTGTAAGCAAATTTGTATCAATACCTCTGCTGAAGATGCCCTTGTAGGGTGAAACAATCGTAAAGAGTTTAATAAATGTATTAAGTGGAAATTAAGTGTGTTTCACTCAATTATTTGATTTAATATGATTCCTAATTTCCATAAAGTAAAGGCAGAAACAATTAGTGTATTACAGTGTTAAACAGATTATTACAGTTATATATTTACGATTTGTTTAAATAAATAACAGTTATCAGACAAATTCATTACAATATCTATACAAGAAAAAAGACATTTTTATAACAATTAAAAGGTAATCAAGTTTTCATGTTTTGCTTTTTTGACATCCTTAGCTCATAAAGGCTTTTTTATTTAATGCAGAAAACGCTTTTTTTTAATTCAATTTGTCTTTCGATTACTATACTCTTTGAATTTCCACTGCGTTGTCATTTTAGCAACATTGACTATAGGTATAAGTATCAATTAAAATTAAATAGGTTATGTTTATAATGGAAAATGGTATATCCCGCCATTCTTCTCGGATTCCCTTTAACGTGTATATATTGTGCGAAAAAAGTTTATTTTGTGACTCAAAATACGAATTACAGAGAGAACTATTGGGGCGTGTTATTGGTTTCGAACTATGGACATTTTTCGAGCCACACAAATCCGAGTTAGAAAGGTCAAAATAGACTGTAAATTTTGGAAAATATACAGGGAACAGAAATTAAAACAGACTTACAGAAAACTTTGAGTTATGAAGGTTTGAATGTATTTCCAAATATGAGAATTTCGAAAAAGGACACCCAAGAAAATGTAATACAGGGTTAGCTACGCCACTGGGCTGACGTACAACTGTCTGTTATCTGTTGTATAGATTACGGTAGTTCAGACAGGTGGTTGATAATATAGGTCAATCATACAATGTATATATCTTGATAACAGTCACCTGTCAAATATTTTATTAAGAGGTATGTAATCTCTATTGAATGAAACGTTAATAGATATGATGTTTTTTTAAAGGAAATGATAAGGGAAAAAATAGCCTGTTGAATAATATGGTTTTGTAGATAAACTAATTGTAAAATTAAAATATACCAAGTGTTTCAGTCATATAAACTGTAAAAATTGCACCATTACTTCGTCTTTTGAATATAGTGAGCCAATATTGTTTCTATTTTTAAAAATATATTAAGAATAACATAAATAAACTATTAGCGGAGGGTAGTAAATTTTGAAAGGCACGAAATCAGGAGTGAAATGCGACAATTGCAAGAACATTTTACGTCGGACAAACTGCCAATTCTTTCAATTAAAGGATTCTTGAACATCAAAGAAGCTTCAAAAAGGAAAAAATCGATTCTACCTGTTCCGAATACCTACTCAATTTTAGAAAAACTTAAATTCAATCATTATTTTAAATGTATCAAATAAGGGACAAAAATTAAATTCAAAGTATGTTCATAAATAAAGACTCATATAAATTAAAAAATTAAGAAACACCCATTTAAAATAACGTAGTAATGGCAGAAAATGACCGAAAGTGTCAAAGTTTCGAAAATATTTTCATTAAATACATTCCATTACATTGAAGAGTTCCAAATCGATACCACTTTTCGTTCTGTATAAACTTCTAAGGAACGGTTTAGATAAATCACCCTGTATATCACTAGTATTTATGGCAGATGTGTTTTTAAAGACAATTTTTATCTTCACGTTAATTTGTCCGGCAGCCAATAAAAACAGTGGTTATACTATCTTACACAGCGACAGATAAGACGTGCTTGAAAAACAACTTTAAAACTTGCAGTAATCGTTAATTACATAAACACAACATGTTACAATTGGATCAATTATTGTCATTCAGGAATCTGTAAGTTCAAATGCCTTCTCCTTAGGTTGTTTAACCTTTATAATTGACAATCTACTTCATAAATTTAGATTACTGACTTCAACTGTATATATATAAATCTCGTATCACGTATAGTCGTACTCCTCGGAAACAGCACGAACGATTTTTATGAAAGTTATAAGGTATATTTGGTAGGTATGAGAATAGGTCGTAAAATATATTTGATACCGCTAGATGACTAGGATGTCCCTATTCAGAATATTTTTTTCTATTTTTTTGACAATTTTGTTTTGATTTGGCATCGAAAAATTCTTATAATCCTAAATTTTCACCCTCCAACTCCCATCCTCTGTTTTTTTAATCGCGATTTTAGTATTTTTGTATGAACAATATCCAAATAATTTAACTGTCGTTCGTATATCAAACAGAACGAAATTATTTATTTGTGGTAAATGATAGATGGCGCTACGTCCGCCTCATCGAACTTTGATACACAAATGCGCAAGTCAGAGTTAGATAAAGACGGACTGACAAAAAATATCGTACACTCAAGTGCTATTTGAAATTAATATTGATTTTCTTTATTTCATTTTCCTACTTCAGGATAAAAAATGTATTACTTTTTTTCAAGTTACATTTAACTTTTAAGAAATAGAAAAAAGAAAATGTCGGTTATGTTAATGAAATACATTGAAATAGAAAATGGATGGTTGATGTCTTTTTTTTTGTTTTTAACGGTAGTCATCATCTACAGCACTCCATTTCTTTTTCTGTCATAAATCCCATACCCACAGTTGGTTAAAGTAATAATAATGGTATCACTATATAAAACAATACAAATAAAATAAAAAAATGAAAAAAGAAACTAACTTAACCTAATCTAACCCTAACGTAACTTAATCTAAAAACAAAGGTTCGATTATATTAGGGAAAGGTCAGGTTAGGTTAGGTTAACCGCTAATTATTAATAATTGTCATTAATTACATTCACCGTAACATATATATTCTATAAAATAAACTAAATTTTATTGTCCTTTTAGATTGTTCAGTGTGTAGACTCAGCTACACTGCGTTTTAGTAATTAAATATAAAACGCCCAGTTGATGAAATTGTTTAGTAACTCACGCTCGGGATATATATACATTTAATTTAAAATCACCTATACAAAAATTTACATGCGAAAAATCTAATTGGCTAATGACTACTAAGTGGCGTAAAAAAGATTGGAATACTTAAACGAAAGCTAACAAACAAAATTTTACTGCCTCGGTAGGCGTGAACAAAAATACATACACTATTATACTATATTATTATTATACTAACATTAAGACGGGGTGAGAGAAACTTTTAACAGTGACAAATCAATTTATTGCCGACTGCCATAAATGTGTAATATCTGGAGCCACCGCCCTTGGTAGCCGTCCAGTACCCAAACAGCGGGTGGTTACTTAACTTAAGTAGACCAACCCTGTGATAGGTATGAATGTAGAAAAGAAAGAAAAGAATAATGAAACGTATAAATCTGTCTAACTCATTAATAAATCAGAACGTAGATATTTTGTAAAATAACTACATTATTTGACTAATTCTGCCCCAATAATCGGTTCGTCTAAAATGGGTGCTTATATATTCTATATAACGGCTTAAAGCCTTAATCTGTACAAAAGGTAAATTAATGGGCAAATTGTATAGTTTGAAAGCGATTGGATCATAATGATACTTAAAATTGAAATATAATATTATGACAAATGATTATATTTCTTTAAGCGTACTTTAAACGCTTCACAATGTTCCAGAAAAGTTTAAATAACAAACTTAAAATAATCTTTGTCTGCAAAGTCTGCATCGACTACTTTATGATAACAAGCTTTGGTGCTGAGGGGAGCGGGCATGGTTCCAATAGTGCACAGAAACAGTCTGCTGGCTTAGGTAAGGATATCGCGAAATAAAATATATATATAAATCTATTTCTTTGACAGTACTGCAACCCTGAAGCACATATACACCGGCTACCCCTGTTTAAAATTGTTTCAACTTATTAGGTCTTTGTCACGAGTTTGTTTGTTTTTTTTTTCGAACCCTTGACCAAATAAATCGAATAAAAAAGGACCTTCTCCTCCCAGACGGATTAAATTAACAATAATCCAGCGCGCTGTAAGGTCAAGCACGCAAATATGTTTGTATAATAGGCTAGTTTACACACATGCGTCCTTTTTAGATTAAAATACTTCAATTAACAGAAATTCCAAAATATAGAGGCGTGTTAGAATTGGTTCGAGAGCATGCAAAAGATTATCATGGATAATAATTTGAAAAAGAGTAAAGCCATTTTCTATAGTAAATTGGTCTTTTCATTATTAGGCTCAAAATATTAGTAGCAACCCTCGTAAGTTATATTAAGCAAATTGATTATTGAATAAACAAAAAGCATCGCCTGTAGTAACCAGAGTCTGTCATTATCTATCGTCTATTTCAATAATTTCACACTTCCCTAAATTACTACCTACTATTCATAAATCAGGAACTGTTGAGTTATCTTAGACGAGAACGAACGATAAAAATTCTAGATGATGGAGATGTCGCTCAAGAGGTCTGAGATTTACCAGAGCTCAGCGTCGCATTCTTGGTAGTAGAGGGTCGTATGGTTATTCTTGGGGTTGTCAGGGTAGTGAAGTGTCGCGTTTGTTGGTTCTTCGTTTTTTTTTGTTATTGCTATTTTTGCGTGTTTTTCAAGCTGTATTCAACTATTGTTTTGCACATATTTTTCAACGAGGTTTTAATATTTATTATGTTGTTTTTCACTGTTATAAAATTTACACAAAAGTTGTCAATTTTCATTGTTCTTTCAATCCATTTTTTTTTAATGACACAATAATGTGTATCTTGCATATTTTGTGATGTTTTGTTTAATTTGAAATTTTATTTTATTAATTTGAACAAAACGGTGATGTGTAACAATTATTTTGTGATTTTTCTTTGTTCCCAATTTTTATGATTTTGCTCTGTATTGATCTACCTGGTACGTTCAGAATGTTTCGAGCTTTGTTGAATTTACTAACATTTTCTCCCGTGTTGAGTATTAATCTGGGAGTATTCACAAATGTGTGTTTTATTTATTGCATTTTATTTTGATATTTATTCTTCGCATTTATTTACATGTTTATTTGTGTGTTTATTTTGGTATTTATTTACTGCAATTTATTTTTATGTGAGGCCCAGATTGTACTCTAAAATATCAACTTATAGCTGGGTTGACTCCCGTATAGGACCTCAGTACCTTTATTTTTTTACATTGTGTACTAACTAATACCAACATTCTTCAGTTTTAATTGATAATTTACATGTATCTGTGTATGTGGATCGTGCAGGGTAGATTTTCACAGAGTAATATTTTTAATTTATATACATTTCATACTTTACTGTAGGGCTAAGATCGTGGGTTTCTCTGCCATACTCTTTCCCCGCGCTAGCCCTACGCTGAGTCTGGCATTTGTATTTGTTTTGTTTAAAATTTAATATTTCTGAGATTTCCCTGGTATTTTCTCATTTCATTCATAATAAAATTAGGATGTTACATATTTGTTGTCTTTCATTTAACAACTATAATCAACCCTTCCAAATTACGTTAATAGCCAGTGTATCGAACCGACAACAGCTGATATCCACATAAACAACGTAGGTGAGTTATAGGGTTATAGGGTAGGTTACACTACACGTCTTAAAATTAGTAACTTAACAACTAAGTTATTCTAGTATATTTGTGTTATTATAAATTTTGTATTATTTAGCTGCCATTGTACATCGCCCCAGAAACACATTATTGTATCCATCATGCGGGTATTAAGTTTTTAAGTTTATAACCTATAAGAAAATTTCACTTTTTGGCCGAGGGGTGGTGAAAAGTAACAGGAGGAAATAAGCATGCAGTCTGAGACATTCTTTACTTTCAAGGCGTCTTGGGTTAAATTGAGCTTAAAATCTGTATCAGTATACCCCTTCCCTAAACCACATCCCTGTGCATAAGAAAAGATGGGAGGATTTTTCGAATTTTACCAATTAGAAACCTTAAAACGCCCAATAGAGTAATAGGCTAAATATTAGGGGAGGAGTTAATGCTATAGGATTAGGGTGTTTAGCTTTAGCAGATGCAATCAAGTTTCATTTTTGTTTTTGACTCATTTTTGAAGTTTCTCCTTTTATGGGTAACAATGGGTAATAGCTGACTACCTTTAAGCATTAGAATCCTTCCTCAGACTAAGCACTACGCCCTCGCCGCGCTTCCTGAAAATGCCAACGACAAAAGCTAGTACAAAATCGGAAAAGCTCTCATCCTGGACCATGGTTATCAAATCCGGATATTGAGTAAGCTTTGTAGTTTCGAAATCATTTACAGTATTTCAACAAAATATCGGTCGCACCACTTTCAAAAAGTATAACTATGTCGAAATATAGTAGAATAGAATGTTTCAGTTTTTTTTTATATTCAGAACGAATTAATGTACTTGTGTATTAAGGCAAATGTTTTAAATTTTATTATGTTACATCTGTGAATAATTAAAACTAACACACAGATTATTTGATTGTTGACGCATCGAATGAAAAATTTTCATTTATTTTCGACTATATATTACCGAGTCTTTTTCAAATCTTCAATTTTAAAGCATTTCGTCTCATAGTTGACTATTATTACTAAACTTATTTAATTACTATTTCATATGATTAGCTAGGTTTAGCCCGAGACTTTATACGTGCAGACCACTGGAAAACGTACAAGGTCACTGTTGAGTATAGCGGGAGTGTCGCTTGCCTAGCGTTGTTCTAAGGGCCACTAAAACCCTCTTCGATAAAAATTAATTTGCCGAAGTCGATATTTTAATGATGTCGATTATTTAATTTCGCTTCTGCTACAACGATGAGTCTATACGAGCAAAAATAAATTGTGTTTTGAATTTACGATTTTTAATAAAACATATATATAACTTATAAAACTACTAACATCGATATTGATATAAAAACGAGAAAACAATGAGTACTATGCGAGGTACATAACTTATAACAAGAGACGAACAAGAAGTGAATGATATTATTTACTTTTTTTATTATTTTTTTAAATTTATCTTCGAGGAGGGGAAATCTTCAAAAGACACCCTCCGAAGAGGAAGTAGTGTCGGATTTGCAGAAGCGCCTACCAACTGAAACCCCTCAAGAAGGGAGATCAACCCGAAGGTTATGCATCCCTGAGATGGTTGGGAACGGGAAATGGATTTGTTGTGGTGGGGGATAGGGATTTTGGGGAGAAGGGTGACGGTGGTCTATCTGAGATGGGTTGGGTGGAAGCGAAGTGTGGTTGATCAGAGTAGAAGGTGACAAGGCCTTCTAAAACGGTCGTTCTGATTAGGGGCGAAGTCGGAAAGTGCCAAGATAGACGGATTTGAGTGACCTGACATTTGCCGAGAATTTGGTTGCAGCTTTAGAGAACAAGGTAGGCCGGTTTCCTTCAGGATTTGGGAGTTTCTGATGAACCAGGGATACTCGAATGCAGAGTGAAAGATCCGCAAGTATGTGCCTTGGATGATATTACTTACTTACTATCTTAAATAAACCTGGGATCTACTTGGGAACCTATAGGGGTAGAGGGTGGTTAATATGGTATTGTTGACATTAGGTTATTGTTAGTTACTACGTGACAAAATAATGTAAAAATTTGTGTTATTCTGTGAAATAACACATCTGGCAAGTACCTAAGGAATAAATGTCCCTTACTCAGAAAAACAGTTCACGTAAACTGCGCACCAACATTCACTACAACCATTAAATTTGCATATTCTTTACATGCAATGAAATAAAGACTAGATGGTACTTTAAAGTTGAGTTTTACGTTTTTCTAGAAACTCCATCCTTATTAGGTTGGTAGTTTTTACGCAATGCGTCCATAAACAAACAAATAAAAATCCGACAATGGTGTTAATTATGTATTTTATCACTTGTCTTTTATCGCTTCCCCTAAATTAGGTATTTGCAAAAATGTAAATGTTCAAACATGCAAAATATACAAGTATAACATTTTATATATTAAGTAGATACGTAGATACTTTGTATCGCTGATAATAAATCAATAATAATATTAAAACTTACCTAAGAGCATTATTGAGAGATTCTTTTGCTGTTAAGCAGTTGTGAGGATTTTTCGTTTTGTATGAAACCACGCATTTCTTAGTCGCGTCTTCTGACGCAATATTTTCTTCTGCTGGTAACAAAATTTTTATAGTTTGAAGTTCAGTGGTTTCACTCATTTTGTATTTTCTTTTATTTCTTAACAACACCTGTTATCACATTTATTCAGATCCATTGGTATTCATGGTAGGGACATATGTTTTGCCATTTTGGACCTGTAAGTAAAAAACTGTATGTAAAATTTACAATAAGACAACTATCAACACGGAACCAGGGAGTTGTAAGTGAGGCAACTTCACACCATCCCCCGCCCAACTTTTAAGTAAAGTAATTCCAACTCATTTTTTTTAACAAATAAAACTTTATAAAACAACATGAGCTTCAATCATCTTCCATTGTTTTTTGAAACAACGCCCTCGTCTTGAATGAGTAAAAAATTTAATCACTTTTTCATTGAAATTTAACAATATTCAAAGAAAAAAGATACATTTTTAAATTTGACGTTCGCCTATCGAGTTCATTTATATGATTTTCTCTTTGTATGATAAACGATCAAAGTCTTTTTGTTTCGAAGTTTTCATGACATTCATTTTTAATTTGAGTATGGCTCTTAGATCACGTCTGCTTTTACGCACATTAATCGGGGATGTTTATAATAATACAAAACACATTTCAGTCAATTATATCGACTTCTGTAATTTCGTTGCAAGAATTATTATAATCCTTATATAACTCCAAACCAAATTCACACAAGGAGACATCGAAAACAATAATCCACTCACAACAAGAATCTTATCCCATATCCCTAATAGAACATCCCGAAAATCCAAAAAAAAAATCCCCTTCTCTCCCGACAGGCTCCTAGCAATAACTCCCGACCTCTCCGACGAATTCGTCGATTACTTCGAAGACCTTCCCTAATCCCTTAAATAAATCCCACATATATACACCCACACTTACACACACATACACACACACACAATCACACAATCAACTAAATATATACAATCATATAACATCCAAACCACACGGCTGAAGAGGACCCAATCAAGCGGTCCTATAACGGCCTGAGGGGGAGAGGTTTTAGTTGGTAGAAATCCGACACTACCCAGTCGCACGGGCGATTGGGTGTCTTTCGAAGATTTCCTCTCCTCCCTGAAAACAAAAAAATATATAACCCATACCCACCCTACTCTTCTACATAGTTATATTATATCTTCAACTTTCATAGAACAATCATAGCGAAATATAACGAGTATTATGAGTGGTATAGAACCTCATCAATAAAACTGGTGTAGTTTTCACTTAAACTTTATTTAAATGTGACTTTGTTGACCCCTAAATAAAATATTGGCTACGTCCTTGATAAAGTTTCGTGTAGCTTGATATATAATAAAACGTATTGTAATTACATAAACTACATTGTGTATGTGTAATGTAAGTATGTTATACAATAGATATTACAAGTTTATAATAAGTATAATAAGGTTTTCAAAGAAAACCTATTTTCTTCGAAAACTAAACATATAAAGTGTAAATAAACAAACTTAAAAAATGTTCACTAATGTTACAAGTTTCGTATGAATAATATACACCAGTTATTATTACGTTTATTCAATGTTATACATTAAGAAATACCCGAGTAGTAAAGTTTCCGGAACTAAATCTATTACTATTTACAGTAAGGCGTTTGATTGTGTTGATCATGGAATATTGCTTAATAAACTCCAAAATTATGGAATTAGAGGAGTACTGTTTGATCTTATTAAAAGTTACTTATATGATAGAGACATAAGAACGGTGGTAGATTACACTAAACGCGATTATAGAAGTATTAACATCGGAGTGCCGCAAGGTACAATATTAGGACCAATTCTTTTCTTGATCTACATCAATTCACTTACAGCTAGTAATGCAAAATATCTTGGAATACATGTCGACAGTTATTTTAAATGGAACATTCATATCAATAGTATTTTCAAGAGAACTTAATTCTTGCTTTTGTTAGGATGTGAAAAACCGAGCGCAACAATAATATAAGTTGATATCAATCCAACAAACATAAATTAAACAATGTAATACTCACTTGATATATAAATAACAAATATTCACTTACTCAATCAATAGATGTTAATCACTATGATGATCACTCGCTAGATATCCCTTTTATTTTTCAGCGCCTTTATCAAAATATAAAAAGAAATATGTGTGAGCACTCAAGCATACCTTTACTTAGCTTTTATTATGCACCGAACTCTAAATAAGGCCTTATTACAATATAAATAAGTATGAAAGAAATACATTGACCGCAGCCCATCATTACTGTAATCTACTTTACATTTATGATGCTGTAATCTTACTTTTGGGAAAGGGCAAGCACCCTGCTCCCGCATTACCTGTGCAAGACAGATTTCTCTGCCCAAAAACTGGACTGAGGTCATTAATGAGTTAGATAACTGTACAACCGCAGCCTACAGTCCTCATTGCACCGCAGTGCCCTAAAACCTCAGCCCCTAATATTAATAATGACTGTGTTACTGCAGCTAATAGTCTAGGTAGCGTACCTGTATATATTTTCATTAAATACTTTTGAATCAATATAAATTATCAATCAGTATCATTTCACACAACAATCAGTTAAATAATTATTAAAAATGAAAATGCAATGTACTCAGTGAGCAATTCACCTGAATCCAATAATTTAATATATTTAGAATAACTCACTTAAACAATAAAAATGTTACAACAGCACACCCGAAAAGCACAATTGTCACACACAGAATAATAATTTAATGAATGAAATTGTCCTATTCGGAATCCCCTACTAAATATAGCTCACAATGGTATCATTGTTAGTGTATAGAAATTCATGTTCGAACTCGCGTCGATCGAAACAAGTTTTTATAATATAAACAAACAGATTTCGGCAAACCCGCTACTGATTAAAATATACACCTTGCACTTGCTTTTTTAGTTTTTACCCGCTAAAATATGTTATGAATTGAAAATTTACTACGCTTTATTTCATAATGTAGCAACGTATGGTATTATAGCCTGAGGTTCAGTTTATCAAAACGTCATGGGAACACTTATTTTATTACCAAAGAGAATAATTAAGATCATCTTTGGTAATGAATTTGAAAACGTTGAGATTAATTTAAGACCGCTATCGTTAAAGCAAGTGTATGAACTTGAATGACTTACGTGTTCATATCGAAACTTAAGTACTAAATATAAGAAAAGTACTAACATAACAAGAACCAAGCAAATACCCTTAACGTGCAATAAACTCAATAGTGGAAAATTGCTTGCTGATTTAAAGATCTTAAATGACATAAATACTGCTGCAATTAAAAAGAAAATAAAAAAATGGATGCAACTAAACATTTTATAGTTTATTAGTTTTTTCTAATATGATTATAGCTCTAGGTATAGTTTTACTATATTTATTAATAATTAAAAAGAATATTTCTTAGTTTATATTTATATTTATTCACACTGTGTACAGGTATATTATATACCTCCTTGCATTAAATTATATTACCTTAACTAACATATTGATTTTTGAGTGATTTTTATTTTGTTTATTTTAATATTAAAATTAGTTAATCACTAATAAAGGGCAGAGAAGACATTATTATGGTGGCCGTTTTACGAAATTTTTAATTGGGCTTGTATGCAAACGAGACTCGCATTGATAATGCTCACGTGTGAAGTGGGCGAAACACGTGTCCGCTCATATAAAATTTAGTTAGTGGTAATTAGCGTGAGTCTTTCTTTATTTAATTCTCCTTTAAAGGGTTTTTATGAAACGAAATCTTAAAGGAATGAAAGGAGTAGGGGAACCGTTTCTGAGGAATTTACTTTAGCGTTATTCGAAGGAATATGGATACCAGGAATTTAGGGAATGTGACCGTAACGAAAGTAATTGGTGTAAAAAAGTGAAAATGGACTGGCTGTGGAAAAGAGTCACTTTTTACTGACTGGGTTAAAAGCGTGAGAGCGCGAAGATTCGAGTAAGACCAACTAAGGGTACGATGGGAACGGTTTGAAAAGGATTTGTAAGCAAGTTAAAAAGAATAGAATGAAATTGAAAGAATTAAATGCACGAAATAAAAATGTAAAAAGAAACTGAAATACATAAAATTAGACATTTTTACAAAATATACAAAATTGACAATTAAAATTACAGCCCTGGCAGAAGCGAGTGTGGAAATAAACGCCACAATAGAATATCCACAGCTTCAGAATAGTGATACTCCAATTATTGTAATTATACATTCATAAATTACAAAATTTGATCATTTTTAATTTATACTTTTTAAATTTCAGGTACTTTTTGAATTCTACAACCTTAAAAATTTGATGAATGACAGTGCCAACTTAATGTATTTTTTAGTTATTTTTTTTTAAGTTGATGAAACTCATCGACAATCAACAATGGCAGTGATTAACTTATACAATCAACTATAGAAGAGAAATAAAAAAGCACAAAACATCTCTCATAATGATACAAGTAGATAAGTTTAAATCATTTAACTTTAAATATTTTATCATTAAATCATTTCTTAATTATTTGTATTTATTTATCATTATTTCTTATAGGTTAACTAAATCTTCATTATATGAAAAAGTTGTTTATTACCGGGTTATTACGCGTAGCTCCACAAATAGCCTACACCATATTGTAATATGTTGCAATTTGTGGATTATGAGACCTTTGAAACCCCGATTATCAAAAATGAAATTGTCTTATTAAAGTCCATAAGGCAAGTAAAACAAGTATAATACCTTAAATTGACATAAAAAGTAAAAATAGTATGAAAACCTATAAACACATCTCGTATTTTACGTTTTTTCATTTTCATTAATTTTTTATTCATTCAAATATTCTTGATTGACATAATTAATAAGTATTATATCTTACATTACCTAAAGGTGTTCAAAATATGCCAATATATTTTTTAATGCATAGTGGAATTGTTTATATAACTTTTTAATGTATTCTTACACTACACTTGCACTTACACTATTAATAGGTATTAATTGCACAAAACATCTTAAATCACTATTTATAATAAATAAAAAAACATTTATTATTGCTGCGTAAATATTTTTTGAAAATTTTCTTGTTTGTTAATATTTTCTATTACATAATATATAATCTTAGCAGGTCCTGATTTTATTGTTGTATATGGGCCTGAATTTAGTATTATAAATAGGACTAATTTAGTTTTTTATTCCGGTCCTAATGTTATCTGCCTTATATACGTTAGATAGACCCATATTTTAAAATTCGGTAATAAAATGTGGGCCTTATTTTAACCACATTAAAAAGCTACTCGGGAAACGAAACAAAATTTTAAACCTATTGTTTTTTATTAATGGACATTCAAATATTAACAAACGGTACAATTTTTCTTTATGGTAATAAACAAATTGGTCTTAATCTTGGATCATAATTAAATCTGTAAGATAAAAACAAAAAAATTAGGCCTCGCGTCCTATGGATTCTTTATATGTTAAGTTGGTCTCTATCAAGAATACATAGTACATGTGTTTCATGTGCTGGATAAATAAATAAAAAGTGAACTTAAGGGTGCGGTGGTAGTACATGAAACGTCCTGACAAACCTAATTAAAGGGTTGCAGGTATTAAATTTTTGATTAATACACAAATGATTTGCTTGTAACGTCTATTAACACTATTTACTAAATGTACATTTGGTATCAATCAGGTGGGGGAAGAAGTTGAAAGAATAGTGTTTTGATTCGCTATGAATCGTCCTGGACTTCAACTTGATGAAGTCCAGGTGTTTGTGTTGAATTTTTGTGGTTGAAGTAAGTTGTTGAATTAAAGTCTTTAAGCAGGGTTTTTATACACATATTTACACTTTATACCGGGAAGCGTTGAGTCACGTTTGAATTGTCGATTAAATATTGATTAATTGATTAGAAAAAGAAGGAATTAAAATCCTTATTCGTCTAAATATTATGATCAAAGATCTCACATTTGGAACACGTCCTACCAAGTAGGCACAACGAACCGAAAGCTATATCGTGGGATGTGTAGGCCGCGTTCCAAATGTGAGATCTTTGATCTTAATATTTAGACGAATAAGAATTTAAATTCCTTCTTTTTTGAATACAAAATGTTTTAGGTTTAGTTCATATTACTTCTACACCTGAAGAAGGCACAGTGTGTCGAAATATATATTGTGTTCAACAATGGTTTTTGTAACTATACGTGTTTGTTTTACTTAAATGTATCGAGCTAAAAGGATATTATGTAGAAAAATAAAATTATTTTTTGCCGAAGAACTGATGTTTTTCTTTAAAAGTCACGTATTGCTAGGTATTTTTTATTATTTCTATGCGAACAATGACACAGGTCAATGTGGGTTTACGAAGCTTATTGTAAGACTAAAGATATTTTCCACGTACTTTGAGACGCTGCCTTAGAATTAGAATTTCCACAGCGTATTCAGATTTCGACATAACTAAATTTAAAAATTCCAACGATGCCAATTTGGCCTGTTTGTTTTTGAGACAAAGTACTACAGCTTTTCTGGAACCACATATGAGTTGAGTTCACCGTCGAATAATACACCAAAAATTATTATTTTATTTTTTGATCCCTTTTTCATTTATACATAGTCCTAAAATCAACAGAGCACTCTGTTGGCACTAGATGAAACATATTTAATAATATAAAGTTAAGAAAACACTCTGTGAATAATTCCATAAAATTTATTAAATTACTCAATACGTATTTCGGTAATTACGCCATCGACAAGAGTTTTGTCAAATAAATTTATGGAATTATTAACCGAGTGTTTTCTTAACGTTATATTTTTTACACATTGTCGTGTTCACAAAAAAGAGAGGGCATTCGAAAATGAGTGCACTGCTATCACGAGTTGAAAGGCGAACTCAAATTTAACTCCACAATTGCACTAAAATATTGACAAAAATTGGTAGTTTCCTGCGATACATATTGAAACTCCATATGAATATATATCATAGTACATAAAAAGTACTTCAATGAGAAACATAACAATTCAGGTGGAAGACTTCTTCTATGGTGAAACAATTGTTGTGTTTCCCATTGAAGTATTTTTTGAAACTTGTATATTTATTATTATTGAAAGCCAAATATGCAATATTTCAAAATGTTCACGTGCGTGGAAATTGTGAGGCCAATTTCTAATTCAGACATAAATTTCCTTTTATTTCATACTATAATTCCCTCAAAGAGGTAAAAAATTGCATTTTTTGAGATTTTGGGCGAGGATATATATAAAAAGGTGGGGTAAATTCAATTCTTAATCAGATTTGGTATCTTCGTCGCAAATTATGCCATAAATGACTATTCTTTTCGTTTTTCGTTTTCAAACCCTAATTTCGTTGAGTTGATTAAATTGTATAATATATAAATAGCGAAAACAGTTAAAAGAGACTCAACCTCTAAATACAACAAACGTTTTTGTAAAGCCGGACACGTGTTTGTGGGCATTATCAACGAAAATAGACAGATTTTTCCTAAAACATTTATTTGAGTAATATCCGCACAAATATTTATACTTGTCCTTGTTGATATATGCAATTTTTTGTGACATGTACAAGTTAAAAATAAGAAAAAAATATTTACGCAATAATTATATAACTAAAAAAATGAGAAGTTGTTACAAAATTTAGCTTTATCAAATAACAAGACAATAAACATAAAAAAATCCTTGGACTCACATAAATTATTAAATTATACATCATAAATAAAATTAGTTTGTTTTTGATTTTTTACATGCTATACAAAAACATTCGTTGATTATCAAACTCTTTGACTGATATTTTTATACAAATAAATGAAATGGAGAATATAAATTATTTTATTTGGGGATAAAAAATACTTCAAAGTAATGTTTTTCCACATTTGCATACCTATATATTTTCCATATATGATATTCACAATAGAAATAAATAATTAAAAAAAGACTCACCCTAATTACCACAGAAACTGCTCTAAACGGATATGTGCTTCGCTTATACTGAAAATGGGCTTAAAACAGTTTCAGAGGTAATTAGGGTGAGTCTCTTTTTAATTATTTATTTGATATTATAAATGATTATGTGTTTTTAAATCATAGATTACCTTGTTTAATTTATTTTTTCATAAATTAAATAATGTTTGTATTAATACTGAGAACAAAAAGTAGCTTTTATATGTTTCAAAAAAGTTTATTAATTAACTGTACAATTGTTTCGGCAGAGTTAATTAATAAACTTTTTTGAAACATATAAAAGGTACTTTCTTTTCTTAGTATTATTTTCATTATGTTTCATAAATTTCCAACTACCGAGTCTTTAAATGTTTGTATTTCTTAAATTATTCCATTATTTAAAAATGTAGATCTCTACATGATACACATTTTAAACGTGGTGCCCGTATTGATAAAAATTCCATTCAGCAATTTTAGATGGCACAGTTGGTAGTGGTGCAAAATATATTAATTTGTGTATGTTTTACGTTTGTATGTTTTGTGTAGAATCAATCAGTCGGATCTCGTGTAATTGTGTTATAAGTGTGGTTACGAGACTGTTTAACACGTGTTGGAATAGTGAATTATTTATTAAGTGTTTAATTGTTATCGGCGTTTTTATGGATTGTTTTGAGATGAAGTAATTTCTACATAACCGGGATATGGCAATACAGATCGAAATGTAAGTACTGGATTCTCTTATCATAATAGCAAGTAGTTGTGCCAATGTAGGGTTAGGTGTACCACCCGGCAAGTCTTCAGTGTTATTTAGGAAATGATTAAGAACATCGTTTATCAATCATCAAAATAGTAATATTTCTGAGGTATTGGATTGCGGCAGTACAACTGGGTGGTTCAGAGTCCTTGTGTAGTATGACTTAATAAGCGCGGGTCTAACTTTTAGATTTTGGGGAAGTGGGATATTTTTTTAGATTTACTATTCTAGCAAAAATTTCAATAAAGTGTCAGGTTGTTGTCTTAACATAAGAAAGAATGAAACAAAAACACATAAATATATTCATTATTAGTGGTTAATTTAACTGTCAACGAGGAAACAAAAAACAATGAAGTGAAACAAGATTAAGTAAAAATCCATAACAAAAATTATTCATAATAAATAAATAAATAAATAAATAAATAAATAAATAAATAAAAGTGTAAAATTTCCAACTAAATTCTAAAAAGTTTCACATGTATATAGAATTTTAAACATATAGATACGTAAACATACAAAATTTTTTTTGTAGTATTCCGTTCGAGACTGCATAGTTTTATTTATTATTCATTTTACAGATAATTTTTGTAATTGTTTTCAGTAAATTTCTTTTCACTTCCATGTATTTATTTTCTCGTTGACAGTTTAAGGATATTTTATAATTATTAATAATAATGAACTTGTAGAGTATGAATTAAATTATTTCCAGTGAAATAAAATATTGTTTAATTTAATTGATTAGAGTTAAATAAAATTTGTACAATTTTGAAAGCATTTAACTATTAAAAAAGTAGATCTCTGTCTGATCTACATTTTAAATTTATTGACGGCATTGATAAGCAATTCCATTCAGCAATTTTAGATGGCACAGTTGGTAGTGGTGCAAAATATATTTATTTGTGATGTTTTACGTTTGTATGTTTTGTGTAGAATCAATCAGTGGGATCTCGTGTAATTGTGTTATAAGTGTGGTTATGAGACTGTTTAACACGTGTTGGAATAGAGAATTATTTATTAAGTGTTAAATTGTTATCGGCATTTTTATGGATTATTTTGAGGTGAAGTAATTTCTACATAACCGGGATATGGCAATACAGACCGAAATGTAAGTACTAGATTCTCTTATCATGTAACAAGTAATTGTGCATGTGTAGGGTTATGTGCACCACCCGGCAAGTCTTCAGCGTTATTTAGGAAATGATTAAAACATTGTTTATCAATAATGCCAAAAATAAATCAGGTATTTTTAAAATCAGCTGTAATAATTGCAACAAAATTTATATTGGTTTAACTAAAAGAAATATCCACACTAGATGTACCTAAAAACAATTTCTCCATCTAAAAAATAATGTAGCTTCCCATTTTTTAAACAACAACCATACATTTTATTTAAGCAACCTACAATTAGTAAAACTATGCAATAAATATTGAGATATTATTGCGAGTGAAGCTATTTACATCAATAAATACAGGAAAAACCTAATGAATTCGATACACATCATTTGAACAATTTCCTCATCTCTCTTGTGTCCAAGCATGTATAAATTAGATTTAATTTTGTTTTCATATTTTAATGTTCTCATTAAACTGATGATGACCGCATGGTGCTCGAAATGTATACATCTGCATATTTGTTAAATTAAGATCTTTGTGAAGTTTTCGGCTATTTTTTCTCTTTTTCTTATACAATTTAAAATGTTAATTGGAATTAAAGGGTCTGTACCCCGACTTTCCAGGGTAAATCCCATGGAAAATTAAAAATGTTTATGACGATTTGAATTTGGGTAAAATGAAATAGTTCAGTCGAGGGTTAGGGGGGGGGGGATCAATCCTACCCATTGCCTCCTTCCCGTATTCGTACCTTTTACTTTTTTTTTGATATTATTACCTATTAATACAAAGTTTGTTTGAACTGTGATTTTTCGTGGGGACTTGCCATCCCCCTGGGATCGTAAGGTCCTACGGCATATCATCGCTCTACTCATTTTAACAAAATTTCAGCAAATTTTAATCTGCTTTGAGAAAACTAGTACGTAATTTATGCGTTTAGGTACTTAATTTTGAGTTGAGCAGTTTAACATTTGAGCTGTCTGCAAATTACAAAAACTAATATTAATTATTGTCAAGCAGTTAATGCTGATAATAAATCGGTCTGGTTTTTAAAAACAATTCAGAAACAGGCTTTTACTTTACATGTTTTTTTTGTTGTAGATTAAATTTCATAATAATTATCTTCCTTTCATGTAAGAGGTTATTTGTAAACTGTACATTTTTACACCCTCCCTTTCCTTATAACACCATGTTAACCATTTAGTCCAACTTTTAAACAAAAAAAAATTTATAAAATGGCCGAATTTAAAAAAAAATAATAACAGCAGCTTTTAAACTAATTAAATTTATTTAAGCTTTTATTCAGTAATAATCGGTACGCATTGTAATGTTTAATATAAGTATAAAAATATACTTTTATCCGTTACGTGATACGGAGTTCTGCATCTACGCTCCCCCCTTGTAATACCGCATGACATGAGAGCATACCTCTTCCCCCCTCCATTAAAAACGATTACGTGGTTTATTGATGGCTCCTAATAAGAAAACTAATTATATAGGACGTTTCCTTTTCGTAACTCAGGAAAAAATAACTTGGTCATCAGTTTTAGATCTGCGAAGATCTAAAAAGGTCACTGTAAATCTTCGTAGATCTTAAAATGTGGTGTCGCGGTTTTTGAGTGTGATCTTTGGAGATAGTATCCGTAATTTCATTATTGATACATATGCATGTCCAAAATGCAAATCTTTCTAGATATCCCTATCCATTTTTGCTCATTAAATACCTCATAAGCGCAATCTTTTCAAGAAATAAAAAAGGTAAACTAATTTTTAAATTCCAATACGAAATAAATAATAAATGGGTTAAAAAATTAACGTTTCATAATGAATTGCAAAGGCACCCTGGTGTCGTTTCATTTATGTAGTAGCTCCAAAGGATTTCAGAATCTCAAAACATGTTCGGATGTTATATGGGGTGATCTCTGAAAGCTTCATTAACAAGGAGCTGTCGTATTTCCAGCGAAATCATTGAAAATTTACATCCATTTATATAAGCATAATATGCATATTTATTACATAAAATGATTAATTAATTGATCCGAAATCTGATGGAGAAAAAATGTTCAAGAGTATCTAAAATATTCCTTTTCTGAACTTGTTTTCTTTTTAAAAATCTAAAAATTCAGAACAACAGAATTGGACGCGAAAAAATGCGAATATAAGCAAATGCATCAAAATATACAAGACAATTAATACTCAATATTTATGTCTTCCTACATAATTCTTTAAATAAAAAGATCGTGTTTGATTGATGTAAAACATCGATAGTAGATAAATTAGAGAAATCGATTATATATAAAAAAAAGTAAGAATGGTAGGGAAACTAACTAATTTAAAATAGTTAAATAGGAATCTTAAGCAATTTTTTTCTCTTCAACAAATGTTGAAGAAATTCCAAAACACAAAAAACATATGCTTTAGTCAAAAGCTAACAGCGTAAGCAGTTAAACATTTTATATAACGTTTAAACTGTCAGCGAGGAAACGAAAAAAGAAAACATTGAAGTGAAAAAAGATTTACTCAAAACCATAACAAAAATTATTTGAAAAATAAATAAATGAAGGTGTGCAAAATATCGAATTAAACGTTGCAGAAGTCTCACTTGTATATACAAATTTTTACATATAGGTACAAACCCCCGTAAATATACAAGTGAAACTTCTGTAATATTTCGTTCGTGATTTTGCACAGTTTTATTCATTTGTAATGGTTTTCAGTAATTTGTTCTTTAGTTCAATGTATTTTTTGTTTCCTTCGTTATTTTGTAATTATTGAAAATAATGAATTTTAAATATAGTATGAAATTATTTGGAGTGAAGCAAAATGATTAAAAAAAGTCAATATGGTTTGTACGATCATATCGAAGAATAGCATAGTTTAGGCATTGTTCAGTTCTTTAGCTCTCGTAGTTTTAGCTTTACATTTACACAGAATGTTTCATTATTTGTTATTTCAGTTTTGTAGATACATTTATCTAACCATTTGTTGTGTCTACTGTTGCTTTATACAGCGCGTAGGGTGTTTGGCGGACCCATTGATTAGCAGTATTATTCTAATAATGTACAATGGTCGGCACGTAAGGAGATTCAGCGACGGTCAGATTGACAGGTAGGTAGGCGGAGACTTTTAAATGAATGAGCCAATAGATTATAGCTGGACCGAAATGTCAATGGCGCGTATCACTGAGAGAAAAAGTAATGAACACGGAACACAAGTAAATTCATTCAACTGATTTACTTACCCTAATGGGGTTTTAATGATGTATGCGAAGTGAACAATTAAAATTTCATTATCATCATGAACATAAGGAAAATATCACGGTTATAAGTACTTAATTATATAAATCTAGTAATAATAGCTAATTTAAAGATTATTAGGTATGCATAGAAATAAGTCGTCGACAAACAAAATAAAGTCGAATGAACAAAACTTGATAATATGAATTATGTAGTGTTTTTTACCCAAGTTCTATTTGGTAATGCATTTGTTAAAAAACTTAGTTTGTACAATCGATCTTTATATTTGCTATTTTTATATTTCGTAGTTTCGTTTATAGTTGTACGATTTGTGCATGTACCAGATATCATAAATAATGTTGTTTAGTCTGGGTATCAGGTTCGCTGGCGGCGATAGAAGAATATCGTGATTAGTAGTTAATTTGCAACTGTTTGTCACTACCCTACTGAACTTTGCTGAGCAGTTATAATTCTGCCTACCGGTCGATTAACCCCGCCCTAAAGGGGCTAGACTTTGCCACTGCGTTCCGATGATTTACGGCTTTTGAATCTCCTTACGTGCCGGCCACTGTATGCACCTATTTGCTGTCTTCACCGTACAGACCATTCTGCCCTCCCGCCCCTCGGGAGGCTTGTGTACATTTAAGTTAGTTTTCGTAGCCACCGAACCATTACACATTTCGCAACGTTTTTCTTATGTAACCTTTCTGTATTATTTATTATTATTATTGTTTTTAATAAACCAGCTCAAGTGTATGAATGAATTTTTTGAAACGATCCCACATTATTCATGGTTTCTTCAATATATTTGTTCGTTTAGTTTAACAGTAAAAACGTGTAAAATTGAGGTTAAATTAGTATTGTCCCAATGGTATATATTAAATTTGAATATCTTGTAAATTATATGATCAAAAGATTTACAATTTTGTAAAAAGTAAAGGATTGTCAAGTTTTATTTAAACATTATTATCATTGCAATTCATCAATTCAATCAATTTTCGCTATACCATACCGTTAGTCTATGTAATACTAGAATATCGCTAACAACTCAAAACATGTTCTTTAAATTGTTGTTTAATGCTTGTAGTTCTATTTATATCAAATATAAAGCTTACACTTTATTTTTTGAACTACAAAAAAAGCATCTTTAAAAACTACTTCCTAATCTATGTATATCTACATTTAATATAAATAAATTGAAAGTGTCTGTCTGTAAAATTGAAATAAATGCCTTTCTTTAAGCTTATGCTACACAATCTGTTTCAGTAAGTTGCCGAAAGGTCTTGGTGTTCGATATTGTAAAAGTAACAAAAAAGGAAAGCATTAGGAAAAAGTGACGTTCATTTTTATTATAACTATGTACATTTCGCATTGTTAGGGCATCTTAAGGACTACAGAAAATATGTGCTCCAAGTACTTTCCTGTGTCTGTCTATCGGTTTATGCGAGCAAATATTCGAAATGGCAGAACCGATTTCGATGGGACTTTACAGACATAAAAAAGATTAGGTTACATTTTAAATTGTTTATTGGTAACTGTGAAATCACAGGCATTTACTCAGGATCCTTGCTATTGCAATTTGAATAATAGCACAGACGTTGAATTACCAAGACGTGGATTATTCTTTTTTTTTTTTTGGGAAGGTACTACTGATAATAAACCTCCAGTGTACTTTAGAACTTAACTATATTTTACAAAAAAATAATGATGCATAAAAATGTACAGTTGTATATCGAATCAATGTTGGAGTAGAAGTAAATTTTGATTAATAAAAAAAGCTGGGTGATATCTTTCCCCTTCAGTTGTGATGATGTTATTCGTCGGTACACCATCATAAGACGCGGTAAAACAATAAGTTTGATTATCTGGAACAGCAGGACAATGGGAGGGTCTATATAGCCCGTCTGGCCAGATAAAGCCAGCGGGCCCCGACGAACCACGGTACCGCAAAGAACATTCTAAGAAAAGAATAATTGTCACGAATATAACAATATCTAAACTGTATCACCACTTATTGTTGCCATGCAACCCTACTAAAAACAGGTAACAATAATAAAAGTCTGAAACTATTTACAAGTCTAAACAGTTACTTATAATAGTTGTATTCATATACAGGGGGTATACCTTTAAAAATATAAAGTTGCTTGTAGTACGTACATCCTAGACGAAGCACCCTGTATATGAAAGAATAATTTTGGAATGTAAATACATTTATTTGAATATCTTTTTCTTCTATCGTTTCCTTGCTATATTAGTAAACCGATTCCGCGATATCGACTCATCCTGTACTTAATATCTGAGGACTGCACTGCGCGGCGGGTGATACAGAGTCATTGCACTTTCGAAAGGATATTTAAACGAACGAACCATTTTTCTGCTGCGATAGATACATGCTATTATTTTTACGCTTCCAAGTCAATCGTTATTGTACCTTGTGTATGTCTACGTATATGTATATGTTCCGCTATATTTTTACTTTCTCTAACATTGGATTTGTTCCGCAATAGCAGCAGCAGCTACATACGTATAAAATGCAAAGGTTAATACACCAACCACACAATACATGACATGATACACATGAATCTAGTATAAAGATTTAACATCGCAAAGATTCATTTCTGATTATTGTCTATTAGCGAGTGATTGTGTACCACACTTTCTTTGTGAAAGGGGACCAAAACGGCTCTTAATCTATTCGGTTTATTTCCGCATATTCAACAGTTAGTTATGTATCTACCGGTTTGTCCAATAACATTCCGTTCCTAAGGAAATTAATATGTCAATTTCTGGAAAAGATCAGATAATTTTTATTTAAATCGGCGATTTACTTAATCCATAATATTCAAATTATTTTCCAATGAATACTAGCACAGTATATGTTCTGTCGAACTATTTAATGTATTCTACAATATAAGTAGTTTTATTTAATGTTCTATTTAGTAAAATTAATTCCAAAAGTTTAAATTGTTTATCAAATTTGTTCAAGGGAACAGTTGTACGGGTTTAGCAGGTAATCTTTTTACAACCAGATGTAGGAATCGACAGAGTAGAGCAATAAAACCATTTTTGACCCTGCACCCTTCGGGGTACTCATAATAGATAATGGCTTGGACTTTCCAAGAAGTATTGTGAACAAATTGGTCACGTCCAATGTTTATTCTCACGTTCTATGTTTATTTTTAACAACAGTCTAGTTAAGTCTTCACTGTTAGACACACGCTTTTAGCCTTTATTTGTATTTTTGTAAAATAAGTTTTTCTCGATTAAATTAAGTATTAAGTTGGAGTTCTTGTGTTTTAGTAATCCGAAAAAATATCGTCGCTTACGATTAGTTTCTAGAGTGACATTATATTTCTCAAATAATAAACGAAAGCGATATAAAAAATGGTCCTTCGAGCCGGATTATTAAAAAACTGTTAATCGGGGTGTGCGTTCAGTTACATAAATCTAACGTGTTTGACAACAAAGACTCCGAATTTCCAAGGATTTGCCGCGGGTTAAGCTGTGTGTAACAAAATTTCACTGTTCAACGTAATAAGGAGTGACATTATATTGCTCAAATGATAAACGAAAGAGATATAAAACAGTATAGCATCTCATGTTCGATTTAATCGCTCATAAGGGGCAAGACTGAACAAAAGAATTGAATACAATTCGAAAAGTATGAGCCTAACCTGGAAGCACATATGTCTTGGATTAAAGGCACATGATAACATAAAAAATTAATCACCGAGACCAGAAACACCAATTGTAATCCAGCGCTCTAACTGGCTACCTTCGCAGCCACTCTGCTTTATACTGCCGTTTTCGTCAACTGCTAAAATTTTACTCTCAACGCTTCAAAAGAAGTGTAACATCTGAAAGTCAAGTATATATTATTCTCAGTATGAGCGCAACCGAAAAGCATTGTAAATTTTGGATAGGTTTTGGGTTAGAGGGTACTCGACAACATATAAAAAATCAAAGTGTTTCTATTGAGCTTTTACACTTTGAGTAAAATTCGCTCGTCAAAACTTATACACTTAAGAAGTTATACAATTATAAGACTATTTATTATTTATTTAATAGAAAAAAATACTTATTTAAATAAATTATCAGTTTTTTGTCTTCATTCCTTGTTTATTAAAACAGTTATTGTACATATAATAGATATAATTGGATAGTGTACATGTGGCAATCGGTGGAATCATAATTTTTTTATGTGCATACAATAACAATAGTCTTGTCGATCACAAAAGCAATATGTCTTAAAAAATGTTATTAATTCTGAATTAAATTTTAGTACTTACAATTTTCAGTATTATTTCATTTTTTTTGTTGAAATTTAAAAAAAAATAAACTTATGAAAACGAGGTCCCTTTATCAGCCCCTCCGAAGACGGTTCTGACCTCGCGATTACGACTGCGTGAAAAAATGGAAAGACAATCAATCTCCTTGTCATGCCTGTAAAGTCTGTTTGAAATCGTTAGCCGTTTTGAAGATTAGCCCGTAGATACAGAGACATTTTTTAAGGGTCGTAATAGCATACAAATAATCATATGAGCTTAAAAAAGACAGTTATTTCGATATTACAGACAGACACTTTATTTATCTATACTTATCTATCGATGTATAGATTTGGGCCATTGGTGTTCATTATTGTATATTCTGAAAAGAGTTTACAATCTAATTGCCCTGCGGGGGCCCCTATGCGCCTGGATTCGGGGCAATGTCCAGTTTGCTCTCTGATTAATGCGGCCTTGACCCTGTCGTAACGAATTTCAATCGCGTACTTTATTTCTAAAAATGCTTATATAGTCATGTAAAGTCATTATGATACACAATACATTTGATTTTTTAAAACATAATATGAATGCACTTTATCATAATAATTTGATAAAACTTGATATCAAATGAAATTTAATATTGGTTTTATTACGACTAACTTAATTGATATGAAAAAATTGTTATTGCTATATGTATGTATCAAATTTGTATTGATAAAAAGGCACTAAGTGGTTTTATTTCTTGCTGTAATTGCTTTATTTACTTTGTAATATACTACTAGTAATATACTTATAGCGATAAATTAATAATGTTACCAGGTTATAAATCAGAAATAAGTGTAAGTAAATCTTTCAATTATCTTAAAAAAAATTTATTATCGGGAAATTAACATTCGAATGTTTGAAAACTTTAAACACGACTTTCTCAAAATCATTTCTTTTAACTGCAGTTTTTGTATTAAAAAAATGTCTAAACGACAATTTTGACCTTTGGCACAATAAATTGCCTTTTTGAAAAATGCATTACAAATTAAAAAAAAAATGGTTAGATACGAGTCGGTTCTTTAGGTATATGACAAATCCTAAAAAGTAAGAATTTAAATTATGATCAGAAATTATATTTCTCAACCTAGTAATTTTTAACAATCAAATTTTAGTCTCAAAATAATTTGAAATTACAATTTTTTTTTTGTATTTTTAGTAGTACTACAGGATATAAGTAATATTGCACACAATTTGCGGATTCTTACGTAAAAGCCGTTTTTGCTGTCAAGGTATGTTTAAACAATATCATTTCCATGCTATCCAAAGTGTTTGGGGAGGGAAATCAATATCTTGTTTTTTAAACAAATATTATTAACAAATCTGTCACAAAATCAGTTTAATACAAGAAATTACAAATTATCTACGATATAACTCATACCCTGATTATAACAATAAATTACCTATATTAAAGGTGGGGTAAATGTCTAGATGTCTAGGTGGTAATCTTCTAGAACTACCAACAAGTATTTTTAATTGGAAGTGGACACAAGGGGTGGAACTGAAAATTGTAATTGTATGCATGAGTTGACTGTCGTTCGGAAAGAGAGTAGGGTAGGAGGGGGAGTTTAGAGATGACCAGAACACTAAAAAGGTGTTTAGGTGTTCCACAGAGGGTGACAGAAAGTGAAAATTTCAAAAAGAAATTAAAGTGGTCTAAGTCAACCCCAACCCAATCTAACACAGTAACTGACGACAGTTGTTTGATGTTCTTTTTATGAGTTAAAAAAACCTCCAATACCTCCAACCGCTTTCCTCCCCATCTGAGCGAGGGTTCATACATTTAGACATTTTCCACAAATGGTTTATTGTGAAAAAAAGTTATAAGTAATTTCAAAAATATTTGGAAGCTTCCTCTTAGAATAAATATTTGAAAAAATTGACTATTATCTATCACTAAATTGAGAAAACCAATTTTCGATTATAATTATTTACGAGCTTCAGTCCCGACTCGTCGTACTTGACCAGTTTGTATATTTGAACATCTACATAACTAAATATTTCGGTTTTATTTATAGCAGATAGTACGTATTGATAAAAAAAACACCTTGTAAACTTGAAGAGTCATTGTATATAGTAGGTTATAGTTCATAAATAATTAACTAAACAGACTTGTTGAATTACAGGATGTTTCTACGTAATTTTGCACGTGAGAAAGACGAAATGTGGTCAGACTTGTTACAACGTCGTTCTTCGCTTATAGACTCTTTTGTTTCTACCATATAATTTGGTTTGTATTTTATATGCATGTACTTATACTGGTTGTCATATAATTATCGAACATCGAAATACCTATTTTTTGATGCTCAAAGTAGGAAAGTTTTTGAATATAAAATAACAAAATAGTGTTTGTAGAGTTTGAGCTTACAAACTAGTAATTTACATTAAGTTCCTATTATTACACATAAATTATGAAGAAGGAATAAAAAATTGTTACTTATCGTTAGTTAATATACGTTATGAGAAAAATATTGGATTGAAGGTCTGAGGGATTATTAAGTCTGACAGTGTACGCTGTTCCTTTCTTTAAAAATTTTGTATTATGATACTGGTAATAATTAGCTGAATTTTTTGAGAGAAATAGAAATATGTACAGTTTTTATATAATTTGCAATCATCGCTAAAAATTAATGTGCAAATTGTTTTGGTAGTAACGCACTACCCGACTTCAAATATATTTGTGATGGTAGCACGCACACCATTGTCTTACGTAATTGAACAAAATTCAATCACGGAGGGTTGATCGATAAAGACGCAATGTTGAATACACTTAGAAAACAAAAATGAATAGCAAGAATCTAGAATATGTATTAAACAAGGTATTTACAAGTGGATGGCTTAATGATAACTAACACTAAAAGAATACAAACTGAAAAACCTAAACTACGAATTTGTTTCAATGGTTCCCTGCCACCCTGTAGTGGTCCAATGATAAGGACAGATTCAAAAAAGGGAAACGCCCACAAAAGTTATACCTTGGACTTGGTCAAAAATATGTGTAACGGTGGCGAATTTCTGAGAACATTTGGAAAATTACCGACAATATTTACAGATGTTGCATGCTGAGTGAAGGCAACAAAAGACCACGATAACTCTTCGCAACAAGGGGTAATAAATAGCAAAACGAATTTACCAATATTGGAGCTAATTTCACCAGATGTACAGTTTGTCACAAACCGCAACACTAGTATTTGTGGTGCTGCCGTAGGTAGATTAGTAAAGCAAACTGGTGGAGCTATGTCGTCTGAAGATGCAACATTCTGCAATTAGTTGACCATTTAAATGCTTAATTAAAGGATGGAACTAACTAATCAGTGATGTTATTGTATGACCGGAACTTTTACTTTAAAATCGTGAATTTTTAAAGTGTCGGGCGTGTTTAAATATCAGTATTCGGTCATAACGGTCATATATAGGCTGTAGCTATTCGCGCCAGTGGAATATCGCCATGATTAAAATGTAAGTGCCATCGATAACGGTACCCTTCTGTCCAAATTTGGACGGTTTTAATTAGCTAAGAATAATTCCTATTTCCAGTTCCGTCTAGCCTATTTTAAAAGTAGTGTTGGTTTCAAAAGCGACTAACTAATGTTCAGCCGGATTGTTACATATTACATTTACCTTTAAGGTAGCGTCTAGTTAAATGTCAACAGAAAAAATGTTTCAACCTTGTCACCATTTTTATTGGTTAGGTGGTGGTGTAAATTAGTTTGTTTCATTAGTACACCGTATTTGAAATGCACCACTTTCAAGTAGTATCTAATTAGGAACTAAAAATAATAATATAACAATTAATTTATTTATACAAACTTCTCCGCTTGAATATTATCAAGAATTTGCATATATATAAACCCACATACACTGATAAATAATACAGAACTGTCTTTTTCATTCTAACGAAGTTACACAAGCTTTATAATTCTTTCCCTTTAAAAATGTAATTAATTGTTAACTCAGAAATACATAAAATTATAAATATCGTAGCAAATAATGGCCATAAAAAAGTCTTTAATTTTACAGGTATTCAATAAAAAGTTAATAAAATACTAACATCAAAGTAACACAATTTTTTTAATACTTTTACTTATATACTTGGAAAATATTCAAAAATGAATAAAAATTTAATTGAAGTTTTAAAGTCAATTTAAAAGTATTAGAACAGTTTGTTCTTTTCAGTAAAAAATTTTAAAAGTGATTAAACTGCATTCTAAAATGAAATTAAATTCCAGGCTTCTATGAATGAATTAACCTCAACTTTAATATGTGGACACTTTAAAACAATCACAAACATAAAATTATTGATATTAGCATGAAATTGTTACAATCGGTATAATTCGTACATATTCGGATGTATTTGGTTCTGACCTGGGCAACTTCGCACAGAAACTAATGCTCGTCTGGCATGAGGGTGATCTGGGCACGGTTTACAGCCGATGTAAAACGTTTTTTTTTTTACTTTTTTACCTGCCTTAAAGCTCCATATCAGTAGTTTTATGGTATATAATTTTTTTTAATTTCATTTTATAAATTATTTTTGATGTATAGTCAAAATCAAAGTTCTCATTATTATCTACTAAAATGTACGAAGCCTTTTTTAAAATTACTTCTTCGTTTCTGTTTTATTTAAAAAAAACACTGTTACTACCTGCGCTTCAGATAAATGATAACTTACGGTATTCTTAAGCAACGTTCGAAGCCCCATTGTTATATTTTTAGTAAACCGCATGAACCAGAAAAATTAAAATATGCAATCAGTTTTACGCGGATTAGGTTGTTTTATTGGGTGCCATTAGGTTTGTATGTGGTAAGGATTATAAAAAATTTAAATCTGGAACTATATTTATTAAAATTATCATATTAAATGAGTAGAAATAACAATATACTATAAATTTACTAGTTTAGGGAAAGTTATATGAAGTCACAATAAAGAGAAATATACAAAAATGGTTTTTATTTTGTGCGTCTATAATACAACTTTCATTCCCCTTTTAGAATAATTTCTCAGAAGTTTCGACGTTCAAGTATATTAACAATATGATACATAATTTTTTATAAACAACTTCCTAATTCGAGTTTTTGACATCATGTAAAAGTTATATAAGAGAATTTAGAAGTTCGTTTCTATAGCATTTTCTTACATATGTTATAGCTAAAAAGTTACATAACAACAGTATAGTTGGTTTTGTTATATAAATAAATTTACGTTTTGATCCCTCTTTTAATAGCATATCGCTACTGGTATGATAAGTATGTAGTATAATTAAACCAGTTTAGAAAGCGGAAGACCACAATAATGAATTGGAAGAGAGTTACTTTATCACATTGTTCCAAAAGATTTTGCAGTATTGTAACAATCTCTCTTCCATTTTTTATACACATTTAAACTAATTATAATTTACGGAGAAAGTGTTGGATATAACTGTAAAGAATTTATAACATTTAAAAGCGTTTATTTGATTGTATATTTAATGTTAGTATTGCGTGTACTTGTATTGTATTTGCTTTCACTGAATTGGCTAAAGCGTTTTTATGGAGGAACTCACATTTCAATCTTATACAAATGAATAAACCTCAATTTTTGTCACTTTAAAGTGATCAGACACATAAAATTGTTAAAATCGTAACGGTTCATACGAATTCGGATCGGCTACGGAAAGCTTCGGATGAGCATAGGCAGATCTTTGACCGTTCAGCCGATAACATTACATTGGAGGTGGGGAAAGATGTATTTCGAGTCTTTAATGTCACATAATAACTAATAACTGAGCAAGTGTTTTAGTTTGCTCATAACCTGCAGAGACAGTGAAAAATTATAATTAAACAGTTGATGGTTCACGATCAGTTACGTTTAAAGAATAAACAATCTGTTAAAGGTAAAGACATTATATGAAAATTGAAACTATATTTATTACAAAAATTATTGAGTTTGTTGATGCTACTTTGGTTGTTTGGGGGTGTTGAAAACGACACAAAAAAATAATGCGATTGGATGCAAAATACACTGATGAAGAATGAAGAAGAAAAGAAACAAGTAGAAAAGAAGATGTAGTAAATAAGGACATGATGATTAAGTAAAAGTGATTCTGAGTGACTGACTATGATTGACCTCTAATCTTATGTTTTTAGGGTTTTTATGAATGTATGTTAAAAGAGAGAAAAAAGTAGGGGAACCGTTTCTAAGGATTTTAGTTTGGCGTTATTCGAAGTGAGGATACCAGGAATTTAGGGAAAGTGACCGTGACAAATGTAATTAGCGTAAATAAAGTGAAATTTGAAATGTATGGAGATAAACATTATTTATAATTGCGAAAAAGAGTACCAAAGAAATAGAAGTTATAAATTTAAGAAATATAGATGAGAAGGATTAGTTATGCGAAATAAAGATGCGTTAAGAAGCAGAAATCGTAAAATTAGACATGGAATGAACAATGACATATTTGCACAATATACAAAATTTACAACATAAATTTACAACCCTGAAAGAGGTGAGTGTGGCGATAAAAGCCATATATTTTGTTTTGTGACCTACCAATTATTTAACGTTTTTAAAATGAATGTTTTATTCGTTTTTTTTTTTAAAATTCTGGTCAGTTTAGAAATAAACACCACAACAATCTTTAAAATGTTTGTTAACATGGCAACAAGTTTGTAATGGCAAATATTGACTAAAATTCTGTGTAGGTCTGAGATATTATTGGTCAATATGCCTGATTAAATTGGTGTTTAATTCTTTTTTAAATGCCGATACTAATTGAAAGTAAATAAGAATGACGAATAATTGTACTGACTATTATAAAGTGCTTACGAGTTTCTAAATTAAAACTCCACTTGACCGAGATTAACATTTCGTATTGTATTTAAATACATATGTATAGGAACCTAATAATGTAAATTTGATAACTCACCTGGGTGCAACGGCATTACACAATATTCTTAGAAGAGAGAGAACACCTAATCAAATACGGATTGCGAATGATATTAAATGGATGGCAAAATGACAGATACGTTAATACAAATGACTTTTAAATGACAAAAATGTTTAAAAATTAAACTGTTGGTTGCTGCATATACTATTTATCTACTGGCTGTTATGTACATATTTCTATATGTACTAGATTATTTCCTAAGAAATGTACATTTAATGGTTAATGTCTCAATTAGTATCCACACCTCTGATCTTGAAATTTCAGTATGGTGAACTACATAACATACTAAAATTTCAAGGGAATCGAAGGTATGAATACTAATTTTATTTAATTTATAAAATGTATAAATTTCAAAAATGATTATTCCTTTTACTTGTGAGGTGATAACATCACCTTATTGGCTTATATAAGAAACCTACCTCACGACCGAACTAACTAGAACGATCAGATTGAGTTTATTGGCCCCTAGCTTTTTATAGGTTATGTCTTTGGTTTATGGTTGGCTATTTTGGCTTATTACATCAGAACCCGCCAAGTATGTATTGTATTTATAAAGGGATTGAAGGTTCATCAATTTGCCTTTCGGTTTATTTGAAGTAAAAAAAAAAAATAATAACATGTCTGTAATAGAGCTGGGCAAACTGTAGTGTTTTGCTATTTTTCAAGCCCTTTCGTGAACAAGTAGTTAAGGGTTGGTAGACGAATTGCTTCATAAAAGTGCTTTGTAATTTTTGTATTTTAAGAATTTGAAGCTCATTCGAATTTCTTGAAGCCATTTCAAAGTGCTTGAAACCCTCTCACATTAAATTTGAAGTTAAGTAATAAAAACACAATACAATCTGAAACAGTGAAAACTTCAGAAGAGCGCTTCATTATTTTCGAAGTGCTTGAAGCCTATTCATGTATTTGAAGCTCGTTTGCTCTAATTCAAGCTAATTACTTTTCGATGTAATTGGTAATTTTAAGATGTAATTGGGGTTTCTACGAGCAAATGGTAAGGGCTCTGGGGTTAAGGGCTGGAACACTTTTGATAACTTGCCCAACTCTGATCTGTAATATAAGAATTTCAACTCTATAAGATTTAAGAGAAAAATAAGATTGTTTAACAAATTATTTTGCTAGTTGTTATAGGTATTAAAGTCATTCATTCTATTCAAATTTTTGTAAACTAATTTCTGCTTAGGTTATGAGAAATTTGTCCAACATATTTTTTCATTTAATTTTAACGAATGTTAGTTTAAAAATTTGAAATGCTCCTCCTTGACTTATACTAAATAATATATGTATAATCTAATATTGACAATGATAACCTCGAGTAAAAAGAAACATGATGTAATATTATTTTTTTTGTATATCACGTTAATGGGATTTTATGTAATGAATTATTTAGATTGAATATTGATTAAATTGCACCTAGTCTACGATTAGGAAAAACGAATAAATAAATTTTCTAATAGACTTCTTTTTAAACAAGTAAAATAACTAAAGAAAATTGTTACATGTATTTTTTTCAAATAGTTACAAAATAATACCCCTATACGTTACTTTTATTTATTGTTTCGTGTCTATAAATATTATTTGATCTTCATCCCATTGTAAGCAAACTTACAAAACTAGGCCAATCAATAGAGAAAATGTAAAGAAAATGCTAATTTTGCAAAAAAGTAACAACAACAACTTGGATGACTAAAACAAAAATGTGACTCCAAATAAACATAGAGTTGCTTTTTAAACAATAAAAACGAGGAAAAGGTGACTTTAGGTTTTTTATTCTTTTGTTATTTTCAGTGGATCATTTGTAGGTAATTTAAAACCCAACAAAATGGTATTTTTATAGATCCCAATCGTACAATTTAAAATATTTGCTATTTTACAGTATTTACCGAAGATGTTTCAAGAAATGATAATTTATTATGGGCACTTTGAACAGGTGGGAGATGAAATTTGCCCCATTAGTAGTTGTTTGTGTAGGTAATTACAGTATAAACAATTTATTGTATTTTTCTTATCAATGCCAGCGTATTAATCTGATCCGTCCCAAATGAATTTGCCAAACAGATTCTGAAAGCAGATATTAAGAATCAACATTTTTCTGTCTCAGTTTTTCGTATAAATTTGTTGAAATACTCTAAAAATGGTTCAAAAATAGCTTTTTAAATTTTCTACAAATGGTCCATTGAAAGTAACGCAATTCTTTCAATACTTTCCATAATGTGTATAAGGCAAAAAAAGGAAAATTACCTTTCTCCCCCGTCTTTATTGTTTAGAAGACAAACCCATGTTCACTTGGAGCATGGTGCAGGCAGTTTGTCCACATTTTTTTTTGCATGAAAATGCTTGTATTGATTGGCCCAAATTCTCAATTTTCAATAATCCAATGACAGCTATAATTCATACGCAATATGCGAAAATTCTGTCAATTCAATGAATTGCCTTGGACATTGTTGCGATACTGTAGGTACAACTCTTTTAAAATAATTCATATCAATTGTGTAACATTTTAAAGAAACGACAAATCTTTCTTCGTTTGTAAAGCTTTAGTTCTTTTATATTTGTTGTAATAAATTTAATACTGGAAAACTTAAGTTTGGTATTACATAAACTGTTGGAGGAAATAATGTCAATATGATGCTTCAAATATAAATAGAAGTTTGGTCAGTAACAAACAGTATTGCCAAAGTTTCGGAATAAAATTTCGATAAAACTTGAATTTATTGCCGTAAGTATTAACATTTGAAAACTTACGTTGATATCTCACAAGTGAAGAATTAAACAAAACAAAATTTCCATTTTTGAGACAATAAAAGTAACCTATCATGAAAGTACAATAGTAAAACTCCAATTTTGAGCAATTCAAAAAAAATATGTAATTTAAGAACCCTTATAAAGATGGTAAATCAGATAAGTAAAGCCAAAAATAAATATAAAACTTGAGACACATATTAAATACCAAAACTAGATATTATAGGAAAACCTTATTCCTTAGTAAATAACCATTAACCAATTTCTTAAAGGTTGTGGAAGCCCTAAAATTCTTAGGTCCTAAAACATTAAGTTCGAATAAAGTTAATAATCTTATGTTACGAAAATAACAGAAAAAAAATGTCTTTTTCATATCAAAACATGGCATGTGACCTCTTACAAACCAGCCGCAATGATTTTTTTGTCTTGTAATTTTTTTGATGAAAAGCAGTTTCAATTTATACCGTCTGAAATATAACTACAATACATACGATGTGCATTGTTCTATTGTTTAGCATATCAACGTACAAAAACATTTCTTTTATACATATGCATTGGCCACAAACATACATATGTGTACGTACGTAGATTACATATGTGCTAAAACTGTTAGGTATATATACCAATAATTGTAGTACCATTGGAAAACAAGGGAACAAATTCTATCAAACCGATAATAAAGTTAATAGGTCGAGGGTTTGAATACTGTTTTAATTGATTTGGGAAATGGGTTATTTGAAACAATTGTGATATAATAAATAACCCGTTTTTGACGGATAAATGGGATAGGCCTTTAGTTGTTAGTATTTTATGAACTGGATAAATTAATATTCGTAAATAAAATAAAATGCAACATAATTGAAACGTTCCAGAATAGCTTTTAATAATCAACTCTACAATTTTGTTTCGACTGTTTAGGTTTTTATCAAAAGTAGGTAGATACATAGAAAAAAATAAATTAATTTTTTTGCACTTTTGATAAAAAGGTTTAAACAGTCGAAACAGTATTGTAGAGTTAATGGTTAAAAACTTTCCTGAAACATTACAAAGCAAATATTGTTTTACTAGTATAACCCGTCTACATTTGAACGATATCGATGTTTCTGTAGTCCTTATTCGGGTCTAAAGGCCGTCGTTAATTAGAATTGGTTTCTAACGTTTCGCTGGCACGAGTTTTGAACTTCTTCAGAAACCCTTACATCTCCGATACTGGATGTAGACTCGGAGATGGAAGGACCTCTGAAGAAGCTCACCACTCGTGCTAGCGAAACGTTAGGAAGCAATTCCAACCAATGACGGCTTTTAAATCCGAATAAGGACTACGCTAGTTCATCAACTGGATGCGAAAACCTTAACCAATTTGTTTGATCGACGTTTGTGTTGCATAACTCTTTACACAAGCCAAAACAGCAAAACCTCTTACACCATACCCTAAGCTCATGGTGCATAGAATGATGTGCAATATAAGGCTGCTCTTCAATGTAGCAATATTTTTATGACATGCGCGAACTGATACGAAATTCGACTGCACGCCTTATACAGTTACATCGTGGTGCATAACATTTCATGCATACTAATTATGCAATCTTCCCTTACTATAACCTAACTTTATTCCTTGGTGCATAGCACTCATCATCTAACAATCAGGGGAACCTTCCCCTATCATAACCTAACTTCTTTGTGCATAGCTCTTATCATCTACCAATTAGGGGACCTTCCCCTATCATAACATAACTTTAGTCCTTGACGCATTTCACTTCCAATATATCAATCAGGGAAACCCTCCCCTATCACCTACCAATCAGGGGAACCTTCACCTATCATAACCTAACTTTAGTCCTTGATGTATGTCACATCCCATTTATTAATCAGGGAAACCTTTCCCTACCAAAATCTTACATCAATAACTAAAAACAAATAATAATATATAGATAATAAACAATCACAATGTATGTTCATTTGATTGATTTACTATTACTTCTAAATTAAGGATTTGCGTATTTTGCAAAAATATTTATTACTTGTAAGGTAGTTCGATTGTAACACCACTGCTGAAACGTCCTACCCCTATTAGATGTAATGCATTATTGTATCGATTGACGTTGAAACATGCGCAATACAAGAAACTGTTGGCGTTTTTAAGTAAATATTCCGTTTAAATGACAACACATCGTGGATATTAAAACTAGACCTGAGGCACAATTATATCTTTTAATTAGGCGTTTTAATCGTCAGCTAGCTGACCATGAATTTATCACCATAGATACATGAAAACCATTTGTGTATGTTACCGTTTAGGCATGTAAATAAATAACATTGGGTATTGATGTATTACTAACAATAAGACTAAAGAAACCAAAGCAAGGAATTAAATTTTCTACTACTGAGACAAACTAACAGTTTTGAATTAAATGTTTCATACCTTTAGTACTACAAATTTAAATAATATTACGGTATAAAAGAAACATTCTTAATTCAATAATTTTAGTTCCAATTTCATCATCAGTTATACAATGGTTTTTACTCAATATTGACACAATATTTTCAATTTAAAATATCAACATGTTTTCAACTAGAATATACTTAGTTTTAAGGAAAGATAATTCTGATTTTTCAAAGAAAACTATATCAAAACTACCTTTTTTGATATAAATATGGAAGTCTTGCACGAAGAAAAATAAAAATTACTTGGCTTAGTTTCCAGTTTGTCACTTAAATGAGACGACGGTATTTTTAATTCAATATTGAAAAATTTACTTAAGACAACGAAATGAACACTATTTATTGAATTGCTGGAATGAAGATAATATTTTTATCAGTGTGGAAAAATTTCAAATGACCAGATAAAATTTAAAGGTGTTTCAAGATAAATATTATTAAATATTAAAATGATTTGATTTACGTATATGACATAACCATTAAGATAAGGTTTTTAAAAAAAAATCACTCATTATTCTATTTACTTTAAGGATAAATTAGCATTTTCTTTGATAAGAAAAAATATATATTACCAATCAATCAATGTCTTTATCTTAATTTCTTAATTATAAAACATTATTCCAGATTCACCTAAAAATTAAGTACTTCCTTTTAGTCAATAAACTACTTAACGAGTCAAGATTTTAATTAAACTGTTACATCGTATGTGTATGATTGTGTTTTCTTTTTTAATAAGAACCTGTAGGTTTATAATTAAAATACCCTGTGATATAGCTGCATATAAAACCTTAAATTTACTAAAAATTTAAGGTATGCATTTTTTGTCTGTTCAAAGTGCGTGATATATGGTAAATTTTTGTTTTAAATTAGAACGAATAATTAGGGTCAAAATACATTTTTGTGGGTGAGATATTTAAATACATGTACTCATATTATATGCATACATGTAATTTTTAGGTACTATATATATATATATATATATATATACATGTTGAATAGTTCTGTAAATTTTTTACCCACTCATGACGAATTTGAGCGTCTCGTGTTTTTGGCATTGTTATTGAAACTGTGTTTTGGCAACATTATTACATGGGTACCTACATTTCATTCGTTGCAATTGTGTAATAAATAATCAATACAGGATTTATACTAGGCTAATAATACGGGACTATTGCAGATATAAAAGTCAAATGTCGATTTTAAAAGGGTTTTAGTTTAGTCAAAATTTTCAATAGAAATAGAAATTTGTAATTATATTTTTTGTAACTAATACACCAAATATTTAGAAATATACAAGTAAAAGGACTATTAACGTATTACGGATAGGAATGATAATAGAAATAATACACCAAAATAATTTTGTGCGTATCTAAAAGGAAGCACACGATAAGTATTTTACTAATAAATATTAAATTAATAAGATAAGGACAATAAAACAGCGTGTGTAAATATTTAAATCAAGTCCAAACGGTTAATTTTAAATTTAACAAACAAATACATAATGTAATTTAAAAACTAAATATTTGTTTAATTAACAAGGGTTTTAAAAGATTTAACAGAATTATTTATATTTGTATAAATACGAGACAGAGACAGTTTTAATCCAAGGGTTGCAAGTATAACGAACGAATTGTAGTCGATATTTGGTTAAAATGAAAATATTAAGTAATCGTATCTAACTAGTCTCTTATAACCTTTTATTGTTTAGAAAATTATTTATCCAGGTATGTATGTTCTGTTGATAATAAATTAATGAATTATCTTTGAGTAGGTACTATTTTTGTATGAAATTTTTGAAGTTATTTTCATCTGTCAATTGTTAGTCACGTTGAATTTCCGATAAACTTCCATTCATTCCAAAATTGATGCAGGTACATATATAATGGTGTATGTATGTACTGATATCAAAAATACAATTGGTCAAATAAATATTTATATTCAATTTTTATTGTAGGAATTTTTTGAACAGGTGCATTATTTTTAATAAGCTATAAATATGTAATATAATTTCCTTTATTTGAGTATTGTTTTGTATGTGTAAATGGCAAAAATAAACAATGATTATGAAACTTTAACTGTTGACGTTTACAATTATTTTTAAAATGTGACTCTAAAATTGAAAGCCATTAAAAATTTAAGAGTTCATTTCCATTTAATATGCTACTAGGTATATAAACGTAAAAGTAAACAAAGGAATTTGTAGCGGGGTTCTTGTTCTTGTCAATGGGAAAAATGAAATTTCTTATTCAGTGCAAGATAATAAAACATAAACAACAAATGTATGTAATGCACGTCCATTTTTGTAATTATCACATAATAGGCACAGTTTGTAAAATTATTGTAATTATTGTGGGTCTCTGAAGGCTGCAAAATATGAATAAATATTATTGTAGGGAGGCACTATTACACGTAACAACGCGAGTTTCTTGATAATTACATTTTAATGAACAAAAGGATTTTAGATGTCATTTAGGAGACATTTTCTATCGGGGTTTAAATCGATATTCATTCTAACCATCATTTTTGAAAAACTAGAGATTGAAAGTTTAATTTTCGTCATGTACCTACACCTAACTAAAAATAAACCTTCTGTTACGTATTCTTGACACGTCATTAAACATTAATGAAGTTAATGTATGTTAACAAAAGCCATTTTTCAATGTCAGTTTTATTTTTGATGTAAAGAAACAGGACCAACCTTTTTTTTGAAGACGTCCTGTTGCAGCAGATTTATTGAATAGAATGGAACACTTCCAGGCTCCAGTGTCAAATAAATTTCACTCGTTGCACTAAATATTTACGAATGGGTTAGTTAGTTAATACGTTTTGTGTTGGAGACTTCAGACTCGCGTTGTTATTGCACTCCGTTCAACAACAAAACTCACATGTTCCATTATTGCAACAAACGGGTCTTGACTATCAGCTGTTTTACTTGGTAGATAATGTTCGGGGGGACACAGTACAATACATGCAAACACATACACACACACGCTCAGACAAAGCAGTCGCCGTATGTACTAGTCGTGAACGCGTCACGAGTATTCGTCAGAATCGACCTCAAATGAGCGCGTACGCCTGCACCGAAGTTTTTTAGGGCGATGAGCGCAAAGCGTTCACTACGATTTTCGACCGAATGAGCTTCGGTACATGCGAACTTACTTGGTTCGCAGGTCGTTTTCAGTGCGGAAATTCCTCGTCTCCGGATGAGGTCGAAGGGAGTGGGGAAAGAGATTCATCTTTTTTTTTTTTGGCGCTATTTAGTAGTTTTGTTTTCGCTTGTCATGAGTTCGAATGATTGAAAAAAGGGGGACAAAATAGAAATGGTGATATTGAGTTGTTAATACTTCTGTTGACAAGAATAGCTTTTCAAAAATTACCTGCAACGATATTGCTGAATACTTTGTTAAGTTTGGACAAAAATGGCATCGCAGTTATATAGGCATTACTTTCAAAAATATACTACAAAATTATTGGGGGACTAGTACAACCCGTCCAAATTTGGGCGGTACCGATATCGATAGTTTATAGTATTTATAGATGATATACAGCATTTTACACAAACTAATCAGGGAAACCTTTGTTATCATAACCTAACCTAACCTGAGCTCGTGATACATAGTACTTCGCATATGGCCATCAAGGAAACCATAGCTAACCTAACCTAAGCCCATGGTGCATAACACTTCAGTCATATCAATCAAAGAAACCATTCCACCCTTCCAAATTTGAGCGGCACCGATATCGATAGTTCATAGTATTTATAGATGATATATAGCACTTTATAGAAACTAATCAGGGACCCTTTGTTATCATAACCTAACCTAACCTAACCTAACCTAAGCTCGTGATACATAGTACTTCGCATATGGCCATCAAGGAAACCATAGCTAACCTAACCTAAGCCCATGGTACATAACACTTCAGTCATATCAATCAAGGAAACCATTCCCATCATACCCTAACCTTAACCCTTCGTACATACTAGTTCTCCTTGGTGAGTAGCTCTTCACACACGTCAATCAGGGGAACCTTTTCCCACCATAACCTAACCTTAGCCCCTTGGTGTATACCATTTCCCATATGTCAAACAGGAAAACTTTTCCTAACCGATAACCTTCAATCATCAACTTAAACTAAACAATAAGTTACAATACAATAACAATCACCAAACATAATAATCGATTAATGTTTTTCATTGTAGTTTTTCATAATTATATTATTTGAACATTTCATTACATTGAGGTTACCCTGTCATTACTCAGTACTTATCTACCTAATGGGATATACTATTTATTATTTATGTGTTTACTGGATTTTGTAAATTAACTGATGGTGACTCATTACAGTAGTATATATTCACTCCACTGCATAAAATTAGATAGTTGTAAAATTTGCTCTTTGTCAGTTGTAAAACTCGTTCAATGACCTTTGGTTTATACATGTACTTATGTTATTTTAGCTTTGCTTCGGATTTACTTTTTGATCCTTTATTTATAATTCCTGTTGATTCACATTTGTGTATCAAAAAAACTAATTCTGAACGGATAAACTGTGTATAAAGTTTAACTATTTATTAATAAGTCTCTTAAAAAATAAAACCAACATTATTTTTTAATTTTATTTTGGAGTGAACATAATAATGAAAGCTTTTCAAGGGATTGCAGGTTTATTAATATATTTTTTCTGCCCCAGACTTAACGATTTCCTTTTAAGAAAAGGAGCTTAATTATCCTTGTAATGATTATGTGGGCGTCTTACATACATTATACAAGTTTGACTAATAATTTCTGAGTATTATTAGGGGACGTTCTAGTAAAACCATACTGTTAAGATTCTAGTAAAAAGATCATGAAATGTTGGTAACGGTTTACTTGGAATTTTATTCATATAATATTTCTTGTTGTGTATGACAGCCTTGAAAAGTTTCGTAGAAAGAAAAAGGGTGTAATACATGATAATCAATTTATTATGTATTATAGGGATAAGAAATGCAATTGTATTGTTTGTGGGGTGTAATAGTTCGGTATAGTGTGTGTATTAAACCTGGCAAATTAACTTAACTTTTTGTTTGACTTTCACTGTATATTTCATGATATTGCACGTATTGTTAGTATGATTCAGCTTACCCGGATTAAGTTAGAAGTGCAGCCATGTATGTCGTAAATAATGGAATGTCTTATGCTATATAAGTACCTATTTGCAGAGTAATGGGGTACTTTGACAGTAACAAAGAACATTCCTTCATAAATCACACTTCGCACATCCCACATTACATGTTTTGTCATTTACTTCGACATCAAGACTCAAGTACTTGAATGTGATTGATTTTTACTCGAGTTGAAACTTTGGAATACAATGAAGTATACAGGTAACAAAACTGCCAAGATTCAACGATTATCGTTAATCGATAGGGCAGATAAACGAAATCAGAAAAAAAAATAGGAAAAAGCTACAACATCCAAACATGGCTTCAGAATTGCTTCGACACGTCATGATTTTAAAATACAAATACAACGTGTCATAAAAAAACAAAGGAGTAGCTATTGTCGAGATATCGTTTGTTGCTGGATTAGAATCTGGCTTCACAATTTCCCTAGTTCACTAGAATGTTGCAGTCTGGCTTTTTTGGACTTGAAATTAGGGTATTATTAAATTTCAGTAGTTTTAGGTAATTCTAGTCAAATTGGTGTTCACAATTGAAAAATACATCGAAAATGAATACCTTCTTTCTGTTTTCTGTTTTCAACCAGCTATAGAATGGAAAGTTAAAAAAAGAGAATCAGAAAAAAAGTAATCATGAACTCCAATGTGGCTTTGGCATTGCAGTTTTGATAAATCCTACTCTAAACCAAAGCAAGCCAAATTAGCATCGTTCCAATTTTTAAAATATATGAGTATTTAAATTTGCAGGGGTAATTGTAAGGTCAGATTCTAATTTGGCAACAAAAGATACCTCGGAAATGGCTACTCCCTTGAATGTTTTGTCCTTTATTTCACATAATAATGCTCACAAAAAAGTGTCGAAAATGAAGTATTTGGAATTTTGAGATTCGAAATCAAAGTTGGAAACGACATCCTGATCCATGTTGTGTAGTAAAAGGTTGCGTTAACTATTTATTGGTCACATATACTGACTATCGATTAAATGAGTTATGTTTTGCTAATTAGGTAATATTATCTTGGAATTATACTTGCTCCTCAGAAAAATCAATTAAAATAATATCACTTGGGTCGGTATCTATTTAATCATTAGGATGATTATAACAATTTATTCTTAATTTTAATAATCATTAAATACTTGTTGATAACCGATTAATTTTTGGTTTAAAAACCGCTTAGCCGATCATGTTCAATTATAAAAATGAGACAAAGCAATTAAGCAATTTTATATCTCTTATAATTATTCTTATACCAATAAACATTCGTATAGTACAGTACATTGATGAAAAATTGTATATTACTCTTAGATCTACCTATGAAAAACAACATATTTATGTTCAATAATTGCATACAAATCAGATGGAGAGAAATAGCAAGTTCTATATTAAAATGAGAAACAAAAATAGGGTTTTTCACTTTATTCTTAAACTTTTCTCGATTAACAACTTTGAATACGCTTTCGACATACCCTTCATGATCTTGATACTTCTCAAGAGGATGAGACGTGGTATTGCCATAGCAACTTGCCTATTATAAAACTGGTCAGAGAATATAATTCTCTGTCACTACTAATTAGTTACCTTGTTGATGCATAGAAATTGCCCTTTAAAAAAGAATCCCTTCACATTTCAAAAACTTAATATATGTGAAACTAACGTTAGCACGTTAAAATTTGACTTTTTAGTAACTTATATAGTAAGGATGATTTTTTTATCAAAAATAAATTCAACTGCCTGCCACTTCTGGTCATACCGGAAGTTGATATCAACTTTATTATTTCAAATAGAATGATATCCTTTTTACGACGGTTTCGTATGAATCATAATATTTTAAGGAGACATGTATGCTTACGATGAATAGTTTCTGAGATTAATTGATTCAGCCATTACATTATGGAATATAATTAATAAAATTCGAGGTTCAATTTTCCACTGATTTATTTAACAACTTAACAATTGTTTCACCCATCATGGGCTTCTTCAGAAGACATAATAACAAATTACGTATATTATCCTACCTATATATAAATGCTACGTTTGATTAAGGGAGTTGTGGAAGGGGTACATTGTATAATTTTGGTTAAAATTATTGATCAAAAACATTTTCAATTTCGTTTAAGGAAGAATCATTAGATAGCAAAATAATGATTCTTCCTTAAACGAAATTGAAAATATTTTTGGTTTTATAGGTAGGATAATATACGTAATTTGTTATTATGTCTTCTGAAGATGCTCATGATGGGTGAAACAATTGTTAAGTTGCTAAATAAATCAATGGAAAATTGAACCTCGAATTTTATTTTATTTTTGTTTCTGAGATAATTTAATTTATAGAAAAAATATCACTACCGCAAAAAAATGACTTAGAGTATTGAAATTTTTACTAGTTATAGTCAAGTCTTAAGGCTAACGTCATGACAACTTAAATGTTATGATTTATACAGGGCGTCCAGAAAAAGAAACCAAAGTTTAAAAACTTCAAACACGAATAACATCATTTTTTCAAATGGCACCTACCACATAAATTTTAATTGAGTTTGTATAACCCTGTTTAAAATTCACGATGGTTCTTGATAACACTAAGGCAAATTTTCAAAAAATATTTTCCTCTTCTTTGTTTGATTAACTGTTTAAAGAGATTATAAATTAATTAACAATAATATACATAAGTAGATGAGTGTTTCCTTGTTGTTTGTATTCATAAAATCTTATCATACTATGCAGCAACTACTGTGGATAATAGAAACAAAAGATTTCATAATTTACGACCTTGTTTCACGTACTATCCTGAAAACTGCGTATATAACAGTAACAGATGCGTATTACGTACATATTAAATGCTCTGATTTTTGATATAATAATACAAAAATAAATTTTTATTTCCATTAAAGTTATTACCACAATTTTTTTGTATTAGTTTAAAAATTTATTTTTCTGAAAAAATAATTACCTCGGTAGATATTTGAATGACATTTAAACAAAAATTTGTTATTATTAACTACAATTTGATATTATTGTTTTGCAATTGCGGTGTGACTCATTCTGTTTATAATGAAATTAAAATATAAGCAGGTAATTGTTTCTAATACTTTAAGCCTTTTTTGAATAAAGTAGTTACATATTATTTTGCACATTTAAATTGAAAGCAATTCGCTAAAAATTTATAATTTTGACCTGTGCAATTATTTTGCGGGTGAATTTCACAATATGAAGCGTGTATGCAGTTATCTCTTTTCATTTGGTTCTTTATCTAATTATCACTTCATTTAATAGATTTTACTGTGGTGTAGCTAATGGGTCTGCCCTATTTTCTTTTAAATCAATTTTGTCAATCCCTAATAACCTCGTTTTTAGGGTAAACAGTTAAAACTCATTTAACACAGGGTGTCGTATATGTGCACACAGATTTTTTAAAAACAGATGAGCCAAATCTATGTCATGTTACCTAAATTATTTGAATGAAACACGTTGCAGTAATGAGATTTCAGGTGCGTCCGGAGCTCTCTCTTGTGATGTGTATGAATAAAATTACTTTTTTTGAACAATGTAAATTCGTTTTTCCATTAAATAACATTATTTTTGTTGTTTTCGCCTGTAGAAAGTTTCACGTATTACTCTTATTAAGGACGGTTGGGAGTTAACTGTTAGAAAAATAGTTATGCCCAAAAAAATCTTTTTTTTCTAATTTTTAAGAATGCGTGATTTTTTTGCTTACTGAAGCTAGTAAAAATTAGTAATGAAATAAAATAGACGCTAAATATTAAATATCAGATGAAAAAAAGTTTTACCATTTTTTAAAACCGTCAAAATCACGCACTCTTAAAAACGCAAAAAAATTCATTCAATTATTAATATTTAGTCTATTTTGTTTTCGTTGCTATTTGTTAACAACTTCATCAAATTAAATTTTCGATATGTTGTACAATTAGCTATTTACTGTTTTTTTGTGCAAAACTAGTTTTTTAACAGTGTAATTCTTGAATCTCCTTAATACATTATTAGGTTGCTTAAGAGTAAGATTAATTTGATGTGATCTGTAGTAGAAAAAAAAATAATTCAAAAATTAATATCAAAATGATTGTATTAATAAATGTATATTGTAAATAACTTGCAAAAGTGCATTTATTAGAAGAAAAAATAAACGTGCCATGTCACATAAGTACCAGTTTATTTATTGAACCATTTAAATAACTATTAATTGTGTGGACCTCACTCTTTGACCCGTGACAAAGATAAGTGAGTTAATGTGAAGTAGATACATAATAATTTTAATTAAATCAGCCATGGACTTTATTCATAAAACATACATGAGTCCATTTACGAAGATTTAGTATACATAACCAATTTAAATCATTATTTTTGCATAATAATATAATTATTGCACGTTTTTAAAAGTTAATTTCTGTATGATAGATAAATCTTAAAACATGACTAAATTATTAATAACATTTCAGTATACTATGGTTTGTACATATTATAGTTTGTTTTATTATGTATGTTTACATTTAAAACGAAGGATTTTTATGTATTTCTAAATAAAGATACTGGAAAGAATTGTTTTCTTACAAAACGGAGAACGGAATAGAAAAGTTTATGTCACATATACACAAGTAAACTCATGGTTGCCTATATCGAACCTCCGTAAACACGTTTTAAAGTAAGGCTGCTCATACACTAGCATTACGCGACTACGACGATACCGGGACGCTACATCGCAACTAGTGATGGGTTGTTATTTAACAATCTGTTATTTTTTAACTGTTATTGGCAAATAACAATAACAACCTGTTATGCATTGAGAAAAATAACAGGTTCGGTTAAGCAATAGTTTCCACTACTGAGCTCGCAGTCGTATATTATGTCTATGCCTATGCCCAAATACAAAAATTTTCTAGAATCTACAAATTAAACACAAATAGGAAAAAAGTTATACGCTTTTATTGTATAATGTTAATCTACAATGCGATATGAGGTATTCTTTACTTTCCCTCCCTAGGTGCGTAATATACTATTTCCTGTATATAATTGGGTGTTAGGTATATCCATTCATGTTAAATTCTGTATATTAAGTAATTAAATTTTAACGAAAACAAAAATTAGATTACATTAAACCTTCCTCCTAAATAAATAATTATTTAATTTAATTTATTCTTTATTTTGTCGATTCTCAAGAGCGTTCTCTTTTATCGGCCCGTTAATTAATAAATAAGTTATATTACAGTAAATTAATGGATTTTTAAATAATAATAAGTTTAAGTTAAATAATAGTTTTGTACTTTTTTGATTTTTTCCTTATTTTTATTTATTCGCAAAAGTATTTGTTGGATTTTTTTGCAGAGTATTAAATGAGTTTGTTTTATAAGGCATATTTTTAACCATTGTTGCATAGATGACTCTGGTTCAAAAACGAATCTATATGAACATATAAACGAAGTAGTTCCATCTTCGTCATAATTCATAATAACACTCATAAGCATTATGTTATGCGCAAATACGCTTATAATTGGCTTTTATAAATAATAATAATTAATATATATACTCGTTACTTGCTGATGCGCATGTGTTATCTGTTATCCTCGGTTACACTGCTTTGCAAAACAACAACTGTTATTTTCAACCTGTTATTTTTAACTATTATTTAAAAATAACAGTAACAGGTAGTAACAGTTAATAACCGGTTTGCCCATCACTAGTCGCAACATGGTTATTAGGCACTATTGAGCGTACAAAAACAAATTCGCGTGCAGCACCGTAGACGTGAGGGAAGTCAAACATCTTAAAAAATGTAAATCATCACAAAATACTATAATTCAATTGTACACAACGCGTGGTAACTTAGTTGCTCATATGTAGCATTGTAGCGTCTAATATTAAAGCATACTGCCGTAATTCGCGCACGCGCGCCACTCTATCTATCTTATTGTAACATTATTGCCACCGATTTGGAAGCTTGAATATTCCTTCTTCATAAAAAGTTTGAGGGCGAGTTGTCCAGTTGAGTCAGTTGCGCACATACTCTTCTACATCTTCATTGCTTTCAAATCTTTTGCCTCCAAGTGATTCTATCAAGGGCGCGAACAAAAACTAATCATAGGGTGACAAGTCAGGGCTATAAGGAGGATTATAGGGGCTCGAGGGTTTCCCAGGTTGATGGTGATCACCTTCAACAAGCTCTCGAACAGCACGGATGTTCATCATGTCATTTATTAGACTTGTTGAAAATTTCCGATGGTTTAATGCCTTCATTGGTTAAAAACATTATGATGATGCTCATTGTGATTGTGCAACAGAAGAAGGTACTTTGCGCTCAATCATGGCTGTACTGCGGACAGAATCTAGTGCAGCTGCTACCTAAGCCGGTTTCCCCTTCCTCATAAACTAAACAACACTCGAGCATCGAATCCTCTAGATCGTAATTACGTGCTAAGCTAAATAGTAAAATTACCGTTTATTTTTTATTTACTCTCGTATATTGAGTATATACATGTCTCTCTCTCGCTTCTATAATGTTTCTAAACTACACTAGTTCCCCTTTTTTTGCACTTTAAACTCAGAACTTAGCGGAAGAGTGGTGGTAAAAACAAAAGATCGCACAAAAGGGAGAGACGGATAGCCTAAACTGTGTATTAGATTTATAACGTATAGCTCTCTCTCTCTCTTTCTCACTGCTTTATATCTTTTTTCTCTTTGGTGGAACGAAATTTTACTAAACGTTACGTGTCCTTGAAATTTCACTCTCAATTCTCGTCAAATATCGGATCGCGGCCTAAGAAGTTTTATTTCAAAAAACTTTTGGTTGTTTTATTTCCACGAGTTACTCGTACTGGTGAATGAGCAGTCTGACAGATTGACTTACACTGTAGTGTATAGCCAGAGGGTAGAGCGTAAAGCCTTTTTCAGTTATGGTTGTGGTTAGGGAAAGACAGATGAGACAGACGAAATGAAGGCAAAAGAAAAGTGAAAGATTAGCTGTGGAATATTACTGCCTAAATGATACAAGGAAATAGAAAAACTAGACCAGTGCAGTCGGACTCGGAATCGAACTGGTGACCTCCCGAATTCTAAGCAATGATCTAAACCGCTAGATCACACCGTTCAATGATAGCACCAGTCTCTCAGCAATATATGTTAGTTGTCTATTTTACGATGACCTCAATTTTATATGTAACACTCACGCTTTTTTTATGTGTATCCATTTTTTGAATTGCAAGATCTGTTAATAATGACACTAGAATCATAATCTTTTGACATACGATAAAATAACTAAAATCTACATTCACATGATAGTTCCTTAGCACAAATAGCAATTGTTCGGTGGGCGTTGTTCATAATGTAAAGGTAGATCCAAAATGCACGTCGTCGCTTTCATTTTAAATAATAATAAACAATTACTGTGTTCTAATTCATAACTCGACATCTTGTGAACAACTGAATTTTCCGATTTGTCAAGGTAATATCATACTGGTAGCGTATTTTCTGTGTACTGTTTCTAGTTAAATCAAGTCGCTGCCTTTAAATTTTGTCGCGGTGTCGTGGTGGTCGCGTAGTGTTGGTGTACGAGCGGCCTAAGTTTTTATTATGGTCTGGGCAATATTGTCACATCCGCGCCAAAAACATTCCATTTAAATTGAGAAAAAGTGTCAAAAACATTTTTGTACACATTAAGATGTAGGTTGTCAACCGGTGACCGGGTCAGGTATTGTTTAAATCGCGAGTTTTTATTTTTCTTTGTTTTTTTTGTTCTATTCGATAATAGTAGATAAAGTTCAGTTATTTTTTATCAAGTTAATATTTTCCGAGTTGATTTTTTAAGAAGTAATGATGAACTTTGTCCTAATCAACACATTAGAGAAAACGTCGAAATTACGAGATTTTACAATTTAATATATTCGTTGAACCACACTTGGTCAATATTATGTTGTTTCTTTTTCAGGGAATTCACTTATATTCTTATTGTTTATAAAGCCACGTCAACATAGATAAATGATGCTAACGAGTAAATACCAATTTAACGTAAACAGTTAGTTAATAAACGTATTAACAAAGGAATGTTGACTTTCGGCTTCTTCGTACAGCAAAAAACGAGGTAGATATGATGATTTTAACGCGTGCTTACTTAGTAAATAAAGAGTTTCCAAGAAAAAGCCAATATTTCACCGAGGGATGAAGCAATATGAAGAAAAATACTCGAGACTATTTTTATAGAATTGAACCAAATAATATGAAAAAGTGTTACATTGTTATATTTTGATTTTGTTTTAAGTATCGGAGTTTTCATTAATACATTACACTACATAGTTAGGAGAATATTTAGAAGAATTTCTTTAATATATTTTTAAGCATAAAAAATTGAATACGTGATGTTGTCCTTCTTCGGGTGTACAGGCCGTCCTCGGTTGGAATTGCTTCCTAACGTTTCGCTAGCACGAGTGGCGAGCTTCTTCAGAGGTCTATCTATTTTCGCTGTTGTCGTGCTCGCGAAACGTTAGGAAGCAATTCCAACCGACGACGGCCTGTACACCCGACGAAGGACAACATCAGTTCATCAACTGGCCGCGAAAGCCTTAATCAAATTGAATCCGTTTTCGTAAAATAGCGTCAGTGTTTTGACTCTAAGTCATTGATTATTTCAAAATTTTATTTTGTGCAGAAGGTAAAACAAATAAAGTTTTTAAATATATACAATTTTTTTTCTAAATAAAATATATTTATCTTGTGTATATACAAAAGTTATACTGTGTTTTCCGGAATTTTTTCACTTGTAAAGAAATTTGGACAGAATTTATTTTTACCATAATAAAGACCAAATAAGACTAATAGAATACATATAACAAAAACGGTCAAACTGATCGCGACTGCTTGTATCTTTCCGTAAGCTGATATAGTTACGGTTATTTTTTCGCTGGGCACCTGTTCATTCCCATCGAGGATTGCGATTACCTCGAAATGATACGTTTCTCCTTCCATTAAACTGTCAACTAAAAAATAAGAACGATTGAGATACTTGTACTTAATCGAATTGCTAGTGCTATATTCTTACTCTTCATGAATGTTTCAGTAGTTTCGGTAGACGCTATTAGATATTCAGAGGGCCCTTGATACCATTTTACCAAATATATAATCATATTTTCTCCTACGTTTTTTGGTGGTTTCCAGGTCAGTAAATACCCGTCCTCGATAGTTTTTAAATTCACATTTCGAGGAGCTCCTATTTTATTGGGATCTGCTGAAATTGAAGCCGGTGCATTTATATTGTCTTCCAAGGTCCATACTTTCAGTGGTTTGCTAAAAATCGATTCACCTTGAGGATCGTCACTTAACACCAGAAATTCATGTTCCACACCTTAAACAAAGCAAAATGGAAATAACGTTAAAAATAGTTTTTCATTTTATCTCTTAATTTTGTAGTTGTATAGAACCGAAGCCAATAGAGTTAACAGTCTTGTATTTGTATAAAACCACTCCGACGTTTTGCTTTAAATTAATTTTTTTTTAGGTTATTCTCATGATATTTAAAAGGTTCCAACACCTTGTTTCAGATCTAAGGCAAAACTGACAAATAACCGTATTGGCTTGAATTTCTATATAGTTTTAAGAATGTCCTCATTTACCAGGTGTTAAATTGTCTATAATTGCCTCAAGTATATCTTGGGATTGAACTTCCTTTGTTCTCCACTCTTGAACGTCAACAGGCTTGTACCAGATGCTGTATCTGATCCTTGGTCTCTTTCTACCAGCAACCCATTTAAGATGAACGGATGCGTTGGTTGCTTTAGCAGTGAGATTGTAGGGAGCTCTGGGTGGGACGTTTTCTACTAGGAGCTCCGTTTCTGCCACCACACTGGCAGCTTTATTCATTGCCGAACACTGGTAAACCCCGCGGTCTTCTTCTTGAATTTTTAAAATTGTTAAGTTTCCTCCTTTGATGATAAAGCGACCTTCTGGGAGAGACGATTCGTCTTTCTACTTGTCAAAAGACATCCACTTATAGTATTGAAATATTTTATTATTTTATGATAATTACGAAGAATTTTACCTTGTACCAAGTGACCAAAGGTTGAAGATCCCTGTCACCGTCGCTTGCTTCGCAAGGAATTTCAACGGACTCTCCAAGCCTTTTTAAATAGAGGCTCATAGGGCGAATGGTGAATACTGGAGGACGCAAAATTAGAACGTGTATCCTAGTGGATGGACCTTCCGTTCCTAACTCGTTGTATGGAGTACATCGGTACATTCCTGCATGGTCGTCAGTGATCTTGCTAAAATATATGCTCCCGTTTTCTCGTGAGAAAACACCAGGAACATTTAGAGGATGAAACAATATGCCATCTTTTTCCCATTCCATTTTAATGAGAGGTGGGTTTGCTACATAAAAGCAGTCTAAAGATCCGGGCATCCCGTGAGCCAAATACACTTCTTTCGGTGTATAGATGACCTTTGCCTTGTCTACGATGAAAACAGATATTGGAGTAGGTAATTTGATTAAAAGATGTAATAGAACTTACTGATTACATTGATGAAGGCTGAAGCTGTTTGCTTTTTGCCATACTCATTGGTAGCTTCGCAAGTGTATTCGCCCAGGTCACTTATCAATACAGAGTGTAAAGTCAAAGAGCCGTCGTCTCCGAAAAAGGACCGGTGGAGTATTTCATGCAGATCAGTTAGAGGTACTCCGTCTTTGAACCACGTTATTTTTGTTCTGGCTTCTCTAGCTGTACAGGGTAATATGACATCTTTCCATTCCATAATCGTTTGGTTATTTGGTGGATTCAGTATTAAATTGCCACCTAAAGAATTAGCACCGCAATTTAGTAAAGCACTAAATTTTTGAAGTGATGGTAGTTCTTACTAGTAACAGTTAGGTGCACCCATGTGCCGTTATTTCGTGTTCTTGGTGTTCGATTCGGAAAATAAACTATGCAATGATACCATCCTCCATCAGACTCCTTGAGAGATGTTATGTTGATTGATCCTCTTCCCATACCTGGTACTGCATGTAGTAGCGGGCTGATACGTCCCCTGAGAGGACCGTTAACCACGAGAATCGAGTCAGATCTGCTGAAAATCGCGTCTCCCTGTAAACGAAAAATTAGGAATTTTACTGAACAATTCTAAACACAACTTTAAGATTCTAAAACTGTACTAACGTCCTTCTTCCAGACTAGAGAGTACGGTATTTCCATGTCTTGAGGAAAATCGACGTCACAATTTAAAATTGCGTAGCCATCCATAGGCGCTAAAATTTCTTCGGCTCTTTCCTCGTCTTTACTATTGTTATCTTCGTAATCCACCTGATAGGAATGCACAATCAACCCGTACGACAGGGCAACAATAATTACAAACCGAACGTCAGTTGTCATATCTATCGCGGAGACAATCAAGGTGCTGTTACCTTTTCTTGTCGAAGAAGTCTACAATTTAGAATTAAACAAATCAGCTTAGACAGATTAGCTTCAAGTGGGGAGTTCTTCCGAAAATAATAATACTAAAGGCTTGTACACACGGTGATCCACATTAATAAACAAATGATGAAGCGGCTAGTATTTATCTGTAACTATGGGTTTACGGTAAGCGTATGTAGAGGCTCTTGTAATTTGCTCGACTAATGATACAGCTACTGCAATAGTTGTTGGGTAATATGATATTTTTAATGAAATATACAGATATTGCTTACATAGAGGTTACATTACATATGTACATATGTCAAACTGCTTGATATAATATACAATATAGAACTTGTAGTAATGTGTAAGTATGAATTAATTCACCCCATTTTATGTTTAGTTTTTATGTTATCTACTCCTTTCATTCACTGTCTAATATGTTTTTATGAGAAGCAGTGTTGTTGAGTCGTGAAAATGATTGAATGCGATGATCAATGTTTGCCGCTGCTAGTGTAGTATGCCCTTTAAATAAGGAAAACGTAAATTACCAATTGAGAATTGTGCCAATTACCCTAATTGAGTCCACCTACTAAACGAAGGAATACTTTTATTCACTACCGCCTACATGATAAACTAATTCCGTAACGAATGCGCACTGGTTAAGTAATCCTAGTACTTGTTATTGAAAATAAGAAGTTTGTATCATATTTCCGACACAAAAGGAATATTATACGGCTGCGTGCTAGGGAATGTGTGAGTGTGGACGCGTTAATGTTTTCAAGGATCTTTTTAAAAACAAAACAAAAAAAAAATAATGAATGAAAAGTAAACTAAAACTGGATTGCGGAAAGTGAAGAGTGTCTCAAATGATATTGAAAAATAAACTAAATAGAATCGATGAAGCTTTTAAGTAATGTAACTCCATATTTAAAATTAAAATAAAAATAAAAATACGAATAGAGTTTACAAAATTGTTTATTGTTGCCACAATAATTATTTCGGCACATTGTGCCTTCTTCAGGTGGAGAAGTTATATAAACTAAAAGCTATTACATTTCGCTTAAATACTAAATAATGAACTAATAGGAAGGGGAAATTACAGAACAATCTTAAAATTAAATGTTTAGTAAGGGAGAGTTTTCAATGTCAATTTGGTCATTAAGAATTAAGCCTAATTTATTTAATTTGTTAATTTTCATAGATTCAAGGAGATGTAGTTTCATACCTTTTTTCTCTATATGTAAAATTTTAAAATCATTATTAAAACTATGGTTATTTTCGAGTAAATGTTCAGAATAAGTTGACTTTCCTTTTTTATTTTCAAAACATTTTACATGTTCGTTTATTCTCTCCTTAAAACTCCTGCCTGTCTGACCAATGTATGCTTTGTTGCATGTTCCGCAATTAAGCTGATATATACTTGATTTAAGGTCTTTTTTTGTGGGATCTTTATTATTTTTAATGAACATACCTAACGAATTATTACTTTTAAAAGATACATGAGCGTCAGTAGATTTAGATATTAATTTGTTTAAAGTAGATGAAATATTTCCTAGATATCCAATTGAACAAAATTTTTTTGATTGGTTATGTGTATTTAAAGGGTAAATCATATTTACTGTTTTCTTATAAAGTTTTTTATTTATCATTAGGTTGATCAAGGAGGGATCATAACCATTATTGGTCGCAATAACATAAATTCTATTGAATTATTCTATTAAAAAGGTATGAAACTAAATCTCCTTGAATCTATGGACAATCTATTAACAAATTAAACAAGTTAGGCTTAATTATTAATGACCAACCTGACATTGTAAACTCTCCCTTACTAAACATTTAAATTTAAGATTGTTCTGTAGTTTTCCCTTCCTCTTAGTTCATTATTTAGTATTTAACCGAAATGTAATAGCTTTTAGTTTATATAACTTCTCCACCTGTGTGCCGAAATAATTATTGTCGCAAAAATAAACAATTTTGTAAACTCTATTCGTATTTTTATTTTTATTTTAATTTTAAACTAACTAGGTTATTTTAACTAAATTCAGTCATAACTTTTAACCACAGTTTAAAACAAAAACACGTTTTTTGGTTGCAAAAATTTTTTATTGCCTCCATAATAATTATTTCAGCACACAGTGCCTTCTTCAGGTAGAAGAATTTTACAAACTAAATTACAATCAGAACTCTTATATAAACTAACTTACAATCTGAAGGGTAGGGGTAAAATGTTTTAAATATTTAATAAAGGTGAATTACAAAATTCCAGCTGGTCGTTCAAGATATTTCCATTTTTACACAATTTATTTATTTATAATTTTTCTAAAAAATTAAGTTTTATTCCTTTATTTGCAAAATGTAGTACTTTGAAATTTTCATTGAATTGATGTTTTTCATCAAGTAAATATTCGGCGTAAGAAGATTTTTTATTTTTATTGTTAAAACCATTTAAATGTTTTTTTATTCTTTCTTTAAAAGATCTTCCAGTTTGTCCCACATATGCTTTCTTACAATCTCCACAGTTCTGTAGATACACTCCTCATTTTTCTTTATTGCCATTATTGGCTGTTTATTTGTGATATATAGCAAATTGATGGATATTATTTACATTTTTTATAGTTAAATCTAGAAAATTTATGGATTTATTTTCGTTTTCTGTTTCTAGAATAAATTTTATTTTAGGATGTAGATTGTTAATTAAATTAAAAAACATTGCTAGTTACATGTCTATGCCTTGAACTTTTAACATACACACATACAAATGCTGTCAGTACTTTTATACAACTACCTAATTTATGAATGAAAGAAGTTTAGTATTAAGGTTTGCCGAATTATTATTTAGTCTAAAGATAATTGAGAAGTAAATTTATTTAATAAACGAATATATATATTTTATAATTTATTTTGTTGAACTAATTGTAGAGGAGGCCCAGGGAATTTTTTCGTTCGGAAAATAAATAAATAGTAATTTAATTATAAAAGGATTGTTAAAATAAAATGGATCTTAGTACTGAGTACTGACTTTAAGTAGGTCTAAAATTTGAAGAGAGGCCCCTTAAGGCTGTTTATTTTCTATTGAAGATTAAATAAAGAAATTACCGGCTTTCTCGTCACAAAATAAGCTACGGATACGTAGGAAAATAATACAATTATAAATCCAGATATAATAGGAAAGTTAAAAAAATTAGTTTTACAATCAGTCTGTCGATCTGAAATAATTTTATTAATTATTAAGTTTTAGTGCTTCCAAGAGTATTTAATTTTCAGCATTATTTCAATATATTTTTAATTGAAAATGTTAGTCTTATGAAAACGAGGGCCTCTTGTTGATGAGGCCCAAGATTGCAGCTCCCTAACCCCTTCTCCCTAAAGACGGCACGGTTGATTAGCTTTTAATTTGAAAAGATTAAATCGTTTAGTAAATACTAAAGAACTAATTAAAATGTACGATAATAATTTTCAACTATACTTACGATTTCAAGTCTAGCTTTTCACACTAATTCCATATTTTTTTTGTTTCTAATGTTTTTACTAAAATTTTCAATATCCAATAAATAAAAATTGGGACATTCCACTTAAAATAAGAAGTGTGAAGAACTTTTAAAATTTCAAATAGCTAGCTTTTCCGTCTCTGTAAATTTCTATTCACTCTGTATAATACATAATCCCTTCATGTTTGTGTTTTCCATCTGTCTTGCATGTTTGATTTCTTAATTAATGTTAATAGCTAATTAAATGTAGTTTACATATCTAAAATTTCACAGGAACCATTAATTAAATTATAAATAATTATGACTAACTTGTTTTTGTGTGTGGGCTACCGCGGTCGCTGATCGGTGGATTACTGGTAACAATACAACTCTTAATGACATCTAAAAAGGAAGTAACTTTCAAGGGGAAATGAGGGGAGATGTTTCGTTCAATTAATCATTAAAGATGAAAAATCCAATTTTGAGAACGGGGCAAAAATGCATCCTTTTTAGTTTTTTAAATATATTTTTGACACTTACAAAATCCTTCCGGACAAATTTACCACTTCAATTAACAAAACTCATTATATCGGACAAATTTATATTTGCCATTTTAAGTTATACAATAATTAAATAAGCATATAATTCAATAGATCAACATTTGCACTAAGTTTTATTTCTTCGCACACATGAAACTATCTTATTTAATATAAATTTTTGGAAATTGCGAAAATTTGATTTAATTTTTGAGAAGGAAGTGATTTTTGCTCGTTATCTTTCACCAAATTCGTTTTGTTGTTGAATCATAAATAGTTTTTAGGAAATTCAATTAGGTACGCTAATTTGCGAGAAATAAACAGTGGTTTATCCATAATATATGTTCATATGATACATAAAATGATGATTATGATCATAAAATTGTGTTTTTCCTTATACTAATTGTAGAGAGTTATTCATACTGAGTGGTACGTTAGACATATTAGGAAAACTAAGTGTGTAGAAATTTGAGGGGTGGGGACTAAGATGAACAACTTATATGTCTTCAATAAATAGTTTCTCAGATAATTTTATTTATAGGAAAAAATATCGCTACCGCAACCCAAACTATAAAAAAATCATAACTCCCATAAAAATAACTTTGAGTGTTAGTAGGGAAGGGTTAGAGACAGTCCTAATTAAATTGAAGCGGTATATACTGTAGAGCATGGAAAAAAAATAACGAAAATATTGATTTGTAAGGGAAGTAAAATATAAAAATTGGAGACGAAAAACTAGAAGAAGTCGCTTGATATCTAGGATGTAAGATAAGTTAGGATTACTAAAAAGAAGTTACTTCTGTGTTCGGGATCTGTTAATTTAGGAACTTGAAAAATACCATTAAAAGTGTATGTTTGGAACACGGCTTTATATGGGTGCGAAACGTAGACGGTGGACGTGGCGGAAAACAAAAAAGATTTAAGATGTGGTGTTGTGGGAGGATGATGAAAATACCATGGATAGAAAAGGTTAGAAATGAGGAGGTATTAGAAAGAGTAGGAAAACAAAGGGCGCTATGGAAGTCGATAAGGAAAAGGAGAGATATATTGGTAGGACACCTTCTGACACATATTGGGCTATTTAGAGATACATTAGAGGTATAAATCGGACTAAAAAGAGGTAGAGGCAGGCCTAGATCAGATTACTGTTTGCAAATAATTTAGGGATGTAAAATGTTCTAGTTTTAGAGATGTGAAGATTGACTAAGGACTAAGGATAGGAAGGAGTGGAAGTAATTATTGTTTATCAAATTATTTATACAATTTACTCAATATACATTATATACAACCATTATGTATAATCGCTTTGTAAACACATTGTCTGTCAGTCGACTTATTTTGATCGCAGGAACCTGTGGTTGCTCTTGAGACACCTTGTAGAATGCACATGTTAACATTTCCTTATCATTAAACTATTATTAGCTAATATGGCTGTTATAACACATGAGCTGAAAAGTCCCGGGCCTAATACATAGATGGCGCTAGTTTTATTGCACTCATCTCTTTTTCAGTTAGTACTAACCTTCAAAAGGCAGTTGTTAAAATGATTTACATCATGTTATACTATTCTTTAGTTTGTGAATTATTGTGCTAAGGGTGACTTTATCTAACTACTTTCGTTATTTTCAAAACAATTTTAGACTGCTTCTTGATGCGGAAAAAATATCGTTCAATGGTATACTCTGAGCAGTGTTTGGCTATATTTAAACGTAACAAACCGGAATTTTTGCGTCAATATGTTGACAATGGATGAAACATGGATCCACCACTTCATTCCGGAATCAAAACTATCGTCATCTGAGTGGACAGCAACTGGTGAACCTCTTTCAAAGCGCAAAAGCTCGCCGAAAACACAACAATCACCTGGAAAGGTTATGGCTTCGATAGTTTGGGATGTGCGTGGTGTAAAATTCATCGACTGTCTTGAGAAGGGAAACACCATCAACAGTGAATATTATATGAAGGCCGTAATTGCAAAGAAACCACCGCATATGGCAAAGAAAAAAATTTTGTTTCATCAAGACAACGCACCGTGTCACAAGTCATTTGTCATCAAAACAATGGCAAAACTACATGAATTGAACTTAGAATTGTTCCCACATCCACCGTATTCTCCAGATTTGGCTCTTAGTGATTACTGGCTGTTCGCAGACCTCAAAAAAATGCTAGCCGAGAAGAAATTTCGCTCGAATGAAGAGGTTATCGCTGAAGCTGAGGCTTATTTTGAGGCAAAAGATAAATTGTTCTACAAAAGTGGTATTGAAATGTTAGAACGGCGCTGGAATGATTGTGTTGCTCTTGATGGAGATTACGTTGATGAATAAAACCAATTTTGAACAAGAAAAAAAACGTGTTTCCTTTGTTAGGCCTGGTATAATTCCACGAGCATGGACGTTAATTAATTTTTCGCGTCAGTTTAGGTTGATGGATGAAAAATAAAAGACGTCAGTTATGAGATCTGGCAACATTATTGTTTTTTATTTTTTAATTGTGATGCTTTATACAGCCCAGTTACACAGTAACAATTGCTCTTCTACATAACACTTAAAACTAAAACATCTACATCTACTAATAATTAATTGTTAGTGCTGTGAAATGATGTACTCTACATGAAGTAAAACGCGTTCATGTAGGTAATGTAGTTTAATATATTTTGTTTTTCTTTAATAATGAATTAGATCGTTAAAAAAGAGCGTGCTCATCCGAAGTGCTAAATGGAACACTACTTAAATGTGAGTTTCTTTTTTTTTTCCTCTCATATAATAGTAAAGAACGAAAGCAACGAGCTAGAAAACCTCTTGGTGAGCTTTAATTTAAAATTGTTTTAGAATTTCGTTTATAAATAACATTTGCGACATAAAGTACGTTATATATCTATTATTAATTACTTATATAAATAAAATTAAAGTAACTTTTGTACTGAATCAAGAAAGTAACCCATTTAATATCACTACGAAACGAGACGTCAAGAAATAACACAACTTTTTAATTTAAATACTTTTAGACACTTGATATAAATGCCCGTTTATTAATATTATTATTGGACGAGTGGAGGGTTGCTTGAAAGTGGCTTAGGAATTGAAAATACCGACCGCGTTCTAGTGGTTAATTTTAATGATGTTATATATATATATATTCAGTCGCTAAACATGAATATAATATAAATACTAAATATAATAAAAAACACAAAAACTTTCTTCAGGTTGTCAGCTACAGTATTAGCGAAACAATTGTTGTTGAATTAAATAATTTTGTGAAAGTTTTTGTGTTTTTTATTATATTTACTATGAATAATTTTCACCAAGTAAAGGCCGATTCAATTTCATCGTTAATATAAATACTTTTTTTTTGGGTAAAATGCAATTTTAGTTGTTTACGAAATCGTGTTATACACGTTTAAAATTTATATCTTTGATAAGATCCTATTTTCTTTTAAATCGCTTAATGATTAAAGTCATAATTTCAAAACACAAAAGGTACTAATTTTTTTTGCCCCGAATTTCTATTTCCATACTTTAGCCAAAACAATATATAGAAAATCTTTAAAATTATTCGACTGTGATCGGTGGACTTCATTTTCTAATGAACCTCCCACTTGCCTATATTTATTTAAAAGTGGCCACAACTGATGTTTCTATGATGAATTAAATGGGAAAACTACGCTTATCCAACCTTATTATTAAAATTGTTAGAATTTATTGTGCCAAGTTAAATTAGAGATACCGCCTTAAAATATAGGTTGAAACATCCTTGCTGTCATCCACTTTTTAAATAAGTTTTTCTATTTCACAGAAAATTATAAATATTGTATTTATTGAACTTAATTTCGCCGTTTATTTTAGAGTGAATATTTACAGTAATGGCAAACGAAATTTAACTGAAATGAAGTTGTTAATGTATGTATTCAAAAAGTGATTATTGCTTGACGTCACCCATATCGAAATTGAGATAAGAAACTAGGGTCGAGTACGTAATAATAAAAAATTAAATTAATTAACAGTTCAATAAAAAATATGGCAACGGGCACGTATCAGCCCGCTTTTTGCTCATTGAGCAAGAAAGGTACGCTTTACATTTTTTACTCTAAACACTTATATATTACACTATCGCAACAGTCCGTTAATATAAACGAATTCGCAGTCCTCGAGGGAGTGTGACTTAAAGCGTTAGAATATTTGTAGAGGACGAAGGTGTAGAGGGAACGTGCGGCGGTACTTGATCTAATGGTTTTATTCTTGTTCCCTTAAAACAACGTCCTCAAAATTCGTATTATTGTGTGAACTCATTTGTGGAGCTCAATACAAGTAAAGTATAATGAGAAGTACGACAATACATGGTGGACCAAAAAACTACTATCAAATATTTATCGCATATACATATATAATATATTTTAATAATTTAAATATGTTTAAACGACTGTCTTCTAATTGCAAGGGCAACTGAATTTCTAACTGAATACGTTTACCTGGCGCGAATCTATGGTTCTGATTTAATAAATAAGGTATTCTGGTTGTATTAATAATGTTTCCAAAAAAATTGTTTTTTTTGTATCTTTTTGGTCCATCGGCAAGAATTTGTCTAGAATCTAGCTCTAGAGACTATAAATATTCTTACATGCTAGTACAAAGAAGTCCTTTACAATTTGGTCTGTTAAACAGTTTGAATTTGAACGTATATTTCAAACTTACAAAACGTAACGTAACACTATAAATTATAAGTACACATTGATCGTTGCGCTCATTTTCCATGTCGTTAGCAAACACTCTCCAGTTCTTGACTGTGTTTCCTTTTGGCTTGCCGTTTCCTGAACTCGTGAAATTCTTCTTTCATCGCTCGTACTCTAGCTTCAATGTTGTCATATCTATTGCTCCTGAGTGTGCTATAGGACTTGCGTAGTCCTACAGCGTCTAAATCGGTGTCTCTTCGTTCAGTGGGGGTTGATGGCGTTGGTGTCGGAGTGGACGGATCAAATTCGTAATGTCCGTCCACACTTCCAACGTCCACTGCTTTGTGGGTTTGCTCCGATGTCGAAGGAGACGATGAAGCCATTTCTAGCCAGTGACCGACCGAGGGTGGTGGCGGCGGAAGAGCTGACGACGACGGCGGGGGTGGTGGTCTGTAGGGTGGCAAACGCCAATCAGTAAAAGTACTTCCACTCTGAGAACTTTGATTTTGTTGGGATGTATTTTTACTTCCAAACCCGCTGGAACTGGAACGACTCTCCGGGGATCTGTCAGGGTGATCGGGAGATCCAAGTTCGGGAGCGCTTCTAGCTATTCGTGCATGTCTGGGTAACAGTCTTGCCCGCGGCCTAACGTTTTGCAACACAGGATAGTGTGGAGGTAGACGAACTCGGGACACAGGACTTGGATGAAGCGGATGTACTGGAATAAACGTCGATTCTTCGTGGATAGCGCGAAGCGATGGTAATTCCTGTGAATACTTTTCGTGGATCGATCGTAATTGCATGAAACCGGGCGGCGTTGGGTAAGACCGCTCTCCAGAACTGGGATATCTCACCGAACTGAGATCGCTGAAGTACATTGGCGACCACGGTGACAAAAGTAATGCGTTAGAATCTGCCGGACTACTGGATTGGAACAAAGGTGTCGCGGGACTGTAAATGGTTGGAACGGGTCGTACAGGATACAGATAGTGGGTACCCATTGCGGGTCCAGGGACGTTTGGAAGAGTTACCCTTGCACTTTGACCAGAAGCGTCAGTACGAAGACTTAATTCACTCGGATAACCGACCAACGGTCTTCTCCAAGATGCTCGATTTCGCACTCCCCTTCTAGTCAAAAATCCTCCGTCGTCGCTGCTACTGCCATTAGAGGGGGTGCCGGCTCGGGAGCTATATGAAGAATCTGCAAGGTGAAAGCGACCGTCGGCTGCTCGCGATATTTTTGCCAGGGACTTCGACGGTGATCCGGGATGAAAGTAATCGGGATGCCAACTCAGGCTGCTACCTGAACGACAACGGTCCCGAGGCCACACCCAATTGACTATGAAGGCTAGTACTGCTAAACCTGGTATTCGGCCTTTTCTAAGTCTGTGAAGAGATAAACATGTCATTTGGTGATTTAGAAACTACTGATTTGATGTGCCACGAGCGTATATTTAACAACACATTTGTTTATTATTTGACATGCATTACAACTCATGCCTTTGTAACTTAGTCGTATAAACTTTTAAAAACCACGTATTTCAGGGCTTTTGAGATTGCTGTCATAAGTGAGATGTTGTAACTCATATAATTTTTATAAACAAGTACTTATTAATTTTGCTGTAGATTTCCATTCGTGCAATTTCTACGATCTGAAATTTGCTTGTTTTTTTGACTAAACAAAATGAAAGATTACCCATGACCAAGTTGTGTTATAATTATAAACCATGCTAAATTCATGAGTTTATCCGGAAATGCTGACAAGTGCTCGTTTGTGGAGCAGTTTACGTTTGTATAGTATATAAACTGTGCAACAATATACATATAAAATTGTACGTATCAAGTACATTTTTGTGAGATTACTGCATCATCCCGGACAAAAGTAACGGTGATGCTGTTGTTTTTTCCTTAAATGACAAAATTTGACAGCGTAATTTTAAATAATAAGAACAAATTACTTATTGTTAATTAGATTAGATGTAGTTTCTGAATTCCATCGTTTGTGCGAAAAGACACACTTCTTTGCAATAATTTAAGCGACGAAGTTTACATCCAAAATGTTAAACTTTCTTTTTTCAAATTGAGATCAAAAAGGTATTTATTGAGCAAAAAATTTTTAAGAATCTGAGCAAATTACACTTAACATTTTGATAGTATGTAATGGTTTATCGTGTGAAATAATCACCTCCCAGTTCCATTTTACGCTGTCAAATTTATATTTTCATGCGTTGGCGTTGGTGTGATAAATATTTCTGCATAAATGGCAACACACATACAAAGGGGTCGATAAAAAAAGTACAATTTAAATAACAAGCAGTGCTAATGCGTGCAGCCAATTAGTAGATAGAGAGAACTAATACATGTGAGGGTGCGAACAGAAGATGTTGGTTCAACAGCCGCGCAACTCTTCACCTTTTTTCCTCCTGCGATGTCCCGGAAGCGGCAATAACACACATTACAATAAGAAACTATGAAATGCACTGGTCTCGTTTTTCTTTAACGCAACAACCGATTATTTTGTTACTTTAAAGACAAAACGATAGGGTTTACACATGTAGCTGACCTTTACCCCCACACTAACTGTTTATTTAAACACTGAGGCGTTATCTAATTTTAAAGATATATTAACAAGTATTACTGATTAAAATTTTTAAAAACAGAAATTGCTTTTATATATAACTAGCTGTGCCCGCGACTTCGTCCACGTGGAATTTAACAAATAAGGTATTTTAAAAATTTTAAACGAAGTCGTTGAGACACAATCGTTAGCAATAGCCCGCTCGCGCGTTCTGAGTACGCGCGACAGGCAGCGTTTTAAGTGGCGGGAGGCGTTTTTACAATTTTTTTCTGTCTGTCTGTTTGTTCCGGCTAATCTCTGACTTTCACTGGTAGATAGCTAATGTAATAAGGATTAACTTAAGCTACTTTTATTTTAGAAATTAATTATTATTAATAATAAATAGTTATTAATTTCTAAAATAAAAGTAGCCTATGTTAATCTTTATTGCATTAGCTATCTGTCAGTGAAAGTCCCGTCAAAATCGGTCAAGCCGTTTCAGAGATTAGCCGAAACAAACAGACACACATACATATAAATCGAAATCAGTCCAGTAAACAAATGAAATCCTTAATTAATTAAATTGGTTAAATATGGGTTGTAACGATTGCGCGGTTGGATAATTTTGAAACATTTTAGATTAAATTTAAAGGAAACGAAGTAATGCTTTTTAATGTTTTACAAGTTTTGTTATAACTCTACAGCTGTTTCGGCAGGTTATGTCTTTATCAAGAGCACAATATTTTTCTTGTACTTAGTTATATATATAGTTTCTTCAGTATTTCTAAAACTGTCATATTCAAATAAAATTTTAAAGAAAATGAGAAAATTATATGGGTTTCTAATGTCTGCCTTATGTAATGCTAATCGAAGAGAATCTATTCCAATATGTTGGGAAGATTAGGCTGTATAATATTCACATTTGGTCATAATATTTATCCCCAAAATATTATGATTTGAGTATGTATAAATGAATATTGTCAATACTTGTTTTGAAAACCTTAATTGTGTTTTGTTGAATTTTTAACACTGTTCATTTCGGAAACGTAAAGTTCGTTTGATGTTCATAATTGTATTATTTATAGTAGAATGATGGTTCGGGATTGTAGGCCGTGGTCGATGTGAACGGTTTCGTCCAGACGTTTCGTCGGCAACTGCGGCTGACATCTTCAGTGGGTGCTGTGTTCACTACGTGGGCGACTGGCTGTCGAGACTTCGAGGTATAATCTTCGCCCACGTAGTCAACACAGCACCCACTGAAGATATCAGCCGCAGTTGCCGACGAAACGTCTGGACGAAACCGTTCACATCGACCACGGCCTACAACCCCGAATCATCATTCTACTATGAATTCCGGCCGTGAAAGCTTATGTTCTTATGTTGTATTATTTATTTTGATTTACGTATAATGTGTTATAAAGCCATACAACAAATACAATGTTGAAACAGGAATTATTGTATTCAATAATGAATTCCAATGTTGCGTTTGTTATGCAAGTATGCTAAATTTGTTGTTTGGTCATCGAATTTCAAGAAAATTGTTCCCTTTTTATTGTTGTCATTAGACTTATTGGTTAAAATTGAATTGTTGTACAAATATAGTGATAAAAGGGGTAAAAAGCAGCTTTGTGTAGCTAGAACTAGATGCGTCTACACAATGAGACCGACCCTAGAGACCGGTCACCATTCCAGGAACAATTGAAGCACACATTTAAGCCAAAAAAATATTGCGTCGTACAAAATAATTGTTGCAATATTTTTTTGGCCCTAATACAATCTCTAACTGCGTCTCACTATACGGAGCGATTGGATTTCGATTTTTGATAAGAAATTTTGAAATAGATCGTTTCTTGTTTTTAATTCAGAAAATTCATTAAAAAAAAAAAACAGGACCACTGACAATGGTATGTATGGTCGCCCGTAATAGTGGATCGAACTCGAAGGGAGCTTACGGTTAGTGTCAACGCTTGTCCCAGGAATTATAAACACGCTCTCGTAATCACGATAGGAATCTGACTCAACGGTCCTACAATACTTAATTTTAATAATCGTCGTAAGTCGAGTCCAGCGGGCCGGTTGGCCGTTTGTCATGAGTACTTACTTTTTCAAAGGCACTTGGCTGTCTGTCGCGCCATTACGTGCGTCCGTTATCCTACAGGCGACCATGTTGTACGCTAAAACAAACAGAAACAGAAATGACAAACGTTAAAAGTGAAACAAAAAGAATTACGACAAATATTAAATTGTGCGAATAGCAACTTCACAATATTCGAATGTGTCAATATATTACAAGTCAACAAGTAAAATGTGTACTCAAAATAGTTGTTTTGGCAATTACGCACTCAATTGTCTTACGCTACTGAACAAAATTCAATCGCGGAGGGTTGATCGTTAAAGACGAAATGTTGAATACACTTAGAACAAAAATGAATCGCAAAGGTCTAGAACATATATTAAACAAAGTATTTACAAGTGTAAGGCTTAATCATAACTAACTCTAAGATGATATAAACTAACGAATTTGTTGCAATGGATCCCTGTCACCTTCTAGTGGCCCAATGATAAGGCCAAATTCAAAAGGGGAAAACGCCCACAAGAGTTAGAGACTAGATTATGAGAAGGTCAAAGTATGTACGAGGGTGGCGAACCGGAACATCTAGTGAATTTAGCTCCAATATTTGTAAATCTATTTTGGTATTTATTACCCCTTGTTGCGAAGAGCTAGCGTGGTCTTTTGTTGTCTACACTCAGCATGCAACATCTGTGAATATTGTCAGTAATTTGCCAAATGATAAAAGGTTTTATGGCCAAGTTCATGCACAAACTCTTAAAGATAGAAATATAACAAATTAACGTAAAAATACAAATGTACAGTTTGTCACAACCATAAAGTGACAATGTTTCCGCAACAATAGTAGATTGTAAAAAAAGTTATTGCGCATTTTGACACATCGATTTTAAATACTAAAATTGCAAATAATTTGTTTTTTAACCACATGCCATTATAAAGGGCACCTCTTGCTTTACGATATCAATAATAACAGTTTTATTGAAGCTTATAGAGGTTGCACACCACCATACACTTTCTATGATTTGTTTTTCAATACGGTTTGGACTTTGTTTGTGAAAGAAACGTTGGTATGTTTGGTTTTCATTCATATTGCAAAAGAATTCACAAGAAAGCCCTCGAACTAGTTGCGCGTTGGTTACTTTTAACTAACGCCTTAGATCGTCATTATTAATGAAAAAACGCACACGTAATGTTTACATTACAAAACTTTATTGTAAAAAAAACACAATAATTATTTCACCGACGCAGCGGCTTCTTCAGGTGGAAGAATAATATAATTTAAAACTAGGATACAAACAGACATATATACTAAAATAAAATAGATAAGAGTAGGGGTATAAGTTTAAGGAATGATAGTAAAAATTAATGTTTAATAGCGGTGATTTATTTAATTCTAATTGATCATTTAATATATTACCTTTTTTGTTTAATTTATTTATTTCTATGCTTTCTAAATTATTTAATTTCCGACCTTTGCTTTTAACATGTAAGATTTTATAATCATCATTAAAATTATGGTTGTTAGTTATTAAGTGTTCAGTAAGTATAAGTTGAATTTGTGTTTCGGTTTTCATAACTTTTTTTGTGTTCTTTTATTCTTTCCTGAAATTTTCTGCCTGTCTGACCAAAGTATGCCTTGTCACAATCACCATATTGAAGTAAATTAACGCCAGATTTTAATTCTTTTTTAGTTGTATCTTTATTATTTTTTATGAATTTTCCAAGTGAATTATTAGTTTTAAAGGAAATATAACTGTTAGTGACATTTTTAATATGCTTACTTAATTTTGTTGAAAAATTTCCTATATACGATATACTATTGTAATTTGTGTTTGTTATTTTTAAGAATTGGATAACTGGAATTTAATGTTTGTTTGTTTAATTTATTGTTTAAAAGATTTTTTACAAATGATTGACTGTATCCATTGTTGTGAGCAATCTGGTAAATTCTGGTCAATTCTCTATTAAAATCATCTTGTGACATTAGAATATTTAAAAGTCTATGAAAACTAGAGTGGAAAAAAGTCAGTTTGTGGGAAATTGAGTGGCAGGAATTTGAATGTGGTATCGGTGTGAGTTGTGTTATGATATATTGAGAAAGTGTGTTTATTAAGAATATTTTTGATATTTAGATCTAAAAGGTTGATTTTTTGTTTTCTTCTATTTCCGTAGTAAAATTAATTTTTGGTTGTATATTGTTTATGTAATTGAATAACCTAGATAACTGCCTGTTTGAGCCTGTATAACAAATTAGAATATCATCAACATAACGATACCAATAATAGCATTCCTTGAAGAGTATGTTATTACATATTTTTGTTTCTAAATTATTCATAATGATCTCAGCAAGTAATGGACTTAACGGGTTACCCTCCTGCTGTTCGTAAAAGGTATTATTAAATTTTAAATAATTTTGTTTGAGGCAAATTTATAACTACTCTTATCTATTTTATTTTAGTATATAAGTCTGTTTGTATCCTAGTTTTAAGTTATATTATTCTTCCACCTGGAGAAGCCGCTGTGTCGGTGAAATAATTATTGTGTTTTTTTTACAATAAAGTTTTGTAACTTAAACATTACGTGTGTGTTTTTTTTAATTATTATGGAGTTACAAGAAATTAAAGCCTCGTCGATTCAATCGTCATTATTGATTCCTATAGTCAATCACTATCCTAATTATTATAGTACATTTGGTCAAATTTTTTAACAACAATCCGAGTATACCACCGTGTAAACTAAATTCTAGGGAGTAAATATCAAAAATAGCTTCAACAAAAGGAGCCAGTTTCTCTTAAAACAACATTGAAACATAAGTCTTGATTGGTAAGATCATTGTGAAACATATCGACGAATAAAAAAAAAAGAAATAATAAGAGGACACTTGGCAATGTTTTCACTTCTATTATTGAAAAATTCAACAATAGTCTGGGCCAAAGGCCATACTGTATCAGTATCTCGTATCTCTATTCCTAAAAATGATCTATGTCCGAAACAATTATTCACTTTTTTTCAATAAAAATAAGTGAAAACATTGCCAAGGGTCCCCTTATTATTTCATTATAATAAAGAAGTTCTTGATCAAAAATTTATCGAAATTATCAGATGTGGAACGCGATCCATCTTATTAGATCTCATCAGGACGCCTTAGGCAACATCAATAAATTATTGATCAAATCGAAGAGTTTCCGTAAAAGGAAATTGAGCTTGACCAAGAACTAAATGTTCCTTATTTATTGGTTTGCAGACCTACTACGTAATATAAGCCGCGTCGTGAATTTAGTTTGTCAAGTAGATATCTTCGTAAGACCTTGTTAGACGTATGAAATGTCATAGTTAAGAGTAAATATTGCATTTGGGTTTTTGCAACTATCTTATTTATGTAATGTCCCAATTAGTTAATAGAGAAGTGAAAGACCTTTAAAATGAAACTTAAAACATCTCGATCGGAACTATTTTTTTCACCGAGAAACACGTGTAAAGCCTTTTGAAAAAGACTATTTTTCGAAAATTCCTAACTTCGTTATTTTAATGTTTCTAGCATTGGTATTTTTAGAAATTGTAACGATTATTGTGCGCAATAAGTGAGCCAATGAAGGATTTATGTCGAACGTTTGGGAGTAGATTAAAGTTTAAAATTCAAAAAACAAAATATATATCTCACTTTTTTCTTTAAATACTCATAAGTTATCAAAAAATGCATACAGGCTTTGCTCCGGTACCGCAAAGAGAAATTATAGAAAGGGGTGGGGAGAAGACTTTATAACAACTTTGAAAACAATTACGCACTTATCTTGTGGGTAAAGTTTATTTTATTTATTTTCTCAGTCAAAAAATATATTACATCCGATGAAATTTTAAAATAATCATGTGAGCTTCAGGTTTTTCTGTTTAAATCATTACTTTAAAGTTTAATGGTTTTTTCAAGTTTAATTGTACTTTGGTAATTACAAACATATTTAGCTATTTATGTATTAGTTGAAAAGGATTTTTCGCAGACCACTTGGTGAAACATTTTTGAAATATTAAAAAGAAGAAGAAATAGAAACACTTGGCGTTTTTATTTCTTCTTATTTTTAATATTTATGTATTCTTAATTCAGGGATCCGTATAGGAAACATAATATATCTCTCAACAAATTTTAATATTGCTAAAAAGCACGACTTCTTGGACAAATTAAAAAAATCACTACTGATGATAATATTGGTTCTTTCTAGGAAAATTTAAACTAAATTTCATTTATTGCTGCCTTTGGAATAAAAGATGTTTTTGGTAATCTTTTTTTTTCTTTATAAGAAAATTCTTGTTTAAAACATAAACTACTAATTGTAGTTGCTAATATACACCCAAAATTTCAGTTAAATTAGTTATTTTCTTTGTTTACTGTTACTTACTACCACAAAAAAAAGAAAATCACGCATTGATTTAGTGTTTTAATCAGTGGAGGGGTGAGAGAGTAATGACCAGAGGTGCTTAGTTTCCGTCATGGGTAGGCAGCAAGAAAATCGCTTAGTTTAAATGAGAAAATCGAATTTGCGTTCCTACCTTTTTCTTGTTTCCGTCGTTTACGTTTATTGCATATTTTCACGGCGCATATGGATAAGATTATGGCTACGATGAAGAACAAAATGCCTCCCACGACTCCCGCTGTGATGGCTTTGTGCTTGACCCTTGCCGGTACAGGAAATTTCACATCGTCACTACTTTCGAAACCATTTGGAGAATGGGCGAGAACTTTGAAATAGTATGTTCGCCCGCCAACAAGATTTTTAACTAAAACAGAAAAAAAAAACGTTTAATACATTAAAATACGCATAGACAACTTCAAATAATCTAACATGTTATTTAGTTTGCATTATTAATTATAAAATACTTTCATAAAATGTATGCGTTGTAGGTAAATATCAAAATTAGAATTCAAATATTCAAAAAAAGAAGGCATTAAAATACTTTCTTTTCCATCTAAATTTTAAGGATCACAGATCCCACATGTTTCTGTTGATTCCACATTGATATTTATATTTATCATATAGAGACCCTATAGGCCGAAACCGGGTGGGATGTGGCTTTCGGTACGCTGTGCCTACTGTGTAGGACGTGTTTGAAATGTGGGATCTATGATCCTTAAAATTTAGACGAAAAAAAAAAAAGATTTTAATGCCTTTTTTTAAAAATATTTTATATCTTCGTCTAAGAATCCATCGGAATCAACACTGTAATTCAATGCTGGTAGGGGTATTAGCTCTCGGAGTAGTTGTTACTGTTGATTCCTTATTTATATTTAAAATTAGACTTTTTTAGAACGCCGACGGTTTTAGAAAGTGACTTGGAAAATTGTGTAACGTACACAAGTAGCGAAATTTTATGAGTGACAAATTTGGACGTTTTGTCATGCGCCTAGACGTTTTACAAAACGTGTATGGGTGCTTAGGCTTCTTATAAAATGATGATGTTCTCAAAATTTGTTTTGCAATAAGCCTTGAATAATCGGGCGTATTGTAAAACGACTGAAAATCTGAAAAAGAAACTAACATAACCCTAATCTAACTTAATCGTACATAGTAAAAATTTTTATTGTGTGATTTTCATCTAATAATAATAATAATAATAATAATAACGTAAAAATCATTCTCAATTTTTTTTTACTTTAGTAGGTTAGGTTAGGTTAGGTCTACTTTAGTAGGTTAGGTTAGGGTTGGACTAAGTTTCTTTTTCAAATTTTTAATTTTTCATCTTTACCTATTACGCAGGAGGGTTGGACTCCGCACACACCTACAAGCATTTGTTTGATGTTCTACAAGGTAATCCCTACTACTAATCTCCACCCCTTTTTCCCCTCCGAACGATGGTCCCATCATCTAGCCATTTTACCAAACAATAAACCCACACAAATTCAAAACAACAGAAAAAAACTAAAATAATTTAAAACCAAGGTCATGTTGCAATAAGCTTAAGCGCCCAAACGCGTTTTGAAAAACGCTTAGGTGTATAACAGAACAGAACGTCGGATTATGTATGTATGTAGCAGTATTGTAACATACAATTTCCCTGCTTATCGACAAAACGATTGATTAATTAGTTTTGTACGTAAAATAAATCCATCATTTTTCCAAGATTCTTATTAAATAAAATATTATCCGTAAAAAGGGGAAATTCACCCCAATTTACCACAACGAACTTTATTTTATTTAGCGAACACGTGCTGCGCCCACCTATTTGACCTCCAGGTTCACGTTGATAATAGGGCGAAACACGTGCCCGCTCTTTAAAGATTGTCGTGGTAAATTGGGGTTGGGGTGAGTCTTTCTTTTCTCATGCATTTGATTACAACAGTATCCCGATGTTTATTTTTTGTCGTCTCTTTTTACCGTCCGTCTTAAGAGTTATTCATATATGTATCTTTTCAAATAAAACTAAACAAATTTAAGAGAAAATGAGTATGAAATGAGCATTTCTGAGCGGACCAAGTAGTTAAATCTTTCTATTTTCTTTTAGCTTATGGCAGCTTAGGGTTATTTATTAAATCAAAAAAAGAAGAAGGTAATAAAATACTTTTTCGTCTAATTATAAAGGATCCCAGATCCCACATTTGGAACGAGTCCTACACGGTAGGCATAGCGCTTTATTATTTTCATCTAATAATCGTTAGGAATCAACAGTGTAATTCAATGCCGGTAGGGGTATTAGCCCTCGGAGTAGTTATTTCTGTTGATTCCATATCTATATTTATTTTATTATACAGCTTGTAAAAACCTTTCTGCCAGCGCCCACCTGATGAGACCCGATAGGTCGAAACCGGTCGTGGTATATGGCTTTCGGTGCGCTGTGCCTACTGTGTAGGATTCGTTCCAAATGTGGGATCTGTGATCGTTTATAATTAGACGATAAAGGATTCCATTACCTTCTTCTTTTTTGGATTGTAATTTTCATCTAATAATCGTTAGGAATCAACGGTGTAATTCAATGCCGGTAGGGGTATTAGCTCTCGGAGTAGTTGTTTCTGTTGATTCCATATCTATATTCATTTATTAAACTTAAAGACCCTATATTTGTTTCTGTTGTTGTCTTTTTAATATTTAAACAATCATGTCATACCCTTTCTGATGATTTTTCACATTGCAATCAATTTGAGAAAATTTAAAAAATGATAAATTTCATTTTCTGTCGTATTTTAATATGATTTCTAGTGTTGAGAATTGGTAGAAAATACATAGAATATTTCTTAAACTAGTTTTGGTGCATATTTGATGAAACATGATAAATAATAAAAATAATATGAAAAGTTTCAACAATGTTTATAAAGACAACCTCTTACAATTGTTTCGACGAGACCGTCATTATCAAAGAGTAGGTAAACAAACTGTTTCGTGGAAACAATTGTAAAAGGTTTTCTTTAAATACATTGTTGAAACTTTTCATATTATTTTTATTACATAGAATATTTGTCGTAAAGGTTAAACTTACCCAAATATTGCGTGTCCTCGGCCCTTATGGGGCCTTTGTTGAGTGATTTCCAATCTTTTTCCGTCCTGTATTTAATGTTGTAAAATTGCACTAGTTTAGTTCCTTCTAGAGGCGGTTGCCAAGTTATCAAAAAGCCATTACTTATTTCTGTCACGGTCAGATTTCGAGGCGGACCGGGCTTAGGGCCTGCGAGTGAAAGATATTTCGCTTAAAACAAAACGTTGGATCAGACGATTGTCGTGGATTGCGAGTGTGGTCATGCAAGAAACGAAAGAACGAAAACGAAAAAAAATACCTTTGCCTTTATTTGAGCCTGGCGAGTCAGTCGGAAAAATTAAAACGCTACTATAGTCAAGCACTGCTGAAATAAAGCAAAACATAAATAAAATATGTGCACTGGACTCTACACGTTCAAATAATGGTACGGAGGCAGATAGAAAAGAACTTTTGCATAATGGTTGGAGATTTTTTTCTTTCTTTATAGCCGTAAAACACGTACTTATCTACATTAAGCTGGTTCAAAAAAATCGACTTTTATTTGTTTTTTCAGTGTTAGTTAATGTACGAAGAGGAAATAGAACGTCTGTTATAATTTGAGACCTTTATAATAATATTTAGTCGTTTCTCAAAGTAAATTTTCTATTTTACATTTAATTAATAAGGAAGAAATCGTTTTAGTTACTTATAAAAGTCAGTAACAGGGAAAGGTATATAAATGTACATATGCCCTACAAAAATGTTCTCTCTTATTTTTTGTTTTTGTAACTCAATCATTTCAAAGGTTATTAAAGGTGAAAGTTGAAATCATGTAAAAATAACTTTTTTTTCGGGATGAACAGTTAGTCTATTATTGGACTTATAGCAGAATATTTTGGATTTTCATTTGTAAAGCACATTAATCCCTATAAAATTATGTCACCGAATTAAGTTTCAACTTAAACAAAATATATTTAAGGAAGGCGACGTTGTCAACTCATGGTGAAATTTTTTGATAATTTAATTAAAATAAAACTTTTGGAATAGTTTCAGAAATTTCTATATAATATACTCTATGTACATAGTAGTAGTGAAAGTATACAAATGATAAAATTATAATGTTATAAGCTCTTATATTTAGATAATATTATTTGCCAGTTCTGGGTTTAGGCGGGGGGTTGTTTCCGAAATCAAGTTGGTCATTGGTTAGCATTTTCCTATTATGAATGGCTTTTTTGACTTCTAAAATTTCGTAGTTGTCTAGAACCTTACTCCTTTTTGACGACATAATATTATTATATAAGTGATGATTTTTATTATAAAATTTGTGAAACTATTCCAAGTGTTTTATTGTAATTTTTGGCGAAAAGAGGTTGTTTTAAAATAGAATAAATTGTCAATTTTATTCAAATAATTATCCAAAAGATGACGTATATTTCGATAAGTTATATTTTAATACCTACAATTAGAGTACCAACAATTGAATAACATTATTTTATAGCGGTTGCAAAGCTTTACAAAAAAACATAATATTTTATGATAACGGTAGTAGTTTCGCTATTAACTCTGGAAAAACAAGTTTTTTTTTCACTTTAAATAAATTTTGAAATGGTTCAGTTATAAAAAAAGATATCTTTTTCTAGAACATTAAATGAAATAGCCCCAGCCCCGGTCCCGTTCGTCGCAGAGCTATAAAAAATCAGAAGTAACTAAAACAATTATTCCCATGTTAATAAAACTAAAATACAAAATTGCGTTCAGGAATCACTGGATATTAATATAAAGTGGTCAAATTATATTAGGCATCTTATTTATTCTGCATAGAACTATTAAACATGTAACATCTAAGACAAAATTAAAAGCCATTTTTTAAACCAGTCTAATATAAGTACATAATATATGTACATATTTATGGGGTTGATTATTTTAATCAGTCAATGTAAACATCTTTGAGACAGAGACAATATCGGAAAGCGGTTCAAATAAAAGAGGGGTTTCATTGGCCTTAAGGTTAACAATCAAGGTCATTTAAAATTTAACATTTCATTTTCAAATAGAAACCATTATTTTCGACCACGAATTTGGAAATAGTGGGAAATATAACGTTCGAATATGTAGTTAAAAGTTAGTTAAGGGCCAACTTTACCTGGAAGGGTTATCTACATATTAAACATTGTCGATTACCAAAAATATTAGAAGGAAGAGTTTAAAGAAATTGAAATCGATCGAATTTGGTTATTAATGGATAAAGCAGAAAATTATAGTATTGGGTTATATGACCCATTGACCCAGTGAACCATGAAAATAAAAATAATGATTTTTCCTTTTGTTGTAAGAAATTTTTGGGATGTATATAGATATATTTAGATATATATTTTTTAAATTCGTCAAAAATCCACAAGAAATAGATTTTAATAAACTGGATAAATAAAAAACAATTTCATCCAATGAAAGTTTGTTTTAAAAATGTTAAAACCCAAGTAATTTTTACAATTTTAGATTCCTTTCATGAATGCAAGTAAATCAGCTGTTTCTTACTGCCTTCGTACCGTATACAAAGTATAAATGGCAAATTAAAAGTAAAAATACATATACACGATGTAAGCTGCTTTTTGGAAGTTATCGAAGTCTGTAAAGAAAATCGGGTTAAAGACCCCATCTTTATAAGTACTTCGGTGTCTCGTAATAATTGTGCCACAATTAATGCCATCGTTAATTAGGACAGCCTGGCTGTTGCAGTGCCTCTTCTTAAAAATAATGTTCCTTTGGTCTTGTCTTGCCTTAGCTTCTTATGAAACTTTAAAGTTTCTCCTAATTGCGACCGAGGAATTTACGGGGTTCACATTTTAATACGACGACCGTTTCCATTATGCATTCAGTTTAAAAGTTGGCTGGCATTAAATAGCACCCCGTTTAAGTAAAACAAGGTAAGTAGGGATAGGGAGATGGTTGGAGATGGTTAGATAGGTAAACTAAAAATGTCAAATATTTTAGCAATGGGGACATTTATGTCGCAGCTATAAACAATAATTCTTCGCAACATTGAATTTTGTCTAAGTGGTTTTAAAAATAAGTTCTGGTAAGAGGGGTAACTAAACGTTCAGCCGGTCTGTTACATATTGCATTTGGCAATAACGTAGTTGACGTTTGGTAATATTGTGAAGAGAAGCACAATACAAAGTGTTTGAAAACTCCGTGTACATGGGGCAAGGCAATCTCAGGTTCCTGAGATCAAAAAAGTCGATTGAACTGAATTTAATAATTCTTGAATAGCATTCGCACTTGTTTTTTTGTGAAACATTTGATAAATAAAGAAAGAAAATAAAAAATACTGCTTTTTCGTTTCATACCTGAAATTTTATTAAATCTCGACAATTGTTTCGGCTGATTTAAGCCTTTCTCAAGAGAGTAAGATGTTACACTAAAGTTACAAATTGTACAAACAATTGTTGAGATTTAATAAAAGTGTGTGAAGCAAAAAAGCGGAAATGGTTGCGACGTTTATAAAACGAATAAGTACAATATGATTCGTATCAAAATTTGATTCTTCTTTGTATGTTTAGAACCAGGTGGCATTACAAGAGTTCCAAGAAGTAACATTGTACGCAATAAATAAACAATAATAATAAATATGCCCTGAATTTCGTCAGTATTTAATTATAAACTGGAATTTAACTTTTGCTCGAAATAATTATGCTTCAGTAAAACTAATAGTCTAACAAGTGAAACTGTTTTTATGAAATGCTTAACTTGTCAACGAGTGAACAAAGAATAGATTGACATAAAAAATACCTGAAACTGGTATAAAAATTATTTGTAAAATAAATAAAAGTTTCTAGTTGGTGCGACCTTTATTTCTTTATCGCATCATTAATTCTTGATGCATAAAACTTCACCCATGCCAATCAATTTCACCGTAATCTTATTTTAGTCCTTGATTCATAGCACCTTTTTGTGGTGTATCGGGCTTAATCTTTGAAAACATTCAGTAATATGTCTATTTTGTTTACAGATATTTCACGTTGTTCTGACGATTTAGTGCGGTATCTTTTGGTTTTGATATCTATTGTTCGTCGTCTAGGAATGTTAATTCCGATAATGTTTTTTCACTGATATGCTTCTGTGGTCGGAATTATAGAAGTGGCGGGTCGCCGCGTGGGCATTTACTGATATCTGCGTGGTACAGTACAGTACTGGTAGATGGCAGTATAATGCAGAAATTTAATAAAAAAAGACAATTTAATAATAAACCATTTCAATTCAAACAATTTTTAAGATTTATCTAAATTTGAGTCCTTACTGTAATAATAATTATATAAAAGTGTATAAAACCTTGAATTAAGTAGTACCTACTATAAAAGTTTCCCTTGTATATTTACGTACCTATATGTAGAAATTTGTATATATAAGTGAAGTTTCCCTAGTATTTAATTACAGATTTTGCAAACTTTTATTGATTTTGTGGCGGATACGGCTACATACTTCTCAAGGAACAGAAATCATTAACTCATTGTGTTATTTTGTGATTCGGTTTATTTGTGTGCTATTTCAAATATCTTGTTAACATCAGGTGTTTTCTATCAATTGTTGATGTGCTCATATACTAAACAACCATCCGTTTGATGATAATACTATTGTAAATGCTGATAATGATTATCGTCAATCTCAGACATGACAATTCTTATTATAATATATGCACTCATTTATACTAACACATGTCAGTTTCGCTCTCGAGACTCAACACCAATTCGCCTTTAAGTCCGCCCTAGAAGTATTCGCAAAGTATAGTGGTAAAGATATGTGTTTGTTTTTGGTTAATTAGTTTAATGCGTATCCGATTAAGTCCTCCTTTAAAATATATAGTGGCACAAACACTAAAATTTATTTTATATATAGGTACTTCTGTTATAGATTTGAGTACTTTTTTCACATGTGTCTATTGTTTTGTTTCCTTGTTGTCAGTTTAAGCATTTTACAAAAGTTTCGCTTCTAACGCTGTTAGTTTTATTCGATCTTACTGACAAAAATTCAAAACATGTTTTATTAATTTTAGTTCAATGCTTTTAATTTTTTTTTGTCAACACTTTTACTTGATTTTGTAAAGTGCAAAATGGGCTCTTTTCATTTTTATACTAAAATGATTCTTATGAAGTGGGAATTATACAATACGAATAGGATACAAAATTGAATATTTAAAATTATTCTTTTTATATTTATAAAAAACAACAAAAAAAAGAATATTCCGCAACCCGGGTGCGATCCCTAGTTAACTTCGTGGAAGACGTATATTTTGTAGATTAGTCTTGCCGTTGCTAAGTAACTTATGAAAGTGTTTATATTAGTTTGCCTTCCTTTCTTTATTTCTTTGATTGCGCAAAAGGTTATCCGGAAAGTAGTGTCTACATATTTTTACTTAATTTCGAACCCAACCTCTTGGTCATGCATAAAAGGTTTCGCGTCCATATAAAAATCTATGGCGGTGGAAATCTAAAAAGTTCTGTAAAAATCGCGTGATAACTGTTATAGGAAATGTGCTTTATCTTAAGCGGCAAGAATCGATTGCGAAAATGGGTTGCACTTCAGCGAAGTTAGAAGGAAGTAAAATTACATCTTCTAGTTTTAATTAATTCCTGGAATAGTAATACTAACTTTGAATTACTGTTGAAAATGAATTCGTTTTAAGTAAAATTTTCTGTCAGTTTAACGAAGTCTTGGAAGAAATTGATTCAATTGTATACCGTGTTGTTTATCTAGCTTGACACAAATACCTTGAGAAAATCGAAAATCATTTTCTAAAATGAATGACAAATATTAGGTTTTGTGAATTAAAAGTTTAACATTTCCGATTTCAAATTATTTCGTAATTTTATAACGATTATTAAAAAAATTAAATCTCATCGTCCAACGTAAACTATTGAAATTTGTACCAAGTTTAGTAAAGAATTAAAATTGTTTTCTATATAGTTACTTTATATTGTATAATTTTTTAGGAAAATACGATACGTTTGTTCAAGGGTTCCTGATAATTTGAATAAAAAAAAAAAAGATCATGCTTAAAATACGGTAAAATTCTTTAAACGAGAACTATATGGAAGCTAAGAGCATGCAAAGCCCTGACTTCATGACTAATAATCGGGTCATGAACACAGGGTCGATACAATCGTTCAAAGCACGCAATTAGGTGCTCTATATGTCTACTAACGAGAATTGCGAGTGCAGTAAAAATTGATTTATATACATACAAAGAAGTATTGAACTTCAAATGTCAAGACGTATAATGGCATTTTTGCAATCAGCAGTCTTATAGAGGACACGATTTTGTTTGTTATTCTGAAACATACTACATTCACTTATACTACCAACAATGAGTCTTTTCAGTGACGAATGTTGGAAACAGAGAGATAAAGAGAGAGAGAGAGGATATATATTTTTTAATTGTTTTGAAAAATTTTTGTTTTTTATAGTTTTTATTAAACTAATTACCTTCACTTTAAGACTCCTGAATTTTTTGGTGTTAGTAATCTTTTGACATTAAAATTAAATTAAATCATGAGTCGTATTCGTTATATAATTTTAACTTTTTATTATTTATTAAATCTTAGTTACGAATTAGAAAATAATATAACACTTGCTATTTCTATAAAATTAATTATTTCACTTAGCATATGTTTCACCATGATGTGACTTCTTCAGAAGTTACAAATATACTTAAAGTGACGAAGACAATTTTCTGTATTTATACTTATATATTAAGTAGTAGTTAAGGGTGGGTTTTTGTGTGGATACAAATTCAATAGCGGAGGATTGCTTATGTCTAATTGGTCATTAAGTAATAGATTAGTATTTTTATGACCAATTAGACATAAGCAATTCTCCTCTATTGATTTTGTATCCACACAAAAATCCACCCTTAACTACTATTTAATGTATAAGTATAAATACAGAAAATTGTCTTCGTCACGTTAAGTATATTTGTAACTTCTGAAGAAGTCACATCGTGGTGAAACATATGTTAAGTGAAACAAATAATTTTATGGAAATTACAAGTGTTATATTATTTTCTAATTTTACAATGAATTTCCATCAAGTAAATGTAGATTCAATTAATTAATTACGAATGTTTACTGCACTTTTTAGCATAAATTAAAAACAGTAAATTTCATGCTTCGTATTATTTTCCTCTCCTTACCGGACTCACTAGGAGGTGGGATAGGTGGAGTGGTCGCAACTCCTTTAGCAGCTGGTAATCCAACGTCTGTTGGTCCAATATTAGCAGCATGATTAGACGTTTTAATTGTATATAAAAGAACCGCCATAAAAGTTTTATACCATTTTGTTATTACTCACCCAATGTTCTTATGGTAACAACATTGCTCATCATCCCTTCTCCCAAAGCGTTTTTTCCTATCACTTGAAACTCGTACGTTGTACCAGGTGCTAATCTGTTTATGGTTACTTGAGTGCTGCCCGAAGGTGTAACGGGTATAGTGGACCATTCGGTAACACCTGACTCTCGATACCAGATCGTATAGTCCTGTTTGTAGTCTGGGCCGCCACTGTATCCTGGTAACCAAGAAAGTGTGACAGAGAACTCAGATGCAGACGCTGAGATGTTATAAGGAGCATGGGGTTGGGTACCTTCCACCACTAATTGAGTTGCAGTGACAATAGTTGCGACCTCATTGCTAGCCACACATTGGTAGAAACCAAAATCGGATCTTCGCAATCCTGAAAAAAATACAATAGGGCGGTCTCAGTTTTGTCTGGGTCGTAAGGGTTTACTATCGTATCAAACGTGGTAATCTTTTTGCTTTTTTGCAGGATTTCAGCCAAAGTGATACAAAACACGAAATTATCCCGAATTTCATAATGAAATAACTTTGTGAGTAAGGAACCGACAGCATTTAACTGGGTACATTACGGCAATTGACGCAAACTATGAGGGTGGGGGTGCTTGCGAAAAATGTGAAAATATAAGCGTATGCATACTTTGTGGGTAAAAAAAGCTTAAAAAATTAACTTCTACCGTATATTGACTTTAATATTAATATATTATTTTTATAAAGTGGATTTGTCTCCGTCGCTTCCATAGCTCTTTAGATGCTAGATTCCCTTTTGATTCACCCTTTTATAAATTACTTTTTAATTGCTATCGGTTCATTATTCGATATAAAATTATTCTTAAATTTTGACTTTGCTGCAAACCGTTACAGGCAGTGTTATACAAAAAAATAGAATAAAGAACATTCAATTCGTAATCAGCTATTTATCGAAATCGCCAGGCGTGGATCGCGATCGATAAATCACTGATTAAACTGAGTAATTTCTAATAATATTAGTATCTTCGTGTATTACCTTCTATGGTAATATTGCTTCCACTGACAGATACCCTATTCCGTGGTAGTGGACTACCGTCTCTTCGTTGCCATTGAACGATGGGTTTTTGTGTCCCTTCAGCCTCTTGTGCTTCGCAATGCATTTCGACCGATTCGCCCACTTTCCTTTGATACATCGGTTCAGGTTCGACAGTAAAGACCGGCGGTTTTCGTACCAAAACTTCCATAGACCCGGACGATCCCTGAGTGCCTTGGGCGTTATACGGGGTGCACGTATATCGTCCTTGATGATCCTGATTAACCCGCGTGAAGAGGAGCGAGCCGTTGTTCATAATCACAATATCCTTTGTCTGGTACGGTTCCAGTAATCGTTTATTTTTGGTCCACGTAACGTACTGCAGGGGCGGATTCGCTTGGATGTAGCATTGTACCACTCCAGCCAAACGGAAAGGCAAATATTGTATGGATGGCGTGTATGTTACTTTAGCCGGATCTGAAGACAAGAAAACTATAGATTATTCTCCTCTTCGTTGTATTTTTGGTATAATTAGAGGATTTATGTTGATAATGTTCTATTTTAAATATGAGTGAAGAATTTCTTTATGTAGGAACACATGTTGCAGCTAATCTACAAAATTCTGCATTCCCAAGTATAGCCAGACGGTTTACAGTAGAGCGGTATTTTTTAAAACACCTTAAATGGTGGGTTTTTAAGATTGATATACTTTTAAGTGGTGCCATAGATTTGATTTGATGATGCACTCCGTACAGTTCTTTTCTAGACAGTGATACCAAGCACCATATAATTTAAGGGACTGTAAAAGGTATGGACATAAATAAATTTAATTTCACGCTTGGTACTGTGAAGATCAACAGAGTAATCTGGTTAAATAGGAATCGTCGGTCATATACACAAGTAAAGAAAAATGCATATCAATCGAAACTAGAAATTACTGTAAATCAATAATTTGGCGCACAAAAGAAATTTAGTAATCTTTGGTAAGCTGCTATGGTAACCAACGGTTTAAGGTTTTGGTCTAATTAATCGAAACTGCTAGATGTGGTCTGTGATTTCGAATTTCCCAGTTCTCATCAGCAGTCTCGATAAATCATCCACCAACCGAAGTTGCTCTTTAAAAGAAAGCTGACATAAAATGACGATATTGTCGGTATATCGCCATCTATTGATGTCTACTCCTGCTAACTGTAATATTTTAAAATGAAAACTATTTCAAAAGCAATTGGTGACTCGTTTCTCGTTGCACTGTTAATGAAACATATTGAACAAAGACATAAATAAAAATTCAAAAGAATGTTTCAACGAATAAATTGGTAGTTTATTACTCCTGTTAAAGACCATCCGGTCGAAATAGGCATGTAGAGTTTTTTGAAGTATTTTCGTTGAAACGTTATTTTGAATTTATATTTTTATATTTGTAAATTATTTTTACCTTTTTAGCCTAAATTAACACATTGAGAGGCCACTAAAATCTTGGTTTTTAAACATATTTTATTACCAAGTCCATTACAAAAACCGCCTTACCAAAAAAAGTTGCAAATTTTGTTTATTTACGAATTATGTGTATCTACTAATGCGTACTTACTGTATTAGATAGTAAATTAACATTAGTTTTGTTTAAACTTTTTTAGTTTTAATGTTTACCATTACATGTTTCTCATATACCTTTCTTAGAGGGTAAAATATTAATGATATCCAATACATTCTGTTCATCTCACATAAGTACAGTATTTAACTTGAGCGATGCTGTGATGGCATATTACTTCATGTTAGTGAATAACAATATTACGCTGTTCACGTTACAGAGTAGCTAAAGGAATCAAGTTGTTGTTCATATTACTTCATTATTTCGCAAAAGCACTTGTTTACATTATGTTATCGTACATTACAGAAGATAAAGTCAATGCTAGTGTTGGGATTCCTAGTGTAAAGGTACCATAAACTTTAAAGGTAATATACTAAGTTCAATACTTGCAGACTGTACCTTTTTATAAACTTTTTAAAGTTTTCCCAAGTACGGAACCTTATACTCGTACTTAACCATTCTATAATATTTAAACTTTCTTTAAAAAAAAAGAGGAGTGCAGTTTTAGTTACACGATAGAATTTTCTCGCGTTTGGGGTATGTAGAATCATTAGAAGTGGCAAGTTTTGTATAAAAGTAGCTAAATTATTATAAAGTATGAAAAAAAGTAATATTTATATCATAAATTTAGAATAAGCGAGGTTACATAAAATAGCAAAACTCATTTTACACTGTGTAGGGACGTTACAGCAGCAATTGTATTCGCGCAGTCAGCGCATGCCTCTTTTGCTGCATTGGTTGCGCGCGCACTATACCAAATCTGTCGGTGTCGCACGGTTTTTTAACAGAGCCCCTAGGCCGAAATAGAAAATGCGCAAGCAGTGGAGAGAGAAAAAAGTAGAGACGGATATCAGAATTCACAAGCGAATTAAAAAAAAACAATTTTTATACAAACGGTCTTGTCTCATTTTCAAATTCCCAAGTGAAATGTAAATTGTAATGTTTATAATCAGCGGATGTTTATAATATTTACTTCTGTTCATTAAAAATATTGAAATAAGTATTAAAGGGATGCATTTATTTGTTGTATACCCTACCTACAAATTCTAACATTTATGCATGTTTTATAGTCTGAAAATGTGCGATAATTAAAGATGAAAGCGTTTTATGTACGTTGACACATAATATCGCATGTAGCTCTTCTGAAAATATGTTGTCGTTCCAATTCCATATTTTACGATTACGATGTTAAAGGTTAAATGTAGAAGGGTACTTCAATTAAAACGGTGTAGGTAGCGCGACTTTTTCAAGAACTCTGCTCTTTTAATTATAATTTAATCGATAGTACACAGTGTCATTAAGTCGGAACGGATTTCTTACAGACCAGGTAAATTTGCCAGACAGTGTTCACTTAAATTTGAAGCGAACAAAAAGCAATTCTTTGTACTCTTGTTGGGAGAACGGGCACAATAGGTGCCTAGAATGTCTCGTATACCTACAAAATAAGTAGTAGCTGGATGTGTTGTCGAAACCATTCTAGTTTATTTCTTTTTTTCTTAGAAACTGGAGCGCATTCAGTCCTTAGGGTTGTAGGGAAAATGCATACATATACTTGTGACAAAACAAAAACTGTTGCACGTAATCTATGATATTACTGGGAAAGAAATCATGCCAATGCAGGCGTGATTTTCCGAGATGAATATACGAAGGTAAATCAAATGTACACGGTAATTTTGTAAAATAAATTTATTGATTAATGGTATACACAAACTAAACATTTAACATTTTTCAATGTAGTCACTTCCGTGCTCTACACACTTTTGTCACCGATTTGGAAGCTTGAATATTCCTTCTTCATAAAAAGCTTGAGGGCGAGTTGTCCAGTTGAGCCAATTGCGCACATACTCCTCTATTTCTTCATTGCTTTCAAATCTATTGAAGTGTCTCCAAGTGATTATTTCAAGGGCGCGAACAAAAATTAATCACAGGGTGACAAGTCAGGGTTGTAATGATGATATAATCCTTGTCAAAACTGCGGTGCGTGGCCTGGCGTTATCATTGAGAATGACGTCTCGAATGGGTATAGACATACCCCATCGTTTGCTGCGATACGCGATTTTTGTCGACTGTAACAACTAAGAACAGTATAGTAAGCCGCATTCGCTGTTCGTTGATCGTGGAGAAAATCAATAAGTAAAACTCGCCTTGAGTCAAAGAAAACAGTCGCAGCCTTCATCCATTCTTTGCCATTCCTTACTCGTTATTTTTGATTCGGGAGTGTAGTGGTGGACCCACGTCTCATCACAAGTGACGATACGCCTCAAAAAAACAATGCAGTTCCCCTTCTTGTCGAAATCGATTCAGAAGTCTTTCACTGATCTACGGTCAGGTTGGAGGTCGGTTTTTGATTTTCGGTCAACAACCTTGGAACCAGCTAGCACTAATTTTTCTAAAGCGAAGTTCATCAGTGATGATGGATTGAACACTCTGATAGCTGATATCCACCTTACCCATTTCTGATGAGATTTGTTCAATAGTTAACCGACTGATGGTGATCACCTTTAACAATCTCTCGAACAGCACGGATATTGTCATTTGTCATTTGTGAGACTTATTCTTGGGCGTCTATCATGACTTTCATTTTCGACACGTTCTCAAGTTCTCGCCTATCCCTGAATTCTCTATTCTTTGACCCACGTATACACTCGATTCTGAAACAGTACAGCATCCCTAAACTGTGCCTTCAAACGAGTGAAAAATTCCCATGGTTTAATGCCTTCAATGGTTAAAAACTTTATGATGATTCGCATTGTGATTGTGCAACAGACGAAGGTACCTTGCGCTCAGTCATATCTGTACTGCGGACAGAACCGAGCGCAGCTGCTACTTAAGTCGGTTTCCCCTCCTCATACACCAAACAACACTCGAGCATCGAATCCTCTAGATCGGAATTACGTGCTAAGCTAAATAGTAAAATTACCGCTTATATTTGATTTACCCTCGTAGTTGTATTAGTATTTTTTATACTAATCAGCTGGTAATGTTATCTGTAAGGTGATTTAGTTTCGCCATTTTTGAAATTAAAATGAGTTGGTCTAGTGTTGCGGTGTTTCGCAAAATTCGTTATCAACAAAGCAAAAGTGGTATACTAATATAATTTTATAAAAAACAAATGAGGCTAGCCATTTTTAATAGAAACATAATCTAATCTAACCCCAAAAATATTTAGTGCACCAATTTTTTTGTTGATAACGAATTTTGCGAAGCAACATATTATAGTACAACACTAGCACAATTCAGCACAACTCTTTTTTTATTTGTAAAATGGCGGAATTAAGTAATTGGACATCAATTCAATGGAGAAATTGCCCTACGTTTGTCATTTGACATTTGTCTTTGTAGTTATGTTTGTTCGATTTCGTTTTGGTTTTTTTTAAGTTTTTCATTTTCATAAAAACTGTTCATTTAATAATGAACGCTGTAGTGGGAATTGTGGAATTAATTTATATAAAAAATGTGGTAGAAGATGAATGAGGTATTTTAATGTAATGAGGTAATTAATGAGGAATTTTTGTAAAAAATAAATGTACAAAAAAATATAAGACTAATATAAGCCTAGGTATTACTTTGGAATACTTAATCCGTTTGCTGGTTATGGTGCAGCATGAACAATGCTCATGGCGACTGTCAGAGCCGGCAACGTGCTCGTGTTAATTTCGTTATTATTAAACTGGCTGCGCGTAAGCAGATTAACTTTAGTAAGTGTGTTGTGAACGACTTGTGACTTGTAATTTCTGTGTCGTTTAAAAAAATATCGATTTATATAGGTGCAATATGAAGGACAATACGCAGGTCCATCAAACCCGGAGAACATAGACTTACCTTTAGAAATCCTGAAAAATGAGCCTTTGAATCGATGATGCTTTTAAGTAGTAATAATAATAATTTTAAGTAAATAAAAATACGAATAGAGTTTACAAAATTGTTTATTGTTGCCACAATAATTATTTCGGCACATTGTGCCTTCTTCAGGTGGAGAAGTTATATAAATTAAAAGCTATTACATTTCGCTTAAATACTAAATAATGAACTAAGAGGAAGGGGAAATTACAGAACAATCTTAAAATCTTAATGTTTAGTAAGGGAGAGTTTTCAATGTCAATTTGGTCATTAAGAATTAAGCCTAATTTATTTAATTAGTTAATTTCCATAGATTAAAGGAGATGTAGTTTCATACCTTTTTTCTCTATATGTACAATTTTAAAATCATTATTAAAACTATGGTTATTCTCGAGTAAATGTTCAGAATAAGTTGAGTTTCCTTTTTTATTTTCAAAACATTTTACATGTTCGTTTATTCTCTCCTTAAAACTCCTGCCTGTCTGACCAATGTATGCTTTGTTGCATGTTCCGCAATTAAGCTGGTATATACCTGATTTAAGGTCTTTTTTGTGGGATCTTTATTATTTTTAATGAACATACCTAACGAATTATTACTTTTAAGATACACGAGCGTCAGTAGATTTAGATATTAATTTGTTTAAAGTAGATGAAATATTTCCTAGATATCCAATTGAACAAAATTTTTTTGATTGGTTATGTGTATTTAAAGGGTAAATCATGTTTACTGTTTTCTTATAAAGTTTTTTATTTATCATTAGGTTGATCAAGGAGGGATCATAACCATTATTGATCGCAATAGCATAAATTCTATTGAATTATTCTATTAAAAACTAAATCTCCTTGAATCTATGGACAATCTATTAACAAATTAAACAAGTTAGGCTTAATTCTTAATGACCAAATTGACATTGTAAACTCTCCCTTACTAAATATTTAATTTTAAGATTGTTCTGTAATTTCCCCTTCCTCTTAGTTCATTATTTAGTATTTAAGCGAAATGTAATAGCTTTTAGTTTATATAACTTCTCCACCTGTGTGCCGAAATAATTATTGTCGCAACAATAAACAATTTTGTAAACTCTATTCGTATTTTAATTTTAAATAAGCCTTTATTTCTTTCTCAATTTTGTATATTTTGTTTTTCTGGGACATACAACGAAAACCACTGAACACTCTGTATAACGTGGTTTTCATGGGTCATAATCAAAGTCTGATATCAAATGGATAAATAAAATTACAACCAATTTTTTAGGGCAGCAAAAGTTTTACATTATAAAAACACGCATTGTCAGACTATAAACGTAAAAGTAAAAAATCGAAACACGAAACTGGTTCGTCTCTCCTAGCTAAGAAAGGAGAGATGGACTAAGAGGGGTAGGACAGAGGGTCCCCATACTTTTGACATTTTTTTCTTTATCACACCGGTGCTACAAATCTGAGAAAAGTTGTTACAAGACGTATAATTTGATTCAATCGCCTTTGTTTTATTGTATTCCTCCTTGCGTCCAACGCATTCATTTTCAATATCGTTTTTTCCTTGTTTTTGTTGTCCCATCTTTACCAGATATTCTTGACGGACCTTGCGAAAAAGATTCCAAATTTTTTCCGCATTGATCCCTAAATTCTCTTTCATCTCTCGTACCCGAGAGATGGACCAAGCTATATCCATGAAATAAAGCATTTAGTTAGACCATTATTTCCCAGTTATATATATATATATATATATATATATATATATATATATACCGGAATTCGTCTTTGATTATGGTAGGTAGTTTATGAATTTTAATTAAAACTTTTAACGCTATGTGCGAATCGAGTATTGTCTCCACAATGTCAGAAATATCGTGAAAAGTTCGTCACTCCTACTAGATCACCTCACTCATTTTTTTAATTGTTACTCATTTGTTTTCCACATAATTGTGTACTGATTTATTTTATGAAGTGTACAGGATACCACTTTGGATTTTTTTCTGAATGCCCTGTAAAAATTATAAAGCTTAGTTTTAGCATGACGTTAGCCTTATGACTTGGCTATAACTAGGAAACATTTCAACATTCTAAGTCATTTTTTATGGAAGTAATGATTTTTATAGTTTCGGTTGCGTTGCAATCTATTTTTCAATTAATTAAATTATCTCGGAAATTATTCATCGTAGGCATATAGGCATACAAGTTGGTTATCAATGTTACTTTAAAAATTTATGTTTCATACGAATTCATGTTAAAAAATTTACCATTCCATTTAAAATAAGAAAGTTGACATCAACTTCCGGTATAACCGGAAGTGCCCAACAGTTGAAATTATTTTAGTTAAATAGATCATCCTTGATAACCCCTACTCCCAAATTTTTAAATCTGTAATATGCTTAGTTTCCCTAGAACGTTTAATGTACTACTCAGTTTGAATGACCCTGTATTGTGAACAAATTAATCCATAGTAGATTATGAAAGTCGTCAAAAAATGCTTTCACACCTGGGTTTATTGGATTTTGGAGTACCTACTTTACCTACATGTATAATGAGTATGTTCTTACGTGGGTATCATCATGTGTGCGTTTAAATAATTTCGTTGTGGTAAATTGGGGTACGTATTTATAAATCCACAGTCTACTATTATCCACAGATAATGTTTTAAAAGGTCAGACTCAATTAAATAAGCATTTATTTAGTTTCATGTCACATCTGGTGTACCCATACCTAAAGTGAATATTTTCCTATAGGAAGCGAAGTTATGAGTTGTTTAGTTGTTCTTTGTGAAACACTTCTAAAATATACTGTGTATTGCGTTTCTTTTACAGACAGATAGATTAATTTGAAATTTTGTGATTTTCACTATTTTCCTGAATTGTACCAAAAGGACTTCCTTCCCTTCAAATTTGAAGGTCCTGGCTCAATTAGATGTGCCTAGTAGGTTTTGATGATCAGTAATACTTTTGACGGACAGACAGACAGATGGAGTGATTCTATAAGAGTTCTAACCTAATTTAATCCTAAAATTTGACACATGCATGAATCATATTTTATTTTTTTGTAAGGGTGTTATTTCAGTTGTTTTGTAGAAAGCAATTTAATATACTATATACGGAAACGGCACCCTGTTGTTGGTTTGTGATGGACGTTTCTAACTTTTAACCGAAATGAGGTATCGACTTGAAATGTCACTAGATTGATTGTGAAAAATCGGATTTTCAATAGATGTTTCCATATTAATTATTCAGTAGACTTCTTTTTACCCTTTCAAGAAAAAAAGAAAAGATAGTTTCAATAGAACTTGTGGTCAGAAAATTACGAAATATCTTCTGAATATTAAGAAAATTAAATACGAAAATGCTTTTAGATGTCTCAATAAGTTTTATTAAAAAATATGTTACGACTTATTATGTCTTCTTCAGGAGTAATTAATTTTATATTTAGTAAAATTACTAAATTACTATTTGAGCAGTAGAATTTTATAAAAGGTTTTTCCATAATATACTTCAAAAACAAACCACATTCTGTATATTTATTACTGATTATATTAAACAAACACTGATAAGTCGACTGACTGTTGTTAGGTTGGGTTAGGTTATGTTAGGTATGCTTCCCCTTTTCACTAACATCTACTTTAAGTAAATTACTTTTGAGAAGGTCCTAACGGGTCGCAACATATATTATACAGCGTTTTAATAAAACTGATTAAGACATCTAAAAGCATTTTCGTGTTTAATTTTCTTTAAGAAAAAGATGGCCGAAGGTATGTTTTTGTTAGAAAGGGATGGAGGTGAATTCTTCGTGTAATAATAACCAACCTAAGGAGTCGTCCATAAACCACCAAATATTCTTTAGGGTTAGGAGAGGTATGTATGTCTTTATGTTATGTTACTTGGTAGATGGGAGGTTGATGCATGTAGGTGTAATATATTTTTATATTTATTTCGAACATTAACTAAAAAGCAACTCTAATTTACTTTTTTATTATTCGATTATTTTTAAATTTTTAATAGTTTAAAGATTATGTAACATAAAATAAATACGAAGATATTCGCATGGTGTTATATAGTGGGAATGGCTGAAAAAGTAGGGAAAACGCATTACGGGCTTAATGTAATTCGTTGTTTTGAGATTTATGTATATAAATGCTTAGGTGTTCGGCAGGTTGAATTTTTCTCTCACTGTATGTGTTTCTGTTAAATCGGAATAGATAACAAAGAAGCCGGGCTTAAAAGAGTTGTACTGAAGTTACGTCCCTCTTTAATAATGTTCATCTCTAGCAAGCTCTAAATTAAAGTATGGAACTAAAAAGTTTACTGCAGCATTAAAACTGGTGAAGATTAAAATTTTCCTCAGTCGCCTCCGCCGCTTGTAATCTTCTACTTCTATGGCAAGAGATTAGTCATAAAAATCCTTTGTATTCTACGCTCGTTTGGATAACGTTAAGCAAAAGGACGTTAAACAAATTTTGCCTAAATCCTTTACAAATTACTCTGCCTGCGGAGGACGTAATTTATACGAACGCGCCGTATGCCTGCTGTGAAGTTTTGCGTTTTTTAAATGCTTTTTTGTCTGTATGGCCATCTCGCTTTTCACAATTTCCTAATGTGCTTTAAAAAAACTATGTATAAAAGCGACCACTAAGCTAAAACATAGAAACATGAGCTTTGTATACATATAGTACTGTATTTAATTTTATCAATAGACTTTATAGCGTAGATATAGTAAGATCATTGAGAGACCAGTTGAACCCGTCCAGGTTTGAACGTGTGGGTACTGCTGTCGATAGTACATAGCACCTGTACTTTAAGCATGGCGTTGCTCCATACCGCAACCTAATTTAACCTACTGATATCGCTATCTACAACGACCAACGACCGACATTTAAACACGTAAAAATGTTGGTCAATTTTATGTGAACATTGAGATTATACGACAACATTCTGGATATCGTCAGTAGGTTATTTGGTTAGGTTCATCTTTTAGATTAACATTCTAATTGTAATAACTGATACGATGCGGTTGTTGTTCACTTGGTGAAACATTTTGAAAATAAAGAATATAATACAAATACACTTGGTAGTTTCACAGGTTTATTAAAAATCTTGACGACAGTCGTTTCGGCTGTTAAGCCATTATCAAAAGAGTACAAAATAATACTAAATAATTACATGATATGTTGAGCTTAAATACTAGATTTACATGATGGATTTTAAGAGTGGGGATACATTTAAATTTCATAAATTTAACCATCATTAAGAACAATAATAAAATCGAATTTAACATTTACCGAAAACCTACGTATACTGACACACTTCCACATTGCAATTTAAACAATCTATAAACATCAAACTCAGTACCTTCCATTATTATTTTGTATACAGGTTATTAACTTTACCTTGAAATAATATTAATTTCAATTCGGAAGTCCTTTTTTTAAAAACTTTAGCTAGAAACAATGGTTATCATGAACATATTATTGATACGTTAATAAAGAAAAAACAAAAAACAAAAAAAATTCTATACCTTACGAAATACAATAGAGGAAAATAAAATATCAGTTTATTAATTATATACCGAATTTAATCTGTAGAATCAGTAATAGATTGTCTAAATACAATATAAAAACAATTTCTGTAAATAAATTTAATCTAAGTACACTTTTAGTGAACAATAAAGAAAAAACTGATATGTTAAAGAAAAGTGGTGTTTATCAAATTAATTGTAAAAATTGCCAAGCAATTTACATTGGACAAACTGGTAGAGCCTTACAACTAAGAATACGTGAACATTAAAAATCAATTTTAACCATAAACCCTTGTAATGGCTTCGCTGAACATTGCATTACAAACAATCACAATTTAGATATTGATAACATTAAATTAATCCATAATTGTAAAAAAAGCAAATTGTTAAACTTACTAGAAATTTTTGAAATTATTAAAGCCCTTAAAAACAAGAAATTGCTAACCAATGACCAACTCGATTTTAATGTATCCCCACTCTTAAAATCCATCATGTAAATCTAGTATTTAAGCTCAACTTATGTAATTATTTAGTATTATTATGTAAACTTTTGATAATGGCATAACAGCAGAAACGATTGATTTTTAATAAACCTGTGAAACTATCAAGTGTTTTTGTATTATATTCTTTATTCTAATTGCATATTAATTCCAGAATATTCTATCATCGGCTATCTCAGCCACACGTTTTTCCATTACAAGCCTATATCTACATTATTAGTATATATAGCACATTTTCATATGGTGATTGTACGTGGATCAATAATTCTATAGCTAAGCACCGACGGACATATTTTCTGACATATTTGCGTACATATAGAGAAAGAAAATGCAGCTGATTTATTTGTGGAGAGCAACGTCGCTCATTTTTACAATCGATACGATAAACAGCTACATGAATCAAACGATTTGTATGGCCATGGTCTGCTGCAAGTGAATATACCTGTTTAGGGAATTGCGTGGCATATTGTGTGACGGATTTGCGTGGCTCGTGGCCTTCTGGAAATTTTAAAAGATCACGAGCCACGCCAACGGCGTTTGTAGTTTACAATTGGAAGTATGCATAGCTTGAATATGTTGCAATCTAACAACAAGAAAAAATTAGTGATTGTTGTTAGTGTGAGTGCTCTAAATACAATACAATTACTGCAAATAGTGATGATAATAATAATGGAAAAAAAAAAGAAAACGACGTTTCTGGAAAAAATGGTGACGTGAAAGGGAGAAATATAGTGACATTAGAATTTTAAAAGAATTGAGTATTAATGAACATGATGACTTCTCTTGCGTGTTATGTGCTTGCTGTTGAGGGAAAGGTAGTAAGGCACCATGTGTCTAAATACCATTGACTATTCGTAATCATGAAAAAAATTAGAATAGAATTGTTCGAAAATCAGGAAAAAAAAATGATTGTTATTATACTTTGGAATAGTTTTGAAATTGAAAAATTTTAATAAAATCCATCCCATATATTAAAAATTGATATTCCTGAAAATAAAAAATAAAAAAATATTTGAGAAAAATTCTTTAGGAAATCATTTAGTTTCTTTCAATATACTCGTGCTGGTGGGCAGGGAGTTCTTCTGACCTACACTGTAGTGCAAATCCGGAGGGTAGGGGGTAAGGCCCCCTTCAGCCTCCATTCAGGAATCGTGGGAAAGAATAGGTGGTGTGGTTAGGGAGAGAATGAAGACACAAGAAAAGTGAAAGGTTATCTGTGGAATATTATTACCCCAGCATTTGCCTCAGTGGTTCAAGGACGCCACAGAAAACTTGGACAGAGCAGCCGGACCCGGGTTCGAATCGGTGACCTCCCGAATGCTAAACAATGATCTAAAGCACTAGACCACGCCGCTCGGCGAATTAATAAATAAGTTGTGATGATAAACTTTTGGGAACATTCTAAATCGTACAATGTCGACAATTAACGAAATATGTTAATAAATTATTTTCTGCTCGTTCAAGCTGCATTTGAATTAAACAATGAGCAGGCGTAGAAACGTAACCAATAAAATTAAGGCACAACTATATTAGCACTACCAAACCCCTCTGAGAGGTTTCACTTCCCTAGTCTATAATGACACCGTATACTCGTGCGTAACTTATATCGTTTATTCCATACCTATAGCATAGAAACATGGACACAGCAGCTAATACTATAGTAGAGATCCTGAAATAGGAAATTGTTGTGATCCGATTTTCTAGTTTTAGCGCGGCCTGATTGGTAGACCGAGACACGGCTGGGAAAGAGACAGCCAATCTCGCCGCATTAGAGTGAGAAAGACGAACCATAATTGTTTGCTATTTCAAGATAACTACTATTGTATTAAAGGCTGTTTCCATGTTTTTATGCTCCTAGATTCCATAGTACAATTGAATTCAATGTGTTGTTACCATTACTTTTTGGATGGTATACACATACGGTCTATGTCTATAACGTAAACACAATGTTTTAGTAATTCTACAATAGTTTCAATATGTTTTTATGACAATTCTTTCAGTTTCAGCCAGCTATTTCATTTTGGGCCAGAATTGTCATAAATTAATTATAATCGTGTCTAAATGCACAGGCTTGCACAAATCTAACATTACATTCCCAAGACTTAGTGGGCCGATAACATTATGCTACGCTGCAAGTGCGGGTCTTCGGAAGGGGAGTTGTAACGTAACGAAATGTGACAATGGGGAAGGGCATTTTAGCGGTAACGTGAGGTTAAATATTCGCGATAAGTTTGTAATGTTGAAGCAATATCCTATAGCTGTTTTGGAATGTACGGCGATACTGGCGCTATTCCGCGGAATAAAACCTTAATTTTCAGAATTTGAAGTATTGTTCTTGTAATAATAACCTAGCGCTATTCCTCGGTTTCTACTTCTTCATAACAATAATTAAACCTTAGTTTTCAGGATAAAGTTTTGATTTTAAAATAGTTACGATAGACGGCTCTACTAGTATCAAATCCATATGATTTTTAGTTAGCCCTAACCTTCAAAAGACGTGTGTATAAATTTGACAGCTGTTGCACTATTAGTATTTGAGTTATAGCATTTTTACTGAAAGAACTATTGTTACTTTGAAAAAATGGATAAAAAGGAATTTCGTGTGTTAATGAAGCATTGCTTTTTGGCGAAAAAAATACTGTTGAAACCAAGGCTTGGCTTAATAAACATTATTCGGACTTCGGACACCAGGAAAATCAACCGTAGAAATGTGGTTTGCTAAATTTAAACGAGGCGAAATGAGCATCAGTGGACGCCCCAAAGAGGCTGTCACCGACGAAAACATCGAAAAAGTCGACAAAATAATTTTTGACAACCGTAAAGTGAAGTTGATTGACATAGCTGAGACCCTAAAGATATCAAAGGAACGAGTTGGTCATATAGTGAATGTAAATGAATATTTGGATATGCGAAAGCTCTGTACAAACTGGATGCCGCGCGAGCTCATAATTAACCAAAAAAGTGATCGATGATTATAAGCAGTCTTTGGAGCTGTTCAATCGTAATAAATCCGATTTTTTGCGTTTGCGTCGATATGTGACGATGGATGAAACATGGCTCCATCATTTCACACCGGAGTCCAATCGACAGTCAGTCGAGTCGGGTTAACTGCACGTGATGAACCGACTCCAAAGCATTGAAAAACGCAAAAGTCGGCTGGCAAGGTTATGGTATCGGCATCAGTATTATGGCATGCTCATGGTATAGTATTCATTGACCATCTTAAAAAGGGTAAACCATAAACAGCGACTATTACGTAGCGTTATTGGAACGTTTAAAAGACGAAATCGCGGAAAAGCGGCCTGATTTGGAGAAAAAGAAAGTGCTATTTCATCAAGACAATGCACCGTGTCACAAATCAATGAAATCGATGGCATAATTCCATGAATTGGGCATTTAATTGCTTCCGCATCCACCATACTCTCCAGATCTGGCCTCCAACGACTTTTTTCTGTTCTCAGACCTCAAGAGGATGCTCGCTGGACAGAAATTTCGCGTCGATGAAGAGATAATCGCCGAAACTGAAGCCTATTTTGAGGCTAAAGACAAATCGTATCATAAAAGTGGTATCGTAAAATTGTATGACCACTATAATCGTTGTATCACTCTCGAAGGGAACTATATTGAATAATAAAATCAAATTCTAGCAAAAAAATAAAATAATTTTTTCTATGTTAGCCTACGAACTTTTCAGCTCGCCTGTTACATAGCATTATATATTTGGGATAAGTTAGGGTAGATCCTGTCACATCATCTAGATACTAGTTTTTCAGGTAATCCTTGAGGCTTTTAACCGTCTTTCACTTAACACTACTTTCTAGGGCTCCTTGTTGTTACATATATTTATACGAGTCACAAAAAGTCTATTGTAATGAATTATTACTTACATTCCACATTCAGATAAGCTGAGGCAGATTGGGGTTCCCCGATTCCATTACTTACTTCACACACGTACTGACCCGAATCATCTGCACTAACCGGGTTTATGACCAGAGAACCATCCCTTCGTATGGTCACGCGAGTTTCGAGGGAAGCGACCTCCCTGACTGGAGCTCCCTCTCGAAACCATTTTACTGTCACGTTTCCGGGCAAAGCTTTCGCTTCGCAGTTAAATTGCACCTTTTCACCTTCAAGCTTTGTCTGGTTGGTTGGCGGTACCATTATCACAGCTCCACCTGACAATTGTACACAATTTGTTAAATAAAGAAAAATCTGTTTTACGGTTTTTTAATTTTTAATGTCTTTAAAATGTCGTACAAAATATCCACTCTAAATATAAAAGCTGATGCAAGAACTATTATTGGAATTTTAAAATGGCGTACTTATTTTATGCGAATTGTTAAGCAAAACATTAATTTTAGTCGTTTTGTATTTAATTTTAATAGGGCATATTTTTAATATTATTTGACTGCTTTTAAGTCAATGCTCCCGATATTTTGGCCTTCACCAACATTAGAAACAAGTATGACATCCAAAACTGTTCGTCTAAGAATCTTTCCGAATCAAATTGTGGATAGAATGAATTTTTCCTTGAATTTAATAATTTTCTTACTTATCAAACCTTTTACTTTACGTAATTATTCTCACAAAAAGGCGAAAAATTACATTTTTTGAATTTTGAAGTTAGGTTATCTCAAAATCCTAACGTGATCAAACAATTTTGAGGCCAGATTTGGACTTCATGTCGCAAGTTACGTTAGAAATTATTATATTACCCTTTTGCTTTTTTCATCTTAACCATTAATTTTTTGATTTGTGTAATTAACTGTAAGTTGAAATTTAACTTGTGTTTAAAAATTTGCGTCAATCAAAAACTAATACTAATACTGTAAGAAGTAAATCGCAAATTACCACAGAAATAATAAAAACGATGAAAAATACACAAGTTTCAAAAACACAATTTATGTGATCACTATGATCGTTTCACCACACTTTGGCTTCTTCAGGTGAAGACATACACCAATAACGACAATAAGGATATCCCTATATTTGCACAAATTTAATGAAGGGCAGGGAGATTTTTGAAATTTATATTTAACAATAGTGAATTGCTAGTTTCAATTTGATCATTAAAAATTACATTTTTCTTAAAATAACGATTAATTTCTAATAACTCCAAAAGATTTAATTTTTGTCTTTTGTTTTCTATATATAAAATTTTATATTCTTTATTAAAATTATGATTACAATTAATTAGATGCTTAGCATAAGCCTAGGTACACTTTTTAACTTAAAACTATTACAATGTTCCTTAATCCTATCTAAAAATGTCCTCCCCGTTTGGCTTATGTAAACCTTTTCACAATCTCCACATGTTAACATAACATATATACTCCAGAATTACAGTTTTTATCAATTTTATCTTTATACTTGTTTATGGCTTTGCCTAAAGAATTATTAGTTTTAAATGATACAACTAAGTCTCTGTCTAAATTATTCAAAGATTTTTCTAAAGTCATCCCTAGATATGTTAAGCTTAGATAATTAATCGTTATTTCAAGAAAAATGTAATTTTAAATGATCAAATTGAAACTAGTAATTCACCATTGTTAAATTTAAGTTTCCCTACCCTTCTTTAAATTTATGTATGTATAAGGATATCCTTATTGTTGTTATTATTGTATGTCTTCACCTGAAGAAGCCATAGTGTAGTGAAACGATCGCAGTGATCAGGTAAATTGAGTTTTTGAAACTTATTTGTGTATTTTTCTTCGTCTTATTATATCATGAAGTTTTAACAAGTAAATGCCTCAACAATTAAATACCACAGAAATGAAATTTGTGGTCTCAGTTTTTTTATCCATGTTTCCTGTAATATTAGTACTTTGTAATTTCACTTACGCCATTCCCATCACTTCCAGGGAGATAATAATGTTTTATTCCGTTATTTTGGACTTAATAATACTAATATTTTAAGCGTTGAATCAGTTTATATTAAGGACAGAAATCGTCACTTTTGTAACATTCTCAATTGTTTTAAGTTTTTTTTATTCCCAACACGTGTTGGTTAGAAACCTGATTAACAGGAAGTAAAACAATAGGTCTTTAAAACGGCCTTATGTTGAAGACTCACATTAAATTACTATAAGTAAAATTACAAAAGGAGATTGTCGTTTTAGATGTTCTACTGTATTTAAGATATGCTTATAATTAAATATTTTACCTGCGATAATAACCCGCGATGTGTGGGATATTTGGCCCTCCCCATTTCGAGCAATACATGTATAGTCGCCGATATCCTCGTGCCTTATATTAGATAAACGAAGTTCAGTTCCATCATTAAATATACCTGCAACACGTAAAAAAAACAAGTGTCATACAAAAGTCTTGGTCTGTTTAAGATAGTTTTGTTTACCTATTGTGGGTGAGGGTTCTACAGGATTTGCGTCTTTGTACCATACAATTTCAGGTGTTGGGTTACCTTCCGCTTGGCAGTTAAGGATAATGGCGTCCCCCAAATTGACGTAGATAATATCGTCTGCGGTGACGACAAATCGAGGGGGTGCGTGCACCGATAGGTGGAACCATGTTCCATTTTTCGTTGGATTGGGGGAGCGGTTAAGGAACACAACCTTACATTCGTACCTGTAATCAATATACATGATAAAAGTAAGCATGAATTGTCTGTGTGTGTGTCGCTATAACTCTGCAACCAACCCCCTTTATATAGTAATGGTAGCCCTCCATCCCCGTTCATGAAGAATGTTTCGGTTTGGGACTACAGGGGTGGGTATCAAGATGTAAAAGATGTCAAGATGGGTACCACCACAAACACGCACTCACTCTCACTTATGGATTTTTCGAGAAATTTCTCGAATTTTCCATAATTTTCCAAAAGAAGATCCAGATGTGTCGAAAATACACTACTTTGTAAATAATGTTTCTAAATTCGTGTGAAATTTCCTCAATGTCATACATTCTTACCGGGGAATTATAATAAAATATATCTGCTAGTTTAACGTGATAGTTTAGATTAAATAAAAATTCGTGATATATGAGGCATGTTTTTTAAGTAAGTACAGCTTTGAAATTAATAAAAAACGTGCAAAGACATCTTAATAGTTTTATTTTTACATGAAAGCCTGTACCTTTTAATCTACTTTTCTACATAATTTTCTTCAATATTGAGGCACTTGTCATAACGTTTGACCAGTTTTTGAATACCCTTCTCATTGAAATCTGCCGCCTGACTTGTTAACTGTTAACCACTGAATCACAACTGTTTTGACTTCGTCATCGTCTTGAAGACGCTGACCGCCCAGACATTTCTTCAAGTGCAGGAACAAATAGTAGTCACTGGGCGCCAGATCAGTGCTGCACGGAGGATGATCTAGAGTTTCCCAGTAAAAAGATGCGACGAGACCTTTGGTCTGATCAGCTACATGCGGACGGGCCTTGTCATGCACATTTGTGCGGCCATCTTTAAATATTCTCACCCACTTCCTTACCATATCATCACTCATCATGTATTGTCCGTAAATTGCACAGATCTCACGATGAATATCAATCGGTTTTAGTCCTTTAGCACTAAGGATTCGTATAACAGCCCGGACTCACGATTATCGGAGGCATTTTAAACACTCAGTAAACAACGTAAACAAGGGCGAATCAGACTGTAATGGCATCAGTGCGTAGGTAAGAGATGTAGGTATTCAGTGCGCATGTGCGGAACGCTGACCGCAGCGCTGCGACGGCAGAATTTTAAAACGGTACTTACTTAAAAAACGTGCGTCGTATACAAATTGCGCCGAGATGCTTTTAATAACATATGCGCTCTGCCTGGTCAGAGTTGACAGGGTGGTGCAGATTGTTTAAGCAGCCAGTCAGAGCAACCTCCCTAATAATTTTAAAAACTTTTTACAATCATGAAAAGGTTAAGGCTTTCACGGCCGTTGTTTTGGATTAATAATTTTATATGCTGCCTTAACTACACATGTTAAACTATTGTAACGAATTTTCTAGTTCACTTATTTATTTAACAATTATTTATTTACAACTATTTATTTAAACACTTAAATACTACTAGCAAACATAAACTACTTATTTATCTGACAAATAATAATGAACTTTATTTATCATTTTGTATTTCGCCGTTGAATATTTATATTACGCGTCCGGAAATCAACTGTTTCGCTGACCCAGAGACGAGGGTATATATTTATTGAAAGAAATTACTAGAGATATTTCGACCGCATGTTATTTCAACAGAAGATTCTCGAGCGTCTATTGTCCGATATCGATCGGTCTCGATATTAAACGTGCTGCCTTCGAGGACTGCGTCAGTGCTAATCGATTCATCACACACACGTATACGTTCGTTACACTATAAACGATTTATTGACCCTCCAACTTAAGTATGGAGTTTTTTAAACTATTTGACAAGAAAGATTGAGCAGAAGTGATTTGCTGAGAAAGCTGCAATTAATATAGCGAAATGGTTTCTTCAATTATTCAATTTAGAATCTGTCCAGCGTCCTATTAAAAACTTTGAAGTCTACCACATTATAAAGAAGAACTAACGATCTTTATATTAATTATAACCTAGTACATATGGACCTTGTTTCTAAATCTCAGGAGTTGTTGAATGTTTTCTAATTTTCATTAGTTATAACAATAAATTATCCTAGTTTTTTCTAAAAAGAAAGCACGAAACCTTTAATTTTGCGACTAGCTTAGTATTCATTTTGAAAGTTCGAACAAAAATAGCGTTAGCGTTGTATAACTACCAGACGTATATTGCGATTTTGAGATCATGGTTGTCATCAGTATGCTGTAGATAGTTCCGATAGAACATTTGCTTAGGTGCGTACCACGTAGTTAACTACGCCGTGGGTTCAGGATCACAAGTCGATATCCTTGTTAGGAAAGGACCTTGTTTGATATTACTGAATCCCACAAATGATTCGATTGAATATTGTTAGACGAAAATACAAAAGATATCCAAAAAGAAGGAATAAAAATCCTTTTCGTCTAACTACCAATCCTTTCTGCCAGCGCCCACCTGATAAGACCCAATAGGTCGAAACCGGTCGTGGGATATGGCTTTCGGTTCGCTGGGCCTACTAACTAATGAGCAGAAAATTTCGACAATTGGCAAAAGGTTATGAATGAACTAAAATTGGGCAGCATACGATGATGAGACCGTAGCACTTTAAATTTTATAAGTAAGAATTTTTTATATCTAAATTTAGTTTTGTATCTTACCATCCTTGATCGGATTCTTGAATATTTGTCAAGTTAAGGGAGGCGGCTCCGTAGGGCGAATCGGGGGACACTTTCGACACACGACCCTGGTATCCATCGGCGCTGTGTGTCGGGTAACTTTCGTACCATATGTAGATGGGTATCTCCTGTCCCTTGAAATAAGCGATGATGTAGAGATTTTTCATAATTTTAGCAACTACAGTACACTAAAATAGAAACTAATAATCTACATTAGCAATTATTTAACAGTAGCAGCATGCCTAAAAAATAATAACCTAATATGCACCCACTAAAAAATAACTATGTTACTTTTTCAAGTTAATCTTCCAGAAAAGATAACTCTGGCCTATTTTGCTGATTTTTTTGTGAAATCAATAGTCTCAATATTTCGTTACAGGGAATTATGATCAATATTTTAATATTTCAAGACAAAGTAGCAAGCTTTATTCGCAAATTGGAACTATACAAACGTAGAGTTCAGTTTGGTGATATGACCATGTTTTCACAAGTTTGTGAATAACTGGAAAACGATAAAGATTACATTTCAAGATTACGTGGTACAGCATTTGTCATCAGTAATAAGCTCACAGCAACAATATTTCCCGGACATGGATAACCGTCAGTCCAGCTTTTGGGTATTGAGACCATTTTTGACTGATGATAATATTTTTAAGGATGATGATATGTCAGCTAAAATAGAATTTCTTGGACTACGTGAGGATTGCACTTTAAAAGTCGAATTACGAAATTATGACCTATGTACATTTTGGAAAAAAAGTAGGTGCTGAATATCGTATCATAGCAGACAGAGCTTTAAAAATGTTGGTATCGTTTGCTACTACTTACAGGTGTGAGAGTGGTTTCTCAAGTTTAGTGACACTAAAAACGAAGGCCAGAAATCGTCTCAATGTGGAACACGATTTGAGATGAGCTTTAAGTGAGATAAAACCTAACATTACCGAATTTGTAAATGCGAAGCAATACCAACCTTCGCACTAAAATTTATTAATTTATTTTATGTTTTCTATGTTTCAGAAATTACCTAGCTTAAACCTAACTTATAACTGTAATTTAGAGTAAAAATATCAATTTTTTTTATGTGCAATTGTTTTTATGTTTAATAAAGCCTACCTATTTGTATTAACACGTATTATTTGATTTCAACGTTGGGAGGAGGGGTAAAATCAGTGACCCTAGTTGGGTCATAAGGGTAACAGACCTAATAAGGTTAAGAACCACTGGTTTAGTTGGTTTGCCTTAAATTTACATTCGAACAGTGAACATGGCTAGTAAAACAAAAACTTGGTGTTACGTACTATAATAAAACGAGTGAGAATGTGATATCGGGAAACGTTTCGCACTTTAGCCCAAAAAGTTCATTTATATAATAATGGTTTTTTATGTACCCTGTTATCAAAGGAAATTAAAATTAGCGTAAAGAGGAGCCCAAAAAAGCTGAAGATGGGTATATAGGGTCAGGGACACATACTGATGAGTATACGGTAAGAGTATGAAACCCTGGAAGTAGACCTTACCCTTAGGCGAAAAATGGGAAATGTCGTTATTAAACGAAACCTAATGCAATCAATAGAGCAATAATATTATGATATCTCTGTTTCATCCAGGTTGTCTGAAAGTTGCGATAAAAGTCTTGCTTTGATGCGTTTTTTTGAGGCTCAAAGCGATTTATTTATTCCATTTATTATCGTATTTCGCCTGAGGGTAGAGTCTATTTCCGAGTTTCCTGCTTCTATTACATGCTCAGTACGAGTTCTTGAACCCTATCTATCGATATTCATTGAAATCGCTGGGGAGAAAGATTCTACCCCTTTTGGACACAAAATACAATAAAATCATGTTGCATGTTTATTACATGTTTTAATAAATGACATCCGCTTTATTTTTAATTACTTTCTAATAATAGAATTGTATTCGAATTTTATGCCTGACATGACTTGATTATATTGTGTACTTATCTAATATATTTTTTTTCAGGGGAACCATCATGTTCTTGTATTCGCTAGTCGTAAGGAATTTTTCAACAGTGGTGAGTGCAGAATTAATTTACATTTTTATAATTTTGCCTAAAATAATTTACTAGAATTTTTATTTATTTATCTTTTACGATTACTGAACAGAATCCCTAATAATTTTATTAAAATAAAAAGGTATAGACTTTACCTTTTTATTTATAAATACAAAACAATTCTGGCAGTTAAAAAATAGTAAACGGTAATGATGTATTTTATTTGTTGTTATCGTGTAAAACGATTAATTTTGAATAAAAACATTGATCGTTGACAGTTTCAATTCCATAGAATAATTCTTTATTCATTTATTTTATTACTTCTAGACCAAAAAGTAGAATTATTGTATTAAATATTTATAGTACTTGTCAAATTTCTATAATTACAATAAATTAGTTCTGAAATCGATCACCTTAACGTAATATTTGTTTAATATATAACAGGTCGGCTGAAAAGTTCGTAGGCTAACCCATAGATAGCGCTACCAGTATCAAATCCATACGATTTTTAGTTAGCCCTAATTTTCAAAAGCCTTGTGTATAAATTTGACAGCTGTTGCACTATTAGTATCTGAATTATAGCATTTTTAGTGAAAGAACTTTTGTTACTTTGAAAAAATGGATAAAAAGGAATTTCGTCTGTTAATAAAGCATTGCTTTTTGGCGAAAAAAATACTGTTGAAACCAAGGCTAGGCTTGATAAATATTATTCGGACTTTGCACCAGGAAAATCAACCCAAACGTAGAAAAGTGGTTTGCTAAATTTAAACGAGGCGAGGCGAAATGAGCACCGAGGACGATGCACGCAGTGGATGCCCCAAAGACGCTGTTACCGACGAAAACATCAAAAAGTCCACAAAATAATTTTTGATAACCGTAAAGTGAAGTTGATTGAAGATATCAGAGGAACGTGTTAGGCATATCGTGAATGAATATTTAGATATGCGAAAGCTCTGTACAAAGTGGGTGCCATGCGAGCCGCGAGCTCATAATCGACCAAAAACAACAACATATCGATTATTCTGAGCAGTGTTTGGAGCTGTTTAATCGTACTAAATCCCAATTTTTGCGTCGATATGTGACGATGGATGAAACATGGCTCCATTATTTCACACCGGAGTCCAATCGATAGTCAGTCGCGTCGGCTGGCAAGGTTATGGCATCAGTATTCTGGGATCTGAGATGCTCATGGTACAATTTTCATTGACTATCTTAAAAAGGGGAAAACCATAAACAGCGACTAGCGACTATTACGTAGCGTTGATGGAGGGTTTAAAAGACGAAATCGCGGAAAAAAGAGAGTACTGTCTCATCAAGACAATGCACCGTGTCACAAATAAATTAAATCGATGGCAAAATTCCATGAATTGGGCTTTGAATTGCTTCCGAATCCACTATACTCTCCATATCTGGCTCCAGCGACCTTTTTCTGTTCTCAGACCTCAAGAGGATGCTCGTTAAACAGAAATTTCGCACCGAAGAAGAGGTAATCGCCGAAACTGAAGCAAGCTCATTTTAAGGCTAAAGACAAATCGTATCATAAAAGTGGTATTGAAAAATTGTATGACTATAATCGTTGTATCGCCCTCGAGGGGAACTATATTGAATAATAAAATCAAATTCTATCAAAAAAAAAAAAAAATTCTATGCTACGAACTTTTCAGCCCGCCTGTTATGTGTGAAAAACTAATAATTTTCTATCCAGTCAATCGGTCTATATTAACTTGTAAACCAGTTTTGTAAGTCGCTATGAAAGATAATGGAGCACTTTGCCTCCTTTACGACGCAACGATCGAAATGAACTTCAGGTTCTCCATCGTTGTTGTAAGAAGTATATTTTGCTTTGCATCCAGTTCTATAGGATTATTCAAATCCGTTGCTTATCGTTGAGATCTCAATAATCTTAAGATTTACAAGGATCTTTAAATGGGAACAAAGTTGTAAGTTTAATGCGAAAGTATCGTCGGTTCGGAAACAGCTTCCTGTAAAAGCATTCCTGATTTTTTTTACGCTATATCTGTTTCTCATTTTTATAACATGTACACAATATGCCGATAGACCAGGAAAATTAGTCCAATGTCGGTTTTAACGAAATAAAATAGTTGTTTGAGGTATTTTTTAATACCTCTCATCTTTAGAAACAAGCAAAGTAGTGAAAAAAGTTTTTTATAAAAAATTAGAGAGGCGACATTGATTTTTCTAAAAGTATTACTTTTTATGAACAGTGACGCACAGGAAAGTTGTAGATAATAAAGAGCTCTACAAAATGAGGTGCTAAACGTGAGAATCAGTCCATTAGTCATTATTTTCAAAAGTTACTACTATTAGAAAAGAAGTTAGCTTCATTGGACCATTATAAGGTAATACACTAACTGTATTGCAACACTGCGCAGCCTGAATCGTTTCGTTTTCTTCTCCAACTTCATGTATCTAATGCCGCTCTGAAGAAATGTACAAAATCTCTAAACGTGATTTTTGACCTTAAATTTTAAGGGCTCTTTTGTCAGTTGATAGTTACGATATTTAAAAAGGAGTTTACGACTTATTTGTATTAAAGTTCACTGATATTGCAGCATTGCAAAAATACAATTTAAAATATTAGTCCGGCTTAATCCAGACTTCGCAAGTATACAGTGTACTTAGTATCTAAACAATCAATATAAAAAACAATTATTATGTTTAATTACATACAATCGAAAATTACAACAAGTACAATAGTTTATTTGTCATAACTTTTTAAGTAATGGACCAACTTTAATGCTTGAAGCCTCATGTTGTAGGTTTTTATATTCAATATAACTTTCTTATGCATCACTATTCATAAAAAAAAATACTTTCCACTGAATATGGGAGAAATCAATTTCGCGCTTCTAATTTGTTTATAACAAAGTTTTCCCACCACTTTGCTTTTTATGAAAAAATACCTGCCGTCAAAATCGACATCTGATTTTTTCAGAGTTTGGTGTGCCTTTTTCTGTAATTTGTCTGGTCTACAGCTAAATAAAAGTTATGGTTATAGTTGAGTAAAAGATCAAGTATTTTCTTACAAATTATTTAACACACAAATTTTTTACAATTGGTTTAAATATTCCGGCTATTACTAATGTTATAAATGCATGCTTTTCAATTTTAAGTTTTAAATATTAAGTTATTCAATTTAAATAAGTAGTCTCGTTTCCAAAATTTCAATATATAAATAAAAATAGAAACTTAAAAGTTTTCTTTTTCTATTTGTTATCCAGATATAAAATGACAAAATTGAAAAAGATCTTCCAGTTCCAAAATCGGCAACGAGATTTTTTTTATAAATAAAATATTTCAGTATTTGCATATTTTGATTTCTAAAATTTTTAACTGAGAATAGCTAAAAATAGCAACTTTTGATTAATTCTGTCGAATCACTCTAGTAGAAATTTACCCAATATTCGACATTTTTTTAATTCATTTTGATTAAAATGTAAATGAAGAACGATTTCGGCAACTTACTTCCTAATTTTAAAATGTAATATTTTTTAACGATTTCTATTTCTAGACCTGAAGTTTCTTATGGAAATGTAGTAGAATCTTTGCGCATGTTTTGCGTAAACTTTATTTTTTTATTAATTGATTTCAGCGTCTTTAGCCGTTACGGCAGGATAGCATTAGATCGCTCGCGCAAATGATGCGCGGATGTCGCTTGTCTTCAATATCCTTCTTATTGGCATGAGAACACGTATGATTGCGGCCATCTTAGTCGTCTATGTGCATGAAAACATTGATAACTTGATATTCAAGAGGTCTATTGTGATAAGTTTTATTGAAGGAAACGACTGCGCGTATAGGGACTAAAAACTGAAAAAAACAATGTCAAGGTCGATCCCGTAGGTTTCGACGGACCTAGCTATCATTTCATTTACATAAATTAGTTACCAAATTCGTTAATAGAGATCATCACCTCTTTTTATAATAGTATTCCGCATCATTTTGCCGATAGAACGAGATTACAAAAACCGACTTTTGTGGGAATGAAACAAAAACAAAAACATATGCACCCGATCTATCACGCCACTAAATGAATGACAAATAAGTAAAGGTAATCAATGTCAAGTTAACATTAAAAATTATTGGTTTATTCAGTTTGTTTCTGCAGAAACATTAATAATGCGCATTATACTTTTTATTTTATTGTGTTATGTAAATCAACTCCTATTTAAAAACAAATTGACTTTGTATGCAGGTATTTCATTATGTAATTTTATTGTATTTTCAAATTTAACTGATTTGATAGTATAATTTCATTTAATTTCAGAAAAATTAAAAACGTATGTTTGTGATTAATGTAACTGATTTATTACTCACAGCTCGAAATTAAACAAAAAAAATCCGAAAGTATTCAATATTTCTTATTATATCGTTTTTAGTTTTGGTAAATTAGTTTTTCTATTAAAATGTTGTTTGGCTTACATAACCTCAGAAGTAAAAAATTTCAAGGCGTGACCTATTCCCTGCGAGAGTCTAAAAATTGCGGGATTTGGAGTAGATAAATAATTATTATCCTAAAAATTGAAACCAGTTTGGGAGCAAAAACCGCTTTATTATCGCAAAAAATACCTAGGTTTGGCTTTTATTATTGTATATGAATTCTTCAACGTATATTTTAAGTTAATTAGACTTTGTATGTAAATAGTTAATAATGAATTTTTAATCAATTTATCCTAAACAAGCCTCATACAATAAAGGCGAAACTTAGATGTTTTTTGCTATAAAAAAGTGTTTTTTGTATTGAAATTGGCGTTGAGTTTTATCATAATATATTTGAAAGGGGAAAAAATTAATGTAGATATTTACAGAGGTCAAAATGGATCAGACAGATAAGACTAATAAAATAATTTCTAGCGTACTTCGCGACGCTGATTTCGAATCTGGCCTCAGAGTTTGAAATGTCCTAATCTTAAATTCCCAAAACTTCAATTTTTGACCCTTTTGTGTAAATTGTAAAGTGCTAAAGCTTTTTCTGGGGTCACAATTGAGTGCGATATCGAAGAATACATCGAAAATCCTCATTCTTTTGTCAACTCTCTATAGTCATCGAAAAAGACTCACTATTATGGCGGATTGAAGAAAACACTTGTTTTCAATTTATTTTTTAAAGGCGAACTTGAAATTGGTTCCAGAATTGACCTAAAATATTTAAATTTCAAGATAACCTAATCATTAATCCAAAAAAGAAACATTTGGATTTTGGAGTTAAAATATTTCAAAATCTTGATCTGCAATGATGGGGCCAGACTCTGTATTTAGCGACAAAAGATGCCTCGGAAATAGTTACCTTCTTGGTAGTTTTATTTGTTTATTTCACGTTGTAATCCTCTCAAAAAGGCAAAAAGTTACATTTTTTAAATCGTGACTTGCTGAGGTAATTCTGAAGCTATATTTACACTCAGTGTCGCAATTTATATCGTAACTGATTGGCCTTCTGCTTTTTTCTTCTTCTTCCTTTTCAATATTATTAATTCTAATCTTGAAAACATCGGTACCAAATATGTATAACAGAGGATACACTACGGTAGTTTCCTTTCTTAGTTAGGGTAATTTTCTCAATGTAAAGCTATTCGAATTGAAGTGTATTAAACAAGGCAAAGACTCGTCTACCTTATTATAAAATACGTCTTTATATTTTATTTTCCACTGAGCTTTAAAGATGAACGTCTCACTTGAATTATTCCGTAGGTATATTGGTCATTAAAATATAATTTTTACACGTCGCTCGTGACGATTTCTATCGTAGTTAACATGAAAAAGTAACAAAGTGAGTTTTTCGAAAAGTGACAGCAGCATCAGTAAGACGGATGTCTCAGTCCAAGCCAACAAACTTCGCTCGAGTTGACTATAAAATTTAATTAAACAGCATAAGACGATACATGAGGCAATTTAGCGATGATACCTATATTACGGTGTTAACAATAGACCTGCTGCTGAATAGGCAATTAACGTTTAAAACTACACAGCAAAGAAGCGCCACTGCTATTTCGTGCAAACAACAACATTAGTTTAAATAATATATATACGTGATGCCTACGCAAATGCGGCAAGTTTCTTGTCAACCTAAAGTAATCGTTAACGTGTTCATTGTTATAGTAAATCATATTAAATATGTCAAGAACCTTTTAAAAATATTCACTTCTAATAGAGACTTACGTTAAATGACAATTAGACACGAAAACCAATACAAAAACAAAAACAATTATAAATATAAATATAAATATGGAATCAACAGAAACAACTACTCCGAGGGCTAATACCCCTACCGGCATTGAATATGTTATATTTTCGTCTAGGAGACCATCGGAATCAACAGGGTAATTCAATTCAGTTCGTTGTGCCTACTTGGTAGGACGCGTTCAAAATGTGAGATCTTTGATATTAAAATTTAGACGAATAAGGATTTTAATTCCTTCTTTTCTGAAAAACAATTATATTACTTCTTAGCGTTTCGATTATAAGTAAATTTAGTAACCTTATTGACAGATTGCGTGTACCAATTATTCAACGAAATACGGCACGTTTTATATCTTTTCGTACTGCTTTTTTTTACAGCTGACCAATACGCTAGAAAGTGTTTTATTTAATGATCAGTTATGATTTTCCTTCACCCCACTTAACTACACTTAAAACGATGTTATGTAACCCCACAATTATCGGATGTAGCTGATATGGTATAATCATAAAGCAAATCAATGTTGCTGTATCGTCCTAACATACAATATTCTTTAATTAATTAAATAAAATACAATTCACATAGGTAAAAAAAATAAAACAGTGGAAAATTTATCAATTTGAAATTGTATTTTATTTAATTAATTAAATAATATGATTTTCCATAAAGTAATGGTAGATACAATCAATTAAACAATATTCTGCCATAAGCTGATCTTTTTAAACGTCTAAATAAAGGATGATACTAACTATCGCGCCTATTTATGATATCCAGGATATTGTCGTTTATTCGTGTTTGATTAAAAACCATGAATCTTTGACGTGTTGGGTATGTTTAAATGTTAATATTCGATCATTGCAGTCATAGATAAGCTGTGGCAAAATAGCTGCTGGAGGAATCTCGCTATAATTATGCACCATCGATAACGATACCCATCCGTCCAAATATGGACAGGTTGAACTAGTTTTCTAAATTCAGACGTAAATGCAATCTATCAATAATTTTACACTAGCTATGTACATTTTTATCATGGTAATGATTAGTAACGTAACTGATACCAACTTTGTATGAAAAAATAAGTTTCAAATTGATTTTTTTTTGTTACTTTTGTATTATAGGTCTTATCTTATGTTATATCGTTGTAAACAAATAATTAAATTAAGATGTTCTTAATAATTAATTATTTATTATATACGTTTTAAAAATATTTTTTCACAAGTCTTCCATCAGTTGTGAACCGTTCGAAACATATTTATAATGTGGCATTTTGTATAGTAACTTCGATTATGTTCGAAATTTCAATTTCAAAGGCCGAAATAGCTCATCAAGCGAAAAAAAGCCAATAACGGGTTGTTATTTTTCAAGATCATTGACAACACAAACTTGTAATAAAACGCCTTTGTAAACCCCATCACAATGCGTTCATATTTAAAGAAATGTCTACTACACGACTGATATAGGTTTGTCGCAATATAATTGTAATTTTCTATTTAAAAGTAATGATTGACAATACAGTTTTACTAATTTTTTAAATTTATTGAACCAAATATATTATCTAACTAGAACGAGGTCCTGTGACCTGTTATATAATTACAAATTGTTTTCTAATTTTATACATTGACTTAAAGAAGAGTGTTGATGTTTCATTATGATAATGTTGATTAAAATAATTTTCTTTGAAGAAAGTCTAAACCATGAGCCAAACGTTGGATTTTGGTTAAATAATAAATAATATTCACCTGAAAAGTTCAAATCTTGATTGATAACCTTTTAGAACTCGTTGTGTCACTTACTACAAATTGTTTTGGTCATATAATGAACAGGGTGGAACCAAAAACAATTTTTGGGGAGGGGAAGTTGTCTTTTTCTTAAAATCTGGAGATAACGGTATAAAGACAGTTATTTATTAATTTTTATGTTTTTTTTTCAGATATTAAAGGGGCAAATTTTTTAATTAGATTTTTCTCACAGTAGGGGACATCGGGGCTAGTTGATGTAGGTTGCAGGTATTGACCTTTCTATTTTTTATGCAATACTTGCAGAGATTCTAGTGAATGTGGCGGATAGATTAATTTTTTGACCACAAAATCAGTAGAACTGGATAATTTAAACCGTGCTTAGATAACCATAAAAACGCTACTCCTAAAAGTTAGAAACGATGCAAAAAAATCCTCGTGAAAAATAATACTTGAACAAACTAAAGCAAATAAATATATAAATAACTGTATCAACATCATGTATGAGCAAATAACGAATTCTTCAAGAAAAATAAATTCTACTTATTATTATAGCTACCTGTAGCTATTCAAATAGAATTAGCCAAATACTGATATCAACCATGAATACAGGAGTTAGGCGCTTTTTTATTTCAATGGCTTAGTTCAATTTTCGACCAATTTTAATTTTGTTGATCGTATCAAATTGAATTATACAAAAGCGTCACAGAGGAAGGATTCCTGTATCATCGTTTTTTTGACTGACGAGTGAATTTTATCGTGAATTTATTTGTTCTGGTGAACGTATAAATGGAACTGCGACCCTGCTTATTGCGGTATTTGAAATAGTGGTTTACTATGGTTGCATGCATACATAATATTCATTCGGGTTTGTGTGGTATCCATATTGTTTTGTGTATCCCTGTGGGGCGAGCATTTATAGCTATACCAATTGACCCTATGCTACACCTAATTATATTAACTAGCCCCACAGATATGTCCAAAATTAAATGGATACCAATCCTAAACAACAAACGACTCTTCAAAAACCGCCATCAACAGCGCCTCATTTGGGTCTAGATATATGTTCACCAAGTTACCATTTCCAATTGACCTGCCAATCAAAAAAACGATGGTACAGGGGTCTTTCTTTTGTGACGCTTCCAAGCAGATTGAAGTTCAGGTGGATGGTGCACCTTTATATGAACTTCTTGCAATCATGATGAGAGCTGCGTGCAAACTATCTCCTTATGTTAACCCCGATCTCCTCTATTGAAGTAATCCACAAGTTATAGAACTCTTGAGAGGGGATTTTACCTCAATCCCTCCGGATCCGACATTGTAATGAACTGCAATATTAAATATATTTTAGTTTGTGATCTTTTATGTATTTACTATTTTTCGCTTAGTGACGGTTTTCGGTTGTTGAGCCTCATATGAACTCGTAATAAAATTATATTTTTCTTTCTGCAATAAGTGACGAATGCTCTGTAGCTTCATAATTTTCTGAGAAACTTGCGAAGCCAAAACATTGCATATTAGAACATGCGCGTGCTGCAAACAGGAAAGGGATAGATTGAGATTAAGAGAGACAGACATAAATCTACGAAACTACAAAAACTACACACTGTTCTATAATAATAATAATAATAATAATAATAACTAAATAATATTGTAGGAAATGCAGTCCACAATCTACACAATAGGTAATAAAGAAATAGAAATAAATACTTTTTGTGACTGTTAGTACAGTGTGTGATTTTTTAAACAATATATACTTTGATGTGGATTTATTGAAAATGTGCAGTTAAATTTTAGAAATGTTTTATAATTAAGTATAAATACAAAGGGAACTAATATACTATAATACTATAATCAGTGCGATTCTGTAACTCTAATAAGATCGAATAGAAATGTAAGCATAGAATCGAAATGTTTCACTTTTTTCGTATCTTTCCACTTTGACTTTCGGTATTTAACAAGCTAAGTAGAAGACGAGGTCAATCGAAAAGTTTGACAGCAAAACTGCATTTTCGATGCCAATATGGCCTTAGTGATAATCGGTTTATCAACCCGAACCTGCAATTCAATATGATTGTTATCGCGGCGCGGGAGATAATTTTGGACTGAAACCGATTCAGCTTCGCATTGGGCCGATGATATCGATGTAAGCTATGTATATTTTTTACGATGAATTCGTATGAAACATAAAATTTTAAGGTTACTTTGATAACCAACTTGTATGCCTATATATACCTACGATGAATAGTTTCTGAGATAATTTAATTTATTTGAAAAAAGATTGCACCACAATCCAAACTATAAAAAAATCATAACTTCCATAAAAAATGAAATGACTTAAAATGTTGAAATTTTTACTATTTATAGCCAAGTCATAAGGCTAACGTTATGCCAAAACTAAGCTTTATAATTTGTACAGGGCGTTCGAAAAAAAAAATTTAAAGCTTCAAACACGAATAACCTAGCATATTTTATTTTGTTATTCGACTCCATTTTTTATCCTCATTCGGTACATTGGATGTTTTTCATTTTTTAATTTAAAAAAATCCAAAATTATTCAAAAATTTTCAAATAAAACAGTAGGAAATATCCAAATGATAACGATTAATTACTTTTTATTTTGTATAAAATTTGTTCACTACCTAAGATTGTTGAATGTAAATTAACTTAGAAGGTACCCATTTGTTATTATCAAGTTGTTAATTAAATCATTTTCTTAAATTATTTATTTATATTTTAAATTAAATAAAAATTTCGTTCGATTCGTAACAATAATCTTTTAAACAAATAAAATTAATAAACAAAAAACAGTCAGGCGCAAGTGCGAATGGAGATTTTTATATCAAAATGCAATTTCGACATTAGAAGTTACATTTCGGTTAGAGGAGTTACAGAATACAGATTTACTAAAATAATGTTTCGATTCTATTCTAGCATTTCTATTCAATTTCAAGTTACAGAATAGGCTTTAATATCGTTTGTTAGTTTTGTTAGTGATATGACTGTGATGAGAAAGGATCTACATTCCTTTCGATAGCTACAAATAACATGGGCAGTGATTGGCAATACAATTTATGCCTAATATACTACTGTTACACAGAATTTACATTCAATGTCATTATCTTAAATGTGTTGCCAATTATTAATTCTAATCAATTAAGTAGATCAGAGTATTTTCCAATAGTACAGAAAATATAGTTTTGTCTTACAATGATAAAATCAGAGCTATTCATAAAAGAGTTAATTTTTGTTGTAGTAGGAAGATAGTAAATGGTGCCAGATGTTATTTATAGCCGAAAGATGATTATGAATGGTTTAGAGTTTCATTGATCGACACTATCTAGTCTCTCTTATCTCTTTTCATGGTGTCTCACATCACTGTGGCCATAATCACAAATAACTCAACAACAACTGGCAGCCTGTGGTTAGCACTTTGGCGCCCAACTATAAAAAGTCAAGTTTAATAATAATAATAATAATAATAAAGTAGGTACTAAAATACTCGGTGCAATAAACGTCTTTGGGCAGTACTAATGTTTGACGTGGTCCTTTTGGAAGTCGTTATGATACAAACAAAGGAGGTACAACTGGGACAAAGTTAGGATGTTCCTGATACGTCTGCATGGACAGCGCCTCCAACAAGAACATATTCGGTTACGCGGCAAAAATGGAAATCTTTCCCGTGTGTAACAGTGACGGAGTACACTCATCGACCATAATGTTTACGTAATGTTTGACTAGAGTTTCAATAAGAACGCTGAGGCTTTTTAAGCGGGCAAAACAAAAAGTATTTCTCAAATGATTTACATTTATATTTTAAATAAACTTTTGCCAACGTGCTGTATACCTGTACCTGTTTATGTACCATCTGTGACTTTGAAACTGACCATTTATGTACCTGAACTTTATGCCATTAATACTTTTTATTCTATCATGTTGCTCAAGATCGTAAATCAATCATAAATGATTGGGTAGGTATGAAAGCAATAAAAGTTTTAATACGATTTACACGAAATAAACTATGATTTGCCAACAAAGGACGATAAAAGTATAATATGGTACCTCGATGTATCATTGGATCAATTCGTTGTCTGTATGTCGACTTAATTACTGGTTATTTTGCACCTGTAGAAAACGTAAATATGTTTAGACAGCTTAGACAATGCCATCTGTTGCAATTTGCTACTTAATGTGGGATTCGATAATGTTCAACAATATCGTTCACATAAGGATATCCAACTGAATCCAATAATTGTTCTTGATTAATATTCTGTTGAAACCATCAAATAACGGGGCGCGGGTTCCATTCCTACTTGTTGGTAATTTTTTACATTTGTTTGGATCCATATTTCTAGGAATTACAGTTAAATTATGATAGACGTTGTAATTTTCAAAGAATTATTACTTCTGCCATCCGTTATTATTATATTACACCAGACCTGGCATGACCGATGAATACTCCTCAGCCGAATGATTTGATTGATATTATTCAATCTGCGCTTTCGGCGATTTACATCCCTCAAATTAGGTGTTTTTACGTTGTAGTGGGAAAGCAATAGAATCTTCCTGGTCCTCAAAAAAAGAGATAAATCTAAAATTTAAAAAGCTTTTCGTGGACAAACGAAGATGTAATATTGGGTCTATGATCTGTGACGAACATCACGGTTTTAAGGAAAAGAGACCAACATCTCGATTTTGGTTAGCGGTTCCCATCTGGATACGATTTATCCAATCGTGAGCGGCATGTCAACATCTCTTTTTGTAGATCTGAATTTTTCCCCACGCCATCGGGTATTCCGAAAGGATCGCATCTAAGACTACTTCTTTTTATTATCTGGTTTGGTATATACGAGGGTGTATCAAATATAAACGGGACTGTTTTTTTTAAATTACGGAGAGGTCAGTGGCCTGGTAGTAGTAGATGCGAAGATGGTCTATACCGCTAAGTAGAAGGAAGAAACAACTGCAATTCGCTCGAGTCTCATTAATACGAAAAGAAACAATGAAGAAACGTGGAGCAACTGATTATTATTAAGTTTTTGACCAAGAAGGGGGTTAATTTAACTGAAATTTTGCGGCGATTGCAGACACAGTTCGAGGATAATACGCTGTCAAAAACTGGGGTGTTTGCATGGCACAAGGAGTTTTCTGAATGCCGTGAACGAGAGCCATACTCGCTGCCCAAGGACAAGTGTGACCGAAACAGTGTGTTTTAATCGGCAACGACTTTCTCCATGATCGACGCATGATTAATACGCGATATTATTGCTATCTACTCGATGCTGCGAAATTGTCATTTCGAAGGAAAATGAAGAAACAATCGGTCATAAGTGTCATTCTTTTGAATTACAACGCCAGGCCGCATACGGCCAATGCCACAAGACAAAAATTGAATTCATTCGGCTAGGAAACGCTGGAGCAATCGCCACATAGCTCCTATTTGTCCCTTTGTGACTTCCATCTTTTTGAGCTCCTGAAAGAAACGCTTGGAGGCCAACATTTCCACGAGAATTGTTACAAGAACGTTCGAAGAGTTTCTACCATAACGACATAAAGAAGATCTCAATCCTATAAGAAAAATGTGTTTCTAGGAAGGGAGACTATATAGAAATATAATATATGTATCGAAGTCTTAATTAAGTATAGTTCGAATTTTTTAAAAAACCAATTCCGGTTATATTTGATACACCCTCGTATACACACTCATGTATCTAAGAAGACTTCCTTAACCGTTTAGCGCTGATTTATAATTGGGCCAAACGAGGAATAGGCTGCACCACAACTATGTATTGTATATCATGTCGAGAGTACATATGCCATTGTTGCAACTGAGACGTGCGATCGGTGTCTGCATTTTCATTTTCAAATTAATCAACAATAACATTAATAATCTGCAGTTTAAATTAATTATTTATTAAACTTATAACTTCGGCTTTCGACACTAAATAAAACGACCTTCTCCATGTGATGCGGAGGAGAACCAGCATCGGAATGGAATAGTTTTCCACTAACTTTGAGAGTGGCAAACAAACTCTCCTCAAATGTAGGTTTTTTGACGTATCGGAAAAAGTATTTGGAACTCAAATGATGAAATGTTGACTGCATATTTTTGTCTATATATATATTCATATGATGTATTTTATGTCGACAAGATATTTTCTTAATATGTGCAATTACCAAGGGTATCTTTCGCTTAATTAATAAATAAACAAATAATTATTTTTGATACTTTTACTGATCTTTGGTGGTAAATCATTATTTTTTTGTGTAAATGTTAGAATTTAAAATTTCTGGAGCTTTCAAATTAATTAACAGTGTGTGTTATTAAGTTAATCGATTTTTTTGAAAGGAACATTTTATTCAAAATGTAATGTCACATTTAGATATATATATATATATATATATATATATATTATATCTAGAGTAGTTTTTGTAGGTATGGCACAAAAGTCAGGTGTCATCATTAATTAGATTAAGTTTAGATAAGTTGATTACATCGTGATTCATTGATTCATTAGCCTGTAATTCGGTTATTTCGTTATTGACAATTATTTATATCTATTTGTTGGTTGGTCCATTCTTGTGCACTGAATTATTGTTTTAGATTGGATTACAAACTGAGCAAAGATAGAGTAGAAGATAAATTACTATTACATGAATTGTTAATTATATTATATGAATAGGTTAAAATATACGAAATTGGTTAGTATGTGATTGAGTTGGAGAGGTAGTTAAAAAATGCGAATCAAAAAGCATTCGTGATTAATGATGCAGCTCTTCAAAATATATCCAAATCCAAAACTTCCTATAGATCCTTTCATTTCAAACGTTTCCAGTTTATTTAATAGGTATTTGTACCTTAACCATTACTTACAATCAGATTTAATGGTAAATTATTTTTCACAATACTAATGAAGGACAATTGTCAATGTTACGTATATACCTGTCAATTATTAATACTTAATCTACGTTTTGTTACCACCACCTTTGACCAACTACCCCTCTAACTCACCGTTATAGGGACCACCCTCTTGGTACGGCTTGTGTTCAAAGGAACCTGTATAAAAGTTTTGATTGATAAACAGAATTCTTCTGGGAAAATTTTTTAGGATTTAAGAGAAAATTAGACAATTGTTTTACCCAACGAAGGGATAAAAAGTGGCATTTCTTATAAATCTTTTAATTTAAACCGATCCGAAATAACGAACGCTTTTGCGAAGTAAAAAATTAAAATTAAAAACAAATTTGAAAACGTGACGGAGCAAACAGTGAAGTTTTAAATAAAAAAGAATTACTTTAAAACCATCAATAAAAATATATAGACAGTGTTTTTTTAAAATTATTTTTGTTAATTTCTGTATTTAATGTTTTAAATGATCTTGTGGTAAGCACTGTGCCATTCCGACGTGACAGGAATCAAACCTGGGCATTGTACTCGTACGGTACACGGGTACACCCAGCCGGTGACCATATAGCAATGTTAACCCGCGGTCCGACGATCACCACAGAAAGAGAGCAGAGGGAAAAAAATCCTACCGTGTCGCCTACCTTCTTCTCCCATTGCAACACGTATGGCACGGGCTGATCCTCGGGGAAATCGACGTGGCAGTTGAACACCACGGACTCACCGAGAATGGCCGTGATGTGCACAGCATCCTGGGGCACGGTCGTCGCCTCGGTGCTGTTACAAAAGGCTGAAACAGAGAGAAATAAATCAAGATCTGATCCGAACAGGAACACAACCAGAACGTTACAACTATATCCTACGTTATAAAAAAAATCCTAAAGGCTCAATTTAACAGACGGGCTGAATAGTTCGTAGGTAGAGTACTACTAGTATCAAATCCATACGATTTTTAGTTAGCTCTAACCTTCAAAAGACGTGTGTATAAATTTGACAGCTGTTGCAGTATTAGTATCTGAGTTATGGCATTTTTAGTGAAAGAACTTTTGTTACTTTGAAAAAATGTATAAAAAGGAATTTCGTGTGTTAATAAAGCATTGCTTTTTGGCGAAAAGAAAATTCTGTTGAAACCAAGGCTTGGCTTGAAAAACATTATTCGGACTTTGCACCAGGAAAATCAACCGTAGAAAAGTGGTTTGCTAAATTTAAAAGAGGCGAAATGAGCACCGGGGACGATGCACGCAGTGGACGCCCCAAAGAGGCTGTTGGCTGTTACCGACGAAAACATCAAAAAAATCCAGAAAATAATTTTGAAAACCGTAAAGTGAAGTTGATTGAGATAGCTGAGACCCTAAAGATATCAAGAGAACGAGTTGGTCATATAGTGAATGTGAATGAATATTTGGATATGCGAAAGCTCTGTACAAAAAGGGTGCCGCGCGAGCCGCGAGTTCACAATGAACCAAAAACAACAACGGATGGATGATTGTAAGCAGTGCTTGGAGCTGGGAGCTGTTCAATCGTAATAAATCCGAATTTTTGCGTTGATATGTGTCGATGGAGGAAATATGGTTCGATCATTTCACACCGGAGTTCAATCGACTGATCGACAGTCAGCCGAGTGGACTGCACGTGATGAACCGACTCCAAAGCATGGAAAAACGCAAAAGTGAGCTGGCAAGATTATGGCATCAGTATTCTAGGATGCTGATGGTATAATTGATTGGTTCATTGATTATCTTAAAAAGGGGAAAACCATAAACAGCGACTATTACGTAGCTTTATTGGAGCGTTTAAAAGACGAAATCGCGGAAAAGCGGCTTCATTTGAAGAAAAAGAAAGTGCTGTTTCATCAAGACAATGCACCGTATCACAAATCAATGAAATCGATGGCAAAATTCCATGAAGTGGGCTTCGAATTGCTTCCGTATCCACCGTACTCTCCAGATCTAGCCCCTAGCGACCTTTTTCTGTTCTCAAACCTCAAGAAGATGCTAGCTGGACAGAAATTTCGCGCCGATGAAGAGGTAATCGTAATCACCGAAACTGAAGCCTATTTTGAGGCTAAAGAGAAATCGTATTATAAAAATGGTATCGAAAAATTGTATGATCGTTATAATTATTGTATCGCTCTCGTAGGGAACTATATTGAATAATAAAGTCAAATTCTATCAAAAAAAAATATTTTTTCCATGCTAGCGCCCTGTTATATCTACACCTAGCATACATACTACCCTATTCGCACATTCGTATACATCCCCCATTAGGCACTTCTTTATCTTGATCAACCACACAGTTAAATATACAAGATACAATCCTTCCAACTTCCACAATCCTCACAGACCACAGGTGTTGAAATAAAGACATTTATTGTTCGTAATCCGTACTTGAGATGAACAAAATAAATAATATAATAGCCGTGCACCTATTGCACGTGAAGCCACTAACACACACATAAAATATTATGTCTTGTATGTATTATGAATGTAAACGAATTGCGTATTATCATCGAAACTTATCTTAACGCGTATCTGCAAAGTCTGAATCGTTTGCAGCTCAATTACCCGCCTAAATTCCCTGCTTTATGCTATTAAATGCTGCTACTGAATGGAGCTAGCACGGTTTGAGTTGTTCACAGAACCCGTCTGTTGACCCAGTTAAGTATACCGCGACTCGCTCGACCAAAGACTCAGATAATTCGTTTGGTTTAGCATTAACGTAGGTTTACTAAATTATTATAAAACGAATTAAAATACTTGGTAATACTTTTCATAACAATTGTTTCCACAGGGATCTGTCATTAACAAGAGTAATTAATTTAATAGTTTGATTAATTCTGCTTACACTTGATAATGACAGACCCTTGTCGAAATAATCGTCGAGTTCCATCAATAAACATATGAAAAGTATTACCAATTGTTTTAATTCGTTTTAATATTCTAAAGTGTACTTTCACAATCTTTGCACCGTAGATACTTTGAACTCCAGCAAATTATAATGTTAAATTATAGTAATTGGGTCGCAAAAATACGTAAATATCTATTTTTTTGGCACCTTTAAAATAGTTTTAGTTGAAGGTAGATGCTCATTTATACCAATTTTTTAGGCAATCTTGCTTGGAAATGATGGGGGAAACGCATAAAAAATAGTTATTTGTAAATTTTTAAAAATACACAATATTCGTTGTAATTTTTAGTGAATGTAGATACTAATTAAAAACTACATTCAGATAACGTTTATAGTATACATGGAGATTAAAGGAAAGACGCTTTATTAACGACTCTGGTGAAGTAATAACAAATATTACGTGATTGAAGAGTTTAAATTTAATTTATTTTGTCGCATTTATTGTATTACACTCCGAACCAAAACTTAGTTCTGCAGTACTACGGTATACGGTTAAGTACACGACAGGTACTACCGACCTAATTAAAGTTGTTAGTTTTGGCTATACTTATTGCCAACCAAATATCAATCTTATGACCCATGTTGGTTACACTGCTGTCAGCCATCGTTATATAGAAAAAACAGCGTTTAGAGGTAGTATATATTGTAACTGTCTGTTTATATAGTCATGGAATTTTCGGAAATTTCCTATAAACTCCTTTTGACTATCGTCAAGTTTGTCAAAAGATGTTGCCGTATCGACAGTATGTATAAATTAAAAGGAAATATAAAATATCTACTTTAGGAAAATCTCAGGAAGGGGCGGGGGTAGTTGGTGCCATTGCATCTTTCTTATATCCGCGTCTGGTATTTTAACCCATGGGCTACCCATTGTCACCCCTATTAGCAGAAATATATATGAATCATTCCGAAAACGTTCTATTCACAATAAACAGCCCTCTAATTAAAAACATATTTTTGTATTTGGAATACGTAGATGATATCTTTATTATTTATTCGGGATCAACAAGACAATTACATAACATGTTACAACTCCTAAATTCATTTAACAAAAAAATCCAATTCACCATGGAATTGGAAAAGAACAGTACTTGAAATTTCTGAGATATAAATATTGAAAATATAAATAACCGTATAGAATACGATATTTTTAGAATAGATACATTTTCGGATGCCATCATACCTTATAATTCAAACCAAGATACACATATTAAATTTCACGGTTTACTACACAGACTAATCAGTTTTCCTTTAAATCCAAAAAATTTTGATAAAGAACTTAATTTTATTAAATTGTTAGCAACTAATAATGGCTATAATCCAGCTTTAATTGATAAATTACTAGGTAAAAAACAAAGAAAACAAATCCTTAACTATATAATTCTAATTCCATAAAAAACGAAAACTGGTACTTCATTCCTTATTATAAAAATGTTAGCCCGCAAATTTGTAACAACTTAAAGGAACTCTGTATAAACACTGTAAGTAGCAATAAAAACACCACAAATACTCATGAACAATAAAATTGATACAGTAAACAAAAAACGAAGATCTGGGGTCTACAAAATAACCTGTAAGGATTGTGATGCTATATATTTGGGACAAACTGGGCGTAATTTTGGGATAAGACTAAAAGAGCACAAAAAATCAATTTCTGAGAAAAAATTATCTACAGGTTTAGCACAACACTGCATCACATCAAACCATTCAATTAATGAAGATAGCCTCTCTATTATCCACATAGAAAATAAAGGACAAAAACTTAATTATTTAGAAAAAGTTGAAATACAATAAGCCATTAATGCCAATCTAAATATTACAAACGAGAACACGGAAAACTCGAACAGCCCTATTCTGAAAGTGATATTACAAACAGGTAACCAATTTCCCAAATAAATAGCAACCAGAAAATTAGTATAAATTGTAACCACTTCTAAATTTTAAGTTAGTTTTAAGCAACTCTCTGATGATGAAACAATTGTTAGAGTCTTCTAATAATAAAGTGTAAAACAACAGTTTGTATTCTATTATTTATTTTAACATCAATATCATTCGATAGGATTTCTGTGGTTTCTTTAGATCATTTAGGCAAATACTGGGCCAGTAATATTCCACAGATAATCATTTACTTCTGTCTTCATTTCGGCCATCTGAATGTCCCTAACCACCACCTACCTACTCCCAAGATTCCTAAAAGGAAGGTGGAGAGGCCCTTAAGCCCTACCCTCCCGCTTTGCACTACAGTGTAGGTCAGAGGGACTGCTCATCCACCATTAGTAGCTAGTGGGAATGAAACACCCAAAAGTTTAAGTTTTCTTTTCGATAAGGAGAATAAATTCTAAAGTAAGAGAGCCAATCGGAAAGTTCAGTTTAGAAAGAACGGTTTTTCTTATTGTAAGAATTTATTTAACTCAGATAATTGAAAGCCTTATTTCAATTCAATACTATCGTATAACTGAGAGGAAATTGCTTTTACGAATTCGAATTAAACCTAAATAGCCGTTGGGAAAAGTAAAGATCATGAATATTTTAAACGTGGAGGAAGGGGGATTTACCTTAAACGTTTAATTCACTTGTGCATTGTTACGAATGAACGACCCCATTTTATGGAAAAGTTCGTTTCGTGCTTAATAAACTTCAAAGGCAAAAAAAATATATACATAGGGCCACATTAGATTATTATTCAGTGGACTATGCAAATTCGTTTTGATGGACGGTTATGACGGGTCCTTTCCGATTTCGAGTGCGATGATCACAACAATTGTGTTGGCTGAATGTTGGTTATATTGTTGCACAAATACATAGTAGTAACAGTAACAGTCAGAGGCCAGTTCACAACACGCCGAGTCAATCTATGAACGTTCGGGACTTCCCTCTTTCGTCGCAGGTTAATTAACTGTCAAAAACTGCATCAATCATATCCCGACCGCGAAAAGGAACATGTAGGTAACTAACGTGTACATGTATGACGTATTAGCCGATCTGACAGTGACACGTTGGTAGATAGGTGTATATGAATAGGTAAATACCCTGTTCATTGAATTTTTTATTTTTTTTTTGGCCACATTAATCGGGTAAAGCGTCGACACGAATATCGGCGAATATTTTGATTAGAAAAATGAAGGGAGGCTTTTGTCCGTTTTATTTTTGTAGGGAATTTTGCACCGAATCTGAAACCCCAAATGAAATAAAAATATGCAATTTCAAATCTATTTCAGTGATCAATGTTTAATTGGATTGTATTTTACGTATTAATTTTTCTTAAAGGTAAAATGATTGCCTTTGTCATCTTCACATTATTTGTAATTGCTTATTACTCAATAAAGAAAACAGAAATAATATTAAAAATTAGATTGATTCAGCCGTTACTTTGTGATAATTCATCTTAACGATAAATGAATAAACACTACTTTGTTTATTATCACTTTTTTATTAACAAATCCTTTTGATTATAGTTTTGACAAATAGCTCGTCATTGTCAAACAAATGATTCAAATTGAATGAATATAAACAGATGTACAGTAGTGTTCATATATATTTTTTGGAAATACCATTAATTATTAAATGTACTGAATAGTACTGAGTGGTACAAATCTACCTGGTCGTTTAAAAGGTTATTTTCGGAAATTTTTGATGATTTATATACTTCTAAGGATTTTAAAATATTAAGTTTATTTACATTATGAATAATTTTAAGATTTTTTATAGTAGGAAACTGATGCCCTGTTTCTAAAATATGGTTTGTAAAATTGGAATTATCTTTTCTTAATCTAAATAATCTAAAGTGTTCGTTATAACGAGTTCTAAATGAGCTTCCAGTTTGGCCTAAGTAAAAGGAATCACATTCTGTACATTCTAGCTTATAGACTCCAGTTTTTTCAAATTTGTCAGTTTTATCGTTTGAATTAAAAAGTATGTGTCTTAAATATGTGTTTGTCTTAAAACTAACTGTTACGTTGTTTGTAGATAAAGCATTAGCGATATTAATTGAAATAATATAATATTGATTGATCTTGACGAATCTTTTATCGTTGTGGTGGCCATGGTGTAAGGGTTTTTCTGTTAATAATAATAATAGACGAGACAACTGTGGCTGCGACAATTAAACAAATAAAAAATCTTTTGGGGGTTCGCTCGGGATAGAATTTCAAAAGACGGATGGAGGATCAAACGTCAATTAAACCAGGTTTTTTGAGATGGGCCTGCCTTGTGGCAAACTGCACCAGGAGAAATGGGTTTCACTGAGTTGCTGGTAAGGACGGACAAATCAAGAAGGGATGGAAAAGACTGGAAATGACGAATCGAACGCTACAGGATGACGGATGACCTTCGAGGAGAGAAAAATAAAAATAGAAATGGATTTAACTTGAATGCTATGAGACGGACTTCAAGGAACGATAAGAATCTCATTGTTGAGTTGCGATGTCGATGGCGAGAAAGAAGAGGCATCGTGAATAAGAATGTTGACGGCGATAAAGGAGAGGCATGGACAATTTGTGTAGGAAATGGTCATGCGTGAAATCGGAAGTAGGATAGCCGAGTATAGGGAGGTTTTTTGTTAGTAATTGGCCGAGTCAGCTGTGTTGTTATGGTAACGAATACATAAATAGGATGTAATGTCGAAAAGTATTAGACACAGTCGCGTTTATATTATTTATATTTTTATACTTTTGTATAACAGGAAGTCCCCTGGCAACAAATAAAAAGCCTAAAATATTGTGGCCAAGGTTTTAGTGCGTAGTACATTAGGTACGCCCAGAATTTACATCATATATCGTCAATATACGTGCCATGAACTAAAAACTAATAAAAGAAAAACCTACAAAACATTATTTTAATAAGAGGAAGTTGGTGGCATCTTAATGTTTCAATATTTAGTGAATGTGTTGTATTATGTAACTTTCTAACACAATTACACAATAAAACTTTTACTCCCTGTTACTCATTGCAGTCGAAAATCATACAAGTAACTGGAAAATGCGCAATTTTTACAGAAAATCATAAAAAGGGCTTATAACTGATAGCAAGAAATCATTTTGGTTTAAAAGACGCAATTGATAATTTTTATCTTTTGATAAATATAAAGATGTTCTATAGAAATACATTCAAAAAAAGAAGGAATTAAAATCCTTTTTCGTCGACACCGGTCGAAGGATATGGCTTTCCGTACTCTATGCCTACTGTGTAGGATGCGTTCGAAATGTGGGATCTGTGATCCTTAAAATTTAGACGAATAAGGATTTTAATTCCTTCTTTTTTGAATATGTTATGTCTTCGTTTAAGAATCCATCAGAATCAACAGTGTAATTCACTGCCGGTAGGGGTATTAGCCCTCGGAGTAGTTGTTTCTGTTGATTCCATATTTATATTTATATTTCTATAGAAATGATATTTATGATAGCCGAATTTTCTTTTTAGCCGAAAAATTAGGTTAATTTTGTATTGAAAGTGTAGTTTCTTCTTTAAGAAATGTGAACTTCAATTATTTTTACAGCTTCCCAGAATGCCAAGAGAAAAAGTAATTATTGTCCTAATTATAAAAGCTACGCAGTGTTTAGATACCTGTTTGTAGTAAAACGAAGGCAAAGCCAGCCAGAAGAGGTATCGTAGCTAATGTAGTGGCGGTCAGCGGACGAGACTTGCCCCCTGGGTGTGTGCGCATGCCCATCCCGGTGGTTCCATCTCCCTGCTAGCACACCCTCATTGCCGGCGGTGCTAAAAGAATTAGAAACAATTATTAGAAACTATTATAGCGTTATTATTTATTTCAAGTAAGAAAAATCGTTTAAGTGTGACTAATCAACATAATTTTCTACGTTTTTTGCTGCGCTATTAGAACGTTGTAAATAACAAATATGCGAATTATTAAAACTAAACAAAATATATTTTTGGCTTGGCCAAAAAAAATTATTATCACAATTAACCTTCTTTCATTGTCATATGTTCTTGCGTTTTACATTCCCACCAGCTGCTAGGCTATACGTCAGTGCCAAGCCGGAGAATAGGGCGGAATCGTGGGAACGGTTAGCGAGAAACAGGTGAGATGAACAAAATGAAGATAAAAGAGAAGTGAAAGATTATCTGTGGAATTTCTACTGCCCCAGCATTTGCCTAAATGATCCAAGGAAATCATAGAAAAACTGACAAGGGCAGGCTACGCTCTATGACCTCATGGATATAGGAATATAAAGGGACGGAGCCTAAAGTTTTATTATAGACGAGGAGGGTGGGAAGCTTTTCAGGATGGTTTCCATATAGTTGTGCCTTTATCTTATTGGCGGTTCCTTGCTTAGTTGCAATGAATTCAGCTTGAGTTATATAGCTATCATTTTTCTATTTCAGAACAAAACTGCTTATTTCTTTTTTCCTGGTTTTATTTAATTAATTCTATTGTTAGTTTTGTTCCATGGTTACGATTAGTTAATTATATTTAAGCACATATTACCTCAGCGCTTTTCCCTTAACAGCCTAGGCTTTTTTATGTTCCGTCCTAATATTGTTCCTATCTACTGTAATGTCGAGCACATTAGCATTCTTTCACCAATAATTAGGTAAATATAAATATAAAAATGGAATCAATAGAAACAACTACTCCGAGGGCTAATACCCCTACCGGCATTGAATTACACTGTTGATTCCGATGGATTCCTAGACGAAAATATAACATATTCAAAAAAGAAGGAATTAAAATCCTTATTCGTCTAAATTTTAAGATCAAAGATCTCACATTTTGAACGCGTCCTACACAGTAGGCACAGCGTACCGAAAGCCATATCCACGACCGGTTTCGACCTATCGGGTCTCATCAGGTGGGCGCTGGCAGAAAGGTCTTTACAGGGTATATGATAAGTATAAATATAAATATGGAATCAACAGAAACAATTACTCCGAGGGCTAATACCCCTACTGGCATTGAATTACACTGTTGATTTCGAGGGATTAATGATTGGGTAACTTATCTAAGAGATACTCAATGTCATAGTTCTAGTTCTAACTTAGTTAAACTCAAATAAGGATCTAAAGGTCTATTTTATTTCCGGTTTTCCCGTGACTTAAAAAGGATTAATTCAGTTAGTAAATTTAACTGATCCCGTCGTGAGAGTGAACCATCGTTCCTGTTGGATTGCATAGAGTGACAATTATTATTAAGTGCTATAACATCAGTGTAATAGTTCGAATTCTTATGTGTGAAATTCTAATTGTGTGGGGGGATTATCATCTGGTTTGACGATAAAGGTATCACCCTTTTTACTATATCCTCAAATCCAGACGTCAAACTACATGTATGATCTAGATCAGAGTCAGCGGCTCCTGCGAACCGAGCCGAGAGCTCCCGAGAGGCGGAGGAGAAGTTGTAACTCTGCCTCACTCCTCGACCAAAGGAATTAATAGAAGGAATGGTGGTAGTAGTAGTCGGGTAAGCAACGGGACCGACTTCTCGCAGCGTATGCATTCAAGCATATTTAAACGGGTTCGCGCTCGGCTCTCGGTGGCTACGAACTTTTCCGGGAGCCGCTGAGTTTCCCATCCCTGATCTAGATCATTAAACTATGCCGCTCCGTTAACAAAATCAGCACCAATGTTTCGCTTTTAATGCATAAAGTAAACGCCTTCCTTAGGAGAGACTGTTAATGAGGAAAACATGTATATCTTCTTTTATAACAGTGTTTTTCAGTATATTTGAATTCAACCTTTTAAAATACGAATAAATAAACACTTATAATAAACTGTCTGACGAAGCCAATATTGTGGCGAAACATATATTACAAAATAAAAAGTTGTGAAAATGTGTGTCTACTTATTCGTATTTAATATGGATTTTCATCAAGTAATGTTCCCTTCTTAATTTTAGTTTCAGTTATTGCAAAATAATGATGGAAACCTATTTATGGCGCACTTTCTAGATATGAGTAAGCTCAGTAAAGACGAATATTGACTAGAGAAAATTACGTTTAAAAGATAACTGCTACTTTAAGAAAAAGATGATGTGTAGGTGTTTGTGTATACGCGTTAGAAGTTGTACTTCTATTTACGTATTTATTTAAACAGTGTATTTAAATAAAATCAACGTGCTGTGCTTCCCCTACTGTCTGAGATGCATATTCTCCATAATCAGCGACACCCGAGACCAGAGCCACCAGTTCTGATCTAACTCACTAACTTATAGCCATTTTCGTAAGCTGTGCTCGTGAAATTTCCGTCGTAGGCTTAAATTTTATTCTCACCCGCTAAAATACTTCAACTTCAAAATTATAATTTTCTGTAAAAGTAGCAGTTTGCTGTCGTTGGTAAAATGTGAATTTCAGGTTGACAATATATAAGTCATTGTAATATTTGTAATTAAACGGCATTCGTAGAACAAAATCGGTTTTTGAAATTGAGAATTTAACTATTATAGTACAATATGCGGTTGTGTTTAAAGGCACGAGAACATATTGACGTTTCGTCTTTTGGTAGGTGTTAAAGTTTGTTGATTTCAAAGCATTAAAAGGAATAATATAAAAGCAAAGCAAAATATTGGAAGGAAACATATAAATACCGCACCTATATTTGAACGTTATAACTAATAGAAAATCGATGACTGTAAGACGGGATAGTAGCAATTCAAAGATATATTTCGAAGGAAGGCCAAAAATAAAAGAACGTCGAAGTACGGTTTTATTATTAAGTTACTGTTTTAAAAAAGCTGAAAAAGTAGGATGTTGTACATACGTCTCAAAAAATACGTCGATATTTGCTCAGAACAGGTAAGCTGAAGGTGGGCGTTAAATAAAGCTCCGATTTAAACATTCTTTTGAATAGAGTATTTTTAAATTAAATATCAAACTTTCAGATACTCGACTTTTTATATAAAATAAATATTTAATATGTATTTCAATGCCTCCTGATTCTAAAACGTTGAAGTAAAACCATTTGTGTTTACCCCATTATCGGCCTTGGCCCCTCTGACGTCCTGGGGTAAAATTTATCTTTGGCGCCTCTTTAAGGAATTGAAAATTTCCACTTTAAGTTGAATTCATAAAATTTAAAATTATTTTAATAAAACAAACAAACAAACAAACAAACAAACAAACTAGGATATAATTAAATTTAAACAAATAAAAAATGAGGCTTTTAACTCTTATAACTCCATATTGAAAAAGAGAACACGTAGTTCTTGGTTACAAAATTATTTTTAATGCACAATAATTATTTCTACTAAGGAAGACTCTGTGAATTGAAATAATTATTGCGAATCAAAAATAATTTTCTAATTTATTTCTTAAACAAAGAAACAAAATAATTATTTCTCAGATATTTTATTCTCAAGAGTACAAATTAAAAACTTCAACTTTATAGTTACCGAAAACAATAGCGTAAGTCTAGGTAAATGTATAGTAAATAATAAAAATTAAAGAAATAACTCCATGTTCAAATGCTATCTATCATATGTATTGTAATCGATGTGATGACTCTTATATACATCAATAAGACAGACAAAAATACTGGCTTTGCAGAACATTGAATTATTCAATAGATATTGACAAATCAAAAATTCCACATCCCAACTTTTTACAAGACAGGAAATGATCTTTATAAGAAACTTTAGAAATATAGAAAGCAACTCACAAAAATGTAAATTTAGTTAATAATCAATTAGAATTAGATACTTCTAATTCTTTGCTTATCCTATATGAACTAATCCTGTATACCTATACACCCTTTTATCTTTTTCTTTTTGCAATCTGGTATAAATACGGGGGTAAATCAAATATAAACGGTATTTTACTATTTAGCTTATCACGTAATTCCGATCTAGAGGATTCGATGCTCGAGTGTTGTTTGGTTTATGAGGAGAGGGAAACCAGCGTAGGTAGCAGCTGTGCTGGGTTCTGTCCACAGTACAGCCATGACTGAGCGCAAGGTACCTTTGTCTGTTGCACAATCACAATGCGCATCATCATAAAGTTTTTAACCAATGAAGGCCTTAAACCATCGGAAATTTTCACTCGTTTGAAGACACAGTTTGCACAGTTTGGGGATACTACACTGTTTCAGAGTCTAGTGTATACTTGTACGTGGGTCAGAGAACAGAGAATTCAGGGATGGGCGAGAACATGTCGAAAATGAAAGTCATGATCTCAGCCGGAAAAGTACTTGCGACTGTTTTCTTTGACTCAAGGCTCAAGGGGAGTTTTACTCATTGACTTTCTTCACGATCAGTGAACGATGAATGAGGCTTACTATAGTTATTACAGTCGATAAAAATCTCATATAACATTTAATTAATATCAAGTTTGCACAACTCCGCTCACTATTTTTAACACAATATGTGTATGTCGTAGGTACATAGTAAAATAAGGCGTTTTATAAAAGGCCTTTTAAAAAATGCTTTGGCAAACTGTCAAGGCATTAAAATCCCCACTCGTCTAACTACAAAGGATCACAGATCCCACATTTCGAACGCGTCCTACACAGGAGGCACAGCGTACCGAAAGCCATATCCCGCGACCGTAACTGTAAAACGTACAAATAAGTAGAGATTTTAAATTTACACTAACATATTCAGATGTTTTGTCATATACCTATATGCAATACGCGTATGTGTACTTTTAAAAGATATTTTAAATCACATTAATGAACGTATTATTAGCTCATGACAATTGTTTTACTTCTATCTAATTTATATTTAATATTAACTAGGTATAGTAACATTATTGATAGATGGCGTGTGAAACCAATCATTCAGCGACATACGGGTCGTATTCTTTCTATACCTTTCATACTTAGGCCTCTTGCGCACGGTACGATATTTTGTCGGTCCGACATTATTGCTTCTGTCGGGTCATGATCCAGCAGCTTTTCGCACATGTCGACATTTTTCCGCTGCTGTGAGTGTACAGGACTGTACTCGTTTAGTCGAGTGTAGTCGTCAACATGAACAGAAATCATATTCTCCGTCCGCCATGGTGCATAACATTCCTCATACTAAATTTTTTGAATACGTACTTTTGTTAGTCGACACGATCTTCACCGTGCCGTGCGCAAAGCAATAGTATTCCAGCGCGGATTGGATTTACTTTCTTTGCTTACATTACACGACAGTCGGACCTACCCGGACGACAAAAGTCGTACACGACAGGACGTCGGATCATGTGTATTGTTCCATTTAAATGTATGTCTGATCAGAGACCGCGACAAAAGCAATAAAATGGGAATGACAGAATGTCGTACCGTGCGCAAGAGGCCTTACTTGAGCGCCTTTACCCGCATAAATGCTGTGCGTGTTCAAGCATCCTCGCGGGGTATTTGTTTATCGTTCTCATCATTTTCAATTTGTGCGTGTAAACGTGTGCTCCAGTTATTCGTTTAATTACAGATCTTTCGTCTTTCGATGAAAACTCGTCCAAACTGAGCAAAGTACATGTCCTCAGATGAAAAAAAAAGTCTGATTTGAATGAAACATTGTAATTTATTAGAGCATTATTTATTAATCGTAATTTATCATGTAAAAAATATTTTTGAATTTTTTTGAATATTGAAAGGAATTTTTCCTGAAACATGAAATGTTATTAAATTTATAACTTGTGGCGCCTTGGAAACAGATCTAGTTAACTTGGAAAACTCCAAACTCATTAACCATAATAATTTTGTTATGGTAAACACAGATTTGAATTCATATGTTAGTTATATATTTGCAGTAGAAAAAAGAAGTTGTGGTTTTCATGTTTTATTTCAAAAATTCCCCTTGTTACCCCAGAGTGTTGTAAGTTTTGTTGCATTTTTGAATAGCCCTGATTATGGAGATTTTATATTATGGTTAAAATCTGCGATTATATTCGGGCAATAAAACTAATTTTTAAAATAAATCTTGCAAAACAGAATTTCTATTAAGTACAGATAATCATACATGTGAATTCGAATGTGAGTTTCACATAACAGGCTGATTATAGTTAATAAGAATTCGATGGAATTTCCAAGTTAACTAGATTATTTTACAAGGCGCCAGAAGTTTTAGATTTAATGACATTTCATAATTTCAAAATTTCAATAATTATTTTTATATGAAAAATTACGATTAATATAGCTCTCATAAATGACCAAGTTATATTAAAAGTTAAAAGTTAAGTTCACCCTAGTTGACTTCACTTAAAACGGTCTAACTTTTAATTCCCGGGTTCAGCTTATTCGGATGTTTCCCTATCACAAGTGAGTTCAATGTGTTATAATGTGTCATAATTTTTTCGATTGGTTCGTGTAGACTGTGTCGATGACGTAAACGCAATCTTTCAATAATTTCACAATACGTATACAAATGTTTGCCAAAGTAAACTTCGTATTATCGAAGTACCCATGTAAAAGCGTAACAAAGGTCCGTCTCGCTATCTTATATCCTTTAGATTATGTTTACTCAATTACTTAAAGGTTATTGGCAATGAATTTCGGGTCTCCCACCCCCTCCCTTAGTGTATTGTTTGTAGAATGGAGAATTTGGCTAGCGACCTTCGCAGTTTCGTAAAGATCGATAGGTATTACTTGGTTAAGAGATACATATTTTAAAGCGCTTCAGTTGCAATAAAAACCTACTCTGTTAACCAATATAAACACCATTACTAGCAACTTTATTTACATACGCAGTTTTCTATTCTTCTATAAAAAGTTCTTTAATATATAGTATTACAGTCAGTTTGTCGCCATCTATTGAAATTTACTACTAACTTTGTAACGAAGGTATCTACTAGACAAATCTATGCTGATGCTACTACCTATGGTGATCAGATCTAACAAAATTGAAATCGCAATCTACATCTGGTAATTTCGATAAATTTTTGACCAAGAACTACATGTTCTTTATTAAAAGTTATTTTGCTTCAATTTGAGATATTTATGTATGTTTAAAATTCTGGAGTCTGTATTGTGTACCTTATAAAATGCGACACTTAAAGACAACTATATATATATGTGTTAATTTTCCTCAATCATTGTAAATCAAACTTATTATTTATAGTATATTTTTGGATTAAAAGGTTACGTGTCATATAAGGGTGTGTTCTTTGTTTCGTGGGGCATTGAATGGAGCTGTGTGGTCGACCCTTATTTGAGTATCAAAAATCGGTATGGTAATGTGGACTTTTGAGTCTTGGTTACTGTAGCAACAGATATAATACTTAAGGTAAATTATAAAACGATTTGCGAAGAAGACGATATTAAACGTAATTTGGTAACATTTCTAGTATGCATAAAAAAGTTTACCTCATAAATTTATCCAATTTAACTTTTAAATAGATCGCATTCATACGAAAAGAAATAATACATTATATTACATCATGCCGTAGTTATATCCAAAATTAGAAGGTTAAAAATTAAAAGCGTTTGTTGAAGACCATTGTAAATTTTACCTCTGAATGGAATGGTGTAGTGACTTGGCGTAAGCTATTTCCATCTTTCGATTTGTAAATAATCCAAAGTTGGACAATAATGAGACTTTTTGTAAATTCAAATCAATTGGTATGAGAGGTTTGACTCTAATTGAGCACTCTGAATTGGTGAAAATGTGGAAGGAATATTGTAAAAGGAATTAAATCACAATATGGTAATACGTATGGTGGTAGTGAAGAAAAGTTTGTAAAACAAACCTGTGAAACTATCTTATCCACAGATGCTATATTTTGCTAGTAACTGACCATTTAACGTCTAATACGTCTAACTAAACGATGTAACTAATGCGCCTACTGTTAATTAAAATCGAAAATTGTGACTTGTCGGTCGCATTCAATGTTTGGTGATAGCGGTCATACGAAGGCTGTGGCTAAAGGTCCGCCGATAGAATCTCGCCATGCTTAAAATTTATATACTATATATAACGGTACTTATTCGTCCAAATTTGGACGGAGTCAACAAGTAAAAACTCTATAAAAAATGGAAAAATCCTTTTTATGGTTCACAAGAGTTTGTGAAAGTATTATATTTGACAAGAATAGGTATTACAGGCATTGAATAACAATTTAAAGAACATTCTTAGAATTGTATTGTCAGTAACTAATAGCGTTAGAAGTGAAACTTGTTATTGAATCATTAAACTGTCAACGAGAAAAAAAAATATATTGAAGTGAAATAAAATTATTCAAAATAACAACAAAAATTATTCTTAAAATAAATAAAAGTGTACAACAATTTCAGATTTTGAACACTTATTTGTATTTAGTTATTTTCTGGATTTTGGGTATTTTGTTTTTTCATGAGTTCGTTGACAGTTTAAGCATTCTATAAAAAAAAATGACATCTAACGGTGTTAGTTTTTGAGTGAATTTTTTTTAAGATTTGTTGAACAAACTTTGAAGTTTATTTCTCAAGCCCTATTGGATTTAGAGCCGAAGTATCAGCTGGCCAACAGAGTCTTATCTAGCAATGTTGAATTCCATTGATGAACTGCCGTAAAATACAAATTGAATTTAAGAACAAATTCAAACGAAAATAAAAATTGGACTGGGATTGTGCTAAACTTTTATATACCGATACTTTACCGGAAGAATAACTGTTTAACAGTAAATCCAATAAACTTAAAAGGACAATAAAAGAAAATTAAATTCTTATCCAAAATTACGTATTACAAACAGAACCGGCTAAGCAAGAGGGCTATCTTCGATGAAAAAGTAATTTCTCTACTGGTGTAAATTTAACTAAATATATATTTTGTTAATATTTCTTGTGTATCAAGAATATTTATTTAATTTATATAATATATGATTTAAAATATAAAATAGATTATAATAAGGTATAAAATTTACCGACCCCGCAGTTTAAGTTATTTAGGAATATATCGTTAATTTCTTAATAAAAAACACATTGTTTTATGACAATCGTCTGTTAGTAAATTTTTGATAACTGGATATTTTCACGAATTACGTTTCAACAATCGCTGAAATAGGACGGAACTATATTTTTCTTATAAGTAAATCTGTATAAATGTTTGGAGTATTAAGTATTAAGATAATTAATAGTAATTATCTATGTTACTTTTCTAATATGAGAATTCATACAATTTATACTCTCGAACGTTATAACAATCGCTATACCATCCTCTGTAGTTTTGTTATATATTGTATTACTAATTTTCGCTGAATAGGTAGATATGCCTGCATAATTTTGATTTTTTTAAATGTAAAATGTTGTACCAGGTCATTAAGTTTTCACCCTGAACGTTTATGGTGGGTACCTAGCTTCTGCGGTTTTGCATTAAGGATGATGTAAAATATTTGATATGGCTTACTTTTTAAATAAAAATAATGTTTTAAGACAAACCATAAGATTTTGCTCGTGTATCAAATATTGAAGCTTTGTAATGATAAAGAAGAAACTACGGAGTAGCGGATGTTAATGTTTTTTGATTGGTTTCAAAAACTTCCGCAAGTTATAAAGTCTGTTCTATGCAACGGTGTTGTTACCATAGTTGGTATCTATTGGTCTTTACTTCCTATGTTTTCACCGTCCACCGTCTGTCGTTTATTACTGTAGCCTTTCATCTAATGCGTGCATAAACACTTTATTCGACATTGGTTGATGCAAAGGTAGTGCCTACTTGAGGGGCTAATTTGTATTAATACCAATAGGCAGGGAAACCCGTTCAAATATGTATGGGTGTGCAGTCACCCTTTAACACTTCCATCTAACCATCCATCTCACTGAAGTGGATTATCAAACCGTGAAACTAATGTATTAATTCCGTGCAGATCTGGGAACTTCAACCAAATACCTCGTTAATTATAGCTAACTAATTGTCGTCCCAGTAATTAGGTGTTCCCAACAGCCTTACCGAATACACAACCATCCTATTCCCTCATTCAATCTGATACATGCATGTTTACATACATGTCGAATAGAAACATATGCTGGTAACAACTATCGCCCTGCTTCTCGAACCATAAATGTTTGATTTATTCTCTCTTAATTACCACCATTACATTAAATGCATTTGAACAATACAATGTAATCATTTTGTTCGATTCTGCTCTGAACATTACAATGAGCAAATTTAAATCGGAAAAAAATTAAGCCGTTTTGAACAAAATTATCAGTTTTCTATTGGCCATTTGAATTGTGGAGACGTTAGACAAGTAAGAGAAAGAAATTTAAAACGATTCAAATGGTACAGTTTAATTTTGTTAAAAAAAAAGTTCTCCCAGTGATTAAAATAGTCGAACGATATGCGAACATATTGAGAAAGTTAGGTATTAAGGGCTGAAATAACCATAAATTTTTATGATAAATGATTTATTCCATGTAGGAATTGAAAAAAATGAACCATTTTTGAAAAATATATTCAAAAAATGAATCCCTTGGTTTTGTGTTTGAAATTTTATGAAATTTGTGACAATGTTTCACCACTTGATATAGTAGGTACTGTTAAATCGGAATTATTTTTTAATATATTTGTTTTATGAAATATTAAAATATTATTACGGAATTTACAGCTAAATTTTATTGTACAAATGCCGATCTTATAGAAGATTGTTTGAAGGTCTAAACAAACGAAATCGAGCAACATCTAATTTGGAGGAAAGATTTTTACACGCCCATTACGGGAATATGAACAAACGCTTCTAATATTTGTAGTTGTAAAACCTATAAAGGGATTTAGTTAGTGTCTATGTTTTGTAAAGATTTTATGAATCGTTACGATAGTAACATAAAAGCGGTTAATGAAGGAAGCAGAAGACGTTAGTTATAGGTACAAGTATATTTTTCAAATTGTCAACGTCCTTTCAGGAAAATAAATATACGATTATTGTGGATTGGTTTTATGATGAAGTTGTCATATAAAATAAAATTCAATATTTAAGACTACAGGTACTTACTGAGCGATTACTGAAGAAGAAAAATAAATGAACCATGCGCAGAACACACCTTAGACGATGAACCTCACTCGTTTCGACACATATTAGGGAAAATTGTATGCGTAATCGATGCCGAAGAACAAAAAAAATGGTACGGGTTCGATGCCGATTCGTTTAGTATGTAATCGTTGGGGTGTTGTTGGGTTCTCGAAACGGCATGCCCTCCTGTAGGACGTGAAGAACGCGATGGCAGCTGGTATTGTGGTCGGCCGCGGTCGGTCTAAAGGAAAATTCGCACGTTCGTCGGTGCGCTTGTGTTTGAACGCCCTCGAATCCTGTCATATTGATCCAGCCATCCTGGGAGAGCGCGGGACACTCAAAAAGCTCGGAGTCGACCGGAAACAACCGAACTTGGTGTAGAAAGGAAAACGCGAACAGTCTGAGGGACTGAGTGACTGGCTGAGTGGGGCAACTGTAACCGCGAAACCACCTTCACAAATGAAAAACAAACATTCGAAGACGAAGCTGTCAGAATAATAAATAAAGATGCCGCTTTTATATGTACATATATATGATGTATAGAAAAAAATATGAAAAAGAATGGCTCGAAAGAACAAAAGTTGCAGAATGAAAAATTAAATTCCTTTTTAAAGGCTTAGACGTCAGATAGTTCAATTGAGACGTAAAATTTAGAAGCCTATTAGATATTATTTAAACTGCACTTGCGGCTTTCCGCTGCTCTCGCCATCTTGAGAAAAGAAGTCGCTAATCAGTTTTTTAACAAAATACTCATATTTGAACACAGTAAATAGCTCAAACCCTAACTAAATATCCAAAATACGTTTCGGAAACAAAGTTACCTTCTCCAGCGACTAAACAGAACTAAAAACTAAAGACAGTGTAACCATTACTCGGTCTTACAATTGCAATATTCAGTGGTCCTTATAAAGCAATAACAAATCAAATTAAATTAAACTAAATTGTGAAGAGCTAAGGATAGGACATTTGTCGCTGTTAAGAGAGCGGCAATAATTTATAATTCCTTTAACTAATTTAAGGTTGTAATATTAATCATACGATTTTCAGCAAGAATATGCTGGAGTAACGGTTGATTTTTCAGTTCTACCAAACCTAGCATTAGCTAAATGCTCTTTAAACATAAGTGGAACAGAGCGTCTAGTTTGTCCAACATATTTCTTATTACAGTCTTTACCATCAACTTTATATATCCCCAACTTTTCTAGAAGAGGTATTTTATCCTTATCAAGAAGAGCGGGAATCAAAATTTAAATAAGCAATACGATAGAGCCAAGTCAAGTGTCATATGAAAACACTCTCTTTACACAAGTCGAACTATCTTTAGCTTTATAAATACTATATAAAAAAAGAATATATTTCTCTGACACAAAGTTTCAGAAATAAGAAACTATTATTTATCTAAACACTAAAAATGTATCTATGGGGATTAAATAAACCAGAAGCTTACGGAAATCGTTTCAATTAACAATGTATTTGATAGGTTGCTTCCCCTAATAGAGGAAGGTGCGGAAACAAAACAAAATAAAATCTATTTTTGAGGTTATTCCACAAATTTTTAATGCATATTTAGGTATAATGGGAGAGGAGACAAGGACAGAACACCTCCTTGTAACGAGGAGAAGTGCTGAAACGTCTCATTTTTGATAAATTAAAAAATATATTTTTGAGCTTAGACCTAGACCTCCACAATTTTTATTTATTGAGAGGGGAGCTTTTCCTACTCCCTTGTCCCCTTTCCTCCCGTACAATTTATCATGTCGCAGGATACTAAATATGTATTAAAAATAGTAAAATTTTATGGAATAACCTCAAATTTTTTATATATTTTTCCGTACCTCCCCTTATCATGGGGAAGCTTTGCCTACCTCCTTAACCCTTTTAGTACTGGTAATCATGCTGTACTATACTAAACTACACTACTTTAAGATTATTATTTTATATCATTCAAATAATATAAACAGTAGCAAATGATTTTGCATTTTAAATAAACGCCGTTAGTTATTGTATTATATATGTTTTGCAGGAATTTTAATGATTTCCTTGTCAAAATGTATTCACTAATAATGCTGTTTATGATTTTTATTTGGTTTGAACCGTGGGCGGAAAATAAAAAACAAAAAGCGTTTGAGATGTGGTGTTGTGGGAGGATGATGAAAATACCGTGGATAAAAAAGGTTAAAAATGAAGAGGTAATGGAAAGAGTATTAAAACAAAGTGCGCTATGGAAGTCAATAAGTGAGAGGATAAATATGTTGTGTCCTACAATTATTCTTCTGAGAGATGAAGGGCTAGTCAGAAATAGATTAGACGCAGAAATAGGAGTAAAAAGACGCAGATAAGGGCCTAGATTAGATTACTGTTCGCAAATAGTAAGGGATGTAAGTAAGATGTTTCAGTTTTAGGGAAATACGAAGATTGGCTGAGTCTTTTTCAGAGCAATCTTTTGCACCTATATCAGGAACGTCGTTGTACGCAAACCTCGGTGGATGCAGGAGTCAAACTTGCACTTTTTAAAGTTTTAAAATTGTAAAGGTTACAATGAATATGTTACTCAAAGATGAACCACTACTCTGGATTCGTTTGTATTAAAGCTTTCGTCATTGGAGGAGTAGGTTAATCCTGGTTAATCTGGGGCTTGTTGAAATCGCACTGAACAGGTTGGCGACAGCTTTTGTATTCCTCGAGCCATCTGATACTTCACGGTTAGAAACATCGTTACCGGTTATTCAATTACACGTTCCCGCTAGTTAAAAAATCAAGAGCTCCTCTGATGTGTCGGTCCGCATTATGGTGCAAAGGGTCTCCTCGCCTTGACAAGCTCTTGTTGTCGGAGAGGATGATGACGACGATCGAACACAAAGTTCCTGGTCGGAAAGGGGTGACTGTGTGACTGTTTAGATATTCAGGCAGGCACTTGGGATTTGAGGCTTGTTATTAAGGCCTCTTCGATTTTGCAAAACTGACTTCAGTTGTCCGTAATGGACGGAATACAAAATCAGGCGTTCGCCTTCGAACGTCTTTACGCCAGATACAAGTCTAACAAGTGTCTCTTCTAAAAGCGTTTAAAAGCTCATAAATTCAAGACTGAAGTCTTAAATGCTCCCATTTCTAGGTTAATCCGTGCAATGTTAAAAGTTTAATTTTAGATTATTAATAATGAAATATTTTAGGATTTTTTTTAGTATCTAGAGGTTAATTTCAATACATTAATGTGAACTAAATCTAAGCTCTTCATGGTGCAATCGTTGTGAAACATGTTTACAATTAAAGTTTGAAGCGAATACAAAAACACTTGGGTAAATTTCACACAGTTTATTATTAGTATTCTTGACGAATTCGTTTCGGCTTTTTGTATTCGCTTCAAACTTTAACATTAATGTGAATTAAGTTTTGGATACTACAGAGCATTGGTACGTAAAGGACAAGGTCCCGGGTTCGATTACCAGCGAGGGCGTCACAGCAGTAACAATTTGATGTAATCTCTAGTGGGTAAAAATTAATTCACATTAATGCAGTGTTTAATTCTAGACTACACAGTTCATTGTTTTAGAAAATTATCGAAAACAGGCCAGTCAAGTAGGCAAGTTAACATTTTGAGTAGGCAGCAATATTTATTTATATATAGGGGATGTAATGGTAAGTATGAAACTCGATTCTCGAGGTCGCAACCCCACCCATTTTGTAATGAAATACTTGACTAAATTTTAAATACCTTAGTGCGATATTAGTTATTGATTTATTGAATTGATTAATTAAATTAGAATTTGAATTAATTAATGAATTAATCTACCCATTTGGTTGCCATATTGAGGAACGGGTGTATTTTTTTTTTTAATATCTGCGTAACCGTAAATTCTATTTAAAAAATTAACATACTAAATACTCTATAATTTTCTTTATTATATTTTTCACGTTTTGTAGGACTTGTGGTTACGGAGATATTTCAAAAACATGAATTAAACTACTTCATGAAAATGGCGGCTAAATGGAGAGCTTTTTAACTGCGAAAACCATGCCCTTTAGATATAGATATACAAAAAAAAATAATTGTTGCCTTCCCAAAATGTTAACCAATGTACCAATTTATCAACCAATTGACTGGCCTGTCAGTAAAGCCAAGACTAATAAGTCATTCTAATTAAAATTTTATTGATATCATTGTATTGCATTGTATCAGCTTCAACCATCACACTTTTATTGAAACCATCATTCTTTTATGTTTTATATGTTGTTTATTATTTCAAATTGTTTAATCTATTTGCTACGACTTACGAACTTGTCAATTGAATTCAGTTCTTCAATGGTATATTTTTTAGAGTTTATTCAGTTTTTCTTTCATTCGTTAAAAATACAAAACTTGGACATTTCTGTGATGTAATAATTTTTTTTGAAAAGGCTATCTGACCCTTTCCGGGCCATCAAGAGTTGCTTGGAAATAATAGCACGTTGGTTATTACTGGGAGAGGATGTCGCCAAAGGGTCTCGCAGGTCCCTTGAGAAGCCCTTATCAGATGTTCGCATCCGATGTCGAACCTAATTGAGTTCTCGACTTGAGTAATTGACTGCTCTATTTTTAAAGTTAATTGCGGCAGACTGATGACCTTGAATGTTATATTCTACCTGTGTGAGCATTTGATGTAATATCGCCTCTAAGGGAGGATGAAAAAAAATTCTGACAGATTCATTAGTAGCTTTAAATATAAATGAGTAATTAAATACTTAATTATGCAGGTGATGTTATTCGCTTATAAAACAATTATGAATGACGCTGACAGAAACAATTGAAATTGTAACAATAGATTTCAATTTATTTCCAAGTGTTTCTATGTTGGGTTGGGAACAATTTGATTATTTTTTGTTTGCTTTCATTCCATCTGAATTTCCACAGCACTGACTGCCGTTTGCTGTACAATAACTTTAAACAGCAGCCATGACGTCATGGGCGGGTCTCTGACGTCACAAGTGTATCGATCGCCACGCTGTTGCTGATGTTTCTGGACAAGCAGCCCGTGAGTAAAATAACACCGTACAAAAGATGATAAGGGTAGTCGTGAACTGCTTATTATTATTATTATCTATTATTAAAGGAGCATCAGTCTGGTGTCTAATAAGAATTTTTGAAATAGACCGCATTTATTTTTTACTTTTTACTCTGAAACTTTAGCATTAAAAAAATCAATTTACGTAGACAATGCAGTATGTTACATTCAAATTTATAGTTACAAGTTTTCAGGTAAATTTTTAGATAATATAGTCATGAAAGGGGTGTGTATATAATGAAAATGTTTTTTGTCTCAGTTTGGAGACGTAGGTAATAGTTTTAAATTACTGCTTACAAGATGATTTATTTTGTGTCAACACTGTCCATCTTTTCGTCTGTTGATCTGCCAATAATAATAATAATTTTATTTTTACATGAAAGCCTGGTCCTTAATCTACATTTCTACATATTTTCCTTCAATATTGAGGTACTTGTCATAACGTTTGACCAGTGAACAGTTTTTGAATACCTTTCTCATAAAACTCTGCCGCCTGACTTGTTAACCACTGCATCACAACTGTTTTGACATCGTCATCGTCTTAAAGATGCTGACCGCCCAGATGTTTCTTCAAGTGCAGGATCAAATAGTAGTCACTGGGCGCCAGATCAGAGCTGTACGGAGGATGATCTACAGTTTCCCAGTGAAAATATGTGATGAGATCTTTGGTCCGATTAGCCACATACGGATGCGCATTGTCATGCACATTTGTGCGGTCACCCACTTCCTTACCGTTCCATCACTCATAATGTTTTGTCCATAAACTGCACCGATCGCACGATGAATATCAATCGGTTTTAGTCCTTTAGCACTAAGGAATCGTATAACAGCCCGGACTTTACAGTCGGCGGGACTTACGTTTAACGGAAGCACCTTAAACACTCAGTAAACAACGTAAACAAGGACGAATCAGACTGTAATGGCGTCAGTGCGTAGGTGAGAGATGTAGGTACTCAGTGCGCATGCGCGGAATGCTGACCGCAGAGCTGCGGTGGTAGAATTTCAAAACGGTACTTACTTAAAAAACATGCCTTGTATATCTGAATAAGACAAGAAGTAAAGAATAAAGCCAATTTTTCAATCAAAAACTAAATTTGGCAATCATAAATAGTAGATATATTTTGGTAAGAGAACAGTTCAACTTTACATTTATTAAACAATGAAAATTGAAATAAGATCTAAGTCAGCCTTTTTTTTACAAAAATAGTTAATTGTTAAGGCTTTGGTGACCGTGGTCTAGGGGAGGGTGGAAATTTGTGTTTACGTCCTCTGTACGTTTTCTGAGAATGCCAACTACAGCAGTTGGCGAAACGTCGGATAAACGACCCATTTGGTGTCCTCGTCTAAGGAGGAGAAACAATTCTTGATAATGGCTTTCAAGCTGCCCGAATATCGACCTCCCTTCAGTTATAATGTGGTTTTACAACACAAATTCGCATGTCTCTCAATCTAGCACACCCATATCGATGAACAGGAGAGGTTAGTAGTTCAATTAAAATTTTAGTAATAACAACTTTTAGCTCTTGATTAAAATTTTATCGAAATTATCGAATGAGATGATGGTGACTTAGTCCCGCCATTCTTGAAATAAATTCATATGGATATTCTTCATAACACAACCTAACCTAACCAAACCCCATAAAAGGACCAGGTTACAAAAAATTATATTATTGCGCCAATTTCATTTTTGTTGATAACCAATCTCGCGAAGCAGACGTGTATAATTCTTGTTTAAAGTAAATCAATAGGTCTGATAAATATTTACGAAACAAAATTATTGAACGTACTATGAATTTCTGGTTGTCATTATAGAAAACTATATTTTTGGCACGTATAGGTGCTACCACAAATGTGTATTTACATCTTTAGTCAATTTATCATGCCATCCAGAATAGCTGTTTGAGTGACTGTGAAGGTGTACTAATCTTACAAATAATAATAAAAATCGTCATCGTCAACATAAGCATTTCAACCACTAAGTGGTTATCATAAGTGTACCAATTATACTAACAAGTAAGCAAATTAAATTTACTTTTATAAGTAAAGTAAATAAATGAAACACTAACAACTTTACTATACAACAATAAAATGCATACAAAAAGGTTTTGAAAAAAAAACAAGTTAAGGTGTGCAGTTTGGGCATACAAAATTTTCATTATCTTGAGCAGTGAGTCCAACACATTCCTCATGTACCCATGTGTCACATAGGGAACAACTTCGCATGTCGGCTACGAAATCATTGTTACAAACTGAACACAACCAGGTTTCAGCTGCTGCGGCTTTACTGATACTTGGCAAATGCGACAACTTTCTAGTCGAAGTAGAAATTTTCTGTCCAATATCATTAGTAACATCCATAAATACAGCTGTTTTGACTTCTTGAGCCCTATAATTGAGGGCTTTTCAACGTGTTTTTTTTTTATTATTTGCATGTCAGGTGTAACTAATATTTCAGAAAAGGAATTATTTTGAGTTCCTTTTCTAATTAGATCCGCCAATGGAATTTCATCTTCCGAATCCCATTCGTCTTTGTTTTCCGCATTAGCTTCCGTTTGGTCTAGTACTGCACTTTGACGATGACTTACCAAGCTAGATGCAAAAGCATATTCCGGAATTGCATTTTTATTGAAGGGGTATACATTTATTCCATACTGGAGTAAATACATCCGCAAATCTTTCTTTATTTAACCTTCTATCAGGATGTTGATCCCAATAGTGAAGCAACTCCTGATCCCAGTAAGCTTCAAAAGATCGATAAACCGAGTTGTCCATTGGTTGGAGTTCATGTGTGGTATTGCTGGGTAAGCACAGAAGCTCTACCCCTAAACATTCTGCTTTATCGGCAATAGTTACATCTAAATGACTAGATGCTCCGTCAAAGATTAATACTACAGGAGGGGCAGACATAAACTTTGCAAAATGCTCCAGCCATATTAAAAACACCTCTGTCGTCATGCTGCCTTTAGGCGTCATGTGGACAACTGAACCTGCCAGTAAGCCATCCGAATAAACCCCTTTTAATCTCTGTCTTTTAAACAACACCATAGGAGGAATTACATGACCCAGTGCATTTGCGCATCCAACTATTGTCACATTTTCGCCATGTTCCGATCCTACTAAATGAACCCTCTTGGTTACTTTTTCAGCCAGAACACGTTGCTGGTGGTGAAGCATAAGTCTGCACCCTTTTTCGTCCATATTGTAGATTTTTTCGGGCCGATGCTTCAATCCAGTTTTTTCCAATAAATTGTTTAACTTATTAAAATAATCATCAACTATAAAACGATTGAGTTTTTGAGCTCGAGCTGGATTCAGTTGCTGCGCTCTTCGCTGAGAAACATTCGGGTTACGCTTTAAGAATGCCCGATACTATTCTTTGCCAGCTAATTGTTTCTCTCTATTAAATTTATGTGGCACATCAAGTTTTTCACAAAATTTGTACACACTTCGACGGAGTACCTTAGCAGTAAGGGAAAAACCTCTTTGAGCAAACTTTATAATTTTTTCAACTAAATCACTTTCTTGCTGCTTATTTAAAACCGATTTTGCACCCATTACTCGTTCTTTTGATCCGGATTTAAGATGGTTTCTTAATGTACGTCGGGGAATACCACAACGTTGTGACACTGATTCTTGAGAATGTCCCCTTTGTATTAACCGAAGTGCCTCTTCCATCATCTCCTCTGTCCAATTGGCCCTGATGTTACCATTTTTCTTACCCATAACTGCACAATAACACAGTAACTATTATTTCAAATTAGGCCTTATTAAATGTCTCAGATTCTTTTGGTAAACGGCCTTATTACCTGCCTAGTACATATGAACTTTTAGGGGTTAGATCTACTTACCTGTTCATGTATAGATGGAAATGATTATTTGAATCAAGAGCCTACTTCACCACAAATATCCACATGTATATAGTTATAGATTTATATATGTTACGACTAAAATTTTTACTAATCTTTCAGAAGCAAATATTATACTCTCCGTACATACGAACACCAAATTCACGAATGCGTTGCATACAAATAAGAACGACAACATAGGGCTTTATTTTTTGCTTTACTTAGATGAGTTCACAGCTCTCGAAAGGTAGATGGCACCACAAATAGGAAAATTTGAATTGTATAAACGAACTAAGCATCTGGCCTTATTACCTACCACCTACCCGTCAGGCCTTATTATATTAAACATTATTGAAATTTATTAGGTATTTCTTATATTAGTTAATGTATGCTGCTTCTGTTGTGACTAATTCTTAGTATTTATGACGTACTTTTATTAATTTCAAGTTGTTTAAACCTAAAGAATGGTTTGTGTTTAAAAAATGTTGCTACAGCCGATTTTTATGGGTTATTATTTTTTATGTGGAGGAAATGCTTTTTGTACCTCATGTGAATACTTCTTTTCCTTAAACCAATGTATATTATTTTACAATTGTTTTCCTGCTTTTTTTTTAAGCCATCGTTGTTTTTTGGGTTTCCCAAAAGATTATCTGTAGTGTCGAAAAACCTATAAAAGTAAATTGAATTTGTTTACCTGTTAGTATAATTAATACACTGAAAATGACCACTTAGTGGTTAAATGTTTATGTTTAAAATAAATATTTGTGAAGTTTAGTGGCGATTTTTATTATTATTTGTAAAATTATTATGCCGTACTTGATTTTGGAAAGAATATAGTAATTTTGGCGTGCTACCTTGACGCCCAGTATAACTACCATTAAGTTTCATTTAAGGATTGGAGCATTAAAATTTTAATTGGAACACTAAATTTTTATTGTTAGATAACCCCTCTTTTTTGTGTTTGTTTATTACATAGTTATTACATAGAAGATTCGTTTTTGGACTTACAAAGGCATACTAATAATTTATGGCGGAGGTGCTGGGCGTCGCTATTCATTAAAAAAGCAATGTACTACTAAAACACTGATTATTATACAATTTTTCGTAAATATTCAAGGCTGATTATAGTTGAAACAGGTTGACTTTCTAAGTAAAGTTGCCGTGTCCATTGCTTAACTACAAACTTTGCGTCATGCTTAACAGATGGCACTTTCAATGCATTCGTATCGTATTTGGTCATCCGTGCAAGGCGCGTCCTCAAATTTTACTTTCATTTTATGAAATTTCAGCATATTCACGATACTTTTATTAACAGTATCGCTCCCTCAACAGGAAATGACGAAAACTATACATTGAATTCATATTGTCCGTTGTAAAAGTATTACTACTGGGCGCTGCATTAACCGCATTAGCATAACATAGAGTCAATTTTAATAACGACTGAAAAAGAACCCGAAAATGGACTTCAGCGAAATATTGCAAAAATTTGTATAAAACAGTTGTTGTTAACATTTACTATTACGTGACGTACAGCTTGATTGGTTTTTGTTTCCATGTTAAGCGTTGGTGTACAAATCTTTTTAGCCGCTCCTCGTATATTAATGACTTCTATCATTATTTTTTTTTGTATTTATAAAAAATTGATACGAGACCCTCTGTGCGTGAGTCTGATTCTTACTTGGTTGCTTTTATTTGAAGTCTGAAAGATTTCATTAAAAATATCTATTATATTGATTATATGATTTAAAAAGGAACCACAATGTTCAAGGGTTTATTATTGCATAAATGGTTCAATTAGTCATTAAAGATGATAAAACCGCGGAGTATTATTAAATTAGAGGTTGAAATTTGGAAAAAGCGGTAAAAATGCACCCCTTTTATTTTTTTAAATATAACTCTTCAACGATCTAAAATTTAGATACAGGCAACAAAAGGATTTTTGTCGATAATACAATTTCCCAAAGAAATGACTTATTTTAAAAGAATTACAGAAAAATGGAAAAACACAAAAAACTATTTTACTATTATTTTACTTTTTTGCGTATAGATATTTTTTGAGCAGAGATACCTATAGACAGTATTATTAAAAGTAGATGTAATTTGCTTTATTTAAAAACAAATTAGTTTTATACGATTGTGAAAATGCATTTATTAATAACAAATTATCTTTAAAATAGTTTATTTATTGAAGGAAACTCAGTTGTGTTATAAAAAAAAAGAATTAAAACAATATGAAGGCAAACATGATCCATTTTTACCCCAAAAAAATCCTACACTGAATTTTAAAGAAAATTAAATGTACTTTTTGGTGAAATAATACTTATACGTATCATTGGTCAATCAAATAAATTTTTTTGTGTTTTGTATTTTTTTAATGTTTTGTATAAAAAGAATTTGCAAATTTCTTAAAATAAGCCATTTCGATGCGAAATTGTTTTGTTTACAACATTTTTTAATTAACTATATCCGAATATTGCTTTCTTTTCGAATTGTATTAAAAAAAGCTAAAAGGGGTGCATTTTTACCCTTTTTTCTAAATTGCGCCCTCTAATTCTCTAACTCTCTAACTCTGCAGTGTTATCATCTTCAATGCCTCATTGAACCATTAATCCAATAAAAACCTTTGAAAGTAGTATAAGTTTTTTTCTATGTAATATATTATTAGGACATAATCAACAATCCAATAAATGATAACAAATAAGTAAGGGTCCGTTCAAGTGTTGGGTAACGTAGTCTTAAAGATTTTTGATCCTCCGTCCCTGTAGGTACTCCCTAAACGTTACCCAAAAATATTACGTTACAATATCACATAGCATAAAATACCGGAAAAATCACTAAAATATAGTATTGTTTTGTAATTTTAATAAAAACAATGTTATGTGACGCGCTGCTTGAGCCCCTTTCCTCTCTGTAACGCTCCGTAATGTTTTATAAATCCCTCTCCCTCAAACTACTACTTGAATGGTCCCTAAAGGTGTAAAATAGATTTCATTATTCAATTGTCGGAGATGGTTTTTGAAAAATGCATATTTTATTAGATGTGGCCTTAAAATGTGTGGGTTCAATCAATCTTGGAATTATTCAGTTTACATTGTGATAGGAATTGATGGTGCTATGGTGCACTAGGTATTGAATGGGGAAGAAGTAGTGTATATATGCAAGTAAATTGGACTGATGCCAAGAGGTCAAATGGCACGTATATATGTGTGTATATTCTACATGTTGTACATACATGTAGTATGTATATATATATAATGTGTATATATTATACAAGACCAAATTCGTAAATACAATTGGCTGCAGTTGAAAACGGATGTGTGGTTGCATAAGTTTATCGCTGATCGCGAGTGGTTGCTCCATTGTTTTGTTCCTTTCGTGTACAGCTAACTAGATTAAATGCTATCTATTCAAAAGTAGAAAACTGCATGAATACTGAAGTTCATTATGTTAAGAAATTTAATGAACGTTCACATTTTTGTTATTGTATGGACTATGATGGTAAACCTGATTGCTTGTAATTGGTGAAGTAAGTACAAAAACACCTTTTGGAATGTTTAACAAAACTTTATTGAATTTTCCTGAGGTACGTTTCGGCTATTAGGCCATTATCGAATCATACAGATGTTTGTACTGATTTTTACATTTCTCGCTTAACTATTTATACTAGTAATATTATCAAAACTATAGAAACAGAAAGTTAATGTTATACACCTTTTATTAGAAACTGTAACAATTGTTTCGACTTATGCAGTCGTCTTCAGAGAGTATTATTACAACTAACTTAAAATTATGGAGTATAAGCTAATTTATAGTCTGCAGACACATATACATATATATATATATATATATATATATATATATTTCTTAGAATTGTTACTATTTTGTCCAGTTTGTGATTGGTCGAAATATCGGACTATTTAGTCCTTCTGTTACATCATTCATTACATTTAATTTTGAGTTGATAAGATACATAAACAAAAAATCTGGAGTATATAAAATATCCTGTAATAATATTGTGATGCTATTTATTTAGGACAGACTGGGAGGAATTTTGAAACTAGAATAAAAGAACATATGAAATCCATAACAGATAAAAAAAACCACTACAGGTATGGCACAACACTGCATTTCTATAAATTAGCTTGTACTTCATAAGTTTAAGTTAGTTGTAATAATACTCTCTGAAAGTGACTGCATAAGCCGAAACAATTGTTAGAATTTCTAATAAAAAGTGTACATACATTAACTTTGTGTTTCTACAGTTTTGATAATATTAAAAAATGTTTTACAATCATCCCATCGCTGAATCGATCAACATTATATTTATACTAGGTTTGTAAATGAGGGAATTGGAACAGTAGTAGGAGTGAATTGTTGGTGTTAAATTCTGTTTGGTTATTTACTAGATTAACTTTGTTCTTTTGACATTTTTTAATTTCTAATGTTTCGAAAAGGTTTAACATTTTACTTTTTGGAATATGGTGCAGTAAATGTAAAATGCTAAATCTTGCTTTGTGTAAGTCTGGCATCAATTATCGGTGTTTCAAGAAAATTTTGTTGTTCATTTACGATATGATGTTTGTTTTTAATAGATTTTTTAATTTCGAAATATTCTAGTAAATTCAAACGTTTACCCTGATTTTCAATGTGTAATAGCTCAATTCCATCTAATTAATGGTTTATACACTGTGAAGCTATGCCGGTACTATGTTTGTTGTCTGCTATCGATTTTTTATGCTAGTTTACGCCGATTTTTAGATTTCTGCCAGTCTGACCAATGTAATATGCATCATAAGTATTACATGATAATTTATATACTCCAGATTTGTTTAATAATTCTGTTTTTTCTTTGTTGTTCACTAATATTTTACCTAAATTGTTTTAATGATTTTGCAATTTCCAGCTGTTGTAAGTGATATAAATCTAGGACTTTTATTTTCTTGATGTAACAAATGAGTTTTTTAAGATCTACGGAATGACTATTTTTCTATACAGTTAGAGGCCATACCTGTATTTCTTATGTTATTTCTTATTGACTTTTCATGTTCTCTTAATCTGACTGAAATGCTTCTTCCAGACTCTCCTACAAATGTCGCTTCGCAATCTGAAATATATTTTATATACCAATAATTTATTGAACTTATCTATTTTGGTTTTATTATTAATTAAAATTTTACGAAAATTAAGTTTATTGACCGAAACGGTTTTAAGTCTAAATTATTCAATTTTTTTGTAAATATGGTTACTTATTCTGGGTTAATGATTGATAAAACGAAACAATGGAGAGTGTATGTATTAAACTGCAGTTTTGAAACATATCAATTCGTTTTTGTTTAAATCAAATTTACTAACAAAATGTTTCATAGAGAACCATCACAAAACACATTATATGTTAAGAGACTGATACTTCTTTTTTGTTTCCATTCTGGTGAATTGATCCATTAAATTATTAAAAGATTTCCTAAGCAAAACACGTATATAATATTAAATGATTAGCAGTTTCCAGTTCTACTTTTTACGTATGTTTACTTTATCAATAAAAAGTATTGTGACGGCGTGAGATTAAAATGTGAATGCGTTGCTCGTTAAAAAATATTCAGACATATCTTGAAACAACTTGAATATATGGATAATAATTGGCTCTGGCAGAAAACTCGTTTTTGCTATAAATTGACGAGGTTTACAGGATATATAGCAATATGTTCCTCAGGATGTGACAATTTACTTCTTCCGCTGTAGAACCCTTGGCAGGAAAGGAAATACTTTTTTAACATGACGCACATTTACTGTATGTATTGATAGAGAATTTTTGATTCAAAAACACATAGCGCCTACAATACACTCTTTTATAATTCTGCTCTTGTAGGATAATTGTAAACGAACGGAAACCACTGAAAACGTTTCTTTTTAATCATTAATCTTAATTGGTTTCGTTTACACAACATTTTGTTTCCTTTTTTAAGATCAGATCCTTTCGTTGTTATTGTCTCTGAGTTTTCTTTGCCCTTGGCTCAAGACAAGAGGGCTGATTTTATCCATTATTTATTTTAGTATTAATAATCTTAAACCACTTATTTTTGAAATTATTATTATTATTTGCTGGTAACTTGTGTTCCTCATAAGAGTGTTACATACAGTCACTCTAGAGGAGTTATAGTGTTGCTATCCTATTTCAAAATTTTCATTTAATCTCTTCGTTGTAGGCAATTGTATTGGTTTGATGGAAGTCTAACATATTGAAATAAACACACAGTTGATAATTTCCAAAATTTATTATTTTTCTTCGTTATAGCTCCAAAATAACGGACGTAGAACAAGTCCGCCACCCACCTTATTTCAAACCAAGCCAAGAACTTAACTTAAATCTCACATCTCGGCGGATAAATTTCCACATTTTTTATTCGTATTCAAAAACTCGAGTTTCAACCACTCGTACAAAAACTTTGAACTCTATATTATCATTTTCACCTTTTTCCACTTCATCAGCATATATTTTAAATTCTCCTTTACCAGGAGGATGGTGGATAGTAGCCCAATGAAAGGATCACAACTCCCATTGCTTTGAGGTTATTTTACCATCACAATCTTTATCTGTTACATTAAATCCGAATAATTTTAGGATTTTTTTAATTAAATTTTCACTGAAATTTTGAGTAAATTGGTTTTTTCCAAAATTTAAATTATGACAGATCAATTAAAGAGGCGATGAACAAGTATATTTTAATTGAATTAATTTTAATTTCAGACGGTTCTTAGACGGTGATTACTAATTTCAATATTTGTTAGTATGCGATGTACTTCAGACACTAGTACAATTTTTTAGGTTTAGTTTGTTGTTCACCTGTCAACGAATGCACCGACTGACTGGCTATAAACACATACAGAGGACTACAATGTAATTTATAATTTTATTATAAAGTAATTATTTACTAAGCATCACGGCAATACGTATAACGGTACAGAACCCTTAGGACTTGAATTTTACTAGCACATATCCTTAATCGAAAATTACTTAAGCTAGAGCAACATTATATTGCTCTAATCCTTCTTATTCATAATGCAGTTCCATAATAGTTGCACTGTTCAACATTTAACTTATATTCCTTATTAATTGTTATTGGGTTGGCTTTAGTTTCCTGCGGCATCATAATTGGCACTAGAGGAGGAGGGCTGTGGGAAATCCCACCCCAAAGCTGAGGTGCGAAAAACAAATTAATTTTGAGGCTATCCCATACAATTTAATATTTTAAAGAAAAAATTTGGATTAATGTTATCGTTGTTGATGGTGCATAGCAATTAAATTTTGATCATCGCTATTCTCCGTATTCTACTTCCCTGGTTGGAATATGTGAAGTGCTTTACACCAAGCTTTAACTGATCTGCACCAGGACCAAGGTTAGGTTATGTGGGGACCAAGAGGATAGGTTAGGTTACTATATGCAAGATAGGACTGGGAGAGGTATCGATACTTGAGTATTAGCCATCGAGTTGCATGCGAATATCAAAAATATCGATGTGTCGAAAAGTATTGATATATTTAAAGTACCCCAAGTATCGAAATGATATTCAAATAATAAATACACCATTTGTATCGTACCGATGACGATGTGAAAATAATCTCTTCTGCTATATTTGCTGCCACTGTTTTACATATTGTTGAGTGAATTTAAACACTTCACACATATTTTCATATATAATTATATATTCATTTACACATATACCTAATATCTAGTCCTAGTACCTTCCTTATCTTTTTAGCTTACTTATCATATATTTATCTATATTACAAGTACAGACAGTGCAGTGTATACTACTTTAGTTTTTAAAAATATATAAGACAAAGAAAAGGCTGTGAAACAAAAAAAGCAGCTTTTCCTTTGTCTTATTTATTTATGAAGAATATCTTTCATAATTATCGGACCGAACAATCTTTATTGATTAGTTTAGTTTTTGTTGGTTTTTATGAAGAATAAAATAAAAAACTAAATAACAACAACACAACAATCAACATATATTTACAATTGAATCGACGAGGCTTTAATTTCTTGTAACTCCATGATTATGAAAAAACACACACGTAATGTTTAAGTTACAAAACTTTATTGTAGCATTTGTTATGAAAGCCGAAATACAAATTCAACATATGCTGAACACTTAATAACTAACAACCTTAATTTTAACGACGATTATAAAATCTTACATGTTGAAAACAAAGGTCGGAAATTAAATCTTTTAGAAAGCATAGAAATAATTAAATTAAAAAACAAAAAAGGCACTATATTAACTGATCAATTAGAATTAAACATTAATTTTTAGTATCTTCCCTTAAACATATATCTACTCTTATCTATTTTATATTAGTATATAAGTCTGTTTGTATCCTAGTTTTATGTTATATTATTCTTCCACCTGAAGAAGCCGCTGTGTCGGCGAAATAATTATTGTGATTTTTTACAATAAAGTTTTGTAACTTAAACATTACGTGTGTGTTTTTTCATATATTTACAAACTTAACAATTAACAACAATGAAAATAGAAATGGAAACGCGATAATAGAAAAATGTACTTGAAGATAGCGAAGCAAGATTAGAACTGATTACTGAGAGTGAAAAAAGAAGTGAAGGCGAAATTGTGAAGTAAGAGAAAGGGTAGTAGGTAAAAGTAGGGTATCAATACAGAAGTATGAAAGCTTGGACATTTTTGAGATCAGAAATATGACGAAATAGAGCAACTACCCTAATCACCGAAGAAACCCATCTAAAATAGATACTTTGAGAGTAGCGATATTCGATACCTAATTACTGATATCGCCCAGCCTCAATTTGTAATCGCCGTCATTATCAAAATAATTAAATGGTGCACATCCATCGACCATCAGTCGAGAACTGAATAATCTTAAAAAGTGATTGTTTTATTACTCAAAATTTTTACTGTATTCATATATAGACAGGAAGGGGTTGTAATCAAAGATATATTATATTAAATGGAGATGTGTAAGTGGAGTCACTTCAGAAGTAAACACGGCAAGGGGTTCAAATCCACGAGAAATGTTTAAATATTTATTTAGAAACTGCCGAGAGATTCAACGGAAATAGCAGAGTCAAAGCAAAAATTTCCCGAGTATGAAATCATTGCAAATATGAATAAGGTCGGGCCCATTTGGATTCTGAAAAGCACCAATAACATTTAAGTGCATTTCCTGTCACGGTGAAGTTCCGATTTATTTTACTCGTTTATCACTAGAACTTCAGAGCTTTTCGTGTAGCTACTACGTACTGTACGTGCATACGAGAAAGCATACACGTAGAGATATTTCTGTCATACGCCACTTGTCGGATGCTTTTTATTTTTATTAGATACATACGGAAAGCTGCTCTTAGTGAGTCCTCGAAGTCTTTCTATCGCTGTTTATCGCACTTTCCATATTTCCATACGTCATCTCTGTATGTAATGTATCTCTGAAATGGTTTCTACTACACATGCCATGAAGATTTTCCTGACGTACCGATGCCCCTTGGCAATGGAAGTTTGAAAATTGTTATTTGGGTTAAACTTTAAGAAAGATCCCAGCAGAAATTTGTTAGGGCTGGAATCCGGTACGCCTCCGGTTAGTCTTAGTACATATTGGGTATTGATTAGGCAGCAGGCTCACAAATCCGATCAAATTATTCTGACATGTGCCTTATCCGGTTATATGATCCGGCTCTGATCCGACGACTTTATATGGGCCTAATAGAACTTCATTATCGAATATTTTATTTTTATAAAAAGAAATTCTGAAAATTTTAAAGTATTTCATATTTTTTATTTATAAATACACATACATAAAAATAATAATTATTATTTGATGAAGTACGTCACATTAACTTAATTTATATTAAAACAATAACTCTTTTCGTATGCATTATTTAATAATTTATTGTAGAATTTTACAACGTAAAATTGGATTTTGTAATTTATTTTTCTTTTTTCATGTAGTCATAATTTGTGACATATTTCCTTTGAATTTTAATTATTGATATATAAGGCGTAACTTATTAGAGTAAGATCAGGCAAATATCAGAACCATATAAGATTAAGGTGGGGAAAAAAGTCGAAGTTGGACGGAGCCAAATCCGGAGAGTATGGTGAGTGTGAAATAGATTCAAACTTCAGTTAATGAACAGGCTCTTCGTAACTATCGTGTACAGATTTTATATACAACATACTGCCTGATACTGTAATCTACTTTTTCTTTAGATATGCGAGATTAGCGATGCATTCCTGGGTGGTTCGCTGGTAGTTTTGTATTAAATTGTTCACCTTCTTTAAATGTTTTCCATTAGGGGCAGAAGTTGACTGTTTAATGCAAGATAGATATGTTCTCAATTTTATGCTTTATTTCTGCCAAATTTTAGTTTTTATACTTATTCGCTTTACCCCTATCAACACTGTGGCTACGTAAAATGTTTTTAAATGATGAAAAATATCTATAGGTTTTAAATTTTCTGCTGTTAAAAATTTGTGTACACGAGTCTATTTGGTAGGTCTTTGTTTTCATAATTCGTGATAGTGTAAATTCTTTTCAGCCATCCCTTTCAATATGGTAGAAAAACAGTACTTTTGGATAATCCAGTAATCATACTTGAACAAAATCTATTAAGAAAAATTCTCTTACAATTGTTTCGACAGATCTGTCATTATCAAAGAGTAATAATATTTGATGTATTTTACCGATAAATCCTTAAATACATTAATGTAATACTAATTATTGAATTAATTAGTACCCACTACAGGTTACCTAATATTAATGAGGAAAAATTAGTTACTGTTGACACGCCCTCACCGGGACTCGAACCCGGGATCTTTGGCTTTATGCGCTAAGGTGACATCTGCAGTGGGTACAAATTAATTCAATAATTAATATCGCATTAATGTATTTGAAATTTACCTCTACCAAACATTCTTCAAATACTTCATTATTAATGATAAACCCTTATGTTAATTCACTCTTCATAACGAAGTAACCAATCTTCATTCGTGAAATAATTTCATATGAAATGTGTATATCAAAAAAGCAACAAAATAAATAATCTCTGCCATTATTTTTTTTTAATTTCAACTCATAATAATTAAAAAAGAAATAATTTGCTAAACAGTTTTGTTGTCATTCATACTAATTCGTTAAAACGTAAAATCTTAACTCTTAATAAGGAACAAAGTTATTTGGCTATTTATTATACATTTCGTCAAGTTATCAATAATTGTATTGTTACGGGGGTTGTTCCGAAAGTAATGTGCAGTCGCTATTACTGTTCCTAGTTAAGAATCTGAATCTGTGGGGTCACTTCTATTTGGAGCGTATCCAGCGTGGGAAAACGTAGCCTCCGAAAGGGTTGCGTGAGATTGGGAAAGAGATCGAAGTTAGGTGGACTTAGATCTTATCAATACGATGGCGGGCGCGCATGTCACATTGTCTTATCTGTCGCTGCAATGCAATCCGTGAAGGCACAAACTTCAGACTCTCCAAATATGCACACGTTTCTAAATGGCCGAAATCCGATCAGACACACTTTTTTTAATTTTTTGAAGCCTTTGGCATCTCTAATTCACACGAAAACTGATAACATTAAAGTAAAACTCTGTTAGCAAAATGGCTGTTAAACTCTGAAGTATATATATATTTATTATTTTCATAATTTAAAAATATTTTTCAGCATCAGTGTTACACTTTGCAACTTTGTAACAGCAAATTCGAAGATTCAGGTAGTAAGTGACCAAGAGGATCTTCCTAGAATTTTACTATAATTGTAAATACATTGTCATAGTTCGTTGCCTAAGGCAGAGAAAGCTCGGTTGTCGATGGTCAAATGTAACCAGTTTTATTGTACACCCTCATCACCCCCAAAACCCTAATATAGTAACTTTTATCTTCAAGCAAGTCGGACGCTATCGGTCTCAGACAAAACACGCATTTCTATTAATTCATTTATTTTGAGGCTACTCCATACACTTTAATATTTTTAAGACAAATTTGTATTAATGGTATCGTTGTTGATGGTGCATAGCAATTAAATTTTGATCATCGCTATTCTCCAAATTCTACTTCTCTGGTTGGAATAGGTGAAGTGCTTTACACAAACATTTAACTGCTCTGCACCAGGACCAAGGTTAGGTTATGTGGGGACCAAGAGGTTAGGTTAGACTACTATATGCAGGATAGGACTGGGAGAGGTATCGATACTTGCTCGAGTATTGGCCATCAAGTTGCATGCGAATATCAAAGATATCGACGTGTCTAAAAGTATTGATATATTCAACCTGTTGTCGTTTAATGTTAAGTTTATTGTTATTTGTGTTTTCCTTGTATTTATAATTTAATAAACTATTGCTATAGTGAATATAAACTCTTTTGATCGTCGCTCTAAGAAAAATATAGACTAGGCAATTAATTTTTCGCGTAAAGTGATTACGTGTTTCTTAAGTGAAAATACTTAGCCGGCAACACTTATTCACATAACAACAATGGCTCTTCATTGCGTATAACGTGCCCTAGAGTGCACTGTACATTACTTTTGGGATAACCCTTGTAGCTTTTTGCAATTCTTTCGTCCAAAAACTCAAACCACTTTAAATTTATAGACTTTCAGAATTGAATTGTAATGTTAATATTTCGAATAATATGTTCAGCAAACGCTCATTTGGCACTAGAATTCAAAGCGACACAGCACACTTATTATGTTTAGTCTTCTTTTTCTGGTGAAAATCACAAACGTTTATTATTTCTCCAATGCAGACGAATTTTATAGAAGAGAAGCAGCTGCGGACAATATTTCTAGCGGAACTGTAAGAATAACTTCCATTGTTACTGTTCACACAGTTCCATGCGGACCAAGCAATTTGCTGAACTAGAAAAAAGTTCGTTTCGGTTCGCTAAGGATAATTTCTTTTCCGGTCTTAAAACCGCCACATACATGTGGAAGGATGTGTTGCGCTACGAAGCTAACCAAGTTTTAACTTTTTCCGTGTGTAGTACATGGAATACATAATTTATTTAATAGACGCTTTTAATATTGTTACGATTGTCAAGACTGTTACATTGTGAAATTGATTTATAATGATTTAAAGAAAAAAAAATTACAAATAATTAGATAATGATGGCTTATTCGTTAACAAAAGTTTTGAGGAACTGAAAAGGTAACTTCGATATTAACTTATTGAGAAATAAAACAAAGTAATGTTTGCACCTATTTATTAGTCTACTCAACAATTGTTTGGGTAGATACTACCGTTATAAAGAGTATTTACTTAATATTAATGTTTATAAAATGTGGCTTTTAATTTATACTTGCTACTTACCACCTATGCAGGAGGAGTGGGGAATGTATCGAGTCAAGTTCTGTTTGGTTGTTTACTAAATTTAATTTTACATCTTTGGCTTTCTTGATTTCTAAATTTTCTAGTAAAGTTAGTTTCTGCTTCTATTAATATGTGAAAGGAGTATTTTAGTGTGGTCTATAACTAAATTATGGTGGGAAGTTATACAATGGTTAGCAATTCCTGTTTTTTTGTTCTCTTTTATTTATACTGTATATATGCTCTTCTAGGCGTGTTTCTATTGCCCTTCCACTCTGTCCAACATGATTGACAAAATAATTGATATATACTGCTCTTTTCTCTTATATCTTTTTTGGGTTTATAGTTAACTAGGAGATTTTTTAGGTTTTTTGTATTTGTTTCTACTTACTGTATGTTGAATTTCTATAGTCTATTCTTTATTTTTAATGTTAAACTGTTAACTAAGTTTAGCGAACAATACATCCGTTGCTTTGTTTTTGTTTTCAGGCTGTTATTATATAATAACGTTGAAACTATTTTTTTTTTACTATTTATTATCTTATCTATTCGAAATTGATTTTGGAAATAATTATTTTAGGGGATTTTATATTGTAATTTATTAAATTTGTAATATTTATGAGATTTAAAGAGATTAATGTTGCTAGTTTGTAAGAAATTGGATGAAAAGTCTTTGCTTTATCTTTTGCTAGTATCTGTGTGAGAGTAGTTTTATGGTAGACTCCAAACTAATGTTACGGTTATGGTGTCTATTTGCAAGCGAACTGATAAATTTACTTACCACTACAATTTTTAAATGTTTAAATTATTTTTTTCTGCAAATGATCTTTTAGAGAAATTCAAAATTGATAAATAATCACAGTTAATTGTACAAATACCTAATTCTACAAAGAAAACAGTGTGTTTTAATTTTTCTTCTAATTTGTCTATAACGAATTTTTAATGAACTAAGAATTGGTTATGTCGAATTGTAATATCATAAAACAAGTTTGTTTCGTTGACTAACGTAGAAGATGGTTGAGATTTACGATATGTATCGCGGAAGTTTCGGTTCCATTAGAAGGGAGAAAAATATGAGCAAAAACAACACTCGCCTTCAGGATCGTTTACAAAATGTCACGTAGTTGTTCGAAGGACCCGACCGGGGAAGGTCTTACGACGGAAATAACGGCACTTATGTTCGAAAAAGTTTTTACAACATAACTTGTTCTTCTATCTCAATAGATAAAAAAAAAATTGGGTTGTTGAGTTACTTTGCGTAAAGAAGGTATCGGAAGATTTACTTTCTATAATTTATTGATAAGCATACATTGAAATTATTCTTTCGCGATAGTAACCTAATAAAAAATTAAATTAGGTAATTTAATCAGTGACTTTGGTAGTGGTTCGTGGAATTTTACTTTTCCAAACGTTTTGCCGATCCTTGCTGACGACATCTTCAGTGGTGACTGGGTCGTAACATCAGTCACCACTGAAAATGATGTCACCAAGAATTGGCGAAACGTTTGGAAAAGTAAAATTCCACGGACCACGGCCAAAAAGCCCGGAAGACAACACCGCATCGGTATCAAAATCACTGATTAAATTAACTAATTCAATTTTTTATTAGGTTACTATAGCGAAAGAATAATTTCAATGTAACACATGCTTATCAAGATAAAGATTCGTTCAACAACGAAATTTAAAAACTTTGCTTTTTTTGCGGTTTTTATTATGGAATCCACACCTAAGTAGTCCTTGGTCCATGCTACATTGCCTTATGAAAATCATTACCTTCCCTGTTGAGACTCATTGGAATAGGATAGCTTTAGAGGGTAGATGTGGTCTTGCTGAGGTTTCTGTATTTCAGACTGGTGAATTATTAAAACATTCCCAGAAAACTTACGCTACATAAAGAGAATAAAACATTAACTTTTCGTAGTGAGCGTTAAACTTTCATAACAACTAGGTACAGATTGTAATCGTTAAATTCAAGGAAATCTTAAATATGCAGTATGTAACAATTTAAAGCACCATTGGGCACTTACATGAATTAATTTCCGCCGTATCCGATGTTGTAATTTATACTTCTGTCACATACAATAGTGAAACCTAATATATAGGGTAAGCCATTTTAATCGATGGATCCTTAAAAACGCTGCCTATGAAAAAATGTTTCAGAAAAAATTGGTTCAGGATAAAGGGTTACCTTTCTATATCACTGAACTTCAAAATGAACCTTTAAGGCCATTAGAATATCATGATAATGTTTTTACATGGGAATCCTTAATTTTGATTATAGATTTAGAATGAATGGGAAATTTTAGATTTAAAATTGTATTTAGTAACTTCCACTCATCATGACCTTCGAAATCTCGGATTATGGCCAAACGCTTCAGACATAAGAAATTATTTTTCATTGAATATCTACTTATCATAGATCGTTGTTATTAAATATTGTAAAGGACGAGATATGTACATTAAAATCTTTATCAATAACGTTGCCCTTTACGCTAACGTTTAGAATTGTTTGAATGTGGAAGTCAGTGTTTTAAATTGAAGTTTTGCATGTACAGATTATCCACTTAGAACTTACTCGATATTACAACCAAATCCTTGAAGACATAACATTCTAAATTATGTTATAGGTCTTAAGATATTCCTATTAAAAAAATCGGTAGGTGTTGCATCTCCTTCTACCGTAACGTGCTTTCAAAACAATTTCGTACAATTAACATAGAAGATCGTTAACTAACTTAATTTAAAAACGTTTGAAATAAGATCAGATTGTTCTTTTGGCCGTCGAATTGGAGTTTAAAACAGAATTAAACATTCTCGCTTTCTGGAGTCAGAAAAAAAAACATTTTTTGCTGCATGTTTCAAGTAGTTTCTGACAAATCCCAAGACATTCCGCATTGTTTTGTTTTCCGCAAATTTATATAGTACCCAACTTCTTTTTTTATCCACATATACTGCTGCTGCAAGTTGAGAAAGCGATTGGATTTGATCTTCACACACAATGATGATCTTGGAAATTTATTAGGTTAATCGGATCGAGGTTTCTTATTAATGTCAAAGTCGCCATTTATCTGTCACTGCTTTCAGGATCATCTTCATTAAAAGCCTTTAACAACAACTTGTGACTTTCAGCGACGGTATTCTTTAGATAAAAAAAAATGAAATAAAGAAGCAAAGCATCCCACAAATATTGTCTATTAGTTGGTAAAACATTACACACCTTAACATATTTCAAAAAACGTTGCACCGAATCATTACTTGTAACGGAGAAACCATAGATGGCTACAACCCGGTCAACCAAGATGAACGCCAAAGCGGGATATTAATGTATTTTTGATAGGATGAGAAGGGTGTAGGCTACTATGAGCTTCTGGAGCCTGATCAGACTGTCACAGCTGCCCGTTATCAAGAACATTGGACCAGTTTGTTTCAAGCGCCGCAGGTCAAACAACCAGAATGTGCTGCAAGACACGACACAGTGATTTTATAGATCGATAATGTCTGGCCACCCGTTATTACAACAACAGTCAACACACACATGATAGACATTTGAATGAAAAACATTACCTCACCCTCATATCCTTAGATGTCGCTTCTAGTGACCATCTCTGTTTGGTTTGATACAACATTGTCTTTTAGAAAGGACCATTAACAATTATTACGACATTCACCGTCTCAGTTAATACACCGCTTCACAATAACCATAATTTTTTTATCGTGGAATCAATTTATTATCAAAAAAGTGGAAAACTATCGTGGCAAATGATGGACGACGGTTATAAGTATTTAGAGTCAGATCTATATTAGAATAATTCAAATATCCTTTTTGTAAGAGTTTGTACGATTATTTCTAACATAACCATTGATAGGTATTCGCACCGCAATTAATTCGTTGGTAACGATAGTCAATACTTAAAAAACGAATGTAAAAGCCGAGAATGCATCTACAGTAAATCTGTAAGAACAATTACTTACGCGATTTTTTCTCCATAAATTGTTAACGGGGCATGGGGGTATGTAACGGGCTTGAAACCAAAAAGTTGTGATCCCTTTTTTTCAGGAATTTTAAGTCTTAAAATGTTTTTGGATTCCGCAGGAACGGTAGGTTAGAGAGAAAAATTGTGAAGTAAATTGTAGAGACTGTTGTTCTCTCACGCAGTCTTTTTGCTACATACAATCTAAAGTGTAAAACGTAGAGGGTGCCAAAAATTATTTTTTCCGTCTTTTCACAGAAATGTTTTTTTGCGCTACAGTCTAAATAAAACAGTTGTAGAGCTAGGAAAACCTATAAAAGGAATAAAAACACTAAAAAAATTTGTATGCACTGTTACGGAGATATGCAGCACTGCTCAAGAATGAAAACGTTGCACTCATTGTTGCAACCGATGCTATTGTTATTGAATGCATTTTATTCTCAAGATTAATTGTTTTGGGCATGAAGCGCAAGGCTATTGTTAGCATTTTATTTTGAAGGAACGTGACCACACAAGGTCTTACGTGGAGTTGTGTTTTAAGAAAAAGAAAAAGTGAAAATTTTTAAAAATTCGTTTATATTTCTTAGTGTGATGTAATAATTGACATATTTGTAATGGAGAATTTCATGCACAAACGCCAGCGACGATTGACAGAATACTTATAGGTATCTTCTGAATCGCAGACTAATAAAGTAAATTTAACTTGAATCAACCTCAACACTGAACTGAAATTATTCAAAGAAATTTCATTGTGAATTTCAAAAAATTGTTAGTACTTATTGTAATCGTGAATTTAATATTTGAAAATATGCGGAAGAATATATATTCATTTATACGAGGGTGTATCTAATATAAATAGGATTGATTTTGTAAAAAATTCGAACTAAATTTAATTAGACATCGATACATGTACCATTTTTTTTCACAGTCTCCCTCCCTACAAATACATTTTTCCCATCGGATTGAGAGTTTGTTTATGCCATCATCATAGAAACTCTTCGGATGTTCTTGTAACCATTGGAGCACAAATGCTTCTACTGCGTTGTTCTCGTGGAAACGTTGGTCGCTAAACGCTTGATTTAGGGGCCTAAAAAGATGGATGTTACAAGGGGACAAGTCGAGGCTATATGGCGGATGTTCCAGCGTTTCCCAGCCTATTGAATACAATTTTTGCCTTGTAGCATAGGCCGTATGAGGCCTAGCGTTGTCATGCAAAAGAATGACACTTCTGACCGATTGCCTCTTCCTTTTCCTTTGAAATGACGATAAAATTGCGCATTAATCGTGCGTCAATCATGGAGAAAGTTAACGTCTGGCCGATGAAACACTGTTGCTATTACCTTTCCGACCAATAAGCGCATCTTTGCTTTCATTGGACCCTTCTCGCCGCTTTTTTTCCACTCCATACTCGTCTGTTTCGACTCGAGCGTGTAGTGGTGCTCCTCTGTTTTTTCATAGGTGACAATCCTTTTCAAAAATGCTTCACCTTCTTGCTAGAATCGATTGAAGTGTTGCTGCAAAATCTCCAATCGATGTTGCTTGTGACCCTCCGATAACAGTCGAGGAACCCATTTTTCAGGTCGTCTGTCACGATGCCATGGGCATTCCCGTAACTGATAATCAATTCATCAACGATTTCCTAGAGAGTAATGCGTCGATTATCCTCAATGAGATTTCGGGGATCGCCTCAATGTTGGTCCTTGGGCGGCAAGCATGGATCTCGTAACATCTCCGTAATTAAATAATATATCAGTCTCGTTTATATTTGATACACCCTCGTAGGATAATGAGAATTTATAGTCATTAGAATGGAGATTCGACGTGTAGTAAGGGACAATAACAATAGACCGGTACGATGATACATTCGTGCCATATTTTAAAAGCAGCGGATATTAGAAAATCAAGTCGCTGTATCTCCGTAGGAAGAAAAAAGCTGCATACGGGTTTTGTAGTTTTTTTCGGCTCTACAATTTTTATATATACATTAGTGCTGCCCTCTATTATTTACACTTTAGGTTGTAGCGCAGCCACAACCTGAGATAAATTGTAGAGGATATTGTTTTTTTCTCTACAATTTTTGGTTCACAAATTATTTTACACAACCATTCTCGCGGAAAAACAAATCCATAAAAATTTTGAGATTTCCAAGATTCCTCAACTTTCTGGCTTTTTGATTTTAAGCCCGTTACACCCTGTTAACGATTTATTAAAATTTACTATTGTACTTTCTAACAAACGTTGCTGAGAATTCTTTCGCGTTGCTGAAAGGTTTACTTACATGCGTTTATCAAGTATAGACGATCGTGTGCAACAAATTAATTTTGAATGGTCAACAGTTCGAAGATACATTTTCCATCGCCTGTTGGAAAAATAAGTGATCAAAAGGAAATCGTAACCGCCAATCCCTCAAAACGTTGTTACATGGGCAAATTAAAAATTCTGTCGAGGATCGTTCTATGCTTTTTTTTATTTTACGTTGTGGAGGGAATAAAAAGACAAACGTATAAGTAAAAAGTAATTAATTATGGCCACTCAATCATGTATAATTTTATTAAAAAAATCTTACAAAAACGAAAAGAAAAACGAACAGAGCATAAGAAATTGTTTGGATGAATAATTTTAATATACTTAAATGTCACATTCTTTAAAAAGTTCACCAGAATGTCTCGAGAGAATTTTTCCGTTCTTTTAGAAGTGTTTAGCTCTAAAATTGCTAAATAAAATACATACTTACGATAATCTGTAAATAAAATATGCATTTTCTTATTATTATTGATAAACGGGATATATATGTTACAGTTAAACACCGTTTTTTGTTAGAAATCGTTTTCCCTAGTTAAGACTAATTAATATTGAATGCCTTTGTTATAACTAGAACATACTCCTGTACACATTTGTATTTTAATTTTGAGCGTTACCTAGCTAATTTTAGCTAGATAAACTTGTTTGGGGAAAATGATTCATTTAAACGAAATAAACTTTTGATTGGGGTTAAAACCTAATCCAATCTAACCCAACCTTGAATCGATTTAATCTTCTGTAATATTCATCTGTCTTTTTCCAACTAATTCTGCTTCTTAAATTTCATCCATTACTTTATCGTATCGTTTTCAATTGTCATAAAATTGTAGTTATCTCTTTTCTGTAATATTATATTCAAAAATTCTTGTTTCTATCGCGTTCCTTGATTTAAATCTACCATGATCAATGAGTACGAGTATCGTATCGAGTTCCAACTGACCCATTTTGTGAAATCGCGTTTTGTCCAGTTAAAATTAGTTTTAACTGAAATTAATTTTTGGCCAGCAGTAAATTCTAGTTGTAACAAAGGCATCCAGTATAAACTAATTTTAACTAATAAAACCGTGTTCTTACTAAAAGCGGGTTTCCACTTTGTCATATAAATTGCAGAGACTTCAGATGTATGTATTTTTCTCGTTAGTTCGCATATGCCATTCTTGATCACTAACGTTTCTGTCCTCGCAAAAGGTGGAAATTAATTCTAATATCATTAAATTTCTAATAAGTTCTTATATTGATTTACAAAATACAAAAACACAATTCATAAAGAAAATTTAGTTCTTTGTCAACAATTTATATCAATTGCCAAATATTAACGAAACTTTGGGAAAAAGCAAGTCTACAGTCAGTGATGTAGGTGTTTATTAGTTGATGAAATAATGCACAGATATGCCACTAAATACTTAATTTAACATGAATTTAAGAACCGTAACCCCAAGGAGGGGGTGGTTCCGATGGACCGGCACTTGAAACAACAAAAAAAGGAAGGGAAACGTAAACATACAAAAATGCAACATTGCAAGTTATGTGTCGGTGCATCATCTACGTCCTGGAAATGAACCAATGGGTCAAAAAATTACTCTAAAAGAACATTTGAAAACAAAGAAAATATAATACAATAGGACTAAACGGCAATACCAAGAAGGGAAAAATATGACACATACAAAAACCATAAATTGCAAAAGAAAGGAACAGACAGCAAATGCACATGACAATACAAAAATTAAAAAAAATCGTAGAAGTAAAAAATGCATGACTAATAAGGCTAATATATTACAAAGACAAAAAATAAAAAGATGAATATATGCGAACAATAGGGGAGAAGGAAAAATAATAATCTTCTATTATTTGTTCCTTTATCTATTAGCTCGTTTATTTATTTATTTATTTTTAATTTTATTTTGCATAAAAATGATTGGTAAAATACATATAGAACATTTAGTAGTTGGTCAAATATTTATCGAAATTGTCAGATGTGTTTGGTGCTGATGAGATTTAATAATATCACAATCGCGCTCATTTCGATAAACTTTAGACCAAGAACTAACTGTTCTTTATTTATTGGGTTTGCGGAGCTATCAAGTAATATAAGCTGCGTCGAGGATTCAATTTGAAACGTCTTGTCAAACGTATGAAATACCAGAGTTAGCAGTGAACATCAATAGATGGCGACATACTGGCTGCAATACAATATTAAATCAATTCATTTGAATGTTTTATGTGAAGTATAAGAAAATGGAAATATATCGAAGGTATATTTTTATCCTTGAGTAACTGTGAAGGTATACTAATATAAGAAAACGAGAAAAAATCGTCGAAAACTTCACAAAGATTAAAAAAAAACATCTGAAATTTTGGACATTGGTTAAGGTGCCAAAAATAAGAAATTTTTGATTTTAAAAAGAAAGTATATTTGCACGAGTGTCTTACATTTCTTCCAGAATAGATGACCGTTACAGATTGAAAACAAACAAAACATTTTATGATCGAACACTTTTAAAACAGAACCGCCACCGTTTGCCTTTTGGCGATATTGACTCGGAAGAAACGCGATTGCCTTTTGTTTACAAGTTATCCGCAATCGCAGTGTCAATAACAGTTTCCGTATTTTCCGAGCAGTACTTTTCCACTTCGGTTATTCCGTTGACTTATCGTCATCTGTTTCCACTTGAAAATCTCAACCAACACGACGCTCCTCTAAATACACACTCTACGAACCCCGTTCTGTTCTTGGGGAGTAATTAAAAGAGCGAGATTTATCTTAAGAGATGCAACAGGTTATCGACTCACTTGTTTCTTGTTCGGTATAATTTCGTAACTCTATTCGAATGGATTTTACTCACAATTTTCTTCCCTTCAATATTTCAATATATGAAATTGGACTACATCTTTTGTACTCTCAAACTACAGATATCTTGTCCGTTGTTGATGTTGAAGCTCATTCATAATAATTAAAAACAAAACAATTAATATTATCAAGAACTTATTGTTTATTAAGGACAACGTACATTGTTTAAAAAAATTAACTTACTCTATCACAACTCCAGAGCATATAAAAACAAAGAACTTTAACAGCGTTATTATCGTAGAAAATAACTATGGATTTCCTTTCTTACTCTAGCGCTGCCTTATTGGCTGTTCTGTTCTTCCCTAGCCGTATTTTTACTACCAATCGGACCACGTTAGAGCGAGAAAGAGGATCCAGAATTACCAGTTGCTCGTGCTGGTGGGCGGGCAGTCCCTCCGACCTACACTGCAGTGCAAAGCTGCAGGGTAGGACGTAAGGCCCTCTTCAGGCTTTTTTCAGAAATCGTGGGAATGGGTGGGTGGTGTGGTTAGGGAGAAAAAGTTGAGATGGACGAAATAAATACAGAAGAGAAGTGAAAGATTATCTGTGGAATATTACTGCTTCAGCATTTGCCTAAGTGACCCAAGCAAACCACTGAAAAGTCGGACTAGAGCAGCCGGACACATATTCGAACCGGTGCGCCGCTCGATGTTATAGTATTAAATTCTGCATCCGCTATCGACTATAAATTGAAGTAATTTCGATTCACGACGAAATTTTATTAAACCTTTGGTAATAATGGATAAAAAATGAAATGTAATATGTTTGCAGATAGTTAAATGCAAAACTTTTTGAAGATAGTCAATTATTTATTTTACCACTATATTAAAAAAAATAATATTATTTTGATATCCAGATTAATATCTATTTATATAATTCGGAACTGTATTTTGTAAATCATGTTTGGTAATATATTTCTGTGTTCCACTAAAGCTACAGTCCTTTACGAAATAATTATTGTATGTTGGTGGCAATTTCTCAAGTTAAATTATCTTAATAAACCCCACAATGTGAATGTTAGATCTAAGTAATCTGCGTATGCCATTCAGAATGGTGGCGCAATAATTAAATTTTCAGAACGTTGCTAGGATCTTGTTTACTTTCCTCTTCATCACGTTATAATTATGAGTAATATATTAATGACTATATCTAGGTGAATTTTCTCGCCTATGGGGACGCATACTGGCATGTGTTTTATGTCAGAATACACCATTTGGGGATGATAGATAACGATGATTACATGCCGTTACTGTTATTAGATTATGTACAGGGTGTAACAGAGGAATATTAATCGCATGCCAGGCGACCCTCAACTTTTAATACAACATAACCTACGTCGTCGATTCAGTTGAACAATTATATATCTTAGTAAGACAGGGCCTTGTTTAACATGTCCAGCACTTAGTAGCACATATCAGTAGATGGCGGTAACTTCACTCTGTGTAATTATAAAACTAATAATCTTCATTAAAATACCCTTTAACGTGGGAGATATGAAAAACAGGAAATGTATTTTTGTTAGTTGGATCGACTTCACTGAGATAATGTAACCGTCGTAAGGTGAAATTATTATCACTATCATATGCATTTTTTAGCTTTTTTGCGTATTGTGCTGTAAAAGAGCACTCTGCTTACATCCGACAATGAAATTGAATTTCATTTGGAACGGAAACGGGTGCCTATAAATAATATCTATTTTGGGCTATTTTATATTAAATGTAATAAATTACCATTATCTTCAAAATAAATTAATATCTATATACGGAGTAAATACAATTTTGCAAACAATTCCTGTACTGTAATAGTCATTAGTTGGAATGACTATCGTTCTGGAGCAGAACTTTTATTTATTTTGAAGAGGGCATTATGATTCTGTGGAGTTCAATCCTCATTTAAATGTTACAATTATAAACTCTAATTACACAGGTCAACGGAATGAAGTATTGAAAATGAAAACCACAAAAGCGCAGTTATTTACAATATAATATTCGACACTGATGCTGTATCTGGTCTCGTAATTGCCACAGTACGTCCGTATTTTAAGAAATCCTTACCTCAAATTCCAAAAACTTCAATGTTTGACTATTTTGTGGCCATTAACTACTTAAAATAAAATGACCAAGGGAGTGATTTCAAGGTATCATTTTTCGCTGAATTGTAATATGACTTCATAATTGCCGCAGCACATCAAAATTTTGATATATTTTAATGCCAAAATCCAACTGTTGGTAGTTTGGTTTGTTTACTTTTGATATTAAAATTTCTACAAACTGCAAAGTACTAAAGCCTTTCTGGGGTCGAATTTGAGTTCGCCATCGAACTACATCGAAAATGATTACTTTCCAATTTTTTTTAACTATCTATAGTCGGGTTAAAAACAAAAAATACTATCAGAGTAACTATCGTCGATATATTTTTCAAAGACGAACCTAAATTACCCCTAAATACAGAAATTTCAAGTTACTCTAATCGCAAACCCAAAAATGACAAATTAGAGAGATTTGCATTTTGGAGTTACAATATTTCAAATTTTTGATGTGCTAGTAAAATTATGAGGCCAGATTCTAATTCAGCGACAAAAGATACCTCGAAAATGACTGACTTTTGGTTGTTTTGTTGTTTTATTTCATGTTGTAATTTTCTCAGAAATGCAAAAAATTGCATTTCTTTGGTTAGGATATCTCAAAATCTTGACGTGTTGATGCAATTCTGATGCTATATATGAACTCAAGTTGCAAATCACATCTAAAATAACTGCTCTTTGTTTTTCCTTTTCAATCCGTAATTTCGTTGACCTCTGTAATTTTTGACTATTAAAGAAACTAATACTTAACTGTCATAATAAGTTCATAAAATATAAATGAGACTAAATTATTGTAAGACCAGGCTTACATTTAATTATAGCAAATTCTATTCGTCACAACGCTTTGTACTCAATTCCTTAGCTCTCTGTGAGCGTTTGAAGCCACTTTGAATCTAAAACTTGATCCACAATTAGTTATCCTTTTTTGTGGTTTCAACTTTGTTATTGCCTTACCCACACTTAGAATTCTTAAAATAAATCGCTAACATTTTCTTGTCAAAGTTACACAATTGATAATGACTTGCGATTTACAATTATCTTACGTTCAACATTACAGTTTGTTTATCCGTTGATTTATTCTAGCGTTATTGTAGATATCACATCAAATAATAAATGACATGGAAAGTTTGTAGCGAACAAACTGAATAGCTTCGATAATAAAGGGTTAACAACAACAAGACTTGTTCGTGCGATTGTCACTTCGACGGTGACGGTTAACAACTAAAATTGTGACATGTCCCCCGGCGTTCGCATCATTTCATATTGGCTGTGAATTCCCGACGAGGCAGCATATTAACGTTGGTAAAAAAACTTTTTGCTTCGATACAAGCTCTCAATTAAACTCCGGCTCGACCCTTCCTGTTTAACAACAGCTCTTCCAATGAAACACGTATGCGGTGAGCTGACCGCAAATGTTGTACAGTTATCAGCAAAATTCAAGCAATTAATAAATCACTGAATATTTATAAGAACATAAGCTTTCACGGCCCGAATTCATAGTAGAATGATGATTCGGGCTTGTAGGCCGTGGTCGATTTGAACTTTTTCGTCCAGACGTTTCGTCAGCAACTGCGGCTGACATCCTCAGTGGCTGCTGCGTTGACTACGCGGGCGAAGATTATGCCTCGAAGTTTCGGCAGTCGCTGCTGAGGATGTCAGCCGCAGTTGCTGACGAAACGTCTGAACGAAACCGTTCAAATCAACCACGGCCTACAAGCCCGAACCATCATTCTACACTGAATATTTATTCGTTAGAAACTGAAACATTTGTAACGAAAAAATTTTCTCCTTGGAAAAACAAAAGAAAAACATAAGAAACTATAAGTTCTTTTTAACTGGGTCTAAAATTGTGTTTTACAGATGAAAACCGGGATTTTATATCAGGTGGCAAATGTCTAAAATGCGGTTCATTAGTGTCCCCACAATGCAAAGGTTGGGCGATCCGGCTGGTTATTCCTATTTAACTATAACTATTTCCTAAATAAACTATATTTCCTAAATTATCCCACCTCTGCACCCGCTGGTTTTTTAAACAAATTTATTAATTAATCGATTTAAAAGAAATGATTTTTCTTTTATAAGGTAATAAATTTTTATGATTTTTTGTATAGGCTTAATATACCGAATAACTGTTAAACAAACATTATCAAGTATTTGCAGTGTGTAATATATCAAAATATTCCAAATTAAAAATTTTTAAAAATGAAAGATATCCTATATATTAAGCTATCACCATTTTTTTAATATCCTTATCTACACCTTATAACATATGCAGTTCAAACAATTGATGGTGTAGGTATTGTAAAAATACATTTTAAGAAATAATAAAACGAATAAAACATTTGGTATATTTTTCACAGGTTTATTGACGGAACTCGACAATTGTTTTGACAGGAGTCTGTCATTATAAAGAGTGAGCAGAACTACTAAATATAAAAATGTGCGCAAACATTTTTTGAATTAGAACTAGATATAATAAAACAAATAGCTGTAAACAACGGCCTTGATACCAAAATCGTCGATAGTATCTTAAACCAAAAACTTAAAAATAAAACACCCCTACTAACTCTGTAACCCTCAAACTAATCTTTCCAATAAAGTATTTTGCTCCATACACTACGTTTAAAAAAACAGTCAAATTGTAAAATCACATCTCAAAAGATTAGGTATCACAGCCATTGTTTCCAATAAAAATACTATTAAAAAACTACTTGTCAATAATAAACCAAAATTTGATCCCCTAGATAATAGCGGCGTTTATAAAATTCAATCCAATGATTGTGATGCCGTGTACATTGGTCAATCAGGCAGATCCATGAACACTCGTAAAAAGAGCATTTAAAAAGTATTGTATTTCTAATAAACACAATATTAATGAAAATTTTCAAATACTACACATACAACCAAAAGGTAAGAAAGTAGCGTCTGTTGCTTAGAATCTTGAAAATTTAGAAATTAAAAAAGCTATGTACAACAAACATAACATTCTAAATTCTCAAATAGAAACATATTCAAACAAATCCTCTTTACTTTTGTTCAAACTAGGTAATTAAGAAATTTCCCCATCATTATTATTCACTATAAACATGTTTGCGCACATTTATATATTTAGTAATTCTACTTACTCTTGATAATGACGGACTCCTGTCGAAACAATTGTCGAGTTCTGTGAATAAACCTGTAAAAAATATACCAAGTGTTTTATTCGTTTTATTATTCCTTATAACATATTTTTTCGAAAAAATTGCAACAATGTTAAAATAATTAAATGCATTATGATTTGTAATTAAGGTTTGTAAAAAATGGAAATATAATAGACATAACGTTTACATCATTTTTGTACCATATTATAATTACTATATTTATAATTACCATATGTATCTAAACAAATTAGAATTACTTCTTTAGTAGCCCTCTGTAATTTCGATACCTCTTTAATTTTGTTAACACTTATCTGCCTTTGCGAAAATTTAAAGAAAATCACATTAAAGATCATAGTTTGGGGGTATTCGTTATATATGGGACGATTTTTATTAAATAGTGACAATATTGTTTCGGCTACTAGGCTATTATCAATGTGAAACAAAATTGTCAGTATTTAATAGAAATTGTGGAACATATACCAAGTGTTTTGTTTTTTCTTAATATTAAACATGTTCCACCAAGAACCAAGCCAGAATTATTCAGTTTCGTTAATATAATTTTTATGTTTTAAATTTTATTATTTAGATTATTTTGATAAATTACTCACTACGAATACTTGATATTTTTTTTCAATAGTTCTTTGTTATATTAAGCGAATAAAAAAATCATAAAAATTTGTTACGTTGTAAAAGAAAAATGTTTTTCTTTCAAAATTCTATTTATTATTTTTCTTGAAAAATCAGTGCAGGTAGAGACGCGATAACTTAGGGAATAGTTTCTGTTAGTAATGTGATGTAAGAGTAAAAATATCGACCTAAGTTTTCCAAAGGACAGTTGACCCATGTTTACCCTTCTGTAGTCTTTGTTTATTGATAAATAAATAAAAAATAATGAGAAATCTTCCAACTGTAAATAATAGGTACGACATTCGCTTGACTCTATCAGCTTGTTTTTGTTTTTCCACAAAAAATCTACGACACAAGTCGATCGTTTTAGATTATATCTAACTGTGACCTTTCACGCTGACAAACTTTTATTCTTCCCTCGAGTCAGCGTTTCGCTTCACTTTTTTATTTCATAAAATATCAAATTTAGACATTGTGCTTGTCAAATTTGTCAATATTAAATTTTTTACAAAATATGATACACTTTCTGCTTTGTAACTCCACTTTTGTATTTTTAACATTTTCGGTGCTAAATATATAACAAAGTATGTATTAATAAAAAGCTTCAAGTCCGTAACATAATTTATATTGAATTGTTCTCTCTTCATAGGAAAGTTTGAAAAAAGTACCATTCAAAATACGCGAAAATTTCTAGTAAAAGAGGCATTATAAAAATGCTGTTAGCATAAGCGTATGCAAATTTTTTGATGTGCACTGTATACTGTAGATGTCAGTACGTGCAAACGGTGAACATGTTAACGAACGAATGAATGTCAAATTGGGCACGAAATATCAGTTTTGTACTGTCAAACGTGTTACATCGTACGACAAATAAATGCAACAGGAACAGTTTTGTGTGTGCAAGTTAATGTTAAAAACGATGAAATGTATGACGTTAACTCAGCAGATGTTAGTGACCACCAGCACGTATGAGGTTTATGCTTCATTGGTAAGTTTTATACATTTACAAGAAAAGACAGATTACATTTTTTGATTAACATATTTAACACCTCTTTTCACTGACATTTAATCTGTTCTATCATTTGTTTATAGTTCTTCTTGATTCTGTATTCTGCTATCAAAAGAAAGGTTATGTTTCTCGAAAGTACGTTCAGCACTTCTTTTTTATCTAAAAGCTTAGGTTAGACGAAATAAAACATTTTCTTTTACCTACCAAGTCTTTAAGAAATTTAAAAGTATTTTTGTATCTAGTTACTTATTCATATTTAATGAACATGAATTTTCTTTCATATTATGTCTCTTCGAATTCCACATATTTATGAAGGTTTAGTGATGCCACGGCAATGTCTGAAATGCTTTGAATGTCTGAATTCTTTTTGTACCGATCTTTTTTGCATCCAATTTTTTACCATAAGAGTAGAGAGCATGTGAGATTGAAACTACATCTAGCCAATATATATGTGAAGAAGCTGAAAGGCAAGAAGTAAAGAAAGTAGTCCTTTGATGCTACTTTCCTTGTTGATGGTTTTGCATCTTTGTATTTTATTGCAAAAGCAAAACAACAGACAAATATATGCATATGTTACATCCTTTTAACTTGTTTCAAAATAAAATACCCAACTGATATAATTTATAGGTACTGCAGAATGTATTATTCTACGTTAACTGTACATAATAATAATTAATTCGTGAGTTTTCTCCGTATTAAAGGAAGAAGTGGCGTAAGGGTTAGCGTCTGTTGCTTAGAATCGTAAACTGTGAAGATTCTGTTTTATATTTTATACAATTTTTATCAAATATCTGTAAGTAAAATATGGTAGGCTCTATTAGCGTTACTTAACAATTACTGTTCAATCCAATAATAGATACATCAATGCAGTAACAACTGAAAAAATTCTTCAAATATTTCATGATTAACCTATAATAGAGTTTTTAATGTAGGATATAGCAGTTTGGAAGTATAGTATATACATATAAACAAAATTGAAGGGTCTGTTTGTAATATTAAAATAACCACATTTTACTAAATGCACATACATGCGCGGTAGATACACCAAAATATATTTTTTTTTGTCTGTCTGTCTGTTCTAATCTCTGAAACTGCTGGACCGATATTGACGGGACATTCACTAGCAGATAGCTAATGTAATAAGGAGTAACATAGGCTGCTTTTATTTTAGAAATGATTAATTATTATTACTAATAAATAGTTATAAATTTCTAAAAAAACAGTAGCCAAAGTTACCCCTTATTACACTAGCTATCTGCTAGTGAATGTCCCGTCAATATCGGTCCAGCCGTTTAGAGACTATCCGGAACAGACAGACAGACAAAAATTGTAAATGCGCCTCCCGCCCCCTAATATCACAAATGCTGCCTGTCGCGTGGGCTCAGAACGCGCGAACGGGCTATTGTTAATGGTTGTGTCTCAACGACTTCGTTTAAAATTTTAAAAATTACTTTTCTGTTAAATTCCACGCGGAGACGTAGTCGCGGGCACAGCTAGTGCATAATAAATTTGATTGTTGTGAATAGAACCTAAGTACTACCTATTTTCATTGAAAATTGATGATGGATGGATTTGCTCCATTGGAAATAATTCTGGCGGTTCCTCAATTTTATTTGATTCACCTTTCTTTTAACAGTAAAGAATGAGTTAGATTTTATTGTTGTTCTTAATTTTTAATTATTAATTAAGTATCAATTCAAAATCTTCACAATTACGTATATTCATTATTTATTTAATAACGTATACCTAATTTTTAATGAATTCAGTTCTTTGTGGTGTGGTGCTCAGTAGATGAAACATATTTAAATTTAAAAGAAAAAGAAAAATTGTATTGTACTTTTGAAACGTTTTAACATTTTTCTTTTTCTTTTAGTTTTTAAACGTTTATATTTTGGAATCAAGTACGTACGCATTTTGTTTAATTGTTGAACCGTTATAAATACTCGTAGTTACATATTGTAGTTCCTGTAGGTAATAATAGTCCACTTTCAAAGAAACGATTTGCGAAGTGAATGAAGTTGAACGCAGCAGGTTCAAGGATTTTAGAAAGCGTTTGGTTTTCTTATACATAACCAATCGGAATTGTAGCGACGATTTAGTAGTTGGATTGAAAGTGGGATCGATAACATCGTTCCCGGCCAACAACGCAACGGTGATAGGGCTGGGTGGGCGACGGCGGAGCAAGAAAACCGCGCCCTACCCTCAGTTATGCCCGTTTTCCACCCTTATCTTTCATCTTCACTTTTACTTTTGCACTTACATCGTTCTTGGCCAGCTAGCTGCCGTACCGGTGCTGCACCGCCTTGCTCTCGACGATGACGAGCTACGCCCGCGTCGCCCTCACCCCTTCTCTTGCCATCTTTGATTTAATGCATCATGTTTTTTACTTTGTACTGAGTTAAACGACTGTCATCATTTGAATTGTTCGTGAATGAACATGTAAAACGTCTAGCTAGCTCTTCTAGAAAAAATTGTATTTCGCTGCTATAACTTAAGTTTATGAATACAAATAACTTATATTATTAATGACTGTTGTGACAACGGAATTCGTTAAGATATTCCAAGACATGCGTTAAAAGGGAAATTCTTTATGGAAAAGGAGGCAGAAATATCGTTAAAGCAAATACAAATTTTGATAAAACATATATTATATGTACTTATCATCGTTGTTGATTGGGAGGAAGAAGTTTCGTTATTTATTGACAAATGTGTCGATGTATATAATTCCAGAATGAGATGAGAAATTACGGAAGTAACAGCGGCTGATTATAAATTCTTTATTGAAGGGTTTGAATAAATTGAGAAATTCAGCCTGAAAAGATAATTGTATTAATAATTAATATTAGAGTATTTATAATACATTCTGGTGCTTTTAATTTGCCGGTAAAATGAACCCTTAGGATTAAAAACATTTCCGTGTTATTATCGTATGTTAGATATATTTTGACGAATATCAGGTAACAATATATACGAGTAGAATACGAAATTTTCGTTTGTAGATTTAAATTTATCTCGATGAGACAAAAGCTTGTTTAGCGCACACTAAAAATAATCAGCCGTAACATGAAATTCGTTACGAGGAATTACCAACCTTCCACTTCAAATCCCTGGGCGGAACTCGAGCATCGTCCTCTCCCGTTCCTCACTTGATTGATCGTTATCGAGGTTCAATTAAATTAATGAGCCGAATTTTCCAAAGCCGTTCCTTTGTCTTCTTCACGTTCCCCGTGGTTCCTTTAAATCATTTGATCATTTCGTTCGGTCTCGGTGGCCATCCACGAATGGTTAGGAATAACAAAAGGGCAAGGGAAGTCTGATTTACTTACGACATACCTATAGTAGGTATAAATATATAATTGTAATTTCAAGTACACTCGTTATATAAAACTTTCAAGGAACAAGGGCGTTTTTTTTTGGCTTAATACTGGAAGTCGGAGTTCCGTGTATTGTTTTGCTCTGACACGCAACTTCATTCTCCCATGGGGGAGCACACGAAATTTATGTTGGAGTTGTGCAAATCAATTACTTCTTAATGGTATTTATTTACTATTTGGTAAATCAAAGAAAAAAAGGAACAGTATATGTTTCAACAAGATTTTTTATTCTTCACTAGACAATTGTTTCAACTAACAAGTCACTTTCAAGAGTACATTGGCAATACTATTGAAATTTGACTTGTTAGTTGAAACAATTGTGAGTGAATAATAAAAAATCTTGTTGAACATCTACTGCTCCTTTTTTTTTTGATTTCTCAAATAGTAAACATGTTTCAACACAACACCACCATAGTTAGTTTAGTCTTTAGTATTTATTTACTCTATTTGCAGTTATTCATACAAAGATATATTGTCCATAAATAAACTAAGAGACCCTTTGAAAAGTATATTGAAAGCTGAATTCTAATCTGGTAATTCTGATACCTCGACTGATTGATTTGAATGAATTTAATGATATGTTTCAACTGCTGAATTGATCTGATTCAATTTTTGTTGCGGCATTGTACATATAAAGACATTTTACACCCTTACAGCGGAGGCGTCAAGAGTGGCAGTTGATAGTGACCAAATGATATTTGGAATATCGGAGTTTTAAATATAGGCATGTTTACAATTTTTTCGAAGCGTAGTTGTCGCCGCATTGTTCGCTCTTAAAGGATTATGACATTTAAGGTTATAAATGATACCTTTAAGCAAGCACTGAATTTGTGACTATTTCGGTTAAATCGTCAATAAATGTTAATACCTAAAATTCCCAAATTAAGGTTTACTTAACGGAAACAAACAGCTAAATTTATCATGAATCTGAACATTTCGTATTATGAAAAACCCTAAAAAAATATGTACTTATTAACAGATTTTAATCATGATCAGAAATTACTGTTCTCTACTTAATAATCCATAATGAAAAATTGCCAACTCTAACAAGAGCGAAATCGCAGTTGCGATAAATTTCTGACCAAAAGCACAATAATTGTTACTGTTAAGCTTTACGTGAATTCGCGTATGTAGGCTGCGTTGTTGATTTAGCTGGACAAGTTTAAATACCTCTGTGAGTCCTTGTCTAGTTTGGTGTCTTCTGTAGTGGCTAAAATCCACTAGATGGCAGCAGTTGCCTCTATGTTGTTAAGAAGCGATTTTTTAAAATTCAATCCCTAAGGGGATGGTAAAGCTTATATTAAGAAAAGTTACCAAACATTTTTTAAAGTACTATTTTGAAGTTTTTTGTACTTATACTATTCGAATGTATATAAGTAATACAAAATACGTTAAGTGTTAGATTATCAAAAAGAAAACGTATCTAATGTTCATGAATCTGCATGAAAAGAAAAATACGAGACGCACGTAAAACTGCTGGAGATCATATATTTTTTATGTTGACACTAAATAACTTTCTTATTAAAGAAATAATTAAATGCGTTTTTTTAGTGTAGCCTCTTAATTTTTAAAATTAAGTTGCAAGATTTGAATACTTACACGATGCAAATAGCGGTCGATGAAGGGGAATTACTTCAAATATCAAGAAAATTTTAAGCGAAGGAAACATATCATTATTTTTAAACAACACTTAAAATGCTCTTTAATATTCATTATTATAAATAAAAAACACCTGTTTAAAAAGTACCGGCTCAAATGATGGAAATGACCTTCTATTTAACAAAGAATATTTAGTTCTTAGTGAAAAATTTATCGAAATTACCAGATGTGGATGGCGATTTCAATCTTATTAGATCTCATTAGCACGCCATAAGTAACTGATCAAAAAGAAGTTGTTCTGTAAATGGAAGTTAATTTAATATTGCATTATAAGCAGTATGTCTCTATATACAGGTGTGTACTACTATGGTATTTCACATGTTTGACACGGCCTTTCGAAGGCATTGACGTGACAAACTGAATCCACAACTCAGCTTATATCACGTGTCACAGTTAGCAGTAACTATCAGTAGATGGAGACATACTGCCTGTAATACGATGTTATATCTACCATTTACTAAATGTCAAGTTACGTCCAGCGATGCGGATACACAATGTAAAGGATGTAAAGTCGTTTAATCTGTCTAAAAACTATGATTTTGATGGTTCCCCAAATTGTTAAATTAAGTGGAACTAAAGAAATATATTTATACTCTGCTTGAGAAGCCCTTTTCATTGATACCCCGCAAGCATAGGTGGTGGTTCCCCTGTCAAATAAAGGGTTTTATAACTTTAAATACGTTTTTCGTCTTTGAGCCACGGATTTACATATTTATGTGAATCTTAAGTAGATATCTCATTTCGTTCAGAAGTTAGACGCCTGTAACATTCGGGCAGGGTTGCTACAACAATATAGGGTTCTGTTGGGCCCTTCGAACACGGTAAATTTGAAAAATTTGTAATACGAACACTTTTTTGCGGATACGCCAATGTTTCCTAGACTAATATCAAAATGTCTTTATCCGTGTAATATTAGGGGTTCTACACCTTAAATAAAAAAACAGAATCCATATATAATCACTCTCTTATGTCTGCCCGTTTGTCTGTTATAGAAGTTTTCTCGAAAAGTCGTGACATAGAAATTTCAAAACTGGCATAATGTTATAGGTATTGGTGACGTGCACACATTTCAACAGTCAATGATTATGGGGCGTATACCCTTTCGTCCAGGGAATTGTAAAATTTGATAGGTCAGTAAAATGTGTCTGCTTGAAAATGTACCATTTCAATAGATGTGGCGGTTGGTATATTATGAAACATTTTAAAAAATATGAAGGAAATAAAAATTGCTTTTAAATGTTTCACATTTGCTACAGCTGTTTCGACTTATTAGGTCTTTATCAACAGTAATTAGTTACTAACTGTACCTGTTTACAAGATGTCCTTAAATACTAGTCAATTGACGTCATCGGTCGATTGGAAATCCCTAGATATTCGTCAATTATATATATTCAGTTTTCTGCCTTTACTTTCTTTGTGTAAAATTTCAACATCATTACAATTTATACTGTGGTTATTTATAATGCAATGTGTACTTAAGCCGGTTGTTGTTTTGCCGTTTTTGATGTCTTTTTTATGTTCTTTAAGTCTCACATCTATGTTCCTACCTGTCTGACCAATATAAAAGGATTCACAATCATTACATTTTATTTTATATACTCCACTTTTCTTATTATTTTCCATTGTTTGTTTGTTATTTACTAATATTTTACCTAAGTTATATTTATTTACTGAAATAATTCTGATATCTAATTTATTTAAGTTTTTACATATATTGCTATTGACAGAGGAAATGAAATTTATACAATGGTATTTGTCGATATTAGTTGTTTTTACGTAAAATTCTTCTACTAGTAGTTTTTGTTTTTTGTTATTAATTATTTTATCTACAAGAGAACCTAACAAGTCTAAACAGCTGTAGAGTGCTATAATAAAGCAAATGTGAAACATTTAAAAGTAATTTTTATTTCCTTCATATGTACCATTTCGTCCACGCAGCTAATTATAGAAAAGTACCCTTTCGTCCGGAAGAAGTAAGTAAGCCATGTTTTCAAATTTGTTTCATGCAGAAGTACTTTATTTAGAAGTAATATTCGTAAGGATTTCAGAAATACGGTTTTTTATTTTTTTAAAAACATTTTAACCTGAAGAAGCTACAGTGTTAGCGAAACAATTGCTATTATTAGTAAATATTTTGTTATAGTGTGTAGTTTGTTTTTCTACTGTTTTGTAGAATTTATTTATAAAAAACATAGCTAACTCAAATGTGCAAAAAACTCCGTTCGCCTCCTGATTTTCTGGATTTCCAATGCTAAAATTCGATACTGTTAGGGGTTGTAGTTACAATGTCACATTTAACAGGAAGACTGCCCCTGTATTCACAGTGTACAAAAAAAGAAATGTGCTTTTGTATTATTTACTTACGACAGGCAAATTAAAACTATTTTAAGTATTACTTGGATATGAAATTCAAAACTAAGTTTAGTTGTTTTTTAAAGTTTATTAATTGTAATGATTGTGGTTTGACAATAAAACATTAATCTTGGATCTGAATTCGGTATATAATTCGAATAGGGAAAAATATAAAAACTACACTTACTTGAATTCAATGAATCGATTGTTTGTTGATAAAATTCTGTTACGGAAGTTTCATTACGCGAGCCCGACTGGCTCTTAATCGGTTTTGTGTTCATTCATATTAAAATTGAAATGAAAACTTCAAAATTGATTTACCTTACTTTTCGCCATTATACCAGGGAACCTCTACGGCCAAAATATACAAAAGAAATAATAAATAATACGTTTCGAGTTTGTCTGTCAGTTCTTGGGGATTACTCCATCCCGACAGACGACGTGTTCCGGAAATCCTGTTTCAAACAGAGCATGGTAGGTAGAGATTTTGTGTAGGGGCCTTTCTTTTCATTAAAAGCATTGGATTCAATTTCGAAGAAAGAGAACGTAATTGGCGCTTTCCATATTTTATACTTATATGGAAGAATGGATACATTATGTAGATGCTTTTGTTTTCAACTAAAAAGGGAAATAATAAGGCTACATTTACCGCTTAATGGACTTACATTAACGGTAATGCGAAAATTAATATTTACGAGAGTTATCACGTTGGTCCATATCTATGTATAGATAATATATTGTTGTATGCGAACTGCGTTAGTAGAGAATTTCGTCCCAAATGTTTCCCAGCAATAAATTCGGTTACTGATAACCACCCCATTCTGATTTCGTGACACCAATATAGTAAATAGAACAGTAAATAACTCCTTCACCTCTATCTCCTTCACAATCATTCCGGTGATTGAATCACTGATACCGCTGAATAGAGTGGTTTCCGGAATTCCCCTGATGAGGCGGAGTTTCTTATAGCTACCCTTAAAAGCAATTCCAAACGTGACGTTTGCTCCAAGACCGAACAAGCGTTTTCAAAACATTTTTGTGTTGCACGACTTTTTGCCATTCTTTTTCCATGGTTAATCTATCTCAAGTCGGGCTTATAAACTGATCCCTTACATGAACAGGAATCTGTTTTTTTTTATTGAAATTTAAAATAGTGGTTATACATACTTTGGTTATTGAGGATGAAAGTTTTGGCAAAAGAAACAGGTTTTTTAGAAGATTTAGAACATAATTGTAAAAGTGACAGAAATGTTGAAGGGCAGCCCTAAGCCTATAGAAATTTGGGAACGAATTTCGGTTTTTTACAAACGTGTAATAATTTCAATAAAAAAAGAAAATAATACAAACAACAACGTTTTTCTATATATTTTGTGAACCTCGACAAATTTGTTTCGGTCCTTTTCGGACATTTACACGACTATACAGATGATTACTAAAATTTTAAATTGTGCGATAGTATTTATATTACTACAAATTATAAAAGAAATAAGGTTTCTAACGCGTGCAATGTTAACCGGCGAAATGCTGGTGCGCGGACGACGAGGATGATTTATATTTTCGACACGATTACGCCCATCGTTAAATTCTTTGCACCAAACTTTTACATGTGGCCACGAAAGCGTTTCATTTCAGAATTGTGAATTGTGCTTGCAATTTGCGCATATTTTCAGCTAGTTTCACGTTTTCACGTGTAAGAAACCTAATAATAATTCGTTGCGCAATGCTGATATGCACCTCTTTCTCACTCATTGTGATAGTTATTAACCAAGCGAACGCAGCAATACGAGGCGTCGTTTCCGTGCCATCTAACGCCCGGATGCGCCTTGATCAACTATCCGGCTCATAATTTAAAAAGACTCGTTTATATTTGATCCACCCTCGTAAACGTGATAAGACACGTAAACCAAATTAATAAGAATAAGAATAGGTTTTTGGTCAAGTAATTTATCAGCACGCCATAGGCAGTTTCGATAAATTACTGACCAAATCGCTGGAGCTCGGTGTAAAGCGGATTTAAAAGCAGGTAGATGACAACGTACTGCGTATCAACGTTTTATTTAAATTCGCTTTACACTGAGCTCCAGTGGTTGGGTCAGTAATTCATTGAATCTTCCAATGGCTTGCTGATGATATCTAATAAGATCGAAATCGCGATCCACGTCTGGTAGTACCGATAAATTACTTGACCAATAACCTATTTTTGTTCTTATTTCTGCTTTTTAGTGTTATGGGTGTGAATTTTTTGAGTCGATTTCAAACATTTTGATAATATTAAAACAAAGCATTGGGAAGTTCAATTTCAAGATGTACCGAACAGACAAACAATCAAACAAACAGACAAGAAGCTTTTTTAAAATTTGAAGTTTCTAGCACATCGGGATGTTAGCTGATATCAATTTCAAAATTTGTACCAAACAGACAACCAGACAAGAAAGAAAATATATAAAATAAAAAGAAGATAAAGTGAACGTTTTCGATGGTATCATCATCTTAAATTTACATATTTTTCGTTGAAACTTGTTGATCGTTATTTAATGTCTAAATGTCCCGATTGGTCGATCCATTTTTGAACCAGTTTCGACTGTGATGACATTAACGGAAGTTTTTTATGAAGTCTTGATTTTGTTAATTGTTTTAATTGAAGCAATTGCGTCATCGCCAACGGCTCTAATTAAAAAGCATATTTCGAATCTTATTATTATCGCGATTGAAACGATTGAAGTACTAAATGTTGTTCTGTGACAAGAATTTAATTAAAACGCGACACGTTTACGGACGAATAATAGCGAATTTTAATGTTTATGAATATTCTATTCCAATTAACGTTGCTTATATAGTCCGGCTAATAAAAAAAGTACTGACTCTAAAAATATTCAAATTCAAAATAATGAAACTGGTATGTTAATAAATGGAGGTGCATGGACAATAAAAAATAATGAAATAAGAGGATCGATGATAGTAACTCTATGAAACGACTAATGTATTTTAAGAACTAGAAATAAAAACAGAATTAAATTAAAACTGCAATTCTTCTAGCGAGTAACGAGCAGATTATATAGAGAGCACTCAACAAATACTAAAGTCCGTGTTTGTTTCACAGGAGGTAGCGAATGAGCCGAGATAAATAAATATTAAAAAATAGGCTAAATGTGATGTTCACGAATCAAGAATATAAATAAATGATAATTCCAATGTCACAACAGAATATTTTATTGTAATACAGGGACGGCTGCTGCAGAGCTGCAAAACTGTTAAAAAATAGAAATTTATATATATTTGAAACCTAATTAGTATAATAATTTACTTATCTACATCGCATCCGAAGCTGATGTACTTGTTGAAAATTGCTATTTACCGGCTGTCCTAGAAGGAGTAGTAAGCCAAATGTATTCTCTAAAGCTTTGGTTGAGCATGTCGCTGTATACTTAACTGGGCCAACAGGCGGGTTATGTGCACCACTGGAACGGTATCCGCTGCTTTCAGCACCCAAATTTAATTCATTTGAAGTAACGGATTTGGATGGGGTACAACCGATGTAGAGAAGCAATATACGAGGGGGGACCCAAAACTAACGGAAATTGGGCTGCGATGGCGAGAGAGAGTGGGGAAATTAATTGTTCGACCAGGTATCCGTCAGGGACACGTCTCCTGCGTTATTGTGCGAAGCGGAATTTTGGGAGTGCATTGGTTCATCCGTGGGATTTTTTTTAAAGTGAAACAACTTTTGCTATTTCACCGAAAATATTATGGCCGATTGTCGAGAGCAACGCGCGGCTGTGAAATTTTGCTTTATGTTGGGGAAATTGGCTGCGGAAACTATTTTAATCCTTAGGACTGCTTATAGGGATGCTGCCCTAAGTAAAACAAGAGTCTACAGGTGGTTTTCACGTTTTAAAAATAGAGAAGTGACAATTGAAAACCAGCCCCGTCCAGGACGCCCCGCAACGTCAAGAAGTTACGAATGTTTTGAGCTTCAAAATCAGCTCAAAGAGGACCCTGAATTTTTTCCAAGATGAATACTGGTGATGAATCGTGGTGTTATGGATACGACCCCGAAATAAAGCAGCATTCAAGCTCGTGGCTCTCCTCGTCCCAAAAAAGATCGTCAAGTGAAGTCAAACATCAAGACAATGTTCATTTGTTTCTTCGATTGCAGAGGTGTTGTGCACGAGGAGTTCATTCCCCCGGGGTAAACTGTTAACCAGAATTTCTACTTGGAGGTTTTGAAAAGATTGAGGGAGAATATCCAGAAGAAAAGGGCAGACCTTTGACGCACAAGCGACTGGTTCTTCTATGATGGCAACGCGCCGGCCCACACCGCTTTCTCCGTAAAGCAATTTTTTCCAAAAAAGACATGATACCAGTTGTCCACCCCCACCCCCCTACTTACTGGATCTGACCCCCGGTGATTTCTTTTTGTTTCCCAGACTTATAATGGACATGAGAGGAAAGGGTTTTGCCACTGTGCAGTAAGTAAAACAAAAATCACTGGAAGGCCTAAAAAACATTCTGATAAGTAAATTTAAACAATGTTTTGAATAATGGAAGGAGCGTTTGCAAGAGATACGTTGTGATCAAGGGAGAATACTTTGAAAGTGATCAAAATTCCCGTTCTTTGTTTGATCCCCCCTCGTACTCCACATCTGTGCAAGGCAAACGAAATAGTTTAGGTGGCAATAGCAGTTCGTTTATGTTGATAATGCATGTGAGGCGTAATCTTTTACGTATGTGTTAGTAGCTCCGTGTGTAATAGTTGCTTTATGTTATTGATTTTATTCATCTCGATACAGCTGTAGTTAATGTCATTATATCAACACCTGTGGTCTGTGTAGACTGTAGAGAGTGAAATCTAGAAGGGTTGTATGTTGTATGTATTGATGTTTAGTGCTGTTAGTCGCGTCGAGTGCAAATATCTAATGGTGTGTGATTGGTTAAGGTGAAAAGTTACTAACCGGGAACACGTACTAATGTGCTAATAAGAGAATGTGTAAGCTTAAGAAATCTTTGTTATAACGTAGCATGTTTATAGTTGTAAGGTTTGATTGTATTGCTATTTGGATCGATGCAATAGTGACAGTCTGACAATGGATTTGGTTTATAGTTTGCTTTATGTGAGGAAATTTTTCATTCAATTTGCTCATATGAAGAAAAAATTGATTTAAAAAATAAAAGTTGGCCGTTGATCCAATATTATTATCGTGACTGTAGGTTTTATCTATGGAGAAACGTATAAGCACCAAATTACGAGGGTGTATCAAATATAAACGGGACTGATTTTTTTTAAATTACGGAGAGGTCGGAGACCTGGTAGCAGTAGATGCGAAGATGAGTTTTTTTTTCAAAAATGTTTGGACGAACTAATACCTTACTAAAACATTAAAAACATGTCGACAAATTAAAATAAATTAAATACCATCAATTATTTTTGAAGATAACCGCGATAAAAGTAAATGCGGCAAACGGAATAATTTAAAAGAAAATGGAATAACTCAAAAACCGTTTAGAATAAAGGTAGGGTTGTATTATCAAACGTACCCTTATTTCTGATGGGGAATCCAGAAAGTTCCATTTAAAATAACAAAGATGAAGTCAACTTCCGGTATAACCGGAAGTGATAGAAATTTGAAAATATTTTAAAATGGTAGGCCTTCTGTGAAAACTCATTCAACCAAAATTTCAAAACGATATTTCAATTCAGTCCGAAGATAGTCTAGGGGTAAGGCTGATAACGTACACCCTGTATATTTAAACTATTTATTATTAAACAGTTACTTGTAATAATATATTTTGCTATAAATCGTGATTACAATTAATATACATTTTTTTAATCTGGTATAGTGAAGAGATAATTGCTTACAGTAAAAATTTACTTGAAATGTTTTGTTATACCACTTGATGCTAAAAATATCATGTCTTCGCGCACATTTCAACATTTCTTCGTTGACAAATATGGATTTTAAATCGTAGATGGAAAATAAATTCCAGTTAAATTCTTTAGACTTTTTCCATTAGTAATTATAAGGTTATTTTGGTGAAGAGACCCATTTAGAATCCGAAATAATAAATTCAACGCTCAGGGCGCAATTCTTACCACTCGTCATTGTGAAATTGCCCAAACTTTTTCGTCGTTCTAACCGTTCTATTTGAAGAGAATCCGGTTAATGTTGGAGAAAAATTAATCTCTTTGTTCTCCTTCTTGCCTGCGGCACTTTTATTTGCTACGGTCTTCGTATGAAAAAAAGAAAATAATCCAATACTAATGAGAAGATGAATGAAAATGGACGAACACAAAGTCTTGCCTTGTCAAAAACAGCCCGGGAGGTATTATCGTTTATTATACGAACAGAGGAAAAACAGAACATATAGAGTCCTGATATGTTAGTGTCTACATCCGTCAACGAGAGTTCTTCTAAAGAAGCAAAAACCATCGTCGTCATTTCAATCGATTTTTCGATTGATACGATTAGTTTTATTTCGAGATGCTGAAGCATCAATTGTTATCTACCTGTCTAACCATTTTTTTGTGATACTTAGAAAAAATATAAGTTGTTTTATAAAAAGTACGCGGAATTTTTAAATTTCCCGGGTTGTGTAAGTCCTGTCGTCACTCACCGTCTATTGTGTAGGTATATCAGGAGCGGATTCAGAAGTCAGAAGTGGGGGCTATGGTGAAAGGAGGATATAAAAACATCTAAAAAACAGATCTTTCACCAAATCTGAATCTTCTTCATTCTTCCGTCTACAATATTAAGCTACAGTTTTAAATTTAAATACATTATTGCGATATTAAGTTTTTCCCTCGTTAATTTGAGATAATCTGTAGTAAGTACAAATTAATTCAAAAATTAATAACACATTAATGTATATATTTAATGCGAATAAAAACTTTAACTTTATTTTTTATTAAATTGAAAGTATTTGCCGTTATCCCTTGGTGAAACATTCTTATATACATAAATTGAAAATAAAAACCCTTGGAGCTTTTTTATTTAAATATATACTCAATACCTATTTTGCCTTTGTAGGGCATCTTTTTTATTTAAATAAAAAAGCAAAATAGTTCAAGAGTTTTTTCATTTCAATTTATGTTTATTTTTTAATTCAACAGAAATAAATAATTAAATGTAGTCAAATCTTGGGGGAGGGGGTCGCTCCTATTGTTCGCTCCTTCGAATTCATATTGGATGATTAATCTGTTTGAAATGCTATATACGAGGGCAGTTCAATAAGTGCCCGTGTTAGAAATGAAGATAATATTGTTTCAAAAACGCGAGCCATTTCTTCGTCTTAGGGAACAAGAAGTCGCAGGGAGCTAGATCGGGTGTATAAGGGAGGTGCGGCAACAACTCATAACGCAATTCATGCAGTTTGACGGTAACAACTCCGGATTAATGTGCTGGTGGGTTATCGTGGTGGAAAAGCACCTCCTTTTTCATCAAATGCGGCCGTGTTTCCTTTAATTTTTTGTCGAAGCGGTCCAATAACTCACTGTAGTAATGTCCAGTGATCGTTCTTCCTTTTTCTAAAAAATCCATGAGGATAACGTCCTTCGCATCCCAAACAATCGTCTCCATGGTCTTTTCAACCGATGGGACCGTCTTCGGCTTCTTTGGAGCAGATTCGCCGGGAAAAATCCATTGTTTAAATCAACGGTGACAACTCGAAGCAAAAAATCTTTCGGATCTCGCTTAAATTGCTCCAAAGACTGTTTCGAAGTTAACAGCCTCATCCGCTTGTTGACCACCGTGAGCAATCGCGTCAACCATCGAGCCAACAATTTTCTCATCGCCAACTTATCATGTAAAATATAAATTGCCATTCCGGCGTTTGCTACTTTCCGCACTTTCGTTCGTCGATCAGCGAGAATCATGTCGTGTACTTTTTCAATTATTTCCTCAGTAACCACGTCTGCCGGGCGTCCTGGTCGCTCCTCATCAAAAATGGATGTTCTTCCACGTTTAAATTCGTTGAACCAATATCTAACTGCGGTCATAGATAGCGAAGTGTCCCCATAAACAGCATCCAACTTTGCTTATATCTCCTCGCATTTTTTCCCATCAAAAACAAAAAGCGAATTACCGAATGATCTTTATCTGCTCTTTTTCCATTTAAGCGAAAATCACGAAATACTTCTCACTCGAATGACTGCCAAATCCAAACTAACCTATCAATCAGATTGAAAATTGTTTTGCCGTCGTTTTATAGATGATAACACCAACTTCCCTCAGGAACGTCCTTTGTCTTCAAACCCGGGTACTTATTGAACCGCCCTCGTAAATAAAACGGGTGTTTACAAGTGGTACAAATGTTTCTAAGAACCCCGTGAAAATAAAGATAAGAAACGCCCTGAGCTTCCTAGCCCATCAACAATTAATGACAACGTCAAAAAATGAAGAAAATGATTAAAGACAACTGCCGAATCACGATGAGAACAGTTGTTGATGATGTTAGCTCATCTCAAATAATATATTCGGATGTGTTAGGAATGAAAAGTGAGGCTGCAAATTTTTTAACGGAATTGTGTACCAAAAGTTCCTGCCATCAGGTAGAACGGTCAATAGGAAGTATTATTATTATTATTTTACTTATGGTTGTTCACATTTATTAATTTATTGAAACAAGGAATAAATATGCACATATTTTTATGTAGTTAAACTACATCAAAATCTACATGGAGATAAGGTCTGTGCGCAGGTCAAGCATTAAATTAAATATGATAAATATTACAAATTTAATAAATTACAATAAAAAATTAACAGAAAATAAACTAGTATTTATTGGCGGATATATATGCTGATACGAAATCTTCTATTTTTGTTTAGGAAAAGGTCAGATTCCTTGATCATCGCTTTAGCTTCTTCTTCTTCTGTTAGTTTATCACCTAAAGTGGTCATGGCAATGAATGTTGTTTTATTACGTTTCATCAGCATACACACTATATTAACATCTTCATTACCAAGGTAGTGGCCCAATAATCGGATCACAACTACCACCTACTTTCAGGTTATTTCACCGTCACCATCTTTATCAAGGAGCAAGAACACTTCGTGCATTTCCGCTATTTATTCTTCTGTTATTTTTTTCTCATGTAATCCATGTTTTAAATTAAATACGAATAATTTTGAGAATGTCTTGATTAAATTTCCACTAAAATTTTAAGTAAATTGGTTTTTTCCAAATTTACTCACACTTCGCTGCTTGCTGTTTGTTTGTTTTTTTCCCAAAAACCAATCCTGTTATAATGCTTCAACCGAATTGTGAGTATTCCCCGAACGAAGTACCCGTGACTTCTTCGTATTCCAGAAATTGAAAAGTACCGTGAAAAGACGACGTTTTACAAACATCGAAGAGATGAAAACAGAATCGCTGAGGGGGCTAAACAGCATGCCGAACATTGAATTCGAAAAGTGCTTTGAAAATTCGAAAGCGCTAACATAAGTCCATTAAATGTGATACTTTAAAGGGGACAAAATTAATATCGATGAATAAACAAGGATTTGTAGAGAAAACTAAAATTCCCCATATTTTTTAATAAAAATTAGGTCGCTGCTCGTTTAGTTATTTACTTTCCGCTTTTTACGAACTTATCATAAAACCATAATAGTGCACCATATATACATTCCAATGTATAAATAAACTCAAGAAGTTGATTTTTTGCCAAAATAAAAATAATATTTGGTGATAAATTTCAGTTTTATGGCATACCTTCTTACTGTAAATTAAATTTTTAAGTGTCCATATAAGCAACGCTGCATTAATATACAGAAAAGTAATAGGTGCTTATACAGTATTAAAATCGAGAGCTTCAAATCTCTCGAATGTAAGAAATTCTCCCTTATTTTTTTTGATGATTCACTCGAAATTCATCAGTAAATATAAGACAAAATCTGCATGGGTATAAGTATTGGTAGAACGGATTGTGTTTATTTTTTCTCAATTTTTATGAAATTGCATGATTAAACTAAATAAATAAAATAAAAAATACAGAAACTTTCATAATATTATTTAGCAGAACTCGAAAAACTGGTTACGGCCGATACTGCCAATAACGAGAGTAAATGTAAAGTCTCTATCAGTTGCTATTTATGACAAGGGTTTTGGTTCGTGGTGCCTGCTTGGTGGGACTCGTTCCAAATGTGGGATCTTTGAGCCTTAATATTTAGACGAATAAGAATTTTAATGCCTTCTTTTTTTTAAAGGATTACAATTTGTGTAGAAGTAGAGGGGAGTTATGTTACCACTTCCAATCTGTTTGGTTGTTAACCAAATTATTCTTATTTGATAAAGCTTTTTCAATTTTCAGGTTCTCTATAAACGCGACATTTTTCTAGACTTTGATATGTTCGTATGTAAAATTTTGAAATTATTTACATTAAATTTTCAAAAAACTGGCATCTACCATAGTTTTTATAATTCATAAAAGGTCACGCCAACCATATAGGTTAGTCAGTTAGGGCAATATCAAAACGAATTTCCGAGCATTTTTACGCGATAAAAAATAAAAACAGTAATTCGAGTGGCATGGCAGACCACTACATAAAATTTTAGTACAAATTTAATCTGAATAATTTCAAAATTTTACATACGAACATATCAAAATCTAGAAAAATGTCGCGTTTAGAGAACTTGGAAATTAAAAAACCTTTATCAAATAAAAATAATTTGAATAAGAACAAAACAGAATTGGTAATATAATAAAATTAGTAATAAAACACTTGGAGAGTTTCACATATTTATTTACTTTGCTCTATATGTATTTTGCCGTGTTACGGCATCCTCAGGAGCTTATATTATTTATATTACGTACATACTTACTTTAGGGGTGGGGTTGTTTAAACTAAATCTGGACTTAACAGAGGGTTGTTACCAAAGTCTATTTGGTCGTTTGCTAGTTATTTGTTAATGGAAATAAGAAAAGCTACAAAATGTAATAAAAAATTAGCAAACGACCAAATAGACTTTGGTAACAACCCTCTGTTAAGTCCAGATTTAGTTTAAACAACCCCACCCCTAAAGTAAGTATGTACGTAATATAAATAATATAAGCTCCTGAGGATGCCGTAACACGGCAAAATACATATAGAGCAAAGTAAATAAATATGTGAAACTCTCCAAGTGTTTCATTACTAATTTTATTATATTCATAATCATGTTTCACCAAGAGTTAACGGCAAATACTTTTAAAAAATTGGTAACTTATAATACCTCTCTACTTTTTTATAAATTGCAACCCTTATTATAAATAGTAACTGATGAATCTAGACTTTAATAATCTTTGTACATTTACTTTCGTTAATCGGCCGAAACAAATTTATCAAGTTCGATTAAATAATATTGTGAAACTTTCTGTTATTTATTTTATTTGTTTGGTTTGATGTTAATATTAACAAAAAGCATAAATAATGTCTAAAATACGTCTATGGTATAGTGATCCTTTTTGCTTTTCGTATCCTTGCGGAACAAAACAATTTCGTTTCGTTAGAAAATAGGAAACGTACTTACTGACAGAATGATAAAATTATCGCGGTTGGTAGAAAAGTTCTCGGTTCTGGAAACATTAATTTCTATTATCCTCAGGAGGGAATATTTAAGATAGCTGCAGTCATTATTAACGTTCGCCGATGTGTAGTGTGTACTTCGTAAATAACGAACGTGAAGTTTAAACTAGTAATTGTGTTTGTTTTAGAAAGTTTATTGGTTGCAATTCCAATTATTGGAAAGAAACTTCCAGTTGTGCACCGCATGAACGAAACTTTGCTAAATTAAAGTCAAGTCGATTTCAACAGGTCATGATTTTACTCCGGGTCAAATTGCGTTTGCTCATAAAAGTTCCTTAAATGTAATAGCCGTTTCCAAACGAAAATTAAATATATCCGTCTGGAAAGGACTGTTTATTATATAATTTTAGTTACCGATACATTTTAGTATCTCAGAAAAAAAATAATTTTTGATTTTAAAATACACATATTAATTTAATCAATTGAAGACATGTTTAGATTGTTTTATATTTATAAATTTTACAGATTCAACATAAATTAATATTAATAGAATCAAAGCTCGGTTTTTTATGAAACATTTTATAAAATAATAATAAGCAAATGAAATTGCAAATAAATGTCTCAAACAGTTTATATTCGAAACTCTACAAATGTTTCGGCTTATTAAGCCTTGTTCACGAGTAGACAAATGCAATACTAAATTTTAATGTTACAGTTTAAAATATTTATACCTGGAACAGGGGTGTTCAATCATTGTTTGTTGGAAAACCCAAGTAATAATGGATAACAGGGTATTTCTTAAATTCCAGTTGGTCATTTGCAATATTTTGTTTAAGTTTTATAGATTTTTTAATTTCAAATTGTTCAAGTAATTTTAACCTTTTTCTTTTGTTTTCTATACAATGGTTGCTCATTCTTGCTTTAGATTTTTTATTATTGATATCTTTTACATGTTCTTTCATTCTGCATTCTAAATTTCTTCCTGTTTGTCCTAAGTAAATTTTTACATAACAGTTTATACGCACCACTCTTTTTTAAATGACTATTGATTTTATTAACTGAAATTGTTTTTATATCTATTTTTTTTTCAATTCATTGCAAATTTTATCAGACAATTTTGGGACATTATTTATGAATTTATATTTTTTATCAGTTTCTGTTTTTACTGTATAAAATTCTTTATTCAACAATTTTTGTTTTTTATTTCTAATAAGTCTCTCTACCAAATTAATTTTATGCCCGTTATTATGAGCAATTTGTTTTATTAAATTCAATTATTTATCATAAGTTTCTTTATTTAAGGGATAAGATAGTAATCTGTGAATATGTAGAGTTTCTAATATAAATTGTTTGAGACATTTATTTGTAATTTAATTTGTTTATTATTACAAAATAAATAATAAAAATCGTCAGTAAACTTCACAAACATTTATTTTAAACATATACAAATGTACATTTCAACCACAAAGTGATCATCTTCAGTGTACTAATTATACTAACAGGTAAACAAATTCAATTTACTTTTATAGGTTCTTCGACTCGATTGATAAACAAAAATTTAAAAAAGAGATAAAAGAATCAACTACTTTAATGAATATCAAAGAAAATAAGATCAGAAAAAAGTTTATATATCTTTAAAATTTTACCGATATAGTCAAACATATAACCAATGATTTAAATATACAAGCAGTTCTCTCAAGCAACAAAAATAAATTACGTAATATTTTGGAAAATCCAAAACACTAAAGACGACTTCAAAAACAAAGCAGAAATATATAAAATCAGCTGTAACAATTGATTATGATAACAATGATAGTCTACATATTTCAGAAAAAAAATACATTTGAATTTATTAGAAGCCATGGAAATAAATAAACATAAGTTAAATTATTAAATAAACAAGTAGATATGGATTTTTCTCCATTAATTAATTTAATTAAAAAAAACTATGTAATTGTTTTTAATTATAGATTATTTTTATTATAAACTTTGACTTGCTTTAAATATAAATACCCCAAATATTTATACCATAATAATCTGAAGAATTACTGTTCTAGCGAAACAATAGTTGTTTATTGCGAAATTGTATAGTTTGTTTTATTTCTCTAATATAAATTTACAGTTTAAATAGTTTGTGTAACGAATGAATATATGTGTATTTACCATTAGTTTAAACATATCTATTAATGATATTAAAATAAAATATTCAATAAAAGCCCTTTTACAAACTAGCTTTTGTTTAAGCATTCATTAAAGCGAACAAAATAAATAAATTTCAAATTGAATTATTTATTATGTACCTTCTTGAAGATGTTGCTTTTAAAGGGGTTCCTTATTAATTACTTTATTCTGTATTTTTTAGTTAGTACGTCTTATCTTCATCATTTTTACATTCCATTTGATATTAATGTTTCATACTATTCATATAGTACAGATTTGTTACTAAAATTGAAGAAATGCAGCCGATCAATATAAAGGGATGAGAGTAATACGGAAATTCCTAGATGCAGGTACCAACCCTAGTAAAACAGTTACAATTTGTATAAAAGTAAAGGTGAATTGCTGGTTGCTAATTCAGTGTGGTTATTAACTATTAATTTATTATTATTCAGCGCTTTTTTAATTTCCAAATTTTCGAGAAAGCTTAGTTTCTTACTTTTTACACAATTGTGTAGCAGTTTTACATTTTTATAATCTAGATAGTGATTATTGGTTATGCAGTGCTACGAAAAACCAGTCGACATTATATTCTATTTAATTCATCTTTTATGTTGGTCTAATCCGTTATTTAGGGCCCGGCCAGTCTACCCTATATAAATATCATCGCAACTGTTACATTCTAATTCGTGTATGCCATTTTTGAAAGATTATTTGTTTTTTGCTTGTTGTTAACTAGAAGGGACTTAAGGTTCTTTTTGTTTACTTCGATGTTTTTAAAGTTGTATTTGTTCAGGTAATTTTTAATTTTGCAGCTAGTGCTTTTTATATAATTTATTTTAGAAAAAGTTTGCTTAGTGTGTTCTACAGGAGTTTTAAATAATATGGAACGAATTGTTCTTATTTTACCAGAGTAGGTACCTGCATCTAGGAATTTCCTCATCCCTTTATATTGATCGGCTGCATTTCTTTAATTTTGGAAAGAAATCTGTACTCATTGAAAATGGCCCGTTGGCCGAAACAATTTTAAGAGTTTAATAAACCTTATTGTTGAAACCTTCTTTTTGTTTTATTAAAATATTAATATTTCATGTTCTGCTCGGCAGTTAAGCAAATTTACTCCATTTAGTAGCCATATTATATGTAGATATCAAGGAGGTTATGGCGAAGTAGGTGACCCCCCATTATAGGGAGGTCGCTATATTCGATTTAGTATGGCGTCATTCGCCTCATTTAATATCCGTATCAAGGGTGTTTTAAAGAAAAGTGGTAATCCGCCATCTTGGGACGGCTGCCATTTTTAATATATCACAATATTGAAAACGCCATCTGTATATTTTTGCCACTAACCTAAACTCCTAGATGGTGTTCACTACGTTGTCTGAAGTTATTTACGGAAGGCTATTTAACGGTAGTAAGTAGGTTGAAGTTACCTCGAAGCAATCTACGACGTGCTGATGAGAACCAAAAAGTTCGAAATCGCGATCTACGAATTTAATTTTTCTTTTAATAGACAAAAGCTTTTTACAAACTTTACATGTACCTACGAAATTATGTAACTGCTCAATTTTTTAACGTGTAGTTTTTTTTTCAGAGACCCAACAGCTTTTTACCACTCCAAAACTTTATACGCTGCGGTAAGTGTCTTTTTTTTGTTTTCTAAACCAACGGGAATCTTAGGAAAATCTAATTGGTGAAAAGTGTCAGACAAATTTTGTTTAACAAATTTTCATTCGGAATTTATGAACTTAACAATTATGGGTCACTTAATTTAGAATATTAAAATAAACGCTGTTTTAAACCCAATATGGTATACCAACAATGCCTTAGTTATATTTTTTTTGCACCTTTTTTGGTTATTTTAGATGTAATTTTACAACCCTTATTTGTTCACATCTTTGTATATATAAGATAGGTGCACGTGACGTATTGATCTTTAATTTTAAGCGTAATTATTAATTTAAGAGAGTGAACCCGCAAGTGCCACCTGCGTTGCAATTATCCAATTGGTTTTTGATTATCATTGTGGTTTATGATTTGTAATGTTTTCCTATATTTACTAAGAATAAACATTTATCATCGAATTTTTCGATAAAACTGTTACATACGTGCTCCTGCAACTTAGATTGTTCATTTATCTTCAAAGCGTAAAATGGTTGCTTATTTTAATCCGACACAGTTCTACCTTCATGAAACATGTAATTATTCGTGTAGTAATGACTGTCGGTAGCATGTTGTGATATTTTTAGTGAAATACCAATAGCAAATGAGTAAACAGTTTCTTTAATCGTGTTATAAGAAGCACATTCGACTGTTTTGTCCCTAAATTATTACAAGGTGTCTTTTATTGGTTTCAAACAAAAGTAATTGATAAAGTAAAGAGTGTGGACCTATTTCCATAATTGATATAACCGTTAGATATTTCCACAAAAAACGTGGATATTCAGGATGTGTTTTTGATAAGTGTTCCTTTACTTTTTATATATAGTTAGTAGTCCTACAAAAACCGGGTGGAGGCGGCAGGATTTATTGGCAGGAGGGCAGACGGACAACGGAGACATCCTATAAAAGGGTCCCGTTTTCTCATTCTGATGGGTTCATACCCAGGTCCAGCTGCTCTGGTCCAAGTTTTCTGTGGTTCCCTTGGATCATTTAGGCAAATACTGGGACAGTATTATTCCACATATAATCTTTCACTTTTATTTTATCTTCATTTCATCCGTCTCATCTTTCTCTCCCTAACCACCAACCACACACCCATTCCCACGATTCCTGCAAGGAGGCTGAAGAAAGCCTTATGCCCTACCCTCCGGCTTTGCACTGCAGTGTAGGCCGAGGGACTGCCCGCCCACCAGCACGAGTAGCTGGTGGGAATGAAACACAAAAAGTTTTTCATTCTGATGTACGGGAAGCTACAACGTGATAATTAGTATGTGAAGAGCAGGTGATTTTTAGAGAAGGGTGTATACGAGTGGGTTCCAAAAAATAAAAGAAAAGATAATTATTTCCTTTAAAATACCATCCATTAGATAATGATATAAACTTGTATCAGCGGTTTTTCTACTGTTCAAGACCTTTTTAAATTTCAACATAATAAAACTCACTGTTTGTTTCCACAATTTATTTACATAACCATAACAGTTGTTTAGCGTTACTAACGCTTCATCAGAAGTATAGAAAACAGTAAGTTAATCTTAAGAAAAAGTGACTTATGTAAGTTAGAGCTAGGAAGGGGTGGTTTAACAAAAAGATTTAGTAAGGGTGAATTGCTTATGTCTATTTGATCGTTTAGCAATGTATTAGTATTTTTATGTTTATTCATTTGCATCGTTTCTAGAAGAGAAAGTTTGTAGACCTATTTTTGGGCATCGACCATGACTTTCATTTTTACCCTTCCCTGAATTCTCTGTTCTCTGACTCACATGTACATTCGATTCTGAGACAGTGTACCATAGTAGCATCCTCAAGCTGTGCCTTCAAACGAGTGAAAAATTCCGATGGTTTAACGCCTTCATTGGTTAAAAACTTTATGATGATGCGCATTGTGATTGTGCAATAGATGAAGGTATCTTGCGTTCAGTCATGGCTGTACTGCGGACAGAATCGAGCGCAGTTGCTACCTAAGCCGATTTCCCCCTCCTTATAAACCAAACACTCGAGTACGAATCCTCTAGATCGGAATTACGTACCAAGCTAAATAGTAAAATTACTGTTTATATTTGATTTACCCTCGTAGTTGTTGTGTGGGAGCGCTAAGGTAACACAGCGACCCAAAATTTCTGAATAAACTATTTTGTCTCCTAAAGAAAGTACGACATAATTAAGTTTGTTGCTAAGAGCTTTTAGAAGAACTACTGCCAACATGTGTAATTAAATCCCACATTTTGTAAAGTTGTGACAGAAAACAATTACAATTAACTAAGGATGTGAGTACTAATTTATGGGAGTTGTAGCCGGAACAGAAAATGTACTATTCAAAAACGAAAAATAATTTTGTGGCGGCCAGAAAATTACAATAATCTTGGTTGAAATAGCAAACATCCTTATCAATATTATTCAAATAAACTACGTAACTATTTGAAGTCAATATGGTAGGCAACACGTTCTACGTATGGGGGCAAAAAGAAAATTACGGTAATGCGAGAAAATCCAGTTTTCGTCGAATATTCACATTCGGGCTTCATAGTTGAACTGTGGTAGTTGTATTTGGAAAACTAAGTAGTGTGTCTGTGTTGATAAAGTATACTTTATAGACGTGATTGCGGTTTTTTATAATAATAATTTTGAAAAAGAAAATTTTAAATCCTATTACCCGTGTAATTGTACAAAACTATTTATCAAAAAATCGTCACTGTCATTTCATACGTAAGCAATCAATTAATAAATTTAACATTTTGTTTTATGAATAAACTCTATCAAGGTCTCCTATGCAAAAGAAAGATGAATTAGAACAATCAGGCGCAAAAACTTTATTCCTTCAAAAGATGCAGTAGTTTGCAGTTAACAATTTTTATGTAGAGATTTTTATATTCGACTATACGTAGGAAACTATTGAAAGATGCTGTTACCATCTATTTTTAATTTTTTGTAGCATTTAATTAAAAAATCAGTATCTCACCGATCCATATTAATCATACTACAGGAAGATGTGCAAATAACGTTTTTTACGTGAAAATAATTCCTTAAGAGACTCGTCTTGAGTAGGTATGTGAATAACTGCTATCAATAATCAAGGATTTTTTCGAAATGTGTTGGGGTGCGTTTTTGTTTACTGAATTTAAACCGGTTAAATAAAAAAGAGTCATTTAAGTATATGAGCAGGTCCGATATTTAAATAAGTAGTTGTAATAATAATTTTATTGTTTAAATTTAAATCTGTTGAGAAACGGTTACTTTGATTATTTTTATAACAATTCCATTCTGTAATTTATTTATGGGGATCGTTGTGGTATAAGTTGAAAGTAGATACAACTTACGGTTTGTTTAATCTGCGCGCAGTTTCTCAGACATGCATGTTTCATGAGGTCTATGTAAATAAAATTGTCTATATTTTGCAAAAGTACTCATATTTCTTGAATATTATAATAAACCACCCTATTAAACAACGAATATGAATTCATCTACGTCTCTCTTCGATGAAGAATATTCTTTAAGTGGCAACAAAAACCCACATTATTATATTAATTATAAGAGAAAATACAATGGGACTTTAAACAGTAAAATATAATTTTGTATTCGCTTTGGAGAAACTTCAAATAGTTTTATTTTAGACATTATTATGCTTTTGGTCAGAAATTTATCGAAACTATTCGCTCTTGGTAGAAGTTCATCAGCGTCTCGATAAATTACTGACCAAGTCGAAGTGTTCCGTAACGAACGGTTAATATAAAAATGAAATAGAGGCAATTGCTGCCATCTAGTGAATTTTAGCTGCTATAGAGGATGTCAAACTAGACAAGGCTTCACTGATGTATTTAAACTTGTCCAGCTATATCAACAATGCAGCCTACATATCGCGATCCGTGTCTGGTAGTTTCGATAAATTTCTGACCAAAAGCATAATAATGTTTATTATTAAGCTTTACGTCTATTCACGTATGTAGGCTGCGTTGTTGATATAGCTGGACAAGTTTAAATACCTCAGTGAGGCCTTGTCTAGTTTGACATCCTCTGTAGCAGCTAAAATTCACTAGATGGCAGCAATTGCCTCTATTTCATTTTTATAATTTGATTTTAACAAACTTAATTAATTTTCAATACTTACATCGGCTGTTGATTGAAATTATGTGTACATTTATACCAAATTCTATTAATACTTCATTAAAATGTGTATTTGTTAGGATCAAAAGTCTTCACTGCTTGTGATTGTTTAGTTATTTCGTAAACTCTTCTTCGTTCAATGCATTTTTAGACGGAACTAAAATCTTTTGCCACCATTCGTAATGTTGGTTGCCTACCATATTGGCTTCATTTACGTTCACGTTAACTGCGACTTATGCAATCAATGTAATACTCACGTCTCCAATTCAAACGTATTGATCTATTTAAAGAATATTTCAATGCGGGTGTGTCAGCTGAATATGTCCAGCAACTTAGCCTCGCTAGTTTTGAAGAAAAAATATTTAAAAAAAGTTGTGTCACTGTTGTGCTCTAATTTTTTAGATTGCAAAATTAGTTATCACCAAAACAGAAATTGGCGCACTAACATATTGTTTGTCAAAAATGGCCATTTCTGGGGTTAGGTTAGGTTTACTATGAAAACTCTTTCAAAAATAGCGATGCCTGTTAACTTATTTTTGATAAAATTATATTAGTGCGCCGTTGTTTTTTTTTGTTGATAACGAATTTTGCGAAACAGCGCATTAGAGCTCATTATTTACACAAAATCTTAATAATGACTTTTTTCTTTAAAATATATTTGTTACACAGTGACACAGATATCCGAATTAGGTTTCGTATTGTTAATGCTATCATATTGGGTGTAAATATGGCACAGATACTGATTTGATAGCATTTATTGTTTGATAAGTTCATGGAAGTGTGGGTGGATTGTTTTCATACATTGACCTAAGCACATATTTTCACATGTTACAACACGTCAGGTACAGTACGTTCCACATTAATTCGTTATGTATTGATTCAACTGCATAGTCGTAATATCGATTTCAGATACCAATGTTTATAATAAATATTGTTGCGAATTTTTGAAACTTTTTAAATACATTTTGGTTGGGACGCTTACCTTTATTCTAGAATGTCGACAATGAAAGTTTGATTCAAGCTTAATTTTATCAAATTTTCAAAATGTTGAATAAAACATAAAAAGAAACAAATCCAGACGATATTCTCATTCGAGTCTAAACGCGGTCAGGACACAAGGATAATAACTTGCGATATCAACTTTGCATTTACGTAATGGTTGAAAGTAGGCAGTTTCATACCATCTATTTAAGGCATTATTTGAAACCGTCCTGCGCACAACTATTTGAGATCGTGCATCTGAAAACTAAGAATATATTGTATGATAATACCCAACCATTTGTAAGAAGTTATCGGAAAAATGGGAGAATGTGTCTGAAAAAATATACTAGAGTCGTTTCACGATCGCATATTGTAATTCTTGGTATTTCATTCCCACCAGCTACGAATGCTGGTGCAAAGCCGAATGGAAGGTCACAAAGCCCTCTTCAGTCTCTTATGTGGTGGATGGAGGTTGGAGAGGTAAAGGTGAGACGGACGAAATGAAAATAGAAAAGAAGCGAATGGTTATCTGTGGAATATTAATGCTCTACTATTTGCCTAAATGATCCAAGGAATCAAACTGATGATCTCCCGAATTCTGCATGCATTGTTATTATCAAGAGTACATACATACTAATGTTGACAGTTAAACAGAATCTACATATAGCAAATTATTAGATTTTAATTATCGGTAATTCCTAAGTGGTGTAACAGTATGGGTTAGCAGTTTGTAAACATTTCAACTCGATTGATATCAAACCTAAAAATGACCCCTTACTCAGTAGTTATGTTTATGTTATACCTATTATATTGGCCAATGTTTCAGAGTAATAAAAACTCACCTTAAAGAACATTTATATAACATTTTAACTTAAACATTTGGACAGGTAGGTACATCTCAAATCATTGTATTCTAAACAACCACAAAATACATAAACATATTAAAATCATACATAGGAATAATGAAGCTACCAATATTTATTTATTTGAAAAGTTGAAACTGTATATATTTAAGACAAATTATTGTTAATAATTAAAATAAAATTATAAACCGTTCACTCTTATTGTTAGGAAATCCCGATAATTAGCCACATTATGTGTCTTCTTTTACATATTCATAGACAAATTAAACTAGAAATAATGTCTTAGTATATCGTTGAATTCCGTGGTAGGTTTCCATTTATTGATTATAAGAGAATCGGCACTATATAAATAGATTTATTGGGTCATGGTGTATATAATTAATCTCAAATGTGCATGTTCATACTTACTTAATCGCGACTTTGCTATTCAATTAGTGATTTATGTAGGTACTTATTTTCTCAAGGTAAAGGCATTTCAACGAACTGACGACGGTTGACTACCACTGAAAATAAACTGACCTAGATATTTTCAAGTTGCATTTCAGTAGTAATTCATTCGCCCTATGTGATAAAAGGCGATGTTTTAACACATTTTAACTGTTTTAACAGTTTATTTATATATAAAATTTTATCAGTACGTGGAATAAGAAACTCTAACCAGATATCCATTTGCGTCCTAAATTGCTATGTTGACTACGATTCTGATATAGGTATTTCAAAATCACATGAGCCATGAAATGCGCGAGGTACGGGGCCTTATTGTATTTATATTATACATTAAGAAAACATTGATTCGGTTCTTACCCGTTTATCCCGCTAAACAACCAGGGACCAATGTTTTTAGGCTTCCTAACCCCAAAAGTCATAAAATACACTTTTAACCTTTTAAAGCATTACTACCTACGTGAAACAACTGTTAGATACCATCCATTTAAATGTTAGAGACAGTACATCTGTATCACTTATGTATATTAATTTTGAAACTTATTATTTCTGAATATTAAACATAAATAGTTATTGCTATTAAAATTAGAGATAATAGAATAAATAGTCATTTCCTTTACTGCAATGTTTACAAGTAAACATTTCAAGCTTTTATTTTTTCAAGTATAGATTAATTAGTATTTTTATTTAACTTTCTCAAAGGATTATGGTAATATTTAATTTAGATACAAAAACCACATGGCGGCTGGGTGAATAGTCGTCGGCAACGTAAATATTGTTCCAATATAAAAACTTTGTTTTTCAAAGTTAGTATAATGAGTATTAATCTTGAAATCGCTACCATTAGGAGAAAACGCTGTACGTTTGAATATTTTTGTAAACTTTAGAACTTGTTGTTCCATCTTGATTGAACTACTCGTGTCAACATACACGTAAAAAAGACTGTTTGGTGTCAGACACAACCAAGGGAGTATATATTATCTGCGACGTATGTATCTTTTGTCGTCGAATTCCAATGTGGCCTCAGAATTATACCAGCAAATCAAGATTTTGAAAATTTTGCGATTCGCAGTAGTTAGTCGACCACCAACGGCCAGGCAAAACGTATATGATGTCATCAGTGACGTCTTTCTGTTACGAAGTAACCTAGAATTCTCGGGCGTAACTTATATCGTATGTGATGAAGAAGTGTGAACTTAAAAATGAAACTGTAATTTAACCGTTTCTTGTTGGTAGCGTTTGCGTGATTTTTGTTTTTATTTTCGTTTTATCTTTTTTTATTGTTTATTTTGCTTTTGCATTAAAATCTGTTCTTCTCCAAACAATGCCCAGTCAACATCTACATTCACAATATCGAGAGTAAATGCAAAAATTATTCAATTACATTAGGCAGGAGAAAGAGAACGGTGGTCCGCTAATACCAGTAAGTACTGTTTATGCCATTATATAATAATAACACAATACTACAAAAAGACATGTTTCTAAAACTATTGTTGTTATAGGAATTTATGCAGCTCTTAGAAATAAGCTAGAACACTGGTACTGCCTTTAGAGTAAATATTTTAAAATTAATTCAATTACTACAACTATATATAGAACATCTTTTGTGTTATTTTAACATGCTAGGTTCTATATATAACTAACCATGTCTATATATTTCAAGTGAGTTCATTATCTACTGTTGCTACTTCAGTCAGTACTGTTCGAATTGCTTCGTTGCAGATATGTTAATTGCACAGACGCAATCTTATAAAAATGGAATACTATATATGGTACGGGTAAAGTTAGATAAGCGAGTTAACCTAGGTTTACCCGGGTAAACCGCGTTTTATCCGCTTTCTCTTGATTAAAGTTGACTCATATAACTGAAGATGTTATTAAGCTGTATCTGCGCTTGTGTGAAGGGTGTCAAAAAAAACTGAAATCTGTCAAAAAAGACTTGTGGTTAGATTAGGTTAAGTCAGGTAAAGCTATTTGAAACCTTTGCAACTAGAAATGTCACAGCAGCTTGTCTTGTTTGAACAGATAAGTACTCGTGAGTAGATTACCTTTAAGAGAAAACAGTTTTAGAATTATAATTTTATTTGTAAAATGTGTAAAAGATTTCGAATAGCTTTACCTGACCTAACCTAATCTAACCACAAGTCTTTTTCGACAGATTTCAGTTTTTTTTGACACCCTTCACACAAGCGCAGATATAGCTTAATAACATCTTGAGTTATATGAGTCATTTATGGTACATCCAATTTTAATTAAGCGAAAGCGGATAAAACGCGGTTTACCCGGGTAAAGCACGAAACGTGTACAATTCCAAATGTATTTTGGACTTTACCCAAGAATCTTGGGTATTACGCAGTTTTTCCGGTAAACATAGGTTAATTCGCTTATCTAACTTTACTCGTAATATATATAGTAAGTAGTACTTAGCTAGGTCGCAGATCGAAAAATCGAAGGAGTATAAATTAACTTTATTGAAAAAAAGATTTAAGCAATTGAACGTCTTCAACATCTACATAACCTCCAGCAGAACTATCTATCTCTAAACTAACTTCTCAAGTGCCCATGGTAAGGCCAGGTGTCATTGCGACGAACCCCCAGACTACACTCCGGTACCATCGTCTTTCCACCACCGGAAGCCGACACACCGCCTTTCCACCATCAACCCAAGAAAATCCGTCAGAAATACACTGAAAAATTATTTAGCAGTAAAATGTAAACTTAAAAATATTCTTGTCATTACATATATAAACTTGAAACGAAGACCTCACTAATGACATTATATATGTTTTACTGGCTGTTTATAGTCCGCCATTATCGGTAGACTAGCCACTGCGCTAGAGATTAGAATAACTCGAAATCTCAATGTGCTAGTGGGAAACTGTGCTCTATTTCTAGACTGCACTCGTTTTTGTCCATTTTATCCCCGTTATTTTGTCTTCAAGTATTTTGTGTATGGTACCATGGACTTTGTCGGAAATGACTTCCCTACTGTTTCTTTCCTTTTTGAACCCGCTACGTTATTAGCTTATTATTAGTGTCACAAAAATTAGCAACAATTCAAAAAAAGTGGAAGCTTTTATTCCACAAAGAATTATTTTATTTCTTTTACTTTCTGAAAGTTCAGTTAGTTGGTAACTTTATCATGTATGTACGTACTCAGAAAATATTACGACAAAGCAGCATTTTTGCTATAAAATGGTTTTCTATATCCCCATGTGATCTCACAAGGCTTTCACGAATTGAAGGTGGAACTTTTATAAGAAAGTCACTCCAATTTTTGTATAAATTGGAAAACTTCGCCATATTTGTGGCCACAACAGAAGCTAAAATAATGAACTGCATCTTTAGATTAAATAAATACAGACAGCGTACTGAACGCCATATTTACTACTTATCGTGGGATTCTGTAATGTTAAACAGGATCCTTTTATAATAAGGATATCGACTTGTTAAATTAAACTAACGGTGTCGCTAACTACGTAGCAGGCATCTAACAATCGAACAAAAATAAAAGTACGCTTGGTTGATTCTACTTTTACTTGATGGAAATTCATTGTAAAATATATAAATAAAACACTATTGTAATTTCCACTGATTTTATTAGCTATTTGACATATGTTTCGCCACTTTGTAGCTTCTAAATAAATTTTCATTTAAAATAGCTTTAAATACTGTTTTCCCAACAAATAAAGATAATAAAAATAAATTTAAAACAATTAAGTATTTTAGACTACCTTCGTTAAAAATTAAGAGATTTTTGAATAAAAATAATATAAGTATAGCATTCAAAACTAACAACACACATAGCAAACATATCAAAAATAACAAAGGTAAATTAAAAAAAGATAGTAAATCTGGTATATTTAAATTAACGTGCGGAACCTGTGAGAAATTTTATATAGGACAGACAGGGAGAGCATTTGGCAAACGCTTTAAAGAACACGTCAATTCATTTAAAAATCTAAAAAATGATTCGAATTATGCAACTCATTTAATAGAAGAAAAACATGTTTTAAATACAGATTTTGAAATTATACACGCAGAAAGTAAAAGTCTCAAATTAAAATTACTTGAGTCAATGGAAATCAATAAATACATACTACTTAATGAACAAGTAGATCTTAACATTTCCCCTCTACTGAATTTACCCCCTAACAAATCGATGTAAACCAACCTATAAACATAGATAGAGAAGAATCAATAGCTTAAGTGTATTTAAAACTTATGTCAAGTAACTAATAAAATCAGTGGAAATTACAATAGTATTGCATTTATATATTTTATAAGAGTATGCTCTTGGATAGCGTTTTGGTTCTCATCAGCACAGTTCCGGCAGAACTGCAACCAACTTTCCTGCTGTCTATAAACAGCGATTAATAAATAAATACCGAGAGCGTAGTGAACACCATCTGTAAATATTTGTTACGTGTGGGGTTCAGTAAAAAAAATATATGTCAATATTGAATCGAACCCAACATTTATTTGAAGATTCATTAGCTTGGGAACATAACGAATAGCAGTTTTAGTGGCGTTCCTAACTAATTTTGAAACTTCCCAATCAAATATAAAAACTGCTGGATATCATTAGATATCGACAAATTAAACATGGATTTTTCATCCAAAATTGTTACACGTACAACTTTTGAGACAAAAAGAGAGACAAAAAATGTAGGTAAGAAAAATAGCTTTCGGTAAAAAACTTATTGGAGGAATAAATCGACCCTAAGAATAAATTGCGATCATATTTGTCTAAATGCGGAGGTTATTTAAAAAAAAAACTGTACTTAAATTTTTTTGTCGGAAATACCGATGGAAGAAACTTTTTTCCAAAGTTGTTTGCAGATACGATTTTTTAATAAAAGGCAAAGAATGAAAGTATGGTAGGTATGGACCTTCAAAAAGAAAATCATTGAAGAAATAATTTAATTTTCAACAAAGTTCTGAATAATGGTAGCGATACCTTTCACTCTTATCGTTTCTTAAAAAATATTGATGTTTACAAGTACAAAAGAAACTTTTTTGTGTTTCATTCCCACCAGCTACTCGTGCTGATGGGTGGGCAGTCCCTTCGACCTACACTGTAGTGTAAAGCTGCAGGGTAGGGCGTAAGGCTCTCTTCAGCCTCCTTTCAGGAATCGTGGGAATGGGTGGGTGGTGTGGTTGGGGAGAGAAGGATGAGACGGACGAAATGAGGACAGAAGAGAAGTGAAAGATTATCTGTGGAATAGAATATTACTGACCCTGAATTTGCCTAAGTGATCCAAGGAAACCACAGAAAACTTGGACCAGAGCAGCCGAACCCGAGTTCGAACCGGTGACCTCCCTAATGCTAAGCAATGATCTAGAGCACTAGACCACGCCGCTCGGTAAATTAGTACATTCATAGACATACCTACGTACCAAATTTTATTGAAATCGGGTACTACGCGTTTTTAAATACCTTATCGAAGAAAAACAAATTTTGGTACTTTTTGGTTACAGTTAAGTTTGGTTTAATAGAATCATCTTAATCCCAGAGACCTGTGGTCGCTCTATGTGCAGGGAATTTTGAAACACTATGTATATATAATCAATTTGGTTAGCGATTGTGTTAATTTATCGATTTCGGACATCATGAACTTCTGCGTATATTTTGCACATATGTGTATATAACGGTGTACCTAAAAGTAATTCCGCAAGATTTGCTAATTCTACCCATATTACAAGCCCACGATTTTATCTGAGAGCGTATTAAATTTAAGTGACCGCACGGAAACCTTATACTAGTTACAAAAGGGTTTATCAGAGGTATTGTTTACACTTATTAATAAATTACTCATGACAAGAAGCCGGCATAATGCGTGCCTATGTGGGTAAATGAAGTTTACTACTGATAAAATTACATAATATCCACACCCATTCTTAGATCTATAATCGATATCGGAATATATAAAATTTGTAGTTTATGAAAGCTTAAGGTAAAAACACATACGTTATGGAAATAAAATAAGATTTTTCCTTCTCGAATATTTATCAGAAAATAAAGTTAAATAAGAAAAGTAACGAATAACACAGCAGGTCAGCATGGATCATGACAATAAGACGAGAGGTCAGAACGTTTAGAATATCCTAACCTCAAATTCCATAAATTTCAATTTTTGGCTCTTCCTTTATTACGTGAAATAAAAAGACAAAACAACCAACTGAAATCAGAATTGCTTCAACATATTCAGGCTTTGATATATCGCCATTTAAAAATTCGAAGGATGCTAATAATCCTTATTTGGATTTGAATCTAAGATTTCTCGAAACTACAAAGTGGTAAACTATTTCTAGGACCACATTTGAATTGTCCATCAAGAAATACATCGAAAGTGATTAATTTCTTTTCTAGTTCTTTTCTTAGTACTTTATAGTCGTGTCCTTAAACGAGAATACTCGAATAAGGAGCGCACACTACGGCGAATTGAAAACAGAAAACATAACGAGGGTAAACATTCTTTGAGTATTCGTCAAAGGGCGAAATCGCATCTGGCCACAGAATTGCCTCAAAATATTGAAGTTCTATGATACCCTAATCTGAATTATGAAAAAGCTTAATTAAGGAAATTTGGATTTTGGAGTTTTAATCTGCTAGGGAAATTATGACGCCAGATTTTAAATCAGCTACAAAAATGACTCAGAAATTGCTACCTTCTTGGTTGTTTTATTATTCTTTTATTTCACATTGAAATCCTTTTGAAAAGACCAAAATCGTGACATGTTGAGGAAATTCATGACTGCCATTTGGATTGAATTTTAAAGTGTATCTTGAACGAATTTAAATTAATTTGGATGTTTTAATATTTATTAATTAATTATATACTTAATTATACTCTTCTAAATAATGAATTTTGAAGGTAGGGGTTATCAAGGATGATATTTCGATATCTAAATTCGATTCCTTTTTCTATCCTCATTCGATGTTTCTCATTGATTGAACAAAAAATCCTAAAGTATTAAAAAAATCGAATAAAGCATTAGGAAACATCCGAATGTATTGAAAGACGTTAAAATAGGGAACCGAATGACCAAATAATAAAAATGAAGTTATTCGTGTTTGAAGTTTTAAAACTTGTTTTTTTTTTTCTGAACACCGTGTATAATCTGTGAAGCTTTTTGACAATGACGTTAGGCTTGACTATAACTACTAAAAACACTCTAATTAATTTTTTATAGAAGATGATTTTTTGCAGTTTGGGTTGCAGTAGCAATCTTTTCTCTATAAATTATTTACCGCATTCTATAAAAGATGTTTATCAAAGTCCCCTTAAAATTGTATGCTACATTTGAATTGTCTTAAACAATGTACCATTTCATTTAAATTAACAAAGTTGCTATCTACTTCCGGTATAACCGGAACTGGCAGACAGGTGGAATTATCTTAGATAGAAAGACTATCCTTGATAACCTTTATTTCCAAATTTTTAAATCTCTGACAAGCTTAGTTTTCCTAAAACGTTTAATACGCCACTCCATTTGAATAACCCTGTATATGGTTTTATTGTATGCAACAATTGGTTCGGCTTCATCAGGATATATCATCTCCTATTTATAATTAATAAATAAATATAATAAAACATATAAGGTAGAAGAGGTGCATACTTTGTGAAACTGCATTTTTACGAAGCACAAGAAAGAAAATATTATCACCTGTATTGGCTGAAGTGTTTATTGCTGATTTTGAAAGTAAATTATTTAGTTTGGTAAATCCGTTGATAAGTTATATCCATACATATATATATAGATAAGTTGATAATATCTTCTGTATATGGAAAGGTACAGAACGTCAATTAGATAATTTCCTTTTACTTCTAATTTCTTTGAACAACAACATCTCTTTTACGATCGAAAAAGAAGTCAACAATAGTATTAATTTTTTGGACATATCTTTGAAAAAAGAATCAAATAAATTTGGTTTCAATATCTTTCGTAAACCTACTACAACTGACACATTTATTCCGGCAAATTCTTCACATCCCAAACAAGTAAATCATTCAGAAGTTCTATCCCTACTAAATAGACTGATTAACATACCTTTATCAAATAGACATTTCAATACAGAGTTATCAACTATTAAATATATTGCTTTTGCCAATGGTTATTCCCCCCTGACTATTGATAAATTACTAAATAAAAAGCTGAAAAAACAAGTTTCTACCATATTGTACAACAGTTCTTCCCCTTGTCAACAAAAAACTAATCTTTTGTCCTATCAAATATATTAATAATTTTAGCTATGAATGCATGTTTCTTTTACAAAATAAGTTCAACCATAATATAATCGAAACTAACTCCGCTAATCTTAGTTTAATGATATGTAATTTTAAAGTTAGCGTTCCCTATTCTAATTTTTATCAAGTTTTTTGTAACACTTGTGACGCTACATACATTGGACAATCAGACAGGGCTATCTGTAAATGCATTTCAGAACATGATACGGCTATAAGAAACAAAAATGTAATTCCACTGGGATAGCTGAACATTGTATTGAGTTAGGTCATTCTCTAGATGTAATTAATTTCAAAATTCTACATTCAAACATTCCCAAATCAAGAAAATTGTCTCTTTTAGATAATTATGAAATTAAGAAAGCTATATTAAATAACCTTAACTTAGTTAACAATCAATTAGAACTAACCACCTATAACTCTCCCCTTCTACTTTTCAATTGGTAATTACTTAAATAGTAGCGAGTAGTTCTTAATTTTAGTAATCATCTGTATTTATCTTGTAAATGGCCTTATTAGGCCGAAACAAATTTGTGGAGTTGATAAATAAACTAGTGAAACTTGTCCTTTTATTTTCTTTCTTGTGCTTCGTAATACCATATATATTGAAACCAGTTTTTAATTCATGATTCGATTATGTCGTTTCAACTCGTAACGGCTTCAACCATCAGTTATAGACTTCTAAATATTGACAAAAGTAACAGTGGGATATTTGGTTCCGACTATTGGATTGACTTCCTTATGTGTAGAACCTGTCAATTCGAAGGGATTAAACAAAAAAAATAGAAATAAAGCGATAAAAGAGATCGTATAGTTACCCACTACATCCTGTTCCGTATCCACTGACATAACATTTCAATTCCGTACGTTTTTTTGTATACATATATATATATATATATATATATATATATATATATATGAAAGATATATAAGGATCGCCGAAATTGAATTTCTATTAAAAAATAAAAAGAATGTTCAAGGCACGGCGCGGCGTTCGCAAATTCATGTGTCGGAACGGAAGTTCGAAATTCAACACGGTTCGAATGCACCTGTGTCGGTCGGCATTTTTCCCACAAACCTCACATTCTTCATTGCCAGCAGGTAAATAAAATAGAATACACACTGTAAAGGGTGTAACTCGGCTGCTTGAATAGCAACCTACATTAATAACCGTGTTTTCACACTTCGGTTACTTCAGCGTTGCATCGTGAGAAACTTTTTCTATATTTGCATGATAAGTACAACTTTTATGAAAGAAATAGCGAAAAAAACAGAGACTCGCCTGGCTGCATACCGCACTCTGTAATCAATCAAAAACAAAACAGAATTGCATACACCAGATTCCTTAAATAATACTTCGTAATATATTCAAAAAAGAAGGAATTAAAATCCTTAGTCGTCTAAATTTAAGATCAAAGATCTCACATTTTGATCGCGTCCTACCAAGTAGGCACAACGAACCGAAAGCCACATCCCACGACCGATTTCGACCTATCGGATCTCATCAGGTAACAGAAATAAACAATAATGCAACAAGTTTTATATAGGACAAACTGGTAGAGAATTTATTACGTGGATAAACGAACATAAGAAATCATTTTATAAACTACAAAACGATTCCAACTACGCGAACCATTTAATTACTGAAAAACACACGTTTAATCATAATTTTAAAATAATGCATACTGTAGGAAGATGCTGCAAACTCTGTTGGAAACATTAGAAATTAATAAACAAAAAAACAGTAATTTATTATTAAACGAACAAATAGAATTAAATAACTCTCCGTTACTGAATCTTTAGCCAATTCCTCCATCCCCACCTTAACTAACCACCTTTAAATATACAGAATTATCTAAATTAAAATAAGTATATTTTTAAATTCTGACGAAGCCGCAAAGCGGCGAAACAATTGTTAGAAACAATAAAAACTGTGGAAATTAACAATAGTGTTTGTGTATTTATGTTTTATATGTACAAAACATTATTACCTTGTAAATTTTTTTAAATATTTTTGAGAACCCGTTTTATATATATATATATATATATATATTACACTGAGCATTCAAAGACCTTCGTCTGTCTTCAGTCGTAGTAGATATCACCCACGTTTTTGACGCGTCGCAGTGTAGGAAGAGGCCTTTCAATTGTACTTGTAGTAGATGATACATGGCTGTGCTAGAGCTATGAAAATTGTTTTTTTTTTATAGTCGGAAAAATGTCTCGGCCTTTTTCAATACTTCTACAAAATCGGGTTTATTTAAGGCTACCCTTTTCAATTTTTTGTTATACCAAATAATCAAAGGGTCCTTAGAGAAGCTTTTTGAAACTTTCCTATATAAATCCTGGATATCGCTTGTGCCTTCGAATTAGCTCAACTATGGGTTCATGGCTGGAGTTCTGAAAAGCAAAATCCTCAGATTGGCTTCAAACTTTTATCATATACTCTATGATGTTCTAGGTGACGTTATCTGAAAGGATTTTCGGCAGCTCAATCCCGAAGGGTTTATAAAATTTTATTTTTCGTGGTAACATTAAAACGAAACAAAATTGCAAATAACAATTACAAAAAGGGCCATTTTTGATATTTAACTCCCTGGATCTTATCTTATATGGTGATATACTACTGAGATTGCTGTTAAAATTTTTAACAAATTAAATATTTTTATGCTACTATAACTAGGCTATTACTGTATGAAAGGTTACTATTATTAAAACGTTTTTTAATAATACGAGACATGTTTTTTAAGCAAGTACCGTTTTGAAATTAATAAAAGACGTGCAAAGAAAAATATCGTATTAATTTTATTTTTACATGAAAGCCTGGTCCATAATCTACATTTCTACATAATTTCCTTCAATATTAACGTACTTGTCATAACGTTTGACCAGTGAGCAGTTTTTGAATACCCTTCTCATAGAACTCTACCGCCTGACTTGTTAACTGTTAACCACTGCATCACAACTGTTTTGAATTCGTCATCGTCTTGAAGACGCTGTGCTGACCGCCCAGATGTTTCTTCAAGTGCAGGAACAAATGGTAGTCACTGGACGACAGATCAGGGCTGTACGGAGGATGATCTAGAGTTTCCCAATGAACAGTGAAAAGATGTGATGAGATCTTTGATCCGATTAGCCACATGCGGACGGGCATTGTCATGCACATTTGTGCGGCCATCTTTAAATGCTTTCACCTACATCCTCACCATTTCATTACTCATGATGTTTTGTCCGTAAACTCTACAGATCTCACGATGAATATGAATCGGTTTTAGTCCTTTAGCACTAAGGCATCTCAGAATTTCAAAACGGTACTTACTTAAAAAGCATGCCTTGTATTTATCTTTTCCGGTTCAAGTTGCCAAAAATCCGTGTAGGTGCTTTTAAAGGTGTAGTTGAATATTTTTGCAAAGTTACAAACGATTTTAAAGGTTTTACTTTTTGAAAGTCAAATAATCTCTAAATTACGGAGGTGAGACAATAAGTTTGATGTTTGTTTTCATAAAAATAACTTTCCCTGTAATTGGAAGAAGTTTAACAATCAACTTAAAGTACTAATTAATAGTTCCTTCGTAAAAGAAAAACTTCATTAAAAGAGAATATTAAAATCACGGAGAGACCCTTTACTTTTTTTTTATTTGCTTTGATCAAGCAAATGTAATTGAAATTTATCATTTTGCCATTTTAAAAATAAATCTTCACTGTTAAATATTGATTATCTATTTATTAATAGAATTATGAACCGTTTTGTACCTGAAGGCGTGTAAACGACGTTAAGGTTAATTTATTAGCAGTAGCAAGTTGTTAACCACAATATGCACCTGCTGATTTCTATTAATCTATAGCTGTGAAAGTTCAATGGCAAAAGGAAACCAATCATTCGTGAAGAAGAAATACATAAATAAGTTCGTATTAAAAATAATGCATTACTTATTAATTTAATGATACGTTTATTTCTATTACGTCTATGAAATATTGAACGTTTAGGTCAATAATGCTAAAGTTATTTTGCGAAATAGAACTCGCGTAGATATAATATTTCAAATAAATAGTTCGAAAAATATCGAATAATATCGTCAAGTATTGTCAACAAATAATTGTATTTATTTGATAAATAAGAGATAATAGTAATTAAAACAGAAAGAAAATATAAAAATCCGATATTTTTATTGTAATTCTTATTCAAGAAAATAAAAATTTGTGGACCTGTAATAAGTGCGGATTCAGGATTTTGTTTAGGGTGAGAGTGGGGTAATTTTTGTGTGATCTTACCTGTGTTCATTAAAAACAAAACACTGGACAAAATTTTAGTTTGTTATTAATTTAATATGTACATGCATTTGAAAAAATGCTCTGTTTGTCTATCATGAAAAAAATTAATAACATTGAGAGAAAGCAAAACCAAATTAATTTGAAGTAAGTTAGATACATAGTATGGTTTTTAAATATTAAACTATTCAAAATAAAGTGCTTCGGTTCTGATTCGGGTAGGGAGCTGAAATTTCACCCGTTTCCCCCTAAATCCGCGCTTGAGCGAAGCTCTCTATTACCCTAAATTCCACTAGTGTTTAACTACGAATAACATCTTGAGTGTTGAGATTCTTAAATTTTTAATGTGGAACAGTGTTTAGACCAAATATTGCAACGAAAACAGTTTGATATTCATTTCTTACCAGCTTAATAGTAAGTCTCAAAATGAATACATAATTTTGTAATCTGGCTTCGGATTTCGGTTAGTGGAACTGTGCTGTATGATTTTATGTTGATTATTTCCAAATTCTGATCAATTAATTTTCGCAACAATAATAATATTTGGTCAGTGTAGTCTATTTTAGATTTTACGTAGTCCAGACTGTGTAAAACTGAGAAAAGTGGCCACCTTTTCCATCTCAATTTGTTTATTTCATCTTTAACATCTACGTTAATCCCCCCTTCCTTTCTTTCCTTCGTTATTTATGCCATTTCCAAAGTCTTTTCGCACATAACATATATTGAAAAACAATTTCTTTTCCGCAATTTCACGTTTTTCTCATTTTATTATTCTTCTGCTCCCTAACCTTTGCCACTTCTCCAATCAATTATTACAACACCCTGAATCTTGAAAATATCCTATTTAGCCTCAGCTTGGTGGCCTTGTGTTATATTTAGAATTTTTCTCAAAAAAGAAGTATTTTTATCATTACTATAATTGAATATGGCCAAGCTAATGCAGTACATTTTTTTTAACTTTTTTACCTTCTTTAACGGGAACAAACACAAAAAAAAACTTTGAAAAGCTTCCACATTTTAAATTAAAAGGTTTTCGTTTTACCTACTTTTAACTATCTTTATTTTCTAAATTTTGGTTGAGCAGCAGCTTTTAATAAAACTCGATAGTAGAAGAAGATAGATAACACTTTCCTTCCTAATAAAACTCCTAGACGATTTCTTCACTAATTTATTATTGTTGAACAACTCGACAATTAATTCAATTGACGAAGGCTGTTATCAATAATGATGATTAATAGTACTATTAATCATCATCTTTCACAATAATTTTACCAATCAAACCTCCGAATTAGATAAAGAATAGGAGACCACGCTAATTAAATAAGTAAAAAAAGAGAACGAGAAAAATGGTTACCGTTGTTAGTCCCTATAGCGGCCAAATATTATTATTTACAATAACAATAGCTCTTAGTTTCTACGAATTCCAGATGGCTGGAAACTTTATACATTAGTAGCAGTCACGTACACAGACTCTTCAGGTCGGAGGTGTACGTACCACCAATACATAGAAATATGCAGGTAATGTTGTACCTACCCGCATTACCTGACCGTAACAATATTTAGATATAAGTTTAATAACAGTCAAATAGTGATCAGTCTTTGTCATCACGCTCCCGCTGCTAGCACCTAATTTATGTTGAAGGTTGGATTAAATAAAAGTGTAAAAATATATTCATACAGCTTTTTATACATCATCGCGCCTGTACAACCCCTCAATCCCATATACGCGGTGGAAGCAACATGTGTTGAGAAGAGTCCCTCTTTTCTCATTCGGTAATAGAAATTACGACATTAATTACTTAATTACTGATTCTTTTTCTAAAACTTGTTTTTCGTTACTTAAAAAAATTGTTATTATTTATTTTTTATCACTATAGAAAATTAATCTTTTATAAATATAAATTTAGTATCAACTTCTTCAATACAATTGATACATTTTTACGTGTCTATTTAGTATCAAAGATAACTCAATAGGGTGGAGAAAGGTAAGAAATTTTTATTTAGTGTTACATTTGAGAGGGGTTAGGGTAGGTTGTTATTAGAAAAACATAGTTTCATGTGCAGGCAACCCACCATACGCAAAGCGTCAAGACCTGTAGTGTTGGTTGTCGAGATATCAAGAAGAGTAGAATTTTCTAGAAACTACAATCCGGACTTTTCGAGAACAAATCCAATTACTATAAATAAGCTGCCACGAAGTCGGTCAAGTGCAGTTATCGTTACGAAGTGATAGAAGGCGAATAACCAATAACGAAACGGTCATTTAGAGTAATTTATTAATTATTGATAGTGGTGTTGTTAGAATAATAATTAGTAGAAATGAATTAGTTTGACAGTGACAATTGGTTGATTACGCGACAATATGAATTTCATTCAAAGATGGCAGAGATAACTCATTCTTTTACTGGTAACAGATTTTGCGAAGTAGCATATTAGAGCATTATAGCACAAGTTAGCACAACTCTTTTTTTATTTTTCAAAAATGGCGGGACTATGTGGTTAAGTCACCGGACATGAAGGCGATAGGCTCGTTTCTTCCTTAAAAATTATTATCTGTTTTCTTTTTTTTTAATTAGTTGTTTAGCCTTTAATATCATCGTACTTTACTTACTAATGCCATTCACCGAGTCAAAGGATTAATTTAGTGTAAGTAAGCATACGCGTTTACAAGCTTTAAAGCGTTAATATAATCTACAGATTAATCAACTAGGCATGAAATTAATCTCAAAGTAATTACCTTACATTGGTGATTATCATTAAACGTAAATTACTTATAAAATGTTATATAAATAATTACCATTAATAATAATCACCTGAGATCTACTAATTTGAACTTATTTATTTATGATAAATCCTTCTTTCAACACTTGAGTTAATGCAGAACGTTAATGAGAATCGATTATGTTAAGAATTTTTATATTTTATTCAATCGTAGCTTGGATTACTTGATGAAAAACTTATATAGGATTTTTACATTACAAATAAATAATAAATATCTGTCTAAAATGGATTTTGTCAACTTGACATGTTTCTTTTACGTGATTAAATATTAAAACCGCAAAGATTCGATTCCTGCGTTCAAAATTCATACTGTCACTGTTTCAAATTTCATTAATAAGTTTTATTAAAATTTATTAACCCAGTCAGTTATAGCACATAAGTATTTAATTTTGGTCAAAATTTTTAACAGCAATCCGACTATACCACCATGTAATGTACATTCGAGGGAGTAAAATATCAAAAATGGCCCAATAAAAAGTTGTCAGTTTTTGTACATAATGTTTAAACATTGTAATTTGAAATTTTGTCCAGATTTTTATCGAAAACTATTAGAGTAATCGTAATTTTCCAGTGAAATGATATGTAGAGAATTGCAAGACTATTTTAAAATAAAATTTAAAATGTCTCAATCAGTGCTATTAATTCACCGAGGAAAACGTGAAAATCCTCTTGAATAAGGTCAGTTTTTAACAATTGATAACTTTACTAATTCAACGTCTCAGACATTAGCCTTCCGGGAAAAACTAGTGAATATTGTGCTCAATATATTGGCCAAGAAAGGATTCTATCAGAGTTACAAGAAATGAGGAAGTAACCAATTGTTAGGTCAAAACCGACAGATATTTATTTTAGAAATTGTCAAATTAGGTAGTCGAATAGTTCATGCATTTATTTTTTATTTTTTGTTATATTGCTTTGAATAATATATATGTAGAGATAAATACAATGTCGTTTAACCAAATCGACAACACTGTTTCAACCGAAGCAATATTCGCATGGTTTGAAATTATCTACATCATATGAATTATCTATAACTAGAGATGACGTATTGTATTGAACGCCATCTATATAAATTTACCAGTAATTGTGAATTCATGAATGTTTATGTTTGACAAGGTACTTTTCGATTAATTAAGAATATCGACTTATTAAACTGAACCCATGGCTTAGCAGTTTACGTAATAGACATGTATATAATACCTAAGAGAATATAAGTTCTTGGTAAGTCGTGTATTGAACCTAACAGATATGGTTCGCGATTTCGAACTTTTTGGTTCTCACTGTTGGAACTGTCTCCATGCTGATGAAAACCAAATAGTTCAAAATTGCAATCCATTCGACAGACCACTAACTATAAAAACATATTCTAGAATTAAATACATAATAATAATTTATGAATTAAAATATCAAAATATTAATTAATTGAAGTGATATATAACCAAATCGAAGCATAGTACAATTAATTAATATTAAAATAAAATTTAAAATGTCTCAATCAGTGCTATTAATTCACCGAGGAAAACGTGAAAATCCTCTTGAATAAGGTCAGTTTTTAACAATTGATAACTTTACTAATTCAACGTCTCAGACATTAGCCTTCCGGGAAAAACTAGTGAATATTGTGCTCAATATATTGGCCAAGAAAGGATTCTATCAGAGTTACAAGAAATGAGGAAGTAACCAATTGTTAGGTCAAAACCGACAGATATTTATTTTAGAAATTGTCAAATTAGGTAGTCGAATAGTTCATGCATTTATTTTTTATTTTTTGTTATATTGCTTTGAATAATATATATGTAGAGATAAATACAATGTCGTTTAACCAAATCGACAACACTGTTTCAACCGAAGCAATATTCGCATGGTTTGAAATTATCTACATCATATGAATTATCTATAACTAGAGATGACGTATTGTATTGAACGCCATCTATATAAATTTACCAGTAATTGTGAATTCATGAATGTTTATGTTTGACAAGGTACTTTTCGATTAATTAAGAATATCGACTTATTAAACTGAACCCATGGCTTAGCAGTTTACGTAATAGACATGTATATAATACCTAAGAGAATATAAGTTCTTAGTAAGTCGTGTATTGAACCTAACAGATATGGTTCGCGATTTCGAACTTTTTGGTTCTCACTGTTGGAACTGTCTCCATGCTGATGAAAACCAAATAGTTCAAAATTGCAATCCATTCGACAGACCACTAACTATAAAAACATATTCTAGAATTAAATACATAATAATAATTTATGAATTAAAATATCAAAATATTAATTAATTGAAGTGATATATAACCAAATCGAAGCATAGTACAATTAATTAATATTAAAATAAAATTTAAAATGTCTCAATCAGTGCTATTAATTCACCGAGGAAAACGTGAAAATCCTCTTGAATAAGGTCAGTTTTTAACAATTGACAACTTTACTAATTCAACGTCTCAGACATTAGCCTTCCGGGAAAAACTAGTGAATATTGTGCTCAATATATTGGCCAAGAAAGGATTCTATCAGAGTTACAGTATTTGCACAATTGCAATTAGAATATTGTGGCAAGTAATTTTTCATGAGCCACTCTGCCTCGCCAGATTAACATATGTCAAATTTTCGAACAGATTGTGTAAAGTTCAATGATTAAAACGTATGTATTTCTTCTTTAAATACTTATAAGTAATAAAAAGTCGCATGTAAACATTGCTTCTCCCTCTGGTGTATATAAACTTTCCGGGCTGTTGTTACTTGATGCGAGGTTTCGCCAGATCATATCTCTGGCATTTTCAGGCAGTGATGTTTCTTCTGCTTAACAAATAGTAACAGAATTGTAGACCACTTGTGTTGAGAACTTAGTTCACATTTGTTCTTCTCTAATATTAAAGTTACCAACGTCAATGCCAAAAGGAGAAAAATTCAAATCTGTTATCGTAGCTTTAAGGTCGTTTTGCTGTTTTTAAAATCTATAAACTTGTTTGACTAACGTTTTCTTCATTTTAAAATAGTATTTGCCTATAGAGGATTATTTTCTTGGCGATGCTTCATCAGTCTCGGAAAGTGAAACAATGTTTCTCTTTCAAAATCTTGTGCAAAAAGGGATAATTTGATTTCGAATGAAACGACTCTATACCAGAGACACACTCAAGAGGTCTCTAGGAAAACGATGAGAAAATGATTTTTGGAAAGGTCATTCAGGTTGACGATTTGTGGGTATAAATTAATTCAATAATTAATATCATGTTAAAGTATTTAAATTTAAAAAAAAATCCAAAATATTTTATTATTAAATATATTTATATTTAGACTAGCCTGTAGTCTGAAATACGGTGGAGTAAAGTATTACGATCGGATTGGGTTTTAAGTCAATGTTCAAACAACCGGTTACGTAGTAGGTAGTGGTAGTGAGTAGAGCAGAAGAAGTGAAGGTAGAAAAGATCATTCGTTCCTCTAAATCTATTGAAATCTGTTGGAATGCAGAAATGCATTCATTACCGCATACCATCCCAAACGGGCGAACAAACTTGCCGTCCCCGTCCCGTTCTTTCGTTTCGTCCATCGCAGTCACTGTGCAAACCGTCAACAAGTTGTCGGTTCACTCTTTCTTTCAATAAAAGTGTACTATGTAGTGTTTGTTACCTGCTAACTTACAATATTACCTGCCTTCATTCTCTATACACATACATACTCGTCGAGATCAATTCAATCAAGGACTACATTGCACACGCACAAAAGAATTGCAGAAACAATTTCAAAAACAGACAACTTTCGAAACGTATTTAGTTTTTGATGTCTTCTTTTATTATTGTTAAAAATTTTAGTAGGATTTTTACTATGTACTTCTAATAAATACAAACTAATTTGAATCTTTTGTTCAGGTTTTTTCCTTAACTTGTATCATTAGTAAAAACTTGAAGGTCTGACAGACAGACACACTATTCATGATTTTCAGTTTTTTTTTTCTGAAGTTGTATCTTTGAATCTTCTGATGTTCAGTTCAAATTTGAAGATCCTCGCTTAACCAGAAGGACTCTGGTTCTGATGATAACAAACACTTTTGAAGGACAAACACACAGACGAGTCCGATTTTTTTTTTGTTCAGATTTTTTCAGAATGTTTCCTGAATTTGTACCCTAGAATCTCGTGATTTTCAGTTCAAATTTGATGGTCCCACGTCAACTAAATACTTTTGTCAGACAGACTAATTTGAAATTCATGATTTTCAGATTTTCTCCTGAACTTATACCCTAAGATCTTCCGATCTTCGGTGCAGATTTGAAAATCTTAGCTAAACTAGTAGTTTTAATGATCAGTGAAATTTCGCACAGACAGACAAACGAACAACGAAGTGATCCTATAAGAACTTCGTTTTGTAGCATATTTTTTAACCTCATAGGTGTTCATATTTCAGGAAATTTATCACATATGTCGAATAATTGTTAACTTATAAATATGAGTATACTGCTTTTTTTATCGCTTGTAATTTCAGACAATAGTAATCACATTTCTAAAGAAATGGGTAACGACCTTTTAGACTTTTTGTAAAAATTAATGTGTGCAACATTCAGAAAATTTCGCTTTTGAATCACTCAGTCACTGACTCTTATACGGAAAGCACTGAAGATGCAGTTTTCTAAGCGTGACGAGACGTTTGCAATTAAACAAAGGAAACGGCAACACAACCCAAAAACTCAACCTGTTTCGTCTAATACCAGTCGTGAGTGCTTACAAGAGTTTGTTTCATTTTATTCTTTTTAAAATTAAAAATTCTATTGATATTTTATAAATATTCCGCATAATGTTATACAATTTCGTTTCACCGGATCAGTTTATCTATTATAGACTTTTCTTTCTGATCACAGAGTTGGACGTTCAAGTTTCATTGAAAAACAAATACTAAATACTATAAAGAATATTCCCTTCTATTAGTTTGTTTTTTTGTAACTGGTTAGAGTACAGCGTTTCCTGTTCAAAAATACAAATTCAAAACAGTTTGCTATTTAAATAAAAACTAAAGCTAAAATCGATGTTTATCGACACAAATGATGCAATCGCTAATGGGTTTATTTTGCTGAATACATAGATCAAATGAAACGAATTTTTAAAAAATCAACAGAGGCGATATTTGCTCGGTCAATTTGCTTTGTCTGCTTTTTCTTTTTATTGAATGGGTACTAAAATGAAAATAATCCGATTCATCAATTCCAAATCGAAAATCAAATTCGAACTAATAAATCTAAGCGGACGAAGATTAAAAAGCAATGCAAATTATCCGTATTGCAAGCCATCATAAATTTACATGTACCTATCGATAGGTATATGTCACAAAAGCGATAATTCCCATGAAGGTCTGATTGTTAAAAAAAAATGCAGTCATATCGTTAAATTCTATTACAAAATCCGTATTTGTTTTTATCTCAGTGTTTTATTTATCCTTGTCTAGTTTCGCATGTATTTGAGGTAGTTTTATTTGAATAAATAAGATTTAGCCCTTTTTATGGTTCCAATCTGTGAGATACTTCTAACTTCTGAACAAAATGAGATATCGAGTTGAAATTCACACATAATATGTAAATCCGTGGCCCAGAAGCAAAAATCTGTTTAAGGTTACAAAAAAACTGTATTTGAAGGAAATACCATCACGCACGTTAGAATTTTGCAAGAAATTTACAAGCAGAGCACAATTTTTTTAAAAAATTTTTTTTAATGATATCTATCACTTTAGAGGGCTATTAAAATCATCGTTTGTAGATGTATTTTATTTCCAGATCCGACATAATAACTTATACTACTTTTTGTGAAACTGAATGGTTAAAATCAAAATGAAATAACGACGAAAAATTCGTTTTGTTTCAACTGTTTATTAGAACAAACTCTTACAATTGTTTCGATCAACAGATCATTATCAAAGAGGACAGTTTTAAGTAGAAATACCTCTTTGTCTCTTTGATAATGATCTGTTGATCGAAACAAATGTAAAAGTTTCTTATAATAAACAGTTGAAACAAAACGAATTTTTCGTCGTTATTTTATTTATTTAACATGTTTCATCAAGACTACACCATCAACAGCCTTTCTTATAGAAATAAAATAAAACAAACGGTGATGTTTCGGCCCATTTGGCCATTTACAAGAATATACAGGTGATCCAGCCAGGGGCGTTATAACGTTTATGGATACTCATGGCAGAATCCAGAGCTTACGACGACCCAGCTATCGATTTATGTACCTCAGAAATCAATTATTTTTCACGTGTATATTAACAAACGGAAGCCAATACAATCTTTTAGGTCCAAGCTCTCAATCACCCGATAACCTTATACTCTAGAATTAATTTTAAATTGACAAACAGGCGGTAGCGTACACTCAAACTCTATATCTACTCCAGAATTTATTTTAAATGAAGTGTGTAAGTATTCCTGCCTGTTATCGAAACTCCTTTTATTGAGAGGTTAGTTCGCCCACGGGGTATTCTTTTTTCTCTTTAATATAATCTGACCAAGACATAGAATAGAACGTAATTATGCCCCTGGATCCAGTAAACATCCATATACTCTTGTAAATAACCGAATGGGCCGAAACCAATTTGTCCAGGGTAACAAAATGTATAATGAAACATTACTGTTTGTTTTGTTTTCTTTCGATTCTTAGCTTGAAGTTAAACAGGAAGCAGATACAGTGAAGAAAGTAAATTTATCAATAAGGTAGTGATAACAAACAGAGCAAATAAAAACCAATTAACAAGAAATGAGGAAGTAACCAATTGTTAGGTCAAAACCGACAGATATTTATTTTAGAAATTGTCAAATTAGGTAGTCGAATAGTTCATGCATTTATTTTTTATTTTTTGTTATATTGCTTTGAATAATATATATGTAGAGATAAATACAATGTCGTTTAACCAAATCGACAACACTGTTTCAACCGAAGCAATATTCGGATGATTTGAAATTATCTACATCATATGAATTATCTATAACTAGAGATGACGTATTGTATTGAACGCCATCTATATAAATTTACCAGTAATTGTGAATTCATGAATGTTTATGTTTGACAAGGTACTTTTCGATTAATTAAGAATATCGACTTATTAAACTGAACCCATGGCTTAGCAGTTTACGTAATAGACATGTATATAATACCTAAGAGAATATAAGTTCTTGGTAAGTCGTGTATTGAACCTAACAGATATGGTTCGCGATTTCGAACTTTTTGGTTCTCACTGTTGGAACTGTCTCCATGCTGATGAAAACCAAATAGTTCAAAATTGCAATCCATTCGACAGACCACTAACTATAAAACCATATTCTAGAATTAAACACATAATAATAATTTATGAATTAAAATATCAAAATATTAGTTAATTGAAGTGATACATAACCATATAGAAGCATAGTACAATTAATTAATATTATGTCTATAAGTATATAATAGTAATTCAGTGTTTCTCCGATTTTCTGTAAATAACCTACTTTTATGATATACGTATGATTTTAATAAGTTTACTATAACATTACTATAAAAATATTACGAATTAATTAATTTTCTTATTTTAAGTAAATAGGCAAATAAAACAACTATCTAACTTAATTGTTTCAACTACGTATATATTTAACAAACTCTCATAATTGTTTCGACCGACAGGTCATTATCAAAGAGACATTCAAGCAGATGTTTCATCATGAATACGCCACGAAGAGCCTTTCTTATATTTAAATAAATAGTTCATTTTAATTTTAATTGCTACTAAATGGCAAAACGGCGTGTCATAATGTAGTAAAGCTAGTTACTAAACATTACGATAATATAACTGTACAGAACCTCAAGGTGTGGATTTTTTGTCCGTAACTTTTTGTTTTTGTATTATTTAGTTCAGTGTACGTGTGTATATATATTTTCGCCCAAGTCATTCATAACGACGGGGATTCTGAATACCATCCAATTTTTTTCTGTTTGCTTCGCTTAAATTACCAGTTAGCGCTTTGTTTTGGGAATGTGTGGTGTGAGGAGGGTCAGTTTGACTTTCTCACTGACGCCTTTTAACATTAGAAGGGGGTGACAAATGACGTCCGCTTTGAACCTTTGCTCGTTTATTTACTTAGGAACTTAGAGTGACATTTAAGTGTCGGTCAAATTCGGCGTGTAAACAGGAAGTTTTACGTACGAAACTTTCTCACATGAATTATGTATTATGGTGTTTCTATTTAGGCAACAATTATTCACCGGTTGATAGGTACACGTGTTTCTTTAGTTAAAGACCCATTTTTTAGTCAAAATTAACGATAATAAAATCCACGACCGATTGTAAGTACACGGATAAGTGTGCAACTAAAAAAGAGGAAAAGCTGCAGACGTTTTGTCGATTGTCTTATTTTAGTTACGTTGTGGATGATATAATATTTCTAAAGAGAGTTTTTGATCTATAACAACGGTTTTCATAGCGACATAAAAAGTAGTTGAATTTTTGGGCGTAGCCGAAGGTGCCACCAAATTATACCTGACCATAAAAGGTACAACCGATCTTGCCACTGACCAAAAAGGATCTTTTAAAAGGTACCACCGATTGTGCCACTAACACCTAATAGGTAGAAATTATTCTAATGAGAAAGGAAAATACTTTATTGATATTGTATGGCATTTATATAACAGTAATTAATAAGTAGAGACGTGATTATCACTAGACTGCGCCTTGCGTTTATAAAGTGATACCATTTGGGTAGGCAACACATTTTGCGAATTAGGGGACAGAAACGCGAGAATTATTAAGAACGCTCGTAACATCATTCAGAATGTCTGAGGCAGTTGAAGTGTTAAGAGTAGTTATTTCAAATAAATGTTGTGCGACACTATTTTTCTTGTACATAGAGTTTTGTGAACACTTTTATGAACTATTTTTTGTTAAGAACAATATGGTTACATATTGTTGTGCATACGGTTTCCGTGAAACGAGTTCTAAAGGTTCTTCTATTTCATTTCATGTGTAAGTACAATTTAAATATAATACACACTGATACATTTGTAATTTCTTCGAAGGTTCCCTAAGGATCCTCAATTAAAGAAAAAATGGTTGAACGCAATAAGGCGTGAAAGTTTTCCACCGTCAAAATATTGAGTTGTGCGTTGTTTGCAGCAAAAATTTTGAAGAAAATGACTTTTTAATTTCAATATCCGTGGGAAAAGGAAAATTAAAGCAAAATATTGTATGCTATACCTAGCGTTTTTGATTTTCCTCAGCATTTAATTAAAAAAATAGTACATCGACGCAACAAACGAGGTATTTTGTCACAGGAGCAAAAGTAACCAAATAATTGAATGAGTAATATTAAGATAAAGAGTTTTTTTTTAATAGTACCATAAATACGGAGTTGCCGTCAATCTCGTCAACTTCCAAAGTACATCTTGAAAGGTAAATTTTGATTTTGATTTTGCTAAAAATCAGTAATGCGTTCATTTACCTATTAATTTAGTTTTAACCTTTATTATTATCGCTTAGGTTTTAATGTATTTTGAAATTTTTACTTAACTCTAGGTAGCACGCAAGTTGAATGTAGATATTTTTATTAATTAATATTTATATTTTTGTATATTAGATATATTCAAAAATTTGTACTAATGGTTTAAGTTTATTTTTGTTGCTTATTATATTTTGTGTATTATTAGTCATAGTTCAGATTTACTTAGATACATAATTCATAAACATATGTTTTAGGTTCTCACGTATAACATATATATATATACTTAATTTTTGTTCAATCTTATCGCTTAAAACGTTTTTATTGTTTATCCGTCACCCTGCTGATTATACCTAACCACCTACCCATGTCAATTGACACCTCTCGCATATCTTTCTCTAACTTATATATTCTCATACTTCTTTTCTTCTCATGACTAACATACTATTTTTCTAAGTTTCCCAACAGAGTACACATAATAAACGATTTCACATATCTTAGATTTTTTTACTAACAAAAACTTACGAAACATATTTTATCAAATTCAATATTACCAACTATTATTTAAACCATAAAATCAGACTTTGTAAAATACATGTAAATAGTAGTAGTAGTACCGGTAATATACATCATTTTATCACAGTCATCACGTCTTTTTTATCAACTTCATACACCAATTATCCACACAACGAGAAATCTACTTGCGTTACTAATTAACTTTATTTTCACTTATAGCACATATATTATTGTAAACAACAGTATTATTCTTTTTTTAAAGAAATTTAATTATGTCTTCAATATATTTGGTTTGTAAGTCCGTAAATTTCCATTTAGCGCATGGGAAACTTAAATATGTGTCCCCGAATGTGCATTGTTGGTTGCATACCCAAGTACATCATTTTCTAGTACAGAGAATATTGCTTACGCTCGATCCATACTATAATCACGTCTCTGTTAATAAGGCATTATAAATACATACAGTCAAAAAAATTTTCAATGTAAATATGATACACATTTTTATATAGTCGATGTTCGATATTGTTTTGTTTTTATATTTACATTACATATACAGCGCGACTTAAAAACATTCCCTAACCTTTTTATCGCTGGAAGAAGTTTCTAAGTTACTTAATCCTTACTTATGATATAATTGTAAATAATTACTCATATCAATGTTATCACCGGATAATTATAATTACCTTATCAGGTAGGTGAGCACCCCTTTTTTCTGGTGGCAAGATTGATTGTTTACTTTTAAAATCCCAATTTTGTAGCAGGTTAGATCTTTATTTTTAGTGGCAACTTCGGTCCCACCGGCATTTTGGGTGCATCCAGTTAATTAAATGAGAAACTAAAATACACAAGGCATCACTGTAATATAAGGATTTAGCAGCTTTGAATACCAAGCTTGGACATGAGATCGAAAGTTTAAAATGTTAAAAATGTTAAAAACGTTACAACGTCTGAAAAGTCAATTTTCAACAGCTATTTTATAGGAAGAAAATACAGAATTCACCGTTTAATTCAATAAAAACACACCAACGCTTTACAGTGACTTCGTTGGGTTTAATATCCTAAGGATGTTTACTGAATAAACTTCAATAACGTCTTACGAGCTTTTGTCATTTTAACTGAAGTATTTTAAGAGAATATCCCCTTCCACCGTTCGGGGACAGTAATAAATAATTTTATTAAACACTACTCCGTTAAAGAGTAACACAGATATCGTATATACATATCTAATTTCTTACATAAACAAAAGCGGGATAAAAACATAACATAAGGAGTGTTTAATTTAATTTAGCAATGTTAAAAGAACGAATATCTTTTCCTTACAATCAGATAAGGTTTGAAAAACAGTCAGGCATTTCACATTTTTTGAGTGAAGTATGTTTGATGGGTTTTCAAATAAGTATTTATAATAAAATAAGTATAATGTACCATCACGTTTAGACACTCTGTATGTTAAGTTTTATATAATAATAATATCAATATGTAACTCCAGCTATTGTTCTACTAATATCTTTTTCAAATAGTTCTTAAGAAGATTTCAATTAAAGTATGTTTGTTATTTGTAATAAACTTATGATAACGGCGTTATCAGGGTAAATTATTAATGAATTGGTAAATATTAACATCTACTTCGATTTCTCTTGAGAACAACAAATAATAATGTCGTCGGTTGGAATTGCTTCCTGTAATAAGTTAAATTAAGGCCATTATCATTAGTCTACGTCATGAAATCAATGTTATAAAATCCCTTGACCAATTGTCCAGAAGACAGTTTTTCACAGATTTTATTAACCATTTTTCAACATCTACAATCCTCAATTCAAGACCAAATCGCTTCTAAATTTTAATGTGAGTTTAAATATATAAATAAAATCATTCAAGTGGTTTTTCTTCAAAACTCCCATTACATAAGAGATACAGATTTCGAAAAGACAGGGAAAGCATGAGACCATTTTAGCTTTATAGGTAATAATGAAGAAAACAATAGAATAAAGAAAAAGCACATAAATTTATGACAAAAGCTTTCGACAGAATGTTAAATGAGAAAAAATGAGAGATGGATCCAATATTTACACCTAACGAGTAATTATTCATCCTCCCGCTAAAGGCACTGCTGCGACGTCTGTGGTAGGAGTCACTGTAGTACTAAGACGCTCGGGGTACTGCCGAAATGGCCGCTGTGGGCTTCTACTATATCTATTATCTATCTTGAACATGATAAAGAAATTCGATAATGATATAGTTTTCACAGCGGCAGAATAGAAAGATATCACCATTTGAAAACTTGTTATAAACCTCGTTACAATCCTTCATGTTTTAACTCTTAAATACTTGGTAGGAAAAATCGCATACAGCGGACTTTTTAAATTTCGTTCGGAAAACCAAAAGGAAAATAGCGATGAGAGCGTATATGTTTAAACAACAGATAGTCTAAAGTTCGACGCTCGAATCACTCATTTTTCTGACTAACGCACTCCATTAGTGATCTATGTAATTTTTCCCAAAAGATTTACGTATTATTTAGTGCAAAGCGTTAATAAATAATGAATTAAATTTACCGTGTGCACCACGCATTTGCGTCCACATTGTTTTTTGCACTTTCCCTGTGGGTTCGATTCAGATACTAAATTTACAACACTTCGCAATTAATGTGACATTTATACAGTGTACAATTGCTTTGTAACTACGAGCAGAAAAAGTCCTTTGTCAGAATTTAATCGCGCAATTCATTTCCATAGTTTTACATTGTTGGTACCTGTTCTGAAGTAATGTAGGCAATGTAACGCTCGATAGAGCCTTTTAAATTTACCTCGGTCTATTTTTAAACACCTGTCCGGTACGAGTTTAATCGAAAATAGAAATATACATACATATAATAAATAGTAAGATGTACGCTAAGTGTGGGCAACGAGGCCCCATACTCTCCCACTTTTGCTGTTCGTTATTCTTCTTCTATGACATTCTGAGAAAAAATTTGCCATCTCGCTAACGTATCACAATTTTCGGCTGAACACTAATTGCACCTCAAGACATACATCGTACTGAAGACAACCGCATATTCAAAAGTATCTTCTAAGTATTGTTTTCATTTTTCTTATGAAGAAATAATAAACAGAAACAACAAAAAATACTGTAAATGAAACTGGCATTAAAAACAGTTTTATCACGAAATTTAAAAAATTACATCCTACATAATAATTATCATCATCGTATGTATTATGTATTACAAGAAGATTTATTCACGTAGATAATAAGTGCACCTCGGCCATTTCATCTGTACCCTGAGCGTCTTAGTACTACAGTAACTCCGATCACAGATGTCACTGCGATGTACTTAAGTGACAGGATGAATTATTACTCTTTACTCGACAGGTGTAAACTTGGGATCGTGTTGATGTGTCAACAAAATAGTGTAAATAACAAAAAATTACCAAAAGTCCTACAACAAAAAAAAAACTAAGGAACAAACATTAAATAAACTGTCAATCCGTTAAAGAACTTAAAGTTTCTTTCTATTTAAAGCTGTCTAACTCCTTCTTGCTAAGAGAGTAATACCGCTATATCACCAGCAAATCTATGCACTCTAATATTTCTCCCCTGTATGTCTATCCCTAATGCTCTCCTGTCTTTATTAATTATAATCGTCTCTTCATTATACAAGCGTGACAATGTGCATCCTTCTTTAACTCCTCCATCCTAATATCCTAATATTTATTTTTGAAATTTTCTCATTTTCAAGCTTGGTTTTCTAAGCGGCATTATCCTTATATTACAGTGATGTTTTGCATACCTTACTTTCTAATTTAATTAACTGGATGTGCCCAGATTTCACTACCTTTTAGGGTTTCATATCTAGATTTTACAAAGCCTGTACATTTATGGTCTACAACTAAGTCGTCTTAATGTTTGATCCTTGGAAGGATTCGTGCATATAGAAGCAAAGGTGAAAATTATAATAATTTTCTACCTAGACTTGTAGGTTGGACATTACTATTTCATGTATGAATTTAATATAAACTGATCTGCTCTGAGATAACAAAACTTTCCCGATTTGAATGAAACTTGGTTATTCACAAGAGCTCGTATTAATGGTAATTTATCGTGTAAAACTGATTGTACAAATTTTTAAAAGTTGAAAGGATCATGAATGTTATTAAATCGAAAACTTGTTTCATGTTGGAAACAAATATAGTTAACTTGGAAATTATTTCGAATTCATATTATCTATAATCATCCATCATTATGGAAAAGCCATATTTGAATTCAAATGTCAGTTATTTGTAATAGAAATTCCGCTTTAAAAGTTTCATTTTAAAAACTCACCTTATTACCCCCAGGATAGTCCCAAGTTTTATTGTATTTCTGAGTAGTCCTGATTACGTAGATTACTCTGAAATAACAAGTTGAATTTTTAAATAACTCTAAAAGCAGAATTTCTGTAAATATAAATATGGAATCAACAGCAACAACTACTCCGAGGGCTAATACCCCAACCGGCATTGAATTAGACCGTTGATTCGGAAAGATTCTTGGACGAAGATATAAAATTTCAATAAAAAAGAAAACATTAAGGATCACAGTTCCCACATTTGGAAGTTAATAAATTAAAAATTAAACAAATTTTAAATTTAAATTTATCATATGGCCTCTAAAGTCCTTTCTGCCAGCGCCTACCTGATGAGATCCAATAGGTCGAAACCGGTTGCGGGATTTGGCTTTCGGTCCGTAGTGCCTGCTTGATAGGACGAGTTCCAAATCTGGGATCTATGATCCTTAATATTTAAACGATAAAGGATTTTAATGCCTTCTTTTTTGGAAATGCAGAATTGTTGTTACGCACAACTAAAATTTGAATTCAAATCTAGATTTCCCATAACAGGATCTGAATTCGAAAGAATTTCCAAATTAACTAGCAACTTTATAACTGACAATGTCAAAAACATAAACATCAGAGTGACGAAAGCGGTACAATACAATAAGAGTATGAATTTTATAAACAGAGTTAATTTCTATTGTCCAAATTTGAGTAATGAGTTATTTATTCCTCAACCTCTAAATAAATACTAATAATCTATGTACTTGTTGTACTCAATTGAATTTAATCGGATGTGCGCATGTACATAATTGGTATATAGATTAACATTTTGAGAATGTAGATAGCATTTGTTTTTATGTATTTATAGAGGTATAATAATGTGTATTAAACTGGGTTTTCGCGGTCGCAACCCCCTTCTCTCATTTATGCGTGATATTGAAGGTGCAATTTTTTTGCATATCTCAGCAAAAGTTGTACAAAAAATCACTATGTACAGACCCCTTTTGTAACTAATTGAATAATCTATGAATATTTTTCGTAGAATTAATAATCTGTCTATCAATCTAATCTACAACCCCTAAAACTGGTATACTCTCTACATATATTTACTATTGTTTTTCTTTTATTTTTAACTACGCTGTAGATATTTTTTGACGTTAATAGATTTATTATTAATGCTTTGTAAAAAAATTATTAATAAAATATATAGATTATTTAATTGGCTATAAAGAAGATAATTATATATTATAAATTTCTTGTGGGACTAATTGTACCGCTTTTTCAAGATGGTAATGGATTGCGACCACGATACCTCATTTTTATAATAACTAATCCATCCAGCTCCTACATTAAAAAAAACTTTTTTTCTCAATCATTTGACTAGTCTATAAATTGAGATACATGTTTTGTAATAAAATAATTACTTTGTGTCCAATAGTTTATGTAAGCTTCCTAGCCAATTATTGTGAATGTTCTGTTAAGAAACATTCAACTAATAACTTATTTGCGACAATAAAACACCGACTAATCAACAAATGTACATACTTCAGAAATTTAGCTTCAAAGCAAAAACCTAAGCCAGCGTGCAATTGACGTGCGCCCTTACTTTAAGTTTTCTTTAAATATAAGAACAGTGGGCATAGATGTAACCAAGCAACAAACCAACCAACGGCAACGCAACGATCGCAGAGGAATGTCTTGTAGTCCGGAGAGCCTTGGCAACGTCGTTACAGCAACATAATATAATTAAATACAGTTCAATTTGTTGTTTGTTATTGTTGAAGTGAAGAAGACGAAGGATGGATGGATGGTCGTAGACCGTTGTTGCTGGTTGGTACCTCTGACCGTTTTTGCCGAGCAAGAGAATAAATAAATGAACACAGGCATCGTCATGACCATCATCATCATCATCATCATCATCATCAATGCGTCCATCGTACCGCGTCGTGTCGATTACGTAAGGAAGGAAACTGCTGTAGCTGTAGGTCATTATCACTTTCTATTAATGCGTCTCAATGTGCAATTAAGTCCATTCGCCTTAACGGCGTAGGTGTTGTCGACCTACATTCCGAATTAGTCATTATGAAATGTCTCGTTTGTATTGTTAAATATTTGAGCACATCCCATGCTATGTGTATGTATGCAAGTATAACAGGCGGGTTGAAAAGTTCGTAGGCTAACATGATAGAATTTGATTTTATTATTCAATATAGTTCTCTTCGAGGGCGATACAACGATTATAGCGGTCATACAATTTTTCGATACCATTTTTATAATACGATTTGTCTTTAGCTTCAAAATAGGCTTCAGTTTCGGCGATTATCTCTTCATCGGCGCGAAATTTCTGTCCAGCGAGCATCTTCTTGAGGTCGAGAACAAAAAAAAGTCGCTGGGAGCCAGATCTGGAGAGTACGGTGGATGCGGAAGCAATTCGAAGCCCAATTCATGGAATTTTGCCATCGATTTCATTGATTTGTGATACGGTGCATTGTCTTGATGAAACAGCACTTTCTTTTTCTTCAAATGAATCCGCTTTTCCGCAATTTCGTATTTTAAACGCTCGAATAACGCTACGTAATAGTCGCTGCTTATGGTTTTCCCCTTTTTAAGATAGTCAATGAATATTGTACCATGAGCATCACAGAATACTGATGCCGATGCCATAACCTTGCCAGCCGACTTTGGCGTCTTTCCACGCTTTGGAGTCGATTTATCACGTGCAGTCCACTCGGCTGACTGTCGATTGGACTCTGGTGTGAAATGATGGAGCCATGTTTTGTCAAACGTCATATATCTACGCAATCGCAAAAATTCGGATTTATTAAGATTGAACAGCTCCAAACACTGCTTAGGATCATCGATCCGTTGTTGTTTTTGGTCGATTGTGAGCTCGCGCGGCACCCACCTTGTACAGAGCTTTCGCATATCCAAATATTCATTCACGATGTGACCAACACGTTTTGATACCTTTAGGGTCGAGTCTCAGCTATCTCAATCAACTTCACTTTACGATTATCGAAAATTATTTTGTGGACTTTTTTTGTTTTCGTCGGTAACAGCTTCTTTGGGGCGTTCACTGCGTGCATCGTCCTCGGTGCTCATTTCGCCTCGTTTAAATTTAACAAACCACTTTTTTATGGTTGATTTTCCTGGTACAAAGTCAAAATAATGTTTATCAAGCTAAGCCTTGATTTCAACAGTATTTTTTTTGCCAAAAAGCAACGCTTTATTAACACACGAAATTCCTTTTTATCCATTTGTCAAAGTAACAAATTTCTTTCACTAAAAATGCTATAACTCAAATACTAATAGTGCAACAGCTGTCAAATTTTTACACGCTTCTTTTGAAGGTTAGGGCTAACTAAAAATCATATAAATTTGATATTAGTAGCGCCATCTATTTTTAGCCCGCCTGTTACATACGACCTTCGCCATAGAAAATCACGAAAATCGTTTCAACGAGGTATCACAAACTAAAATATAACCATAACCATTTCGTAAATTTCCACAATTAGTTACCTTCTTGATTTGCGTATTAATTGCTACGTAACAATTTTCTCAGTGTCGTTCAACCGTTGCTTTTTATAGAGATATTGCAAAATATTTTGCGTAAACAGTACGTTAATTAACATGAGTCGCCATAAACTATAGGTAGATCGGAGAATTTTTAGTTTAATGTTTACATTTACACCTGACCAAGATTTACGATAAAAATTAAAGTTCAATGGTTGACGTATTAATACTCCGAGAACCGGTCAAGTGCAAGATCGGCTTGTGCGCAGGGGGGAATGGTCTGATTATGGAAAATAACGAATATTATATACGAAACGTAAAATCTTCGATGTTTATGAATAAGTTAGACTCTTTTTGATATATAGAGGATAATTTTTGCAGGTGCAAAAATTGCGAGCGAAACAGAACATCAACTGCCAACTGTAATCGAAAGCATTGTTAATTACATAATTGCACATGTCAACAAAATCAGGAGTAATCAAGGGTACTCGTATCCGATGTAACATACCACGCTGAGTCTGAGTCCAAATCTGACCTCAGAATTGCTTCTCAGCATGTGAGGATTTTGAGATATCGTAATTCAAAAGTTGTTGTGAGCATTACTACGCGAATTAAAAGGTCAAAACAATTAAGAGAGTAGTCATTCTCTAGGTACCTTCTAGTGCTGAATTAGAATCTGGCATCAGAATTGTCCTTTCACATCAACATTTAGAGATATATAAATATAAAATCAACAGAAACAACCCCTACCAGCATTGAATTACACTGTTGATTCCGATGGATAAGTCGAAACCGGTCGTGGGATATGGCTTTCGGTACGCTGTGTCTACTGTGTAGGACGCGTTCGTAATGTGGAATTTGTGATCTTTAAAATTTAGACGAAAAAGGATCTTAATACCTTCTTTTTATGAATATTTGGAAATATATTAACCCAAAAAGCCAAATCAAGGTAATTTAGCTTGTTTAATTTTAAGATTATGATATTTCCAGATTTCGATGTACTAGGGCTTCTGGAACTAGATTCGAGTTCGCTTTCGAGACGTGTTCAGGCTTTCTAAGAAAAACTATATTAAGAGGAAACATTGTAAATAGCAATATTTCACTCATTTAGTTTTAACTTCAAAATTGAGAATGTGCAAAAAAATCTGCTCAATAACACAAATATTTCTATTGTTGTCGATGGGTTTTGTTAGGTCGGTCATGTCATAAGTCCTACTTCCAGGAATTAACTGCGTATCGATACGATGGCCCCAAGGGGTGACGACGGTGCTGAAAACATTTTTAGTTTATTTTAGAACATAAAAAGGGTCTTACATTCGATGACAATGAGCAACGTCGACTAAGCGATAATAAAAAATTTGTACCGAACTCAAATTAGTAAATAAAATTGGACTTTTGTAGTATAAATGTAAATATACTCATTCACATTCACTGAATAAAATGAAATAACCTTTTTCGAGAGCACTACTCTAGGGAGTTGGGAGTTGAAAACAGGATTCAAAAGAAAGGTATTCATTTTCGATGTATTCTTTGATGGCGAGCTGAACTCGAATCTGGTTTGGAGATATCCTAATCTTAAAACTAAACAAGCTAAATTAGCATCACTTGTATTTTGAAGTTTATATATTTTAAAATCTTGACATGTTAGGGCAATTGTGAAGCCATATTCTAATTCACCGACAAAAGATATTTCAAGACTGACTGAGCATTCTCTTAATTGTATTGGCCGTTTTACTTCTCGTAAACAAAAGGTTTAAATAATTAAGTTCTTGAGTTTTGAGATTAGCATGTCTCAAAATCCTTCCATGCTGTGGTAATTCTGAGGCCAAATTTCAACTCAGCATTGCAAACTTCTTCGGAAATGATATCTCTGATATTCTGGTTTCCTAATATACATTAACCTCTGTTATTTTATGCATATGCCGGCTAAATAAAAATGTAAATAGAAGTATAACTTATAACAGGTAAACGTAAGTAGGCACACCATTCTTTTTTTTTAGATTTGATGAACCCTTGGGAATCCTGCCTTCATCAAGGTTTAGTTTCAGTAATAAAACACCAAAAAAACGTAGATTTTCACAAACTCCATTTAACAAAACTTCATATGTGACATGTTTCGCTAAACCATGGTTTCTTCTGACTTGAGTACTTACTACTAACTGTAAAGTGTCGCTAAACATTTTAAATACTTAGATTGCAATTGGGGGTGGATATTCAATTAAAATAGATTTAGTAGTGGGGAATTATTTCCTTCTGCTTGATTATTTAACATCACTTAATTGTAAGAACATATGCTTTCACGGCCGGAATTCATAGTAGAATGATGATTCGGGCTTGTAGGCCGTGGTCGATGTGAACGGTTTCGTCGGCAACTGCGACTCACATCTTCAGTAGGTTATTGTACCTCGAAGTCTGACAGTCGCTGCCGAGACTTCGAGGTATAATCTTCGCACACGTAGTCAACACAGCACCCACTGAAGATGTCAGCTGCAGTTGCCGACGAAATATCTGGTCAAAACCGTTTACATCGACCACGGCCTACAAGCCCGAATCATCATTCTACTATTACTTAATTAATTTAATCAGAAGCCAAGGTTTGGCGAAACATGTTAAATAAAGTTTGTGAAAATTTACATTTTGTTGGTGCTTTTTATCAATGGATTTTCATCAAGTAATGGTCGAAACCATGCAATTTTAGTTTCAGTAATTTCAGAAAAGAATGTATCTTTCTGGAAAAATTGTTTTTTTATCGACAACAATATTGCAGCCGATAGCATAAAACGTTTTTAACGATTTTTTTTGAATACGTATAATCTTAAAGTCGGTCCCTTTTTTCGTAACGTACTTTATATTTTTATATTAGAGACATTTCATTCGTAAGCACGTCCACCTGCCGTTGTCCTCAAACGATTTTATATTGTGCTTTTTAGCATAAAGGTAAAGAAGGAAGTGTTGTGATTCTTAAATAAAAAAAGAGGTTTGTGTCCTTATGTACACATTGTAGCCGGTATATACATAAATAAATAATTTTATATTTATTTAAACAATAATTTGGATTACAGTTGACAGTTGGTGACCCGTTAAGTGCTAAAATTTTACACTCAATACTCCAAAAGAAGTATAACTTCAAAAGGAATATCTCTTATTAAATATAAATAGATTTAATTCATCATTTTTAAAAATTTTTGTAAACCCTATTACCGACAATAAATTTCAAATTAAACAAAAGAATGATGCTTCCTCGGGGTAAAATAGGTTTTTATTATTTCAATTATTCTTTGCTTTTCGCCTTACGTTGCAGTGTTTCATTAGTTCTAATAAAAAAGATACAATTATTAAAAATATGACTGTAAGTATGTAATACATTGGAAATTAAGTTTAAATTTAACATCTTTGTTTACTGTAAAGAAGCTTAAAAATCATTAAAAATAGAATAGACAGGACTTTTAAATCTTAACTCCGTATCAATATTAATGTAAAGAAAAGCGCATACCCGAGTTGCAAAAATGTTTATTATACTAGAAAGTAAAAAAAGTTTTAACTATTTCTTCAACCTGAAGAAGCCAGTGTGTTGCGAAATGTACATCGTGGTGTAATGAACAATTGTAATAACTTGTGTTTTTGTTTACTTTACGTTAATAAAGTGATTATAAATATTATGAGAAAAATTTGTGATTTAAAGTCTTGATAGTCGACCATTTTCTGTAGGCTATATTATATTTTTCGAAAACTTACATCCATTAGGATTATTGAAAATATTTGGAATAATTAATTTATCTGAGAATTATCTCTAATGTTTTTACCTCTTTCATTTCATCTCTCTCCCCTTCTCATGATGCCTTTGTGATAGTATACTTTGTCTAGGTTAATTCCATTAATTCATTTTGGATGGAGTATTATATTATTATGCCATTCAGTATATCTGAATAAATCGGAGATATATGTAAATTTTAATAACTTTATAAGTACAAGTTCACATTTCATATAATATCTATTGGGTTTATTTAAATTAGGTCACACAACGCATTTTATTCTGGTACGTTCGCAAATCAAGCAAGTTTTTATTTGTAAGAAGATGCCAACTATTCTTTCGAAATTTGTAACATTAAATCTTTCCAATTTACGTACTAATTACACACATTATCAGTCAGAGTTACATTTTAATTTTGATTCATTAGTACTGTTAGAATGTATTACAAAATCTACGTTTAAATTTTGCATAGGTATTGGTGTTAATGTAAGACGAAAAAAACGTAACATAAAACATATGGTTTAAGAGCGCTTGGGGGCATAACTGTAAGAAACTAAGGTACAATTTGCAATCTTTGAGATATCACTAAAAACGTAACTGCCACACCTTTTCCTGATAGAAATATTAATTGCAAATGTTTTTGTGAAATAGCTTTCCTGTTTCTCTTTCTTTCAGTTAACTGTTTTTGAGATCAAATTACTAAGTATTATTCAAATAACACAATAAATGTATTACGCGTACTTTATCTTTATTGAAAGCTATAAATTATATTTTTGAATACCAACACCGTCGCTAGTCCGAAGACTGATTGGACACGCACTTCCATTACATCCTACCCTGAGCCAATCCTCGCATATACTTCCCTAAAACACGAAAATCCTATCTGTAACTGTTCGCATTTATCTTTTCATTTTTTGTTTGTAAGTTATTGACCTTGTCAGTCACACATTTTTTACGTCTCAAATTTTTGTTGTATTGTCATGTGCATTTGCTGTCCGTTTCTTTCTTTTGCGATTTATGGTTTTATAATAGTATATATATCATATTTTTTCCCTTTTTAGTATTGCCGTTTTCTATTGTATTATTTTTTCTTTGTCTTCAAATGCGCTCCTAGAGTTTAAGTTAGTTTATAGATTTATTGGAGGTAATTTGTTGACCCACCGGTCCATTTCGAGGACCTAGATGATGCACCGACACAGATTACAATGTTGCATTTTTTGTGTTTACGTTTTCCCTCCTTTTTGTTTGTTTTGTTGTTTCAAGTGTCGGTGCATCGGAACCACCCCTCCTGTAGGGGCGGTTCTTAAATTCATAAGAATATAAGTATTTCTACAATTCAATTCACAATATAGTGAATAGTTAATACAATATAGATAACGCAGTTGTTACAGTTAGCACAGTTCAATCAATTCAATTTCAACATATTAGATAAAAACATCAAACGGTTAGGAGAGATCACTTTTAGTACATTTAACATATAGCACAAATCAAATCAAGATCTCTATAAACGTATAGTATAAATAACATATAGTTTCAATCAATCCATCATAATCATTTAATCTTTCGTAAATAAGTAGCAGTCACGACGTTCATGTAAAATTAGTGTATATAGTTTGTAAATAGTTGGGTGTAATAAACAATTAAAACACGAAGTCCGTTTATTGCACCGATTCCCCCATAGGAATCAAAAGAAGTGGCACATCTGTGCACCGGTGAAATAATTCATTTCATCACCTAATTATACAGTAACTATTTGCGAACATTAATCTAATATAGATCTTCCTCTACCCTCTATACTTGTACGAGAGTAAATCAAATATAAACGGTAATTTTGTAAAATAAATTCATTGATTAATGGTACACATAAACTAAACATTTAGCATTATTCAATGTAGTCACCTCCGTGCTTTACACACTTTTGCCACCGATTTGGAAGCTTGAATATTCTTTCATCATAAAAAGTTTGAGGGCGAGTTGTCAGCCAATTGTGCACAGAAGAGTATATGCTTCTATTTCTTCATTGATTTCAAATCTTTTCCCTCCAAGTGATTCTTTCAAGGGCGCGAATAAAAAATCATACTTGTCAGAAGGTGAGAAGTTAAGGCTATAACGAGGATTATAGAGGCTCGAGGGTCTCCCAGCCCATTTCTTCCAATTTATTCCTTGTCAAAACTGCGATGTGTGGCCTGGCGTTTTCATGAGGGAGGGTGACGTCTCGAGTGCTCGAATGGGCATACCTCATCGTTTGCATAGATACGTGATTTTTGTCGACAATAACAGTGTAACAACTCAGAATAGTAAGCCGCATTGACTGTTCGTTGATCATGAAAAAAATCAATGAATAAAACTCCCCTTGAGTCAAAGAAAACAGTCGCAAGAACTTTTCCGGCTGAGAGACGGGTTTTGGCTTTGACAGCCAATAGGGCAGCCTTCATCCTTTCTTCGCCACTCCTTACTCGCCATTTTTGATTCGGTGTTTGATTTAGTGGTGAACCCACGTCTCATAACAAGTGACAATACGCCTCAAAAAAAACCCTTCTTGTCGAAATCGATTAAGAATTCTTTCACTGATCTCCGACCTGACCTGTTTTTGATTTTCGGTTGGAACCCAGCGAGGAATAATTTTTCTGAAGCCAAGTTCATCAGTGATGATGCATTAAACATTCATACACAAATAGCTGATACCCACTTCTGATGAGATTTGTTTAGTAGTTAATCGGCCGATGGTGATCACCTTCAACAAGCCCGGGTGTTCACCATGTCATTTGTGAGACTTGTTCTTGGGCGTCGAAAATGACTTTCATTTTCGACACGTTCTCGCCCATCCCTGAATTCTGAAATCTCTGACCCACGTATACATTCGATTCTGAGACAGCTATGAGTGTAGCATCCCCAAACTGTGCCTTCAAATAAGTGAAAATTTCCGATGGTTTAACGCTTTCATTGGTTAAAAAACGAAGGTACCTTGCGCTCAGTCATGGCTGTACTGCGGACAGAACTAAGCGCAACTGCTACCTAAGCCGGTTTCCCCCTCCTCATAAACCAAACAACACTAGAGCATCAAACCCTTTAGATCGGAATTACGTGGTAAGCTAAATAGTAAATTTACCGTTTATATTTAATTTACCCTCGTATTTCTGCGTCTAAGGTGACTCCAACTAACTCTTCATGTCTCAGAAGGTGCTATATACCATCATATCTCTCCATGTACCTCCTCATTTTTAACTTTTTGTATACACGGTATGTTCATCATGGTCCTATAAGACCACATCTCAAAGACTGCTAATTTCGCAACTATACCAACATACCGAACCCTGCTCCAGACCTACACTTTCAGTAATACTTTTCGAGTTCCAAAATTAATCAATCACGAACACAGAAGTGGTTTCTTTTTGTTAAAAGCTACTCGACCCTGCGCTATCCTTTGTTTTATGTCTCTACCCCTTTTTCCATCCGATTTATCTTAGTTCCTAGATATCGAAAATCAGTGACTGCTTTTAGAATTTTTACATTAGCTCTAACCCTACTTTGACCTCCCTTACAAATCAATATTTTCGTTTTATCTTTATTTAGTTTGATTCCATGCTCTACTGCCAATATCGCTTCCACTTTATTTACGACTGTCTCTAACTCTTCCCTACGAGATAGTGATACTGCTATATCATCCACAAATCTAAACATATGCTAATTTTTTCTGCTTCCCTAAAGCTGTCATTTGTTTACGAATATTAATCGAATTTTGATATTAGTTTAAAAAGTAATTACAATACGCTCATCTTTCAATTGAATCAGTGTGTGCTAGTCAATTCGAACCGGTTTTCTATTAAACAATGAAATACAATCGTATATATAGTTAGTAAATGTTATAAATAATTTATAAGATATAATAGAAGACACCTTTCGAAGGGGTTAAATTGTTAAAATGTGATGCTATTGAATTTATAGGAATACACGACCGAAAAGTAGAAGTGACATTTAAAAATTAACTATTAATAATTAATAGAATAAAACACACGGTATATTTCACAAATGTATTAGACTATCACTGACATATGTTTCGGTTTTTACACCATTTTCAAAGAGCTATAGATAACTGAGGTACATTATTTCCTTACAAACTACTTATACCTAGAATACATTGGATTTTAATAACGGGGAAACCACAAATCTCCAGCAGCTATATTCAGTTCCAAATACAAAAGATATCCAACCCAATAAAACATTTTGCTATATCAATTATGTACCTAATATCTCCAATAAAATTTGCAACAATTTAAAAAAGCTTCATTTATCAGTCATTTCGGTAAATAAAACCAATTAAGGAAAATTTTGTAGTAAATAATAAACCAAAAATTAATGAATTAAATAAAACCGGTGTTTATCAAATAAATTTCAAGAACTGTGGAGCGTTTTACATTGGACAGACGGGGCGGGCCCTTAAAAAACGTTTAGACGAACATGTAAAATACATTTAAAAAATGGCAACAAATGTACAGGTATAGCGGACCATTGTATTTCCCAAAATCATGAAATAGATTGTATTCTATGTATAAGTAGTTTGTAAGGAAATAATGTACCTCAGTTATCTATAGCTCTTTAAAAATGGTGTAAAAACCGAAACATATGTCAGAGATAGTCTAATGCATTTGTGAAATATGCCATATGTTTTATTATATTAATTATTCATTATGTTTCACCAAGTGATAAGCGAAACCTCAATTTCACATATTAACTATTAATGGCTAAAAGCATATGTACTCAAAGAGATGTTACACACAAGAAGAATTGAATAAACAGGGTGTAATAAGAGAGAAATACTGTAACCCCACAATTGTAAATATTTAATTAAAGGTGTTGTGTAGAGCTTTTTAAGTACAAAAAAAGAGGAGGTAAAATACTAAAGATGAAAATGGGGTGAAAATATAGAAAATATTGGTATAACCTACATCAGTAACTCAACTTTAAGCGAGTTTGTGATTTAAACGTCAATTACAGAAGATGTAATAGTAATAAACATTTTTACAACCAGAATTAAATTTCGGTATACATCTGCTAGCAGGTTCAGAAAGCTAAAACGTTCAATAACTATTTTCCTTAATCACTTAACGTCATTCCGAAATTTCTAACTTGGATCTCATCAAATTTTATTAAATATAAAAGGCCAAACTTGAATCACCCTCTATTAATGTAATTACATAAATAACTTCTTCGTTCATTATATTTATGTAAAATGAACATTTTGTTTCTTTTTCACATTCTGTGCTCATTACCCAAACTGTTGTCGAAACGATTATCGATATCTCTCAAAAATATTGTAGGAAAAAGTGAACACGTATTTAATTATTTTTTAAAATTAAGGGTATTCATAAGCTGTGTGTATGCTGTAAGCTGTTTGATGTATAATAGTTACATAAGCAGTTGTTTTCAAATCAAACATATGTACATATTGCGTATGTACATTTTATAAAATAGGAATGCCAAGAAGATAAAGGTAAAATCGATTTGTAATATCGTTGTAAACTAGTGTTCACTTCTGTTTTTGTTCCGCAGTAAACAAACTTGGAACTTTAAGAACATCTTCGTTGCAATCTAAAATTCGCCAATGGAAATACGAGCATAGTCTTTCGCGTCGAATAAAGCTTTCATTTTACAAACGGTTATCGAATAACTGAAATATGAGAACTTTCAGCAACATGCTGCTCATTCCACTCAATACGTTTAATTTTTTTTTTACAGTAATGTGTTTCGACTTTAACTGATGAGATTTGTAAATTTTCAGTTGCACAATGTATTTCTTTTTGATACATACGAGGGTGAATCAAATATAAACGAGCCTATTTAAATTGCGCGCCGGATAGTTATTCAAGGCGCATCCAGGCGTTAGGAATTTGAAGTGGGGATATTAGATGGCACGGAAACGACGCGTCGTATCGCTACGTTCGCTTGGTTAATAGCTATCACAATGAGTGAGAAAGAGGTGCATAGCAGCGTTGCGCAACGAATTATTATTGAGTTTCTTACACGGGAAAACGTGAAACCAGCTGAAATTTTGCACAGATTGCAAGTACAATCCGGAAATGAAACGCTTTCGGGCGTAATCGTGTCGAAAAAGAAAGGAAGGTGAATTTTTTTAGCACAAAATTGTAACCTGCGATAAGACGTGGGCACACCATTACACTCCAACATCAATCAATAAATAAACAAACAAAATTGCCCTACTGTTTACATAGGACAGTCCAAAAGAGCTATATCAATTCGTTTTGACGAACACATTAGAAACGCTAAATACAATAAACATGCCTCTGGACTTTCCTCTCATTTAATAAACAATAAACATACTTGCAATAAAAACAAAATTAAATTATTACATCATTTACAGGGCGGAAAAATTTTAGATCGATTTGAAATTTTAGAAATTAATAAAGCTGTTTTGTCTAACAAAATATTATCCAACGACCAAGTACAATTCGGTATTAACCCCCTCTTAGACCCTAAGTTAATAGATTATAATGTGGCGGTATATTTAAACCAAAATTATTGTGAGTCTCTTCAGTACTGTAAATACTCCTGATGATGCCCTAGGAAGCCGAAATGTACATAGAGTAATCAATAAAATATAGTGAAACTCCTCCAAGTCTTTAATTTATTCATATTTTGTTTAAATAATGTTTCACCAAGAGTCCATGGCGAATTACTTCTGTAAAATAAATCAAACCCAGTGAAGCCGAAAACACGTCTGTCTGCCGGTAAAGTTTTAGCCACGGTTTTTTGGGACTGAAGAGGGGTGCTGTTGATCGACTATTTGCACGAGCGAACAACCATTAATGCAGCCTACTCCTGTAACCTTCTCAGTCAGGTGAAACCTGCTTATCGCCGAAAAAGGAGGATGCACCCCGTTCGTGACGTGTTACTCTTGCACGATAATGCTAGGCCTCATACCGCAGCTTTAACGCAGGCCCAAATCGGTAAAATGCACTGGAACACCCTCCATATAGCCCAGACCTATCCTCTTGTGATTTACACATGTTTGGGCTCCTCAAAGAATCAATAGGAGGCGAGCGATTTCTGACCGATGAACAGATGAAGGGAGGCGTTTGTGCGCAACTGGATAGATACTCGCCCTGCTTCTTTTTATGAAAACCGGATGAAAAAACTACCAATGCGTTGGGGAAAATGTATAAACAAACAAGGGGAATATGTCGAAAAATAGAGAAATTTGTGTTTTTGTGAAACTTCAAAATAAATGTTTTATGAACAAAAGCTCGTTTATATTTGATCCATCTCGTACAATTGAAACGTTTACTATATTAATGGAGAAACAAAAGAAAAACGCTAATGAATTAGTTTCACTAATTTATTTTATCAGTTCGCGATAGCTGTTTTTGTACTGATAAATAGACTAATTCGCCGTCATAGCTCTAGTAAATGAAAAAATCGAAAATCATTGATTTCTACTTCCATCCAGAATTATTATTTGATAAACTTAATTTCGAGGTATCCTTCATAAAGCGACATAGGCCATTTGAAATAGATTGTTGTTATCTGAGTATACTACCATGTAGAGAACAATGGTTGACAGTTCTATTAAACATTGCAATTTACAATTTTATCTGGTTTTTCGCATTTATTTCGAAAAGTATCACACTACTTGAAATGCTCTAATTAGATGATATGTAGAGAATTTCAAAAGCTTTAAAATAAAGTTTCAAATGTCTCCATCTAAGCTATTTTCATCGAGAAAAACCTCTGCAGAAAAGGCACTTTTTCAAAAATTCATAACTTCGCTAATTTAACGTTACTATCTGAATAAGTAGTAGCCCAAGGGAGATTTTGGCAGAGTTATAGTTTTTGTATAATTAATAAATTACAATCCCTCTCCCTCGCCCAATTAACGTATGTTAAATTTTCAAACAGATTATTAAAGCTAAAAATTCAAGGAACAAAATGTATATATCATTTTTTTCTTTGAATACTTATCAAAAAACGCATGGAAAGATTCTTGCAACGTCTGCGGTATGCTGACGAGAACTAATGAATTCAAAATCAGGATACTTATATGGCTGTTTCGAATCTCACAAATAAGTAGAAACGATCTGCAGATGGCGTTCATTAAGCTGTCTGTGTTTGTTATTCAAACGCTGTTTATAGGTAGCAAGTAGGTTGATTAGTGTTATGTGGGAATTGTACGCGAATGACAGTTTCGACAAAACGGTAACCAAGAGCATATCTTTATTTTTTTAGATGCAAAATTACTTGTTACAATATTGGCTCACTTATTGAACACAATAATCTTCAACTTTTTCCAGAAGGCCGACGCTATAAATTTTGAATTAATAGTTATGAATTTTTTTAAAATGACCTTTTTTCAGAGGTTCCTCTCCTTGAAAACAGCTTCCATCAAAAGTTTTGAAATTTTATTTTGAAGGTCTTGCAATTGTCTATATTTTATTTCACTGGAGCATTATAATTACTATGACAGTTTCCGAGATAAATGCGAAAACCAGAACAAAATTACAAATTGCAAAAAACAACTTTTATTGGGGTCATTTTTGGAATTTTACTCCCTGGAAGGTACATTACATGGTGATATATTCGCATCGCTGTTAAAAAAATTGACCACAATTAAATACTTCTGTGTTATTAGGCTAAAAGTTGTTCAATTTCGAATACAGGGTATGCCTACAAATTTTATAGAACTAATGTTTTAGCACCTTCTACAGTGATTGAATGTGGTACCGTCAGGATGCTATTCCTTTCTTCATTGAAAGCTGAAATTTGCAAGTTCTTTGCCGTTTAACGCGAATCAGTCCAGCTGTTTCCAGGAAAATGTATCATTTTTTAACTTTCTAATGGCATACGTTTTATATGGGACTATTTGAATATTTACAAACATTCACTAGTGGATTGATACATAATTTTCGTCACATAAAAAACCGAAAACGTTTAAAGGACCTTTTATTAAAACAGTGTTACTTTATCAAGACAAAAAGAGGCAGGTGTATCGTTTAATAAATCAAATCTTTGTAGCGATTCCACTTATTGACCTTTATAATGTACCGGATAATGATCGTTTGAGATTAACTAGAGCATTACCTATAAAGAATTTATTCACCTTATTGCTAGACGATTACATAACGATCGAAAATTAAGTTTACTTAACCATAAACTAGTGTGGCCTCTTTAAATTAAAAATAAACTTACACTAATAGTAAAAAAGTTTAACCGTGTTAACATAGAACCATGAAATTAGTAAACGTTCGATAAATTCCCCTAAAAAAACTAATTGTTAAATAGGTATTACTGTACCGATTTTTCTGTAAGAAGTTCAATTAAAAAGTGAAGCACGATTGAAGAAATATGCGTAGAATTATAATTTATAAAAACCCCAACTATAAGAAAAGCCCATGTCTGTCCAGGAAGAACTAAATCCGTGAAGAAAAGGACAAGAAAAGGAAATTTCTACCCCGATCTATTCAATTTGTTCACTAACTGAGTAACTTATTTAACTTTCTTTTCCATATATTAAACTCCCTCATGATCAAAATCAAAATATTCAATTGATGGTGGAAGCTTTCGCTTGTTGAAACACAGGAAACATAATTAAAGAATTAATAATACACTTGGTTTCAAAATATTATATTTGTAGACACTACAATTGTTTCAGCAAACATTGCCTTCATCAGGTATGATTATTTAAACAAACTATGAATTTATACTAACAACTAAGGGGTGGGGTGTAATTTATTTGAATATAGTTAGCAATGATGAATTTTAATTTCTAATGCTTCTAACAGGTTTAATTTCAAACTTTAATTTTGCACGTGTAGTCTTGATAAATATTATGGTTTTCTTTTAATAAATGTTCCGCATACGTAGAATCAGGTTCTTTATTTGTAAAACTAGTCCAATGTTCTTTGATACGAACTTTAAAAGATCTACCTGTCTATTCTAAATATACTTTGTCACAGTCTAAACAATTTAATTTATAAACTCCTGAATTTAACATATTCAAAAAAGAAGGAAATAAAATCCTTGTTCGTCTAATTATTAAGATCAAAGATCTCACATTTGGAACGCGTCCTACCAAGTAGGCACAACGAACCGAAAACCATATCCCACGACCGGTTTCGACATGTCGGGTCTCATCAGGTGGGCGCTGGCAGAAAGGCCTTTACAGGCTATATTATAAACATAAAAATATAATTATAAATATGGATTCAACAGAAACAACTACTCCGAGGGCTAATACCCCTACCGGCATTGAATTACACTGTTGATTCCGATGTATTAGATATAATATATCCAAAAAAGAAGGAATTAAAATCCCTCGGAGTAGTTGATTCTGTTGAATCCATATTTATAATTATATTTTTATATTTATAATATAGCCTGTAAAGGTATTTCTGCCAGCGCCCACCTGATGAGACCGGATAGGTCGAAACCGGTCGTGGAATGTGGCTTTCGGTTCGTTGTGCCTACTTGGTAGGACGCGTCCAAAATTGAAGATCATTGATCTTAAAATTTAGACGAATAAGGATTTTAATTCCTTCTTTTTTGGATATATTATATCTTCGTCTACTAATACATCGGAATCAACAGTGTAATTCAATGCCGCTAGGGGTATTAGCCCTCGGAGTGGTTGTTTCTGTTGAATCCATATTTATAATTATATTTTATATACAATCATCAGTCGTCACTCTTTGCCAGAGGATTCTCCTATTTTGGCTTTTTGTTCATCGGTTCTTCTTATTTTTCCAAACCATACTTTACTCCTTGCATTCCGGTTTGCAATGGTGGAAGATTGGAGAATAAAACGCATCACATTCATCTTTAACAAATCCGCGTCCACTCTTTGTTCCTTGTGAGCCTGAGTTAACAAAGGAGGTACTATCTGGCACACATTTTTCAAAATCACAGTTTGTCGGTAATAGCTTTTGACAGATGTATGCGGTCAATTTGGTTGTATGGGGGAAGTTGCGCCAAAATTTCGTCGAGTATGACTTGCTTATCACCTTCAATAATGCTGCGAACTACATCAGCGATATTATCTGAGCATGATGTTGTTCACTATAAAGATTTTGACGCCCTTAAATAAACATTTCTTACCACTGCAGAACCATTTGAACACTCATGATCGTATCCCCATAAAGGGAGAGAAACTCTCGAGAAATATCGACCCCGGAAGTTCTGGCCGTAAAAAAAAACAAATGACGGCTCGGCAGTAATAATAACAGGTATCTCTATGATTATTCGTAGTGTACTGATCGGACAGAGCTCCGATTGTCTTCCTACTCTTATAGCTTTGCTTCTACCCTCACACAAAGATAGATACATGGTGGCTTGCCCCTCGGTTACTACCCCTCTGAATACGAACATAGAGAAATTTTGAACGAGTCTCGTATATATTGAACTCAATCCATACAAGAATCCTTCCAAGGTGTTGAAGCATTGAACAAGGATTCAAAAATAATAAAGCGAAATATTTGGAATTTGCCACTTTGAGATTATTTTTAGTTTAGATATTAAACACAAAATACTTTAGGAAAACATATTAAAAATAACAAGGACAAAATTAGTAAGGATGACATGTCGGGAGTGTATAAAATAAATTGTTATTCTTGTAACTGCATCTATAATATATAGGTCAGACAGGGCGTACATTTAAAGAACGATTAGAAGAACATAAAAAATCTTATGAAAATAATAAACTTAATTCGAACCATGGTAAACATATAGTCGAAGAAAACCATACTTTTGACGATGACTTTGAAATTCCTCATGTTGTAAATAAAAGCCTAAGATTACCATCATTAGAAACATTAGAGATTAATAAATACAAAAATTAAAATACACTGTTAAACGACCAAATTGACCTCAACAATTCACCGTTACTAAATCTCTTTACTCATCCCTAATCCACTAGTATATAAAACAAAGTTATTGTATTATTACTTCTGAAAAAGCCTACGTTAGGCGTAACAATTTGTAAGTGTGAATATATACCAATTTTGTGGAAACTTTGTGTTTTTATTTATTTCACCTATTATTTGAAATTAGTTTCCATCAAGTGAACGTAGAAAGAATATATCATTTGGAATATTAGATATACAATTTTCAGTAAATACCACCAGATTTATCGTTAGATAGAAATGCATATTTTTTTATTTTATTCGATGTTATTGAGTTTCTATAAACTTAACACTGTGGGGGGGGGGGTGCATTTATTGTGAAAAAAATTACAATCAAAGGTTAAATTAAACAGTTTGGATAGTTACACCAAATTTTATTATTGAACTTTGTATTTATGATACAAACATAAAAAACTTGTTAAGAAGTTTAATAATAAAATTTGATGAAACTATCTATACTGTTTAATTTAACCTTTGGTAATGGAGTTTGTTTTTTAAACAAAATTTTACGGTGTTAAAATTACCATCGTAGTAGACAGACTATCAAATTTTTTAGAACATAACAATTTAATGTCAGATTAATACTATGGGTTTAGGAAAAATAGGAGCATTAGTGATGATTTGATTCATTTATCTAAATATATGTAACATATATAACAACATGGATACCACCACACAATCACACAAGATTGATAAATAAACTACAGCAGTATGGAACTAGGAGCACAGTTTTAGAGTTAAACAAACATTATTAAGGTAATAGATCTCAAATAGTAAAAATCCTGTACTGTAAAAATGCTGAACTCCCTCTAACTATTGGAGCCCCACAAGGAACCATATTAAGTAACAATAAAATACTTGAAGAATTTAATCTGTAGTGAATAAAAATTAATTCATATTAATATATTGAAATTATCCTCTACAAAAAAAATCTTCCAGGATTTCATTGTTAAGAATTTATTATATTTGATATTATACACCGTGCATTACGGGTAAGACTAAGGGAGTTAATGTTAAATTAAATATCGATTGGATTACAGGTGACGCAAGCTGCATAATTTCGATTTATTAATAGAATCTCCACGACCTTCTTGAAATCTGAGTCTATCAAAAGATCTAATTTAGGGAAACTATAAATTTCGCAGAACGAACCCGTCTAGACAAATAACAGCTGAACGTTTTGTAACAAATTGCTTCGCGAAAAAGATTCTTTCAATTCTTCATCGAGTTGGCAGGGAATTATTCGAAACCTGTGTGGAATTCTGAACAGAGATATATGATTAAATTAATGCTGCAATTAATGTAATCGTTCATGTATATATATATAAATCGATACGAATCGCGTAAGGAACGAAACAAGACAAAAACCGCCTGGTTTTTGTTTTTTTGTTTATAAGTGCCATTTGTTTTGCTATTGATGGGACCATAGAAAAAGATCAATACAAAATTCTGTGTTCGGATATTTAAAATAGCATTCTCCAGTCTGATCTATTAATCGGTTGTTAGAATCTGATTTATGATACCGTTTCTTGCAAATTTTCCAAATAAAACATCTGCTTTTCGATGTTTCAGTGTTATGGTTTAATTAAGAGCATAAAAATGAATACATTTATAAAAACATCATTAAATATAATAATTGAAATAACATTACTTATCTAAAAACTGACCACAAATTCAGGATATTAAAATATATAAATCTTTAAATAATAACAAGAATTATGTTCACTAAAAAAATTTTTTTTATTAAACTCGACAATTGTTCCGGGTATTAACCCATAATCAAGAATAAACAATACAAATAAAAATTTTAGTGAACATAATTCTTGTTATTATTTACTATTTACCATGTTTCACAATAAATGTACCATTGAAAGTTTGTTATTGATATCATTCAAAACAAGTTCAGTATTACCATTTTCTTTGTCTTTATTTGATTTCGTCGGTTGTTTCCCAGTAGGTAATACCTACTTCTGGTACCCAAATATTTTAAGGACTCTATATTACCTCTAGTGTTTGTGCCATCTAATAATTATTTGAACTGGTTCCCAGTGTTACCAAATAATGTCTTTCTTGTGTTATTACTAAATAAGATTTTGTCAGTACATCGAATAATATCAAAACAACATAATTTTGAGAATAACAAGCCTCCCATGGCAATAATCTCACTTCTAAGGTGCAACAAACCAATCCCCTAGGAAATCATGTACAAAATCCGTTTTTCATTATAAATAAAATAACAGGGAAAGAATCGCTTTACTGAAAATAGTCAACAATTTGTACATCTTTACAACCCACTTGAACAAATTCCGTTGTATGATTCACCATCACTACCGTGGGGTTAAGTCAATCCCTTGGGAAATAACTGAATTTGAGAATAGCACCGATCAAAAAACACAGATTTATTTTCAAAGTAATATAAAAATGAATTTGGACAAACAATATTAACACAAATTTTATCGTCAGCAGGCTTATTCAACTTGCCGATGTGTTGGGATTACAAACTGTTACATTATTTATTATTATATTTTCTATTTTCTCCCAATACAACTCCGCTCAATTTAGTATTTGCTGGAAATAAAACATAAACAGAAACAATATAAGGATCTACACCTACGAAAATGAAACTAATTCGAAATTTCAATTTCATATACTGTATACTATCCAAAGGTTACTTAATCCTTAAATTGCTGTTGTTCTAATACCGATCAAACCCGATTTCAAGATAAACTAGTTTTACCTAGGTCAAACTGGTGTATCGGAAAATCGACAAAATGAACCAGTTTGTCCTAATCCAGACTGATTTGTCATGAAAGCCAGGATCAACTGATTTGTTCCAGTAAAAATCTAGTTCTTCCTGAAATTGTTCTTCATTCTGTAAGATAAACTCATCTTGCCACGGATTGCAGTAGATAAGTATATGTGATTGCTAAAACGTTTTCTTTCTTTAAAGAAAAACTGTTACTTGTTTTAAATCCTATTTGGTCTACCGGTCTAAATCTCAGCTTTGCATTCTGGAAGATACCGATTCTATTCCGGATCCGCCTGCCTTGATCCATGTTTTTCCTGTAGTTTTCTTGCACCATTTAGGCAAATGCTGGGGCAGTAACATTTATTCTACTGATAATTTTTCGCTATTCTTCTGCCTTCATTTCGACTGTCTCATCTGTCTCTCCCAAACTACCGCTACCAATTGTCATACTTAAAAAGGAGACATGAAGACTTTCCACCCTACTCTCCGACTTTGAATTAAAGCATATGTCGGAGGAATTGCCCGCTTACCAACATTAATAGCTGATGGGAATCAAACACGCAAAACTTTTTTTATCCCATATGAAGCTCTTCTCTATTTTTATGAATATTTTTTCTTTAAAAGGCCTTAATAAAAATTTGTATAACTTTTTACAATAAGTAGCTGGTTAAGGTATTGTGAAAATTAATTCTATATGGGCACACTATCTATACATATAAATAGAAAAGTGTATATCTATGATATCGAAAAAGGTGCCTTTTTCAAGCCAGTACAATTATTTACAGGACACAAACTACCCTTAAAAAGTTTTTGTCTGTCTGTCTTCCTGTAAAGGCAAATCTTGGAACGATTGAAACGATTTCAATGGGACTTTATAAATATGAAATGGAGGTTGCTAGGAGTAATTTAGGCTACTTAATTATACGATCTCGTATGTGACTTCGAGATTTAAGGGATAATTTTTAAGTATTTTGCCTCTGGATGGACTTATTTACGACAGTGGTTTAGCTAGTCGTAGAAAAAGAGAACTAAAATCCAAAATCCTTTTGTGGAATTGCAAATTTAAAAAGCAAATAACTCTCAATCATTTTATTATTTGCTACGATTCTTTTACTTGAGCTACAGCGGAACGGACATTTTCATTGCTAAAACGTCTATCTAAAAAGAGTGACTAAATCAGAGAATCGACTAAATGGTTTAGCATTAGACAATATCCACAGGGAAATAGAAAGTTGAGTAAAAGAAATAGTGGACTTGTTTTGTAAATTTTCTGACAATTATTTTGACGACTCGTCAGTCGTCGTCGTCATCAATGACGAGAAAATATGATATCATTTTCATCAGTATAATTCATGAGAAATAGATGGATGATTTAATATTACATTTCGAAAAATGATTAAAAATTAGTAGAATCCAGACTCGAGCTAAAGGACCGTGGCCTAAATGAACGATTACGTTCAGACGTTTCGTCAGCAACTGCGGCTGACATCCTCAATGGTACTGAGGTGACAATGTGGGAGTGAAGGTTATACCTAGACGTCTTGACAGCCATGAAGCGTCTGAACGTAAACCTTCAATTAGGTCACGGCCCTTTAATCGAAATCTGAATTCTATTATGGATTCCGGCCGTGAAAGCCTATGTTCTAATATAATTAAAAATAATAATTTCACTCTAGATTACATTTAACGACACGAAATTACTGAAAATCATATATAAATGGTGATAATGCAATATCACGTAAGTACATTTTTATTAAAAAATGAGAGGAAACAAAAAATAATATGCAATTCCACGTATATTCAATAATTTTTTAAAAGTGAAAAAAAAATTATTGTGGAAAATAGTAAACGCAATTGATTTCATATTTTATTCAACAACAACCACTATATTGAATGACTGGTCCAAGTTTTAAGTGATATTTGAAAAAGAAAAAACACCTACTGAAAAACAGTACTTGGGATGATACATGTGTTTACATCTTATCAGTCTTTCCTGTTAAAAATATTATCGAACAGGTATTTAGGTATAGGTACAAAATTTGCAATCTATATACAACATAAATATTCCGTTCTGTTACCGGTGCCTTTGGTTACAGTTTATAAAGGAAATGCATTGTTATTGTCAACTAAGCAAATGGCAGTTTTATTACCTGGTCATTAATTCTGCAAAACTTAATCATTAGGCCTTTCCATGGTTGGTAAGGTCACCACCCTGACAACACACCACGTAGTTCTAGTTGGTTTATAAATAATTTTAAATAGGGATGATACATTAGATGGTAAGATTTTTAGGATGTAAGTTTAATAGTTTATAATCAACACTCTCGCAACATATATTTTTTGCGAATGTTCAAGATTTTACTTTTGTGTGCTGATAGTTTTAATATAGTTATTATTTTAAAATTAAAATAAAAATACGAATAGAGTTTACAAAATTGTTTCTTGTTGCCACAATAATTATTTTGGCACACTGTGCTTCTTCAGGTGGAGAAGTTATATGATATATCATCCACCTAAAGAAGGCACAGTGTGCCGAAATAATTATTGTGGCAACAAGAAACAATTTTGTAAACCCTATTCGTATTTTTATTTTTATTTTAAATATGGAGTTATACTACTTACAAGCTTCATCGATTTAAGTTATTATTTTATTTGATTTCGTGTTTTATTTCTATCGAGTGGACTGGTCCTTCGGGTATTTTTTCATGTGGTACATCATCGACGAATATTTTATTAATTTTAAATTTTCGTCACAACACGCAACAAGGTATTGCATTGACACAATCGATCTATTGATGAGATGAAAGGTAACATCCACCACTGTTTTTAGATAAGACTGAATCGAAGACACTTGTATCGTACTTAAGTTACTACAAAGCAATTGTTTCATTTATAGTTTTAAGAGATGTTTTCTTGCAAGAAGAATTTATAACAGTTCCTACATTTAGCGTAATTAATTATACAAATAAGTGATGTAAACTGAACTTATATTACTATACTGTTCCTTCATACTAAGTTTTCCTGTAGTCCAATACCAAGTACTTTTCTAAGCTAATATCTTTTTCGTTGCATAATAATAAGTTATTGATCCGCTATTTAAACAACAGATGGTGGAAATAATTTTGCATAACATCTGCATTAGTACACATCATGATGGCATGGAGGTTCTTCATATCGCGCATGACAACTATTTCTTTTGAGATCATGTTTGAAGAGCGGAATTTTCGTTATACAATAGTAAACAAACGGATGCTTGAGGAGTGAAAGAAAAAGTTCTTATTAAAAAGCACGTACAGTTAGTTGGTTATCTATGTCTGCTTCCTCGATCACTTGCTGTTATTCAATAGTGTGATCGTTATCTCGCGGTGGATCATTGTGACGGACACGTGGTAACCGGCGAATTTAATACGTTGGCTGTACCGTTACAGGAAAGCAAAATGCAAATAAGAGAAACGAATACAACGTACGTTGTTTTATACGTATAAAAGTATGAAGCTAGGCAAAGTTTTATGCCAGTATCGTTAGAATGTTTAGCTTACGTTTGCTGAATCGATCCAGCAGATATTAGACAACACACCCACCCACAGGCTCTTTTGCAAGAAAATATCTACGACAGTGAGCGAGTCTCGCCATACAGAGAACGGGCAAGAACTCGATTACTCACGTAAGCTTAATGCTTATCGCTGAAATGAATCCGTTTTAATCCGCTTTAAAATAATAAAAGTCTCAGGTGGAATTAATTCGTCTTTATTGCCCAATATCTACCTGTAACAACACCACTGAGATTAATGTCACGTTTTTATAATTTTCTTGAATATATTGATTGTAAACAATTAAAAAAGAAACAGAAATTGGAAAAAAAAGAACCTGTTACTGTATTTATTACGAACAGACTGAAACACTGGATCACAAAATTATAACATAAAATAATTTACGTTATTATAAAAAATTGTTTGATAAATAATATATGGTAGAATAAAAATGCCTTACTTAACTATTTCAATGTGCACAATATTATTTATCTTACACTCTGTTCCAGTATAATAAACATTTTGCTGTACATCGTTGAATATAAAAAATTAGAAACGTTCGAGATTTGCTGTTGTGTGACTGACTGATGAAACTATTGCAGATAGAAAGGGTTACAAATATAAAGGCATTAGAAAGAGTAGTAAAACAAAGGATAGAATCAGACATGAAGGGCTAGTCAGAGACATATTAGAAGCAAAAATAGGAGCAAAGAGTGGAAGAAGAAGGCCTACATTAGACTACTGTTTGCAAATAGTTACGGATGAAAGATAGAGTATGTGACGGATGTCGTTGAATAATTGGTCCACAGACAGTTATTCCTCAGTAACGTATATAAATAGATATATAAAAGAATGAGAAAAATAAAACACATAGAAAGTTTCACTAAAAATTTACTTCGAGAACCTCGACAAATTTGTTTCGACCTAAACGAGGTCATTTAGAGAGGAATACAAAAAAATATTACTAAAATTTACAACTAAAACTATATATGGATGTATAAAATTTATCTCTAACGTTAGTATAAATTTTAGACAACTCTTAGAGAAAAGGTGGAATTGTAAAATTATTGAAAAAAAATAACTTAATCTAGGTAAGCTAATTATTAATCGTCAATTTTGTTCAGAACCTAGTGAGGGAAGTGGTGTGTATATCAGATTTTTTGTAAAGAATGTGATGCTACGTATATTGGTCAGTCAGGTAGGAAAATAAACAAACGTGTGGCAGAACATTCGGCAGCTATAAAAAAATAATAAAACCAACTTCAGTGGCATTGCGGAGCACTGCATTATGTTTAACCATTCATTAGACGAGTGGAATGTTAAAGTTTTACACTCGAATGTTCCTAAAAGTAAAAAGGTTATATCTTTTAGAGACATTAGAAATTATTAATGGTATTAGGCCTTACTTGTTGAAACTCCATGTCAAATAAATAAAACAGAAGAAAAGTTTTAAAAATATTTTAATTGTTCACAACAATTGTTTCACCAAAACATTGGCTTCTTTAGGCGAAGATGGTCTGAATAAAATCTTTTCAAAATAGGCTTAAATACTAAACGCTTAATATAACGGGGTGGGTAACATCTAAAGGGGGGAGGGGGGTTAAACTTTAAGTTTTTGAAGAAAGATTCAAATTTAATAACGGGGAATTATTTACATCAGTTTGATCGTTAAGTAAAATTTTTAATTTATTGTATTTATTAATATAAAAAAACTTTCAGCTATGTTTAGTTTGTGACTTTTTGACTTATATTAAGCGTTTAGTTAGCTTAAATGCCTATTTTGTAAAGATTTTATTCGGACCATCTTCACCTGAAGAAGCCAATGTTTTGGTGAAACAATTGTTGTGAACAATTAAAATATTTTTGAAACTTTTCTTCTGTTTTATTTATTTGTCATTAGAAATTAAAAAGGCCTTATATAATAGAATAAATTTAGTCAATACTTAGGTAGAAATGTCTGTTTGATTTCCCTCTCCTGTTATTTAATTTGTAATAGTATTTAAGTATAGTTTTAGTTGTAAATTTTAGTAACCTTTTTGTATTCCTCTCTAAATGACCTCGTTTAGGTCGAAACAAAGTTGTCAAGGTTCTCGAAGTAAATTTTTAGTGAAACTTTCTATGTGTTTTATTTTTCTCATTCTTTTATATATCTATTTATATACGTTACTGAGGAATAACTGTCTGTGGACCAATTATTCAACGACATCCGTCACATACTCTATCTTTCATCCGTAACTATTTGCGAACAGTAGTCTAATGTAGGCCTTCCTCTGCCACTCTTTACTCCTATTTTTGCTTCTAGTATATCTCTAACTAGGCCTTCATGTCTCATTCTATCCTTCGTTTTCCTACTCTTTCTAATGCCTTTACATTTATAACCCACACAAACACAAACAGCGCACCATTCAAAGTTTAAGATATTTAAAAGAGAAGTGTGTTCGCGTGTGTTTTCGTATTGACTCAATTTTCTTTAAAATATCAACTGTCCCCCACTCGCTGTTATGGTCACCATTTATCACAAGTTTTTTGTTACAGACCAATCAGATGTCAAGTAAATTGTCGGAAACAGAATTTCAACAAAAGATCTAACGTATCTAAAACTGACCAGCGATGTGCGAAAGTATGAACACGGGAACTTGAAAGGTAAGGTGAAAAATATTTTTCTTTTTAAAAGCAGTATATAAAATCTTATTATTTTATTAAGAGGTGAGTTCATGAATAAATTGATACTAGTACATATTTTTATCATGGCGGCAGTTATATGGAGATGATTTATTCTTATAATTTAAATAAATAAAATTTAGCGGACAGTGTCTGCATTTGTAAGCAGTGGATCAGTTCGAGATATTAAATTATTTTTATCATTGCAATTTGAGTTTAAAGACAGTATTTCAAATGAAGCGATGTAAAAGGACAGAGAAACCTTACAGTATTGAACCTTATTGGAGACAGTATCTAATACCATAGCAGTGCCTGAAATAGGAAATCATTGTGCTTCGATTTTCTCACTCTAACCAACACCTCCTGATTAAAGCGAAAAAGGCGAACCACAATTATTTGCTATTTCTGCATCACTGCTATAGTATTCATGTTTTTATACTGTAAAATACAAACCCAATAACTGGTTGATCGTAATTTTTTTAGCATTTTTTTATTGTTGCGCCTCTCACAATCAAGACTCAAAAAAAAATTTTATGGTACGGAACGCTAATTATGTGTAGATTTAATTTGCATTGAACGTATATTTTACATCAAAAGGTCAAATTGTAAGTAGCAAGTGACGGAAAACTATCTTCAGGTACAGAACAAAAGTTTTAATCAAGTGAATAGCAATCGGTAGCCTCTGAAGTATCTCGTTCATTAGCAAATGCCCAAGCGTTTATTAAGCGCATAAATTGTTTTAATTGAGTTTAAGTGAGTGAGTGGCTAACGGTGACGCCATAAATGAAGGACGTTGGCCCTTCTAAAGGTATAATATACGGAAGAAAAGGTTTTATTGTAGAAGTTCCATTCTGTGTTCTCCTTGATGAAACCCATGTATCGATCGGTTAGTTTGCTTTTCCTCGTCAAATTGAAGTTGCTCTCCGTACACAGCTGCTAGGGAGCATTCAATAAATAATTAATTTATAGTGGACGTTGTTCTATTCTTGTCAGACGCTGATCGGCGGCGTAGGAAGGGAAGAGAACAGAACCGGTCGCGCACTTTGGTAGAGGAATATTCGATTTTCATGCCATGCACAAAATTAATTTCGAGCCGCTTCTGATGGCCAGTCTAGCGTGATTATTTTTATAGAGTAACGGATTTGTGCGAAATTCGTTCTTTCTTATATATAGGCCCCCATTGTGATGATAGGATGCGACTCGACGCGATGCGACGTTGCTGTAAACATTACCATGGTTCCCATCTGGATCCAACACGAATTATACGGAAATGGTGCAAAGGCGTGAAATAATGACCGTTGGTCCTCATTAGATATGCTTATATGTATATAGTAGATTACCCGCGAAAATATTTTACTTGAAATTGTGGCATTGCTGCCCGCCGACCTTTATATATATTAATGTTGGTGGCATTGCTGCCCGCCAACTTTATTACCCTCACAATTAATCTGAATTAATAATGAGGTATTATAAAATGACAATTTTAATGTCACAAATTATGGATTCGATTGAGTTGGTTGAAAGTGCTTGAGGTAAACAACAAATTGTGTTAAAATGTTCAAAACATTCAAAAGTTGTTCTATTCTTTTCGATCAACTTTACACTCTTCACGTCGATCTGAAAAGCACAGAAAATTACACGAATGTGCGTCCGGCTATATATGCCTTATTACCAAATAGAAAAAAAGATACGTACAAGAGATTGTTTGAATTGATAAAAAGTAGAGTTCCAACGAGTTCAAAATATTTGAAAATTGATTTTGAACTATCCACAATTTTGGCCTGCAGAGAAGTATTGCCTACTACATCATCAAAAGCCTGTAACTTTCATTTCAAACAGTGCTTATGGCGAAAAATCCAAGAATTGGGATTATCATCTACATACCGGGCAGCAATGCCACTGTATAATCTCTTTTTCAATCTGGCGGGCAGCTATGCAGCTTTTCCAAGCCACGGGCAGTAATGGGACTAAGTGTCGTGAATAGCCAAAAAGTCAAATTTTTTTAAACATTCACCTATGCCAATCGTTTGTGAATTTCTGTGACGTAAACGATTGCTTTGTGACTAATTAGTCAATTAGTAATTCATTTGTTAATTAAGAGCTTACAAATAGCCAACATAATTTAAAAAAAAATGATACTTTTAAATTTGTATCTATGTCAATACTTTGTGATTTTTTACGAAATAAATGATTTCTGTGTGACTAATTATTTAAGTAGCAGTAATTCGTTTATTAATTAAGAGCTTAGGACTAGCCAATAGTTTTTAAAATTAATTGTAAAATAAACTTCCCGGTACCCAATCGATCGGAAATGCCTATCAATGCTCATTTTCCGAAATATAATTTTTTTATAATGTTGAGTTGAGAGAACTAGGACTTCTATCATTGACTGACTGAATTAAAGCATAAAAAGCTCGTAAGACGTTTTCCAATGGATTTCAAAAGACTTTAAGTATTCAAATTATTATGTCAAAATTGTCACTATTATATAGGCTACAACTGATGCTAAAGTGGACTTCGTTAGCATAAATATGTTCCTACGTTGAGAGGTGTTCTCAAGAATGACCAAAAAATAAATTGTTACAAAAAAATAAATATATTTCATTTTTTTCTCAAAAATAAGCATTTACAAACATTATCGTTTGCATATTCATAATTCACAATCATTTTCCAATTGATGAGTATCTGGAAGTTTATTTTACAATTAATTTTAAACAAATGTTATCTAATTGTAGGGTCTTAATTAACAAATAAATTACTAATTATTTAGTTAGCCACAAAAAAAAATCATTTATGTCACAAAATTTTACAAACCGATTGGTACAGACGTATGTTCAAAAATTTGACTTTTTGAATTTATATTGGCTATTCGTAAAAAAATATTTGATACTATACTAGTGTATATACGTGATGCTTTCGGTTATTTAATTAAAGGTACAACTGGGTTACGGAAATGTTTAACATGAATAACTGTCACTGTCATTTTTATTTAAGAGATTAAATTGGACAGTATATATGAGTTATTTTGTTATTTAAAGATGTTCTTTTATTATACACGCATTTATTTGCAAATTACCTAATTATCTGTAATTATAATTAAATTAATGAGTGCCTTCCTGTAATTTCGTGATTAAAACATTTAAATGCCTACTAAATAATTTTTAAAAAGCTTTTTTTGAAGAGGGGGTCTGATTGTGAAAGGACGAGGCAGTAGCAAGAATCTATTAGCGCAATATTAATTTGTAAAGTTATAAAAACAAAATACTGATCATATGTTACTACGTACTATATAAAACAAGTTGTACTTTTTATGTTGTATTCAATCTCTTTTGATTTTATTTTTAATAGTTATTTACGTATAGTAAGGTATCATGGTACCTTTAAAAAATGTAAAAATCAATCAACATTGCATATACGTTTCCAAAAATGCGATTTGGTCAAAGACAACCGTATTCTAGAAAATTACAGGTTAATTTTATATTGCCCGGAATGCGAATTCTCAACAAACATTCACTTTTAAAATGACCGTAAACACGCTACAAGCGTAAGGTGTTTCTTGTCGAAATACAAGCCGCTGTTTTGAAAGTCATTATTTGACCGCCACAGTTCTATGTCTTGTTACAGTTTTGACCAAAAATGTAAAATTTATCAATTTAATTCAATATTATTTCGTACTTAGTACGTTTACAAAAATTGTGGTGTTAGCTATTTTAAAGAGGGTAATTTAATGATGGATAATTTATTTAAAGATTTCATAAATCGTTTTGAGACAAAGCTCTTTTTTTCTGGCAGTAGTCTGTACTTTGTTTGCATTTCAGTGACTGACATTGTCTAATACTCGAATTCTTTAACCCCAACGACCTTACTGAAAAGTATCTTCTTATCCCACCGAATCGACGACGTGGATTGTATGTGTGATCGTTATATCATATAGTAAAATTAATATATATATACAAGAATTGTATAATTTAGGTACATCAGTTTACGTGTAATCAATTAGGGTGAAAGTAAATCGTAACTAACTTTGTACCCTGTAAAACATATATGTGCCAGCTTATGTGCCTATTGGTTGTAATATGAGGCAACTCGAAAGATGGAACACGGTTCAGTATATTGTTCAAAAATTAGACCACACGCAATCTCTCAATAATGTTAACTACAGTTTTCTTCGCTACATTTATGCATTAAGTAATTTAAATATTTTGTTAGCTACAAACAGTGGATGTTGTCTGGATATAGTCAACAAATTATTGTGGACTAAAATAACTAAAAAAGTCCAAAAATGTCACCAGTTCTGAAAATATTTTCTGTTCCATAAATTATATCAAAAAATCATTTACAAAATTAAACGCTATTTAAGCAAATTTAAATTAACTACAACAGAAATTATTAAATTTAATGTACGTTCAATGTTAATCAATAATAAGGGAAGACTAGATATCACACAAAAAATTAGAGTATATCAGCTAAATTTCCAGGATTGATATGCCCAATGTATAGGATAAACGGGTCGATCTTTGGAAGTCCGTTTCAAAGAACACCCAACTAGTATTAAGAACAAAAAATTCGTTACGCGTCTGATAGAACATTGTTTCCGAAAAAGAAAACATAATTTAAACATTAGTATTTTGAAGTTACTCCATTGTCAACCCAAAAGCAAAAAATTAATCAACTCTACTAAAATTTTAAAATTAAGATGGTTCTAATTAAGAAAAATATTGTTATCAACCAAAAACAATTGTACCTCCGAAACACCCCACAGCTTTTGAACCGTTAATGTGTTTGTAAATATACTATGTATTCCGAATTTTAAATATACTATAGTTGTACTTTAGATAATGTTTATTAGACGAAACAACTGTTGAGTAATTGTTAAATATCTTGTGGTAAAATGAAGGATAAAAAGGTGAATAATCTTTTTTTTTAATATTGTGGTAAATGTGTATATAGTTTAAGACAAGATTTAGAGGGAAAGAACACAAATTTAATTATTTAGTTTTTAAACAATATTAATGCAACAAACTATTCATAGATTTTACATTTCTTCTTTTAATCTCCATTTTAATAAGACAAATGTATGGAGTAGTTATTGTTGTAAAAATATTCTTACACTCAACACAACAGCTGTTTAGGAACGTATCTTCCAACCAATAAATCTGATTATTACTCTTTCCGGTCACTGTCGTCTATTTTGAGAAGTAGTAAGTACTTAAATGAAAATGTATTTTACCAGTTTCAAGATTCAAATAGCTGTCTGTAAAGATAAAGATAGGTGTGGCAATATAATCCCCGGTGACTTGTTGCAGTCTCTCATCTCAAAACTTCGCTAGCTATCGAAATATTTAAACTGAAATGTCATTTTCCAATGTTCAAAAGAGAATAAAAATTATATTTACCACTGTTTTGTATTACTCGCCAGTATAGTAATAACCGTACTGAAATAGATACATTGTAAAGTTTAATTATACTTGGTAAATTTACAGAAAGCATCATATAGACCTTATAAATTAAATGTAAACATATCCATTTGTGCAAATAAAATCTATTAACACTGCCAGATTTGGTGATATTCTCTGACTACTAATTTGTGGATATTACATATTAGTAATCCATGACGTAGTCTAGTAAAACAAAAAACTGTTTCACGTTTTAAAAATGTGCCTAATTTAGAGGCCGACAAAATCAAAATTTAGGTGAAAATATTTACGTCAAACTAAAATTTAAATCTCTTTTGTTTAAAATAACTAGCTTATAAGAATCATATGTAAATAATTGAACATATAAATAGCAGATTAAATTGATTATTAAAAATTCTGCGATATAATCTATCAGTCATAAGTTTTATTTTCTGGAATATTGCCATATAATTCTCTAATATTAGGTACACATTGCAGCTCTGTAACTGCATCCAAAAAAATCGAAATACACACGAATTAAATTTCGATAAATAACAGAAACTACAAGACACTACTTTTGAATTTTTTTTTAAAGTATATCCGTTAAAAAACTTTAATAACAAATTCAAATTCAAGAGTATTAATTTAGAATTAATTTAGAATTCAATGATTACAGTATCATTCAGGTACAATTTAAACCATGTTTATGGTGCCAACATTGTTTTATAATGTAAATGTAAAATAAGAAGAGAAAAAAAAACGGTCGATGCTTTTTTGTGTACGACCGTTGAAGTATCTTCGCTCGAGATCAGTTTTGTTTAGATCTAAACAACGGTACTGGTACTGTAAAGTGGGAGCCTTGAGCTACTCCATGTGAAACAACATTACCCAAACACATAATACATAAATACAAACAAACCGTTTCTGTGTCTAACACCCTGGCAAGCGCATGTTTCCTTGATTTCATCGATTCGTTTCCGCGACCCTGACTCTTTCATCACTAAAACTGGCCCTTAAATGCCCTTTTAAACATGTCCAAGCAGAAAAAAACGTACCTTTAATTCAATTTGTTCAATCCGGAGACTGGTGAAGAAGCGGCCGTTAAAACACGACAATGTACAACAAACACCAGTTGAAAAGTTTACACCGTACTTATCACAACAAATTTTTGTATTAAACTACACACAAACACGTCCACATACACTTATTACGAACGGGATTTTTTCGAAAACGGTTTCGTTGTTTCGTACAAGGGCCGTAGTAACATCTGCAACGCGTTTGCTACACCTCAACAAAACTCTCGTGTGTAGTGTGTTAAAGCTGACGCTCGCGGCGGTTCTTGGACGAAACGGTGCGGCCGACAACCGACTCGCTGAAGTTGTTCAGCCACGTCTTGCTCCTCCTGCAAACAGAGGCGGCGCCTTCATCAGGATACCTCGAAGACCACTAAACCTGCTCTTCCACATTGATGCGCAACTATCTTATCCATTCAATAGTCTCATCCCCGCTCATTAAACAGCTTCAAATTAAGAAAAAAATGTTGTACTTAAACATTTTGTTTTGTTTTGTTTTGTTTTATTTTATTTTATTAGACCTTTGTTTCTTATTAGGTAAAACTGTACTTTTCGTAACGGAAAAATTACGGTTCGATTTTCTTGGAAAGGTTTCCTTAAAAAAAATACTATAAAGACATTCTTGGGGTGACACTGTAATAAATCTACCAGCAGAGTACATAAATTGTGACTATTGTTAAAAACAGACAGTACATAAAAATGTACCTGTTGTTACGTACAGGTCAACCAAGAACCCAAAGTGCGTAAATTTATTGCCGGTTAAAGCAGGTAGTGTGAAGAATACCTTGAAATTCGTTTTTGTTGTGCGTTTTAAGACCACCCCCATTGGTAAAAGCAATAATTGTGAACTTTACCCAATATTATTATCTACTCTTTCTACACTCACTTGATGGAAACTCATTTCAATATTTCGGTAAAATAATGAAAACATAAAATTGGTATATTTCAACAATTTACAATTGTTTCGCCTAATGTTTAACTAAACATTTGTCTTATATAGTAGTGGATGAGGGTAGGGGTGAGTGAAAAGATTCAGTAGCGGTGAGTTGTTGAGATCAATTTGATCATTTAAAAGTGTGTTTTTGGTTTTGTATTTATTAATTTCTGATGTTTCTAGTAATGATAATCTAAGGATTTTATTTACAACATAAAGTATAATTAATTGTATCTTGGTTCACTTGATGAAAATTAATAATTTTATTTGCAACATAAACTATAATTAATTGTATCTTGGTTCACTTGATGAAAATTAATAATTTTATTTGCTACATAAACTATAATTAATTGTATTTTGGTTCACTTGATGAAAATTAATAGTCAGCGTTGAAGAAATACACATTTTTAATTTTCACTAATTTATTATTACACTTAACATATGTTTCGCTACACTGTAGCTTCATCAGAAGTAGACAAATACTTAATTTTACGTATGAAACTTATCTAATTTATATTAATATGGTTTCGAACTGCAACTAGGGAGGGGGAACAGGTTAAGTAAAGGGGAATTATTTAGGTTTAACTGATCGTTTAAAAGTAAATCTGTTTTTTTAATTTATTTATTTCCATTATTTCTAAAAGATTTAATTTATTATTGTTTGATTCTGTATGTAAGCTACTGTATTCTTTATTAAACTGGTGGTTTTCTAAAATCAAATGTTTAGCGTAATTAGAATCGAGTTTTTTATATTTCAATTACTTTAAATGTTCGTTAATTCTTTTTTTGAAATTCCTTTTTGTTTTACCTGTATATATCTTATTACATGATCCACACTTCAATTTCTAAATTCCTGATCGTAAATCATTATCGTATCTTTATATTTTTTTAACAACCTAGAAACTGAATTATTTGTCTTGAAAGCTACATTACTATTGTTTTTACTTAATATTTTTTTAATTATTTCACAAGGACAGCCTATATATGTTAATGAAAAATATTTTTTGTTTTCATTCTCAATCTTTGGGAAAACTGATTGTAATGCTAATTTAAATTTAATTTTCCTTAAAATCTTATCTATTAAATTAATATAATTAATAAGAACGTTTGGTACGACTTCTTTAAAAGTGGCTTCGCTGATATGCGCGTATAGAAGTACTAATTTCTGGTGAACACATATTCTTTTTTACAGCACGACAATGGTAAAAAGACCCCATCCCACAGGTATAATTGTTCAGAACATTCTTCTGCCGTTGAATTACTCAATAAAATTCATTTGGAAAAGGATATGCCTTCATTCTTCACTTTTCGTCTGTTATTTAAAAATCATATCTACAACAGTTTCGGAGAAAGGAATGTTTCCTCCATTGATGATTTTCGGCAACAATTTTCTTAGAAGTCTTTTTTTAGTAACTGGAAGAAACTTCGTACGATTTGAATAATATTTGGTGCGTATATATTCCTATGGATGTAGTAATTTCTGATATGTTTTTTTATTTTATTAAAATGTGTCAAAGGAAAGGAGAAATAGAATGGTAGGACAACTTTTGAGACATACTATAGGCAAAAATAGGAATAAAGGGAGGCAATTAGAGAGCTAAAATAAATTACTGTTCACAAATTGATAGGGATTTAGAATGTTTTAATTTTAAATAAATGGAAAGATTGGCTAATGATAGTAAAGAGTGAAGGTGCGTGTCCAACCAGTCTTCGGACCGATGATGATGATGGTTCGTTTCCGGATCTGGCTGCTCTGGTCCAAGTTTTCTGTGGTTTCCTTGGATCATTTAAGCAAATTCTGGGGTAGTAATATTCCACAGATGATCTTTCAGTTCTCTTTTGTCTTTATTTCGTCAGTCTCATCTCTCTCTCATGAACCCACCACCCACCCATTCCTACGATTCCTCAAAGGAGACTGAAGAGGGCAAGACGCCCTACCCTCCGGCTTTGCACTTCAGTGTAGGTCGGAGGGACTGCCCGCTCACCAGCACTATTGGATAGCTAGTGGAAATGGAAAACCCAAAAGTTTTTTTTGATGATGGCAAGAACAAAAAATACCCTAACATTTAAGAAAAATCATAATTTATTTTTGGGGTCGATTTATTCCTCTAGCTAGTTTTTCTCAAAGGGTACTAATCTTAACCACTATTTATCAGTAAATACCCATATCTGCAACAGTTCCGGAAGAAAAATAAAGGTTTAATGCGGCAATATCCGATAATACCAACAATTTGTAAAATTTCAAAATTTAGCTTTTAGCGCCAATAAAACGTTTATTCGTCATACCGCCAAGCTGACCATTCTCACTATAAATGTTCATATGGTCACTGCCTTCATTCTTGCAGAGATCTAACCCGTCTCCAACTAACCCGATTTGGTAAAGCGTATACAACATTTGGAATCACATTCCACAACTGTTCAATATTGCCAACTCTAACAACTTACTTACGTACACTTTCGTTTTTATTCTGTCCGAGATTGAAACATCACAAGGATTGAAATCTGATGAACGTGGTGTCCAGTGAATAGGAGCTTCCTGTCCTCTGCAGATTCAATCTGCCTGCGGGTACTGCTCATTCAAGAGATCCATTTTCATCCAAAACCTTTACATATGCGGCTTTTTAGTAACTTAAGATTCGAAAACTGAAATAAATCTGGATGTATTTTTCTATATACGATGAAATATAGTAGCAATTTTTTATTGTATTATTGTCGTGTTAGAAGGTTTTACAACATAACATGTTCACAACTTAAGCTGCAACTAGAATTCACCATGAACGGATCGATCGTCCTTGTCGCCTTTTCGTCCTCAATGTTTAGCTCAGTGTTTTCGAATGCAACGTCCTAGCTCTTGAAAAATTAAAAATCCCAATAACCCAAGTGATTCAAACACCGTAACCCTATAATTTGAATGTTTTATACCCCTTAATATAAAACGTAATACCGTCATAACCTAAACTTTTTAAAAACTATGGCCCTATAACATAAGCTCCTTAAACCCCATAGCCCAGAGGGCAGTTGGCCAACGCGCTAAATCAATTTAAGTCGTAACGCCGTTATAATTTACTTACAATCTATTATATATTTGAAAGCGTTCACTTATTCATTCTACTCTCTTCATTGCTAAATTAAATTACATATTTTTTTAATTTTCTGATTTCATTACAAAATACATTGTAAAAATTTTGAGACGGTTATTGAAAGTTGGGTTAGTTCGTGTAGGGGAAGAACTTCAGATCCAGATTGAAAGAAGAAAATTGAAAACTATGTGATGTTTTCACTTAGTTTTCAATTTATCATCGCCCCCCTCCATAATGTAGCCTTCTAGATCCACCCCTGGATTTTACTAATATTCAAAATAAATCTTTTTGATTGCAACAAACTGGATAGCTCAAAACCCCAACGCCAAAACACGACACAAAATGTCCAAAGCACTTTTCGGTAACAAAGCTACCTTTTTCAGGGACTGAAGAGAACTAAAACCTAGGGGCAATATAAATATTATATATACTAACTAATTATATGGTCCAGTAAACAAAATTCGGTCAACCGCCATAATATTCAGTGGTCCTTACAAAAAACAATAAAAAAATAATTAAATTAAACTAAAAAGCCGACAGCCAGGAATAGGACCTTTGTCACTATTAAGAGAATTTACTTAATCTATTTTTATAAATAAACATGCTTTCAAAACTATTTATTAAGTAATTATATTTAATTTCCTTAACTAATTTAAGGTTGTCAATATTGATCATACGATTTTCAGTAAGAATATGTTGAGCAACACTAGAGTTTTCAGTTCTACCAAATTTAGCGTGAGCTAAATACTCTTTAAACCTGACCAGAAGAGAGCGTCTAGTCTGACCAACATTTTTCTTATTGCAATCTTTACAATCAATTTCATATACCCCGACTTTTCTAGAAAAGAAATTTTGTCCTAATGGTTACCCAGAGAGAGAGCTTGAAGAGTATTAGAATTACAAGGAATTCCTTTCCTAGAAAAGTCGGGGATATATGAAATTGATTGTAAAGATCAATATTGACAACCCTAAATTAGTTAAGAAAATTAAATATAATTACTTACTAAATTGTTTTGAAAGCATGTTTATTTATAAAAATAGATTAAGTTCTCTTCTCAGTCCCTGAAGAAGGTAACTTTGTTACCGAAAGTGCTTCGGGAATTTTGTGTCGGGTTTTGGCTTTGGGATTTGAGCTATCCAGTTTGTTCTACAACTCTGCCAAAGTTTCCAGCATTTTGATTAATCCTTTCGATTGTCTCTTCATATGGATGATACATTCCTTTAAACCACCAACAAATGGAAGTGATTTTGAAACCGACATTTGGTAGTGATTTTTATTGTATAAGGAGTTTCATAGAGATTATTACTTGTTTACAACACTATCCTTCCCTCCCCATTCGGTATCTCACTGATTCATAAAAAACAATTAAACTGGTTGTTGGCTAAGAACAGACATCATAAAAAAATATGGCGGAGGTGCAAGGCGTCATATTTCTTAAAATATAAAATAATATAAGGGATAACGTAATACGGTGTCCACTAAAACGTTTCCGGAAATATATTGATCTTACAAGTGAATGAACCATCAAAATTGGTTCAGTAGTTTAGGAGATAATCACGTACAAACATATATGTATAATACGTACACAACATCGTTAAAATACAAGAAAATTCCACATAAAAACGTTTATAAACCTCAAACACTTGGAGTTGAAACGCGTTTCAGGTTTCTAAATGCTTTTATGTAGAATTTCGGATTCAAGTGTTGTATTTGTCGTTAAAGTAAAAAAACAATATTGGAACACAATAATTATTTCAGAACACAGGTGTAGATATAATCATCGTTATTTTTATCATCATGTACAGGGTGTCTCAAATATATAATATATTATACACTATTCCATATAAAGCAACCGCAGATAGGAACATAAATATATTTTTTCCTTATTACATTAAAAGTAATTTTAATTGTATTTTAGTTTGTATGTCAATATCTAACTGACATTTACTGCTAACTGTGGTATTTCATATGTTTGGAAAGGTCTTACGAAGGTATATACCTGACAAACTGAATTCAATGCTGCAGCTTATATTTTGTGATAGTCATGCAAACGAAATTAATAATGAACATTTAATTCTTGGTCAAAAATTTATCGAAACTATCAGATATGGATCGCGATGTCAGTAATTTATCGATGCCACCTATGCTGTGCTAATGAGATTTAATAAATAGAAGCTGAAGCTTGGAACTCCTGCAGTTTTGAACATTTTAAACATCTGCTGTTTTAAGAACAAAGGCTTCCACGGCCGGAATCCATAGTAGAATAAAAATTCGGGCTGTAGAGCCGTGGTCTAATTGAACTATTAAGTCCAGACGTTTCGTCGGCTACTGCGGCTGATATCCTCAGTGGTAGTGCTAGGTTGACAACGTGAACTTAGCTTGTATCTCGAAGTCGCGGCAGCGGCTGTGTGCTTACGTTGTCAACGCAGCACTACCACTGAGTATGTCAGCCGCAGTAGCCGACGAAACGTCTGGACTTAATAGTTCACTTAGACCACGGCCTCATAGCCCGCATCATTATTCTACTATGTGCTGTTTTAGCAAAACTGAGTTTTTTTCGAAATCGCGATCCACGTCTGGTAATTTCGATAAATTTTTGACCAGTAACTAAATGTTCTTTATAAGATATGGTTTATTAAGTTATTTTTTATTGCATTTTTATATTATGACTATTTTTCATTATTATACTCCAGTCTACCAGTACTACTATGTCTTTTATGATTTATTTAATTTATTGACTTCTAATCAATTCAATTTAACTCATTTATTTTATATGCATTTTTGAATATTTATTTATCCTAATGCTCCGGTTTTTCACAATTCTGTTCTAAAACGAGCACAACTTCAAATATTTCTAACTTTAACGTTATGGTTTTGAAGTCGCTTAAAAAATAAGTATATAAATTGGAAAAATCTAAAGATGTCTTATTTTCCATTAAGTCGCATTGAGTAGTAACTAGAGATAATGTAAGAATGACCCTTGGAATCAGCTCGTTTGTCTAAGGAAAATGTAACCAAGAGTGGACTGTTCTAATACGTAGTATTAAGCATATTTTTAGCAGCTTTGATTGCACATAGATTTATATATCGATGTATGCGGGAAGGGATTCTATTCGTGTATTTTCGAGCATTATTGGGGGATATACGAGGGTGGATCAAATATAAACAAGCCTTTTTAAATTGCACGCCGGATAATTGTTCAAGGCGCATCTGGGCGTTAGGAACTTGAAATGAGGATATTAGGTGCCACTGAAACGGCGCATCGTAGTTCTACGTTTGCTTGGTTAATAGCTATTACAATGAGTGAGAAAGAGGTGCATAGCAGCGTTGCGCAACGAATTATTATTTGTATTAAATTTCTTACACGTGAAAACGTGAAACGAGCTGAAATTTTACGCAGATTGCAAGCACAATTCGGAAATGACGCTTTCATGGCCACGTGTAAAAGTTTGATGCAATGGATTTAACGATGGACGTAATCGTGTCGAAAATGCATTTCGCCGGTTAACATTGCATCCGTTAGAAACCTTATTGAAGGGGACCGCTTCTGTGCTTCAGATATCTGGGGAACTCAGCATCAGCTACGGGAGTGTCCACACCATCATAACGAAAAACTTGGGACTCCGAAAAAATTCAGCTCGTTGGGTTCCAAAGTTGCTGAGTAAAGAACAAAAAGCTGCTCGAGTTCGCATTTCTCAGGCGCTTCTCGCTCGAGGAAGGTGAAATTCTTTTGCACAAAATTGTAACCTGCAATGAAACGTGGGTACACCATTTCACTTTATCAAAACGAGCAAGCATGTAGTGACGGCGCAAAGATGAATCAAATCCAGTGAAGCTGAAAACACATCTGTCTGCAGGCAAAGTTTTAGCCAGGATTTTTTGGGGTGCTGTTGGTCGATTTTTTGCACGAGCGAAGAACCATTAATGCAGCCTACTACTGTCTGTACTCCTGACTTCTTAGTCAGGTAAAACATGCTTGCTTATCGCCGAAAAAGGAGGACGCACCCCATTCGTGACGATAACGCTAAACCTCATAGCGCAGCTTTAACGCAGGCCCAAATCGGTGCAATGCACTGGACTCTGCTGGAACACCCTCCATCCCTCCATATAGCCCAGACCTATCCCCTTGTCGTTTCCACATGTTTGGACTCCTCAAAGAATCACTAGGTGGCGAGCGATGAGCAGATGGAGGGAGGCGTTTGCTCACAACAGGATAGACACCCGCCCTGCTTCTTTTTATGAAAACGGGATGAAAAAACTACCAATGCGTTGGGAAAAATGTATAGACAAAAAAGGGAGATATGTCGAAAAATAGAGAAATTTGTGTTTTTGTGAAACTTTTCATAAATAAATGTTTTATGAACGAAGGCTCATTTATATTTGATCCATCCTCGTATCATGCGGGTATCGACCTCGCGAACTTATTTTGAATAACCGATATGGATAGTCACACTAATACCATACAGATACTAAAACCCATTTGCTTTGAGTAAAGTTTAATTTCGCCCAGTTTCGTAAAAGTCGGATATTGCCAGGGAAATAGATTAAATTATTGAATGCATGGTTGCTATAAAAAATGCGGTGCATCTCATTTTTTACTCTCCGCTGAAGGTACTCCAACCCGTTTGAACATTCTACATTAAAGTAACGATTCGCCTTTGATGTTGTGCAACGTCGTAGTATGGATTCAATCGTTTTTTAAGTTTTAGTCGGCTGATGATAGCCATATGCTCTACAGTCTACACTACTACACGTACCTCAATTTAAAGAAAAGAAACAGTTCGAGTTTAATCACTCATTTTTATTTTACCAACTAATCTCACAATTAAATAAACATCATAATTAAAATACGAAAATAAATTCGAAGAAAAGAAATATTTTTGTTTCCGTTTCCTAATTCAGTCTCAGTTACGTTATACAAGTGTACACAGTACAGGGGGCAATGATTTAACGACTCTTACAAAGAATCGCATAAATCGATTCACTGCTGACCATATGGCTTGTTTAAATGAATCGGCATAGTGAATCGTGGAGTCGTGGATAACATGAGACCACCAACACAATACTCAGCGCAGCGCCTTTGCTTCTCGAACCATCGTCATTCAAATGATGGAATCGTGAGCATCGATTCCATTTATGAAATTGAATCGTTTGAATCGATTCACTAGAAAGAATCGTATTGCCCACCTCTAATGCAAAATGTCCAATAAAATAATGAAACAGGAAGGCAGGGGAGCCCAAAAACTGTTTGGTTTGTTGTTTCATTTTTTCAATATTTTTTCACCTGTCTCTCTCTTGTACAAACGCTAATATTTTGGGTAGACCATTTTTTTTTAATATTACACAGGGTGTATAAAACTCGATTTTCGTTGTCGCAGCCGTCTCTCCCCGTTTTGGTCGTTACTTAATAAGGGATAAAATCAGTTTTTTTGAAATATCTCGGTAACCGCAAATTCTATAAGATGTTTATACAGACCTTTTTTGTAACTAATGAACTGATGTGTAGGGTATATTAATACGTTATTCACGTAACAATAGCAATAACAAATGTTCTATCAACCAGAAAAGTCTAAAGATGCATGTCAATGAACATTAACAACAATTTTATTGCTTTGTTTTAACTTTTAATAAATAATACGTTAATTTTTCGACTTTTTGACTGACAGAACTTTTACTGTTAATGCAAACAATTGCTTCACACATAAAATGTTAACCTATCCCATTTTTCTCGATTTTTTGATTGGCCGATACGATTTGATTACTTTAAGGATGTTTCTTTTTATCTATTCTAGTCTGTTTGTAATATTAAAGTAACCACTTTTTACTAAATGCAAATAGATGTATACACGGTACATATACCAAAATAACATTTGTTAAAATTTTTGTCTGTCTGTCTGTTCCGGCTAATCTTGGAGACAGCTGGACCAATTTGGACTGGACATTCACTGGTAGATAGCTAATGTAAGAAGGAGTAACTATGCTACTTTTATTTCAGAAAATAATAATAATTTATCTTAGAAATACGAAAAAAAAAATAAAAAAATGTTATTTTGGTATATGTACCGTGTATACATATATTTGCATTTAGTAAAAAGTGGTCCACTCCAATTTTATTTATCTGGATAGATAAAGAAACTTTTCAATAAAGCTAATACGAAAAACTGAAAATAAATAATAATTATAATAAAAATGCAAAAACGAAAAAAAGGACTAAATGGAGAAATATATACAAAAACAAAATAATAAGATGTACACTTGATAAGATATTCAAGCTCAAGTTCAAGTAGAAAACTATTATTTCGATTCATGGACATGAAAATTACTTCAAAAAAAGTTTTTTTTTTTTTAAATAATCATTACTTCATCAGGTTTAAGGAATTTGAAAAACATCTACTTCGGTACATTAAATATATGCCCTATTCTATTTTCACAAATGTAAAACATATTCTGATTGTGAAGTTTTAAAATAGTCACCTTTTCGTTAAATAAATATTTTTAAGTTTTAAATTTGGAATGAATTCAATTGTGCCAATTCTTACTTATTCATTTTTTTTTTAGTTTTCCAAATTTTTATAATTTTGTAACTGAAAATACTTACCAAATTTTACACTCATTAGGCAGGTAATCTACAAACAATTGCATTGAATAAAATTATTATTCAGGGATATTTTCTGTAAATTGCGATTTTCTTAAAAAGAAATTTATTATTAAATATTATTAAAAAAACATATAACATTTAATTTGACTGCCGTTTCTGTTGCAAGAAGAAAATTGGTAACATTACAGTCATCGTAGCGAATTCCCAACCTTGCTTAAAAAAACATAGAGATAACAGAATTATAGTAGTCAAACCATCGGAAATTTATTATGTCTATAAATAGAAACAGATGCTGATAATACATCATTAACATCATCTGCCCCTTTTATTTTATGCATGTGCGTATGTGCGAAAGAGAGGGTACCACTTTTTTTCGTTTCACATAACATCCCTACTTTCAGAAATGACTGGGACTAGACTTCTCTATTCTATGATTTCTATGGGAAAAAGCATCTGTATTACCATTATCTCTATGGTACTACCAGATTATTCTATTGTAAATGAGTGCCTAACTGAATGTTTGATTTGAACAATTCCAATCGAAATATTTTCGTGTAATTATCGGTTATCCCACATTCTTTTGGGCTTAATAACAGCAAATCAGTTTTTTAATCATGAATCATTAGAAGAACATTATGAATTTTTCAAGTTCCTCTAAAATTTGGCCACATTAGGTAAATATAAGATTAATGTAATGATGACCCTAAATTTGTTTTTTTGCATAAATAGTCGGAAGGGTTTTTATGTTGCAGAACAATTTATTTTATAATAGATTTTGAATTCAGACAATAATTTTTCAATTTCTAAATTTTGTATACATCCTTTTAAAGTAGGTGAAAACCTTTTTTAGAAATTCGATTTTGTTTTGTCGCGTGATGAGTTTCACAACTGGCGTTGTCTATTGTGATTAATAAATAGTTCTCATTATTTTGGTTTCGCACATGAGAACATTCTTGAACTAGCACATGAAAGGCAAACGTAACATTCTTACTTTCACTTGAAACGTTTTACTTGAAGTGATTGCGAAAATCAGACCATTATTAAAGGAAATAGCAAAGAAACATTAGAAGTATTAAAATAATGCAATTTATGGTGTTAATTTCTTTGTACGAATTTGCTATAAAGTTCCGGTTAAAAATGTGCTTTATTGTAACACGTAGACAATGAGTTTTATAAAATAATTAGTTAATAAAGTTTCGAAAGCGCTACAGGTATAAATGAAACAGCGAAAAAATGTTTTACTCTCAAAGCGTTTTCCGGTTGCAAGTGACATAACGTTTTAAAATTAATTATTTCTCGATTTGTTGAGTTTCTTGCCTTTATTTTTTGAGAAAGGTCTTTTATGTCTTGTCAAAATATCAATAACTTTCTTCTTAAATAATACACCGAATGTGATTCCAAATGCTACTTTGCTATTTAAGCATTTTTGTACTGGTAGTTTTTGTGTTAAAGCAAAAATTAAACACAAAACTGAATAGTAGAATGATGGTTCGGGCTTGTAGGCCGTGGTCGATTTGAACGGTTTCGTCCAGACGTTTCGTCAGGATGTCAGCCGCAGTTTACTTGTATCGATCGTTTTTAACATTTAGGTTGGATTAAAAGATAAACAATACACTAGATGTTACAAATTGGTTGGAAAACAACTTTTTTATTTTGAGAAATTAACGAGGTACTAGTAGTTAATAGAAATAATTTAAAGCACCTAACGGACAATAATAAAAACAAAATTGATAAAATTAATAAAATTGAAAGATGTGAGGTCTATCAGATTAAGTGTAAAAATTGCAATGCTTTTTATATTGGACAGACTGCCACGTCTTTTCAAATCAGATTAAATGAACATGTTAATGCAATAAAAAATAAGAGGTCAAATTGTATGACTAACATTTCCCAACACTGTGTTAATGAAGACAATGAAAAAGACAAAGATAATTTAAAACTTTTACACATTCAACTTAAAAGCAAAAATTTAAATCTTTTTACATTTAATATTGTAATGATTCGTTGAGATTGTTTAATAAACAGTGTTGAAACGTTTGAATACTTTTATTTTAAATTTAAATATGTTTCATCTACCAAGCACCACAAAGAACTGAGAAAAAAATCTGTTTTCGTAACATTACCTGAAAATAATAAACTATCAAGATGCTTCCCTAAAGGGCATAAAACAACCAAATGAAAAGTAAAGGCTATGCCCTCAAACAGTATTTAGGTACAAAAATTAGTAGTAGTAGTAGTAGTTTCAGTTTCTGTATACTTCCAATGAATCCACAGTGTGGCACAGCAATTGTCAAGTACAATAAAGTTTAATTGAGATTTACCAAATGATTTTTATAATTATAAATAATTTGGTATGTATTCATGAAGATGTAAACAATAAATCAAGCACTAATTTGAATAACACAATGATTTATAAATAAAATCATAAATTAAATAAATAGTTAAAACAACATAGAGTGAACTATTGAATTATGTGTCTACGAAGTTGTTTTATCTTAAAATTGTTAATTATTGAAAAATGATTAGTGGCTTTAAATGGGTTATTCACTTTAAACATAAAATGTAAAATTTCAATCCATTATACACCAAGCGGCGTGGTCTAGTGCTCTAGATCATATTGCTTAGCATTCGGGAGGTCACCGGTTCAAACTCTGGTCCATGTTTTCTGTGGTTTCCTTGGTTCATTTAAACAAATGTTGGGGCAGTAATATTCCACAGATAATCTTTCACTTCTCTTCTGTCTCCGTTTCGTCCGGCTCATCTTTCTCTTCCTAACCACACCACCCACCCATTCCCACGATTCCTGATAGGAGGCTGAAGAAGGTCTTACGCCCTACCCTCCGGCTTTGCACTGCAGTGTAGGTCGGAGGGACTGCCCGCCCACCAGCACGAGTAGCTAGTGGGTATGAAACACAAAAAGTTTTTTTATCCATTATACTTATATATCCAGGTAACATCCGCAAAATCTTGACATTTAGAAATTTTGTCCAGATATTTCAATTTCTGGGTCTGGCAACCCTCATCTGAGTACAAACGATTAGTGACTTTACTACCTTTAAAAAGGATTACATTAAAGGCTAAATATCGGTTGTCGGTTGTGATAAATAAAATTGTTTTTACCCGCATCGTCACTTAGATCCTTACAATAACTGATATATTATTTCTCCGATATAAACAATCTGTCAAAAAAATAGGCTGTAGCATAAACGTTTCATTGATTGGAAATAGAAATAAATCAATTCATAAATAATAAACTCTAAAATAAGCACACCTCTATCTATGCAGATGATCAAAAATAGTAATTTACTGTGTTTGTAGATCCGCTGTTGCAAGTTTTCTTCTTTACTGTTAACTGATTAATAAAAAACTCGAAAAATACCAAAAGGAGCTTGCTTGATTAATGTGTCAGTTAATTATTTATTGAACTTTATTTGCTGGTTTAATCTAAAGTCAACACTAGTGAATATCTTTAAATTTTGTGTTATTATTTTCCATTGTGATTGATCTGAGTTTTAAAAATAATATTGCTGTGTACAGCTTTTCAAATTTTTTTTATTAATAACGTATGTGCCTGAGTCTCCATTAACAATTCGAATAAATCGGATCCGGTTTTTAAACTTTTAACAACGCTATTAAAATGGTAATTCATTCTTTTAATGACACAGTTGATTTATTACAACTATCAAAGTCGGTTTTTGAATTCTAATTAATTTTAATTGCTAATCCATATTGTTTTTCTTTTTATTAACTCATGTATCAATTTGTATTTTTATTCAAATATTCTACATACTCTTTTAAAACAAAAGAGAATTGTAGAATTATTTTTTACACTAAGTAGTTCATTATCAAAATACGAAATAACATCAAAGGTAGGTAGCAACGTAGAAAATAATCGTTACACTATATGTTGTGACTCTTTATTCTTAACAGTTATTAATTTATTTTATAAATTATGAAAATAACGGAAGCTTTTAGAGGACCAAATGTTGAATGTCTGCTCGTCTATCCGAAAAGAATGTCAAAAAACTAACAACTAAAATTGGTGCATAGTCAGGGATCCGTACTGAATATACAGGGTCATTCAAACTGAGTAGTACATTAGGCGTTTTAGGGAAACTAAGCATGTTACAGATTTGAAAATTTGGGAGTAGGTATTATCAAGGATGATCTATTTAGCTAAAATAATCTCAACTGTCGGGCACTTCCGGTTATGCCGGAAGTTGATGTCAACTTTCTTATATTAAATGGAATGGTATATTTTTTACGTTGAATTCGTATGAAACATATAATTTTAAGGTAACATTGACAACCAACTTGTATACCTATATGCCTACGATGAATAGTTTCTGAGATAATTTAATTTATTGGAAAAAAGATTGCACCGTAACCCAAACTATCAAAAATCATAACTTCCATAAAAAATGACTTAGAATGTTGAAATATTTACTAGTTATAGCCAAGTCATAAGGCTAACGTCATGCCAAGACTAAGCTTTATAATTTGTAGAGGGCATTCATAAAAAAAATCCAAAGTTTAAAAACTTCAAACACCAATAACTTCATTGTTTCAAATTACCATATTTTATTTATTTTTTTACTTTAATACATAGGTTAAGTAACTTCATCGAAATTTAAAATTTGAAGGACGGTTGTCACGTTAAGTAACTTACTTGGGATTGGAGTTCCATAATATTACCTTTGCCTATACAGACACTATCAGCAGTCGCTTCCTGGCCAAATACGACACATTTCGTATGTCGTTCAATAATTGATCCACATCTAATCCCTCAACAATGTCGCCGGCGCTTTTTACAACTGGATATGAATAATAATTATCTATTATATTACCTCGCGTATAATTATTGAGCGGGAACACTCCCCCAATTTAAGTTTAATAACAAATTTCTAATACAGTAATAATGATAGAATGAAAGATCTCAACTATTCAGGTGAAGACAGAATTGCCTGTTTCGACCAACAAAATTTTCTAACAACGCACTTAATTCAATTCGTTGACCAAGAACTTACGTTCCGTTAGATATACGTGCCTTGTTCTAAAAGGACCTTCTTGAACCTTAATTAACACATAATTAGTAGTAGATTTCAGCAGATGGCGGTCACCATGCCACTGTAGTTATTCATTAAAGAGTAGTAATTATTAATAACTACATTATTTTCTATGACTCTTCTGGAATCCATCGACTTCCAATCGTATTTAACAATATACGCAGCATCGTAAAACACCCTTTTAAGCAAGTTAGGTTCGACGTGAAAAACTCTACAGCCATCAAAACCAGGTTAATGACCTGTTTCTAATACATGTTTAGTAAGGGCCGTTTTAGCTGTATTGTTCAATAAAACTTTTTATAATTATCTTCAACGGTATTTTATTTTTACCTGTGCGGCCCTTCTCTTAGGTAAAAAAAAAACTTTTTTGTGTTTCATTCCCACCATCTACTCGTGCTGATGGACGGACAGCCCCTCCGACCTACACTGTAGTGCAAAGCCGGAGGGTAGGGCGTAAGGCACTCTTCAGCCTCCTTGCAGGAATCGTGGGTGGGTAGGGTGGTTAGGGAGAGAAAGATGAGACGGACGAAATGAAGACAGAAGAGAAGTGAAAGATTATCTGTGGAATATTACTGCCCCAGCATTTGCCTAAGTGATCCAAGGAAACCACAGACAACTTGGACCAGAGCAACCGGATCCGGGTTTGAACAGGTGACCTTCCGAATGCTAAGCAATGATCTAGAGCACTAGACCACGCCGCTCGGTTCTTACGTGACTCATAAGAGAAGGTACTACAGAGCTTTAGACAGGGTAGCACCTTTTTGGCAATATTCTGGTTGCTAATTATTAATAGTCAAAATAAAGCAAGCACAACTAACGTTAGTTAGCGGTGGTATTATTGTTGAATCGCGTAGACGTTTATTAATTACTGGACAATTATTTACACTTTTTACAATTATTATTTACAATGTTCAATTGGTGAAGAATATTCTTCAGAACAGAAAATTGACTCTATGACTCATCTTTTTTCTCTCTGACTATAACCTTTTTACTCTTTTTAAAACTACCGAAATTAAAACTTAAATAACCTTCGTATGCAAATGTAAGACGAGCGCATTGGACGAATTCCTTCCTAAGTGTTATGGATGACAAGGTATGATTGGTTTTCCAAATGGTGGTTCTGAACTACACAATGACATGAATTTTTGTAAATACTGACGCTTATAAATATAGAGGAATGCGGAGGCAGTGCAGAAACCATAAATAAGGATACTTTAGCTTGAATTTTGTGATGGTTTGACAGAGACCATAAACGAAACGTTTCGGGTCCTTCCTTGACATGCCGTAATAAAAATAACTTTATGACGTGTTGCCACTGTCAATCATGTACAAATTTTTGTCAACTTTCTCCCTTTATCTCTATCACGGTGCTATCCATAAGGCTATTTTTAAATTGGGTTACAAAGAAACCCCTCTCGAAATCGAAATAAAGAATTTGGATTCTCAAGCAAACTATTATTTGAACAAACTGACATTAAAAAGAAACTGAATTTTGAGTGGAACGAATTGATAAAAAGAAACTCGAACATACTGAGTTTTGGCCAATAATTCGAAAATTGCTTTCTGGTTAACATATTATTATAAATTTTATTAAAAATTAAATTTAGGATTATGTAACCAATTTTCATGTAAGTGACTTATTCTTTTGTAGAAGCTTCACAAATCCATCAATAATAAATGACTCCTCAGTACAAACACTACAATTTACAGTTGTTTTCTACAACTGTAAGTATTTTTGACATTATCTTCTGCCATAGAAAGAACTTAAGCCAATAATATTTCTAATTATAAAATTAATTTTGTTCATTTCCTCTGGTCACACGGTAAGAGTGAGCAATGTGGTACGAAGAGTTTTATTTAACATAAGTATATTTATGTATGATAAAGTTAAGCAAGTAGCAAGTTATTCAGCGGAACTGCATATGTTCTTAACGGAAAACCAGATCCGGTGTTGGGTTTATAATAATAAGGATTCCTTTCATTAAGTGGCAGCTAAGTTACAAAATAATTTGATACAAGCATTACAAGGATATTAACAAAAATGTACATTGGAGGTGGTTTTTACGGGATGTTACAATATTACTATTTTTTATTGTTTTGACAAAAAAATATTTCCTTTAAATATATTTATCTTACATTAGGAGCGGCTAGAGCTTTCAAAAATAGGTGGAGAGTTGCAAAAAACCGAAAAAGATTAAACTAAAACTTGGTACGGTATTCCTTTTACGCCCCTGTGTTACACATCTGAATACTTCTAGTTTAGCGTAGGTTATGTATACTAATCGGTATCCCCGAGACATCCGACAATAAAAAATATATGTGAAATAGACACATACACACTGAACAACCAACGTACACATACAAAGAACATGTAGATGCAGTTGATTGCGATCTCTTCCCTGTTCGGAGTCGGGAGGGGAATAAAAGGCCTGCAAATTTTGCGCTGGCAACTCGCTCGTGTTGGAAAAGATGCAGCGGCCACACGCCTATCTCTTCACTTGGAGATTTATTAAATATATTAAGGCCATTACAAGAGCTATTTAAAATATTATAAAGCACTCTATGTAGATACAAGATTATGTACTTTTTGATATGTAAAACAAAAAATAATTATGGCAGAAATTGTCTTTATTTTGTGAGAGAGATAAATCTCGATACTTATTCACAGAATACGTGAAGATGCTTTTAGCCTACTTCATTTAAATAGCCGCCAGGAAATTTTACAAAATCAGTGATTGCAGATACTTTATTTTTAAATATCACACCTCTTATAAATATATCATAAAAAATCTGCACTGGTTACATTAATGGTATCAATGAAATGTCCAATTTTTAACAATGTTTTTACATTTCATTCTATTAACAATAATTTTTCATTTCTGGTTACGGAATATCATTTGTATTCTAAGATCGTATTCCTTAAAACCATTTTTAATTTCCATGAAAAGAAGAAAATGTTAAGTGCATGTGTCACAATGTGATATTTAATTATTTATTTAATTTTTTATTTTATTTATACATACCTAATTGTTTTAATTATTGCATGTTTGAATTACTTTCATCACCAACATACTAGAAACACCAGTAAAAATATGTACCATTTACTCATTCGAAACCTTCTACATACAATGGACAATTAACTAACAATATACCCTGAGCAAGACATTTAACGCGAATCATAAAACTATAGGTTACGATATTAAATTGTTTTTTGCCCTCGATTGGTTTTGTTTTCGACACATGTTTTAGTAATAAATATCTTTTACCCAAACAATCCAACACAAAAGTATAATGACAGCGAAATGTGTTATTGTTTCGTTCCTCTAACATTTGTGGTCGAAATCTTCAAGATTTTCTTTGATGATACCAACTACTGAATATTGATCAAAAAGGCCATTAAATGACATTAAAATTGTGAGATGTTCTTTCTGAACACAACTTTCTCAATTTATATATTTTTAAAATTCAAACTTTATTCGATGCACGGCTTGTGAAACATTTTAGTAACTAGTTTAAAAAAAAATGAAACACTGAAAAGTTTCACCAATTTATTTACTCGACAATTGTTTCGACCATTCTCAAGAGAGTAAAAATATTTCTAAAGTATATGTTGAAACTTTCAAACTTATAGCATAAACTGACCCAAGCAGGTAGTAAGGCGACCGAGATACGTCCAGTTACGGTCTCAATACGTCTCATTTTGATCATCTGGTCCTTTGCCTGGAAATTGCAATTTAACCATCTTCATTGTTCACCGCCCTAACACCTCAAATTGAAATGTATATACATCTCATGCCTTCAGCTATTTTGTAAGTCAGTAGTCTGAATTTATCGTTGGTAGTTAAAACATGTTTTTCTTCTCTTTTTTGTATCTGTTGTCATTTATTGTTAATTTCTTATAGTTTTTGCTAATTAGTGTCCGTAAATATTCGTTCAAAGTAAATATTTCTATTTTGGATATAAACAACGTTTGATTGTTCGCTCACGACGAATAACGACTTCGAAATTAATTTATCGCGAAGAGTGATAAGTTCTCCTTAAGATATTTAGGCCAGCAGCAGCTTATCCTCATCTCAACAGTATACAATGTGTTTCAATACTATATATAAGGGATGTAGGGGGAATTACAATTTGTGTAAGATAAGTGGGGAGTTATAGTTTATTTACGTAATTCTTTTTTTACTGTTTACTAGATTTATTCTATTATTGATGGCCCTCCTAATTTCTAAATTAAACAAAAGAAAGTTTGCTGCTTTTTGAATATGTATATATATAAAACTGCAAAATTAAACAAATGAACTTCAACAATTATTGTAACGATACACTCGACAATTGTTTCGGCTAAGTAGCCATTAACTAGAGTACAACTATACTTATATACTATAGTTAATGGCTACTTAGCCGAAACAATTGTCGGGTGTATCGTTACAATAAATTGTTGAAGTTCATTTGTTTAATTTTACAATTTTATTAAAATATGCTTTATCATCCTTGCACCTCTGAAAGTTTAAATAGTTAATATTGCTTCTGTGATTCGTGTGACGTAACTTACATTGGCCAAAGCAGCAGGTCCATTAAAAAAACAAATTAATGAACACATGTATGCCATCCTTAAAAATGTTTGCAACACAAGAATGCCGGAACATTGTACGTCTAGCAATTATTCTTGAGATTTAAGAGAAACAAAAATTTTACATAATGATGTAGCAAAAAAAGAACAGGAAACTTTCTTAGAAAAATTAGAAATTAGGAAGGGCATTAATAATAAGATAAATCTAGTAAATAGGCAGAACAAAATATATAACTATAATTCTCCACTTATCTTACACGAATAGTAATCTCCACCTCCATCCCTTATGTATAGTATTTATAATGTAGTACAGTGGCCGGCACCTAAGGAGATTCAGCGAGGGTCAGATTGATAGGTGGGTAGGCAGAGACTTTTGCCATAGCAATAAATGAAAGAGCCAATAGGGATATAGCTGGACCGAAACGTCAACTTGTAGTCCAGCGGGGGTTTTAATGATGTATGCGAAGTGAACAATTAAAATTTCACTATCATAATGAACATAAGGAGAAAATCAAGATTATAAGTACCTAATTATATAAATCTAGGAATAATAGCTAATTTATAGATTATTAGGTATGCATAGAAATAAGTTGTTGACAAAAAAAATTAAGTCGAATGAACAAAACTTGATAATATGAATTATGTAGTGTATCTTACCCGCGTCTATTTGTTAAGGCATTTGTTAGAAAACTTAGTTTGTACAATTTGTTATTTTTATATTTCGTAGTTTCGTTTATAGTTGCACGATTTGTGCATGTACCAGAAATCATAAATAAAGTTGTTAAGTCTGGGTACAAACAACCACTTCTCTACTCTGTTAATTTGCAACTGTTTGCCACTACGCTATTGAACTTTGTTGAGCAGTTATCATTCTGCCTACCAGTCGATTAACCCCGCCCTAAAGGGGCTAGACTTGCCTTGCCACTGCGCATCCAATTATTTATGACTTTTGAATCTTCTTAGGTGCCGACCACTGTAGTCTTTTATACTCTTTTAAAAATTGATTAAGGCTTTCGCGGCCAGTTGATGAACTGATGTTGTCCTTTTTCGGGTGTACAGGCCGTCGTCGGTTGGAATTGCTTCCTAACGTTTCGCTAGCACGAGTGGCGAGCTTCTTCAGAGGTCTATCCATTTTCGCTGTTGGTTGTAGAATCTACAACCTGAAGAAGCTCGCCACTCGTGCTAGCGAAACGTTAGGAAGCAATTCCAACCGACGACGGCCTGTACACCCGAAGAAGGACAACATCAGTTCTTTTAAAACTAATTAACAATAATTGTCAAGTAAATAAATTGGTGAAGCTTCTTAGTGTTTTCTTACTTTTTTAAAAACTATATTTTACTGCTATATTTTTTATAACTAAAAATATACTTTAATAAAAGTATTGGCAACGTTTACCGCGATAATTTGAAACAAATTTATGCATGAGTTAATTATAGCTTGCTTCATTAGTCAATGAAGACAGGCCATCAAGGGGACTTCTTCTATAGATATATGTTTAAAGTCAGATGGTCGAAATTAAATTTCGTATTAGAATTTAAATAAATCTCTTACGTGCTATGAAATTAAATTTGGTCGATCTTATTTTTATTACATGATCCGTTCGTATTATCCACCGTCGTCGTAGCATTTAAATTCTAAGCACGAAGTTCATTCACTAAATATAGAAAGCGTAATGCAGAATAATTCTTTCTTCATTGGCGTAGATGGGGAAGGCCAAGTGCATTTTAAAAGTAGATGTTATATAAAAAACGGAAAATCAAGCAGGATGCTACCTGTAATGTTCTAAACAATATTACGTATTAATTTTTCTTTAAATTATTAATAATATTGAGAGAGGTTGCGGTTGGGAACTTGTAAAACATTTTTGATATATTCAAAAAACAAACACACTTGTTCAAAGGTTTTACAAACTTTATTAAGAATACTCTTACAATTGTTTCGGCTTAATTAGGCCATTCTCAAAGAGTCAATTAGAAACCAACTAAAGATAAACAAAGTCCGCCATGATTAGGTTTAATGAAGACAAAAAGTCAATTGATGATAAAAAATGTAATACTGGCTTTTCCCAACATTGTTTTGAAAATGGTCATAATTTTAACGTAGAAAATAATTTCAAAATTTTACATATCTTTAATTAAAGCAAAATATTAAATTTGTTAGAAAAATTAGAAATCCAAGAAGCCTTTTTTCTAAATAAAAATATTTAAAATGAACAGTGTGAACGGCACAATAGCCCTATATTTCGTGCATGTTCCCAAAAACTGTGGAAAAAAGTGGGATCACTTCCCCCACCCACATGTGAAGTATAAATATGTTATGTTTGTTTATCTTTAGTTGGTTTCTAATTGACTCTTTGAGAATGGCCTAATTAAGCCGAAACAATTGTAAGAGTATTCTTAATAAAGTTTGTAAAACTTTTGAACAAGTGTGTTTCTTTTTTGAGTACTTTACTAATTAATAGAAGCTCATAGGAAGGCCCAGTAGAACTTTAATAGCTCAAACAGCAGTAATGTAAAACTAAAATATCTACAGATCGGCCAATGTTTGAACATGAACATGAACATTAGTATAGTCAATCTGTAAAATTTTGACGTTTGTTTATAAATTGTTAACGAGCGTAAAACCAAAAAGTTGTGACACCTCCGCTCGGGGAACTTCGGGCATCTCAACATATTTTTGCAAAAACGGCAGGTTAGGTCGTAAATTAAAATTTGTAGAGAAAAATATTATCTACCAATACTTATTGTGGTGCACTTACTGTGGATCATGATAAAATCAATATTGACAAAAACATAATGGGACTTACTTTGGTCAAAGCAGCAGGTCCATCCATCATATTTCTGCTTTTCCTTATTGACCGTAGCGCCCTTTATTCTTCTGCTCTTTATACTTCCTCATTTCTAACCTTTTCTATTCACGGTATTTTCAACAGCTTCCTATAACACCACATCTCAAACGCTTGTAACTTTTTCTTTTCCGCCGCGCCCAACGTCCACGTTTCGTCACCGTACAGAGCCTTGCTTCAAACATATACTTTAAATAGTCATTTAACATTTAATCACTGGTTAGTTCGAAATATTTATGATCATTAAGAAAAGCTAATCCATTTAATCGTTGCTCCCCAATTCCGTTGCGCAAATTGATCTTTAGTCTTCGAAATGTATGACGAATATGGAAAAACATAAAGAAATACATTTTTTGATATTACTCAAATTATGGGATTGCTAGTGACTCTTCCGCACTGGATCTGCCAGAACTGTAAGCATGGCGATATTTTCAAATGATTGAGAAGAGCTTGATTTCAATTAAAATATTTACATTCTACTCGTAGCTGCACCTATAACTTTAACTCAGTAAAGGGAAATTATTGAACTCAACCTTAAAATTACTAAAACAAAATGTTCATCTCATCATTTCTTAACGAGTGTATATACGCAAAACATTTGCTTCTAACTTCAAGGGTAAGAGTAAAAACTGCCCTTGTTTGTATCAATTCCAAGTTATATGTTAGTTTGGTTCACAAGAAGTAGGTGTAAACTAAAGGTTTTAATCAAATGTAGTATTTAATTTTGTCTTATATATATATATATATATATTGCATACTCATTCTCTTGTCATCGTCCGAATATTGAACAAGTGAAATCCATTGAAGCAATAAAACTGTAAATAGCTTTCAGGGAAGATTTTATTATAGTTCTTAAATTTGATGTTCGTATATGATGTTGTCATAAAACATGATAACAGCTACATGTTTTTGATGCATTTTCGCTTTATGAATACACTATTACATCCGGGTGATTGTAACCTATATTTTAACATCTTCGCCACTAAACCTGTCTAATATGTTCATCACCAATGATATTATGATGGGTGTTTTCTCTAGTAACAAACTGTTTGGGAGGCATCGTGGTAAAAGAGTTACCATTTGTACGAGGGTGTATCAAGTATAAACGGGATTGATTTTCTTTTAATTAGGGAGAGGTCAGTGACCTGGTAGTAGTAGATTCGTAAATGGCCTGTACCGCTAAGGAGAAGGGAAAATCAACCGCAATTCGCTCGAGTCGCTTTAGTACGAAAGGAAATAATGAGCGAGGCAGAAGAGCATGTCTCTGTGGAGCAACGGAGTATTATAAAGTTTTTGGCCAAGGACGGGATGAATGCAACCCAAATTTTGTGGCGATTACAGGCACAGTTCTGGGACAACACCGTGTTAAGAACTCGAGTGTTTGCATGGTACAAGGGATTTTCTGAAAGCCGTGAAAAGGTTGAAAACGAGAGCCATGCTCGCCACCCAAAAACACGTGTGACTAAAACAGTGTTTTTTGTTCGGAAAGGTGCGCGAAATTGTCATTTCGAAAGAAAACGAAGAAACAATCAGTCAGAAGTGTCATTCTTTTGCATGACAACGCCAAGCCTCATACGGCCAAAATCACAATGTAAAACTGGATGCATTAGGTTGGGAAACGCTGGAACATCCTCCATTTAGTCCCGACTTGTCCCCTTGTGACTTTCAACTTTTTGGGCCCCTGCAAGAAGCGCTTGGTGGCCAACGTCTCCACGAGAACGACGCAGTGGAAGCATTTGTGCTCCAACGGTCACAAGACCGTCTGAAGAGTTTCTACAATAATGGCATAAAATAGCTCGCAATCCAATGGGAAAAATGAATTTCTAGGGCAGGAGACTATGTATATAGTATATGAGATTTATTAGGTTTAATATTTTATTTAGTTTAATAAAACATGAGACTCAGGACAGCAACTATTTAATGATATTATAACGAAGATATCAGGACGACCATTTCCATCAACATACAAAAGTGTTTTGTCTACTCGATCCTAAATATGTTACAAGGTTACAAAATACAAAAGATAGCACTCGATGACAGTCTTATGTGACCAGGGTCGCTTCCCCTGGCGCCTCTTCCACTGATTCGGTGTGGTCCGTATCTGTCATCTAATGCATGCCAGATGCCCAACTTATTAAAATTTTACCATGAAGTTTTAAAAATGCTCACATATATGTATCAAAGTCTAATTAAATATAGTTGGAATTTCTAACAAACCAATCCCGTTTATATCTGATATACCCTCGTATTTAAAATAAAAATGCAGTTTCATTCATATTCATCCAACAATATTTACGTTTTCAAATTTTACAAATGTTTCTTGATTAATTAATTAACTGGTTCAGTTGATTCAACATAATGATTTATATTTAACATTTTTTCATATAATCGACACTATCTACTCTTACTTGACGGGTTGGTGTTCCCATTTGGGCAGCTTTCAAATATTTCTCCTGTTCCGGTGCTGATTCGCCAACTGTTGTTTTCTGAGTTGCCAATTCTATAAAAATTAATTATGCAAACCATAGGTATACAAAATTATTGACGGTTAATAACAATCATATATCATATTTTAGCGTAGACTTGTATATCTGTCGTACCGTAATTGATATATTTGAGGTGCTACGCTATGTTAGGTTACAGTGGGAATGTTGTAAATGCTATGCACCATCGATAAATGCTATGAACCTTAGACAATTGTATCCACCCGTTCTAATTTGGGTATATAGCATAATAATTCTTACGTACTCAAAAAAGAACGAATTAAAATTCTTATTCGTCTAAATATTAAGATCAAAGATCTCACATTTGGAACGCGTCCTACCAGGTAGGCACAACGAACCGAAAGCCATATGCCACGACCGGTTTCGATCTATTGGGTCTCATCAGGTGGGCGCTGGCGGAAAGGCCTTTACAGGCTATACTATAAATATAAATATAGAATCAACACAAACAACTACTCCGAGGGCTAATACCCCTACCGGCATTGGTAGGTCAAAACCGGTCGTGGGATATTGCCTTCGGTTCGTTGTGCCTACTTGGTAGGACGCGTTCCAAATGTGAGATCTTTGATCTTAATACTTAGACGAATATGGATTTTAATTCCTTCTTTTTTGAATATGTTATTTATATCTTCGTCTAAAAATCCATCGGAATCAACAGTATAATTCAATGCCGGTAGGGGTATTAGCCCTCAGAATAGTTGTTTATGTTGATTCCATATTTATATTTATATTTAATTCTTACGTAGATACTCGTTTTGTAAACCTACCTTCAATAATACATACCAACTAACTGTTGGCAAATCGGAACTAATCCTGATGAAACTCCATGTTAATACAATAAAAGGCACTCTTAATAATATTGTTTCACTCACCACACTGAAAAACTTTTGTGTTTTTTTTTTTTTGTTTTCGCGGGAGGAGAGGAAATCTTCAAAAGACACCCAGCGCCCAATTGCCTGCGACTGGGTAGTGTCGGATTTCTACCGACTAAAACCTCTCCCCCCTGGCCGTTTTAGGAACTTACCGTTCCTCTTCAGCCGACTTTTGTGTGTTCCATTCCCACCAACTGCAAATACTGCTAGGCGGGTAATCCCTCCGGCCTACACACTGGTACAAAGCCGAAAGGTAGGGCCGAAGCGTAGCGTATATCCTTGAATAATGTATCAAGGATGCTGTTTTATGTTGAGTGATTAAATAATCAAACTATCTCAATAAGACTCGAAGGACCAATGTTTTTTGTGACAAAAAATAGCCCATTTATTTATTTGAGTCCCAAAAAGGCAGAGCGGAACTATATTGTTGATGTTGAGTCCCAAAAAGACAAAATGGAACTGTGTTATTGATGTTGAGTCCTAAAAAGACAAAATGGAACTATTGTTGTTGAGTCCCGAAAAGCCAACATGGAACTGACTTATATTTTACAAACAAGTATTTATTGTATGTTATAATAAAAATTGTTATGTCTAGAAGACATTTAAGGCATTAGATGGATGAATCTGTTTAGTCTATGGCAATAATCTTTTGCGCCAAAACAGATGCCCCTACGAGATAGAACATAGTGGATGGGGGTGGCTTGGCAGGCGAAAGGTTGGTCAACAAAACATCTATTTTCCGTTTACGTAACGTATATTTATAAACAACTGTTGATAACTTAATTACGACATATATAAATTAATAAATGAACTGAACAATAAACTAAATGATTAAATTAAATAAACAAATTAAATTAAATAAAATATTAAAAGTCAATAGCCAACAGCCAAACAGGGAGATTAAGTCGGGAAAGTCCTAGTTTGTTTTGTCTGTGTCTCTTCGCACCGACAATTTTCCGAACTTGATGGACCTCTAAACCTCCTCTTCACCCAGACTTCTTGACGGCTTCGCGGACTTACTTAATCTTCTCAATAATGATTTACGCTCTTTATAAGATCCTACATATTGCCTATTTGCATTTTCAACATCTAGAACCACATTCGTTATGGTTCGGTGCAATGCAAAGTCAGCTGAATGTATTAACCATATATATAATTTTGTAAGTAAACCCAAATGTTGTATTGTAGAATAATTGAAAAAAATAATGTAATTTTTTAAATTACAAGCACTGTGTGACAGAATACTATCTTCAGTCTCGTCTTGTTACATGATTGATTATTTTCGAATAATTACAAACAAGAAAATAATAAAATATTTGCGCCTTTTTGTTTTAAACTGTGACTAAAGAGAAGGAGGCAATATTGCTGGGCTCAAGCTAGTCTCTAACTGAGAATAGCACCTTGAGTGCCGAAGCGCGTTTTTGGTTTCGAAACGTTTTATGTGTAATTTCAGGATTTTAGTATTTTATTTACAGCGTGTATAATTAGGTGGATGAAATGAATTATTTCATCGGTGCACAGATGTGCCACTTCTTTTGATTCCTATGGGGGAATCGGTGCAATAAACGGACTTCGTGTTTTAATTGTTTATTACACCCAACTATTTACAACTATATACACTAATTTTACATGAACGTCGTGACTGCTACTTATTTACGAAGATTAAATGATTATGATGGATTGATTGAACTATATGTTATTGCTACTATACGTTTATAGAGATCTTGATTTGATTTGTGCTATATGTTAAATGTACTAAAAATGATCTTTCCTAAACGTTTGATGTTTTTTATCTAATTTTTGAATGAATTGATTGAACTGTACTAACTGTAACAACTGTGGTATCTATCTTCGAACTGAATTGTAGAAATCCTTATATTGACATAAATTTAAGAACCGCCCCTAGAGGAGGGGTGGTTCCAATGCACCGACACTTGAAACAACAAAACAAACAAAAAAGAGGGAAAACGTAAACACAAAAAAATGCAACATTGTAATCTGTGTCGGTGCATCATCTACGTCCTCGAAATGGACCGATGGGTCAACAAATTACCCCCAATAAATCTATAAACTAACTTAAACTCTAGAAGCGCATTTGAAGACAAAGAAAAAATAATACAATAGGAAACGGCAATACCGAGAAGGGAAAAAATATGATACGTACTATTATAAAACCATAAATCGCAAAAGAAAGAAACGGACAGCAAATGCACATGACAATACAACAAAAATTTAAGACGTAAAAAACGTGTGACTGACAAGGTCAATAACTTACAAACAAAAAATGAAAAGATAAATGCGAACACAGCGGAAATATTAAAACAAGAAATAATGTTAAATTAATGAAAATTTATGAACAATTCATTTAATACAATTAGGTATTGGTTACATATTTTTGTTAGATCAGCATACAAACATATTGGCAAACCCATCATTTATTTAACCACCAAGATCCCGATCATTAATGACGATTATTAATTCCGAGTTTATTATTCCCAAAAAGCATTATATATGTTATGAGCTTATTGCCAACAATATCAATATTTATTGGCCATTTAGTCCTTATGGTAAATAAAAAAAGGGATTACAGTAGTTTGTGGTTCAAAGTTACAGGGAGTGTAAAAATGTAGTAAATTTTTTTGAAAAAATACTAGGAATGCAGGCACATAACCAAAAATATATTTATAGGAAAGGGTCCAAATACTATAAAAAAGTTATATATTTTTTATCTAATTCTTTATTGATTGTAATATTTTATGTATTCTATAACTATTTAGTTCATTTTACTGCAGCAGTTATGCCACATACCCTTGAACCAAATGTAAAGTTTCTTCTTTTACTTCCTTAATTTCTCAATCCCCCCTACTCATTTCCTTAAAAACATGTCCATTCACATAGCCAGGATATATATGTTTTAGTATACTTTCGTGAGCAGCTGTGCTCTTCCAAAACATGAAATTACAAAACAGATTTTACATTTTTTAATGAAATAGGCTGAACAATTAGTTTTATAATCTTACTAGACTTACTTAGAAGTATTGTGTATTTAGTTTCAAAGAAAAGTGAAATTTAAAACATAAGTGTGTTGAAAACTTAAGGTTCTAGAAGAAAAGAAAGGCTCATCCCGCAAATACCAGAACAACACATCTGTTTTGAACCTACAATTTTATAGAGAGACAAAGAATGCAATGTTCTTTTTCGCTCGAAGTTAATTATACTATTATATTGTTTAAAAGCCTGACTATTTTGTTCCAATATGGAATAAAGAGATGATACAGAAGATTACAAATGACGACCGTTTCTTTCCTCTATTTTTCGTATTGATCTTATATTATTTTTGAGATTTTAACGTTTTAAATTGACAATTAGCCCGGAATATCAACTTGAATCATTCGCGTAATGGTGTCCAAGTAAATATTGTCGAACAAATTGCAGAATATAATTTGCATTTGGTTGTTTTCAGCAGTATCTCAAAATGAAAAAATACTCTAGACACTTTATTAAACAACTAATTTTTTAATTAAACCGGCAATATGTAGTTTGTCCAATTAATACGTGAACTGCCATCAAAAGAACTCTAAAATGTATGGTACATCAATCTTATCCCCTTCAAAGTACTCCATACTTATATTAATGTACTTGTCCCACCTTTATTTTTATTGGAAACAACCCTGGTAGTCCTCAGAAGTCAGGTTATTTATCTGCTTTATCGTTTCACTTTATGTCGTCTTCACATCCCCCAGTGCTGCCACCGCATGATCATTTCGTATTTAAGGAAAACCGAGCGGCGTGGTCTAGTGCTCTAGATCATTGCTTAGCATTCGGGAGGTCACCGGTTCGAACCCGGGTCCGGCTGCTCTGTTCCAAGTTTTCTGCGGTTCCCTTGAATCAACTAGGCAAATTCTGAAGCAGTAATATTCCACAGATAATCTTTCACTTCTCTTCTGTCTTCATTTCGTCCGTCTCATCTTTCTCTCCCTAACCACACTATCCACCCATTCACACGATTCCTGAAAGGAGGCTGGAAAGGGCCTTGCGCCCTACCCTCTGGCTTTGCACTACAGTGTAGGTCAGAGGGACTGCCCGCCCACCAGCACGAGTAGCTGGTGGGAATGAAACACAAAAAAATTATTTAAGGAATAAAAAAAATCGCAAGTATCTCAGTTTGGTGAGTAGGGATTGTGATCGAATTTCGGGACAGAAATTCGCAGAAAATCATTTTTAAATGAGCTGATGCAGGATCTCTCCATTACCATCATACAAATTTGGTCTGACACGTCGCACACAATCCCTCCAATATTTGAGAAACTCTACGGAGAAGGCAGCATGTTCTGTTAATCCTTTAGCTAGTACCTCACGGTCAACTCCATTAATGTATTAATATCAAACAAAAAAACAACAAACTTACTTGATTTTGTATAGAATTTTTCAACTGTTTTTTGTTCGTGGCTCGTCTTTTACTTTCCATTCTTTAGTGTGTGGTTTAAGCTCAATATCATACATATTCGTATAAGGAAATTAGAGGTATGAACAAAATTGTTCCAGTTTTTGCAGCATTCAGTCCTTCTTACGTTTTTGTCAGTTGTCAGTAAGTTTGGAATATAACACAGTAAAAATTTCAAACCCCAATCCATTTTAGAACTTTCCGGTAACAAAGGTATCTTGTTTAGAGACTAAGAATTGAAGACAATCTAACCACTATAAATACTAACTAATGTAATAGTCGAGTGAATATAACTGGGTCCATGAACTTACGATCCACTAAACATTGCAGTTAATAAACCCAGTTATGTTCACTGGACCATTACATTGGTTAGTATTTATAATGGTTACCTTGCCTTCAATTCTCAGACTCTATAAAGAAGGTAACTTTGTTACCGAAAAACATTAAATTGGACGTTTAGCGTTTGAAACATTTACTGTGTCTGACAGCACCACCAAAGTTTCCAGTGTTCTTGAACTTGAACTTTCCGTACCTACATTTAGAAAAGCCTAAATCCTTTAGTATAGGCGTTGGGGTTTGAAATTTTTACTGTGTTCTATTCCAAACTTGCCGACACCTGACAAAAACGTAAGAAGGACTGAATACACTGTAACAATTTTGTTCATACTTCTAATTTCTTTAGAAAGGTTCAACATCTCATCAATTTCTCCGGAATTTTATCCATTTTTCACCAACAATTGAATGTTGAATCGTTATTTCATCTGTTGGTCAATGTATAAATTTCATCGCCTTAGTTTATTTTCAAAGATATTACGTACAAAAACTACTCTGGACTCAGCAGTACACCATACAGACAAATTTATTTCTTATTCATGATTTATCAAATAAACATCTGAACTGAGTACAGTACAAAGGACTAACAATAAAAAAGAAATCCGTGACGTACGTTATCTTCAAACTTTTGTTGATGTCTATCTCTCTTAAAACGTTAGTTCTTTTTGTCGTGGAAGATTTAAATCAGTCATACCTAGCATAACCTTCATCAAAGTTGTTCCAATGTAAAAGTTATCTAATCTTAAAATAAAATCTAATCTTTAAAAAAACAGTTATATTAAAAAATCGTATTTATAGTTTAAAAGGTCTAGTTTATAATCGAATTATTTGTATTATCAATTTCTATTTGGAACAGACAAAAAATATCCAAATTTGAAAATCTCTAATAAACCATAAAAATGACAAGTGGAATAACATTAATTAGTTTATTCACTACCGGATTATGGTTATTTGACCATTATTCTTTTCTCCTTAATTTAAACTAATAATAAAACGAACTTCTTTAACAGTAACTTTACCTGGGAACTTTTTATTTTTAGGTATAACAGATTGATTGTATTAATACCGGTCTAAGCTACGTGTTATCCTTCTATGTATGTGTAGTTAACGGATGAATTGTCTTTTCTTCAGTTGCTGTTACAAATTTAAAGTGTCTGCCTATGTACGTGTATGTCCGCGGTTACGTGTATTGCGTAAAAGACGTGAAACAAAAGGTCGACCGCTGGAAATGGTGCGGATTGCGCAGGTCTCGTACAGGTGAGTCCACTGCCGTAGTTGTACGTAGTAATGAAAAGCCGAGGGTATTAACCCGGTGGTATCGATAATCTTAGCGGACAGCTCAATTTTCACTTGGCTGTTTTGATACGCCACACCACGCCATCGAGTTAATGAGGTGCGACAACTAAAACCAAAAATATTCTCATTTATCAAACAATGACGGACATTATACAGGATCGGAAGCTCTGTATATACAATATGTGGTGCTGTATATTAATTTTATAGACAGTAGAGTTTGCGCTAAAACAAAACAAATGTTTTTCTTTTTTTTAATGATTATGAAAATAATTATTGAAATTTTAAATTAATAAAACACAATTTCCACTATAGTTTTATTTTATTTTTCTCTACAATGTTTCACCCTACTAGGGCATCATTTCATTTTTGCCTTATATGTATCTACAATCTTAGTCTAAAGGGTGGGGAGAAATTTCTACTATTTTGTCTAAAATTGTTGAAATGTGGATATTTTCAATTTCATTAAGAATTCTTGTGTTATTTTTAATCTGTTTTTTAATTTCTAAAGTTTCTAAAATGCCTAATTTTTTACTTCTATTATGTTCATGTAAAATTTCGAAATTTTATTCTAAATTAAGTTCATGTTTGTTGTCTTCAATGTGGTTCATGAATTTTGATTTTTTATTGTAGTTCTTAATATGTTCTTGGGTTTTTTCTTTGAACGATCTCCTTGTCTGACCAATATATAGCGCATTACAAGTGTTGCAATTTAACTTGTATACTCCACACGAACAGTAAGGACAAAACAGAAAAAATGAATTGTAGAGAAAAATAAAATAAAATTGTAGTGGAAATTGTGTTTTATTAATTTAAAATTTCAAAATGTATTTAAATTTCTATAAAATAGAGGCTGATACAATTAATTATATGAAAATAATTATCCCAAAACTAAATTATTAATGCAAATCTTAAAACACATCTTACCAAATGTTAAAGTTTTCCATAAAAATCACATTAGAAAATACATTAATCTATTAATTGAATTTGATCTCTGCTTATAAACTTTATAGTTTTTGAACTTTGGAAATGAAAAGTTAAGAAAAAATATGATTAAGAAGATTCGGTTACAAAACTTAATTTTGCACAAAAAATAATTAGTAACTGATTATACGAGACTCATTTGCAAAATTTAATTTAGTGAAGCTGATAAAAATTAGCAATGAAACAAAATAGACGCTAAATATTAAAACTCAGGTGAAAAATGAAAAAGATTCATCATTTTTAAACCCGTTAAAACTTAATAAAAAAAATATTATCTGTTTTTTAATATTTAGCGTCTATTTTGTTTTATTAATTTAGTAATTTGTAACTAGTACACCAAACCAAATTTTGCAGATGTGTCTCGTACAACTAGTTAGTTACTAGTTTTCCTGCAAAATATATATTTTTTAATGTATAATTCCCGAACGTCCTTTATCTGTTGGATACAAACAAGAACTTTAAATAACCATCTTTCTAAAGAATTCGAATATCTGTAATATTGCATGCAAAGTAAATATTTTAAACTCAGTGCTTCTCTTATCTATCTAATAGTTTTTGCGGATCTAATAATTAGATAATTTAGATAATTATAAACTATAGAGTTTAAAATAATGACTATTTCATAGCGTTATATACCGCGACTATGTCGTGTTCTTAATTTTGGGATATGTACACTCATACAATCTCGTTCACACAAGAAAACCCCAGCACGAGTTTTAAAAGCAAAAGTTTATTAATAAGTATAATTATTCCTAGCCTAAACTACTTATGGTAAACTAATAAAGCAACTTATAAAGGACATATGTTAAAGTTATTTAGAAAACTTAGGAAAGATTTGGAAAAAATTAGTAACATTTAAAACCGAAGCAAAATAGGTTCTCCTTAAAAATTAACTACCTAGGCCTTTTATAGTGACGCTAGGGTGTTTCTCCGAAAAGTTTCAAGTACACAAAAATACAAAATAAGTTATTTTACTTTAAATTGTTAAGATTACGAAACAAACATTTAATATAAAATTATATGTAGAAAAATGTAAATAACAATATTAGTAATATAAGTGAACATTGAAACAACAAAGTTGATTAATTAGCATACATATATAGAAGTAAAAAGTAGAATATAACAGTAGAAAACAAAATTTTTTTAGAATGTTACCATGTAACAATTACATATTTTTTAAAAACCACTAAATTATTAAAAATTTTTGACAATTTAAAAATTATTGTAATGTAATGTAATGTAGGTAGAGGTATTTAATAAATAATTATTTAACTGATTACCTCGGTCATGTACTAGTTGTAGCAAACTTAATGAGAATTTAAAACATACTATAAAGCTAGTAGCTTTTACACATATTTAACATATTATGGATGTAGGTGAACGTTTTCCTAAGGTCAAGGATAGAATTATGTCTCAGACACAAACATTTACCAACGACAAGCAGAACAAGTATTTTGCCTTTTAAATGTCGAACTTGTGTAAATATTTTTTTAGATGTACAGATTTATTTGAATTTCACTGACATGAACTCAAATGAAAACGAGAGAATTTTTTTTGCATATTACATACTATTTTTAGCCATAGATCTAAAATATCTACCTTCAGAATAATAACAAAATTTTGTTCTTTTATTATCTTAACGTTTAAATAGAAACATCATCAGAAAGGCGAAAATGAATTCGAATAAAAATAATTAAAAGAATAAGTTGAAGAATTTCATCAAAATTTTGTTCAATATACGCAACATATGTTCCGCCAAACATTGGTATGCTCAGACTAGAGTATTTACCACTAAATATTATTGTTACATGAATTTCTTAAAAAGTTACAAACCATGTCGCGGGGAGTCATGATACAAATTTATAGAAAAGATTTAAGAGAAAATAATTGTTACATTTTACTTTATCGTTTAACAGATTATTATGTTTTGTTAAATTTGTTGATTTGTTAGTGTTATAAGAAACATAATTTATAGCCTCTGCTATTTGCATTCAAAAATTGTTATCAAAATTCTGCCTTAATTCTGTTGCTTGGTTTGAATAACCACAATTATTTATTTTCTATATAAGCGTTCTTATGTTCTAATAACCGTTTTTTTTATTGCTATCCGTTTGTCCTATTTAGACTTTATAATTAAAGAATAGAACTAGCTGATGCAGTTACTTCCAATATCCAGGATGTTGTTGTTTAATTGAAAATCGTAAATTTGTAGCGTAACGTGTCGAGCGTGTTTAGATTGAATCTCACCGTGGTTAAAATGAAAGTGCACCATCATTAACGGTATCCATTCGTCCAATTTTGAACGGGTTCAACTTGTATATACACCCAATCGCCAAGTCAAAACCGCTAAAGCTAGAAACATTGGAAATTTTGGAAACTTAATTGATAATCGTAAGTAACTAAGGTAAAAAGGTATAAAATTGTGTTTTTACAAATTCTTTAAGATCTTGTAAATCTGCACTTAAACTTTTTGTAAAAATAAACAGATACAAATCGAGCATTTTTTAAAATTCGTTCCCCATAGAGATATAATGAAAATTAAAGGGTTATATAAAAACAAATAGGTAGAAGCCTAGAAGCCTAACAAATGAACCCTTAGAGCATAAAAAATGGAGACAGCATTTAATACTGTATCAGTGATCATCCTAGAATAGCAAATAATTGTGGTTCGCCTTTCTGGCTCTAACACGGCCTAGTTGGCTGTCCCTTCTTTAGTCGTATCTCTCTTTACCAATCAGGCCGGTACCACCCATCCACCCAAACTTGGACGGGTTCAACTAGTTTAATAAATATAATAGCAATTTTTAATATGCTCTCATTTAAAAGAGTGGTGCAAATATTTTTCGGAAATTAATTGGAAAAAGGGTAATGTACATTTTGACCTAAATTCCAAACTTTATCTCCACAACCAACGGAAATATGGAAAACCTAACAGAGGAGTCTTTATCTGCTATTTTGAGAAAAGTTATACCTATCGTTTTCAGTTATGGATCTATTTCCTTTTATATTAACTTTTTAAAGTTTACAATTAGTTAATTCTATTATTTTTATTATTTTAAAGAATATTAAAGTTACTGAATGTTTGTTCTTTCCGACCTTTTAGACCATACATTAACGGCTGCGGATGACATCTTCAAAGATCAAGAAACTGAGGTCTGCGAAGTAGTTATATATTCCGAAGTTCCTTTCTTGGTTAACTGCTATCAAAAATACAACTAAACGTTTTTTGTTTGTTTATCAAACCCTTAAAATGAATCTTCATCAACTGATGACCGAATCAGTTAACTATTAAAAAAAAGACAATTAGCTAATTATTTCCTACAATGATAGAACTCTATTATATTATATGTCTCATACATTTACCACCAAAGATTCATAATGAAAATAAAGGATTAATTTGATCATTTATATAGTCAAATCTCAAATGTGCAGATAAATATTCCTTTTTAGATTACCTCTTGTATTATTAATTTTCGTCTGCAAAAATGTTTAACGTTGACTAGAATGTATAGAGTGCTTTATGTTGTGATGTTGTGTATTTAAGTAACTTTCCATTGTATAAAAAAAATATTGGTATGTAATAGGGGTGAAAGTAGGATTAGAGTTAATATACTGTATCGTAGGCGCCCTCGTCATGTATCGTAGATCAGGGATTGATTTGCTTACGAGAGATTAGTCAACAAAACATCTATTTTCCCTTTTCGTAACGTAAATTTATAAGCAACTATTAATAACTTAATTAATACAAATAAATGAACTGAATAATAAACTAAACGATTAAATCAAATAAACAAATTAAATTAAATATTAATAGTCAAGAGCCAAGAGCCAAACTGAAACCCTAAGTCAGGAAAGTCCTACCTTGTTTTGTCTGCGGCTTTATGGAGTATATTCATCTCCGGGAATTCGGGATAAGGTTACACCCAACATCAGTGTACTCTTCGAACACGACGATTTCCCGAACTCGACGGTCCCTAAACCTCCTCTTCACGCAGACTTCTTGACGGCTTCGCGGACTGACTTATCATTTGCCCTGGATCTTTATAGGACCCCACATAGTGCATTTTCAATAACTAGAACTTGATCACAATCTACATATGTTACGTTGTGGCTCCGTGCACCACAAATGTAGCTGAGTGCGTAACAATAAATATAATGAAATTTTGAATAACGCTTCCGTGTTTCGTAAATTAGCCCGAATCTATTTTGGAATAAATGAAGAACATAATATACTTGTTATTTTCTAATATATAAGCATTATATGACAATAAAAATTGGAGACGAAAAACTAATAGAAGTCACCGATTATCGGTATCTAGGAAGTTAAATAATCCAAGGTGAAACAAGTGGTAGAGACATTAAACAAAGAATAACAAAAAGATATAATTTCTGTGCTCGCGTTCTGTTAATTTATAAATTCGAAAATTATTATTTAAAATGTAAATTTGGAGCACGTCTCTAATATACGGGTGCGAAACACGGACGATGGTCGCAGGAAAAAGAAAAAATTGAAAACGTTTGCGGTGTGGTGTTATAGGAGAATAATGAAAATACTGTGGATAGATAACGTTACAAATGAGGAGGTATTAAAATGAGTAGGAGACCAAAAGGGGGCTATGAGAGTCAATAAGAAAAAGAAGGGATAGGATGGTAGGGCACTTTCTGAGACATAAAGGGCTGATTAAAGGCATATTGGAAACAAAAGTAGGAGTAAAGAGAAGAAGAAGAAGATTACTGAAATGTAGGATGTTCTAGAGGTGCGTGTCTGCTCAATCAATATCAATCACAATTATTATTTTTAAATAAAAGTATAAATATGGAATCTATCAGCGCCCACCTGATGAGACGCGATGGGTCGAAACAGGTCGTGTATTACAAGTATTTATTATCTCAGCTATTATTTTTCACACAATTACATTAGTTAATTTAGATTTAAAAAATATCAAAAAATGTCCATCAAATGGAAAACAAAATAGCATTCAATGGAGCCATGGAGTCAGCTCTTAAGAAGAAAAATAATTTATACAGCATATATTCATTTGGATTATTTCAAATTTACAGGTACGAAAGAATTTTAAAAATTTGTATATTATATCCTGCATGTAAGCAAATAATTTACGTACATCAATTAACGGTAATCTTTACGATCAAGTTTTCAGTGATATCAGTCAATGTAGTCTTGTTGTATATAGAACACGTATTTGCGAATTATTTAGCTTATTTATATACCTAAGAAGACAGTTTTTTTAACGAGATGTTCGAAGGTTGTTACTGATAAGAGATCGGCAAGTGCGAAGACATTTCATCGCAATACGATATTAAACGAATAAACACCATGCAAACCACAAATTTTGTTCGTTCAGGTGGTCAGTGTCATTTCGGATTTCGTTTCGTGTGTTTGGTGTATTTGTGTTATTCTTCCTTGTTTGAAATTTTAGCTGCTTTTTGATAATACTACTTGGTAAGTTTATTGTGTATTCATTTTAGTATCAATAGCTGCAACATAATATTAATTAAATATCAAAGCCAACTTCCAAAAGCGTTAACTACTTTTACCGCTGATTTAAATCGTAAAAATTGTAAAAAAAAAATTTTTTGATACTGTTTTTCTTTTTGTTTGAATTTCGAGTTTGTTTCTTTAATTTTGACTTTGTTTGCATAACTTTAAGATCCAAAATCAAATTTTGTTTGCATTTATCTCTGGTAAATATTTCAACATTAAAGGAGGTTTGATGATGTACGATATACTTAATTATACAAAATTATACATTATTTTTGGCCACTCGTATATATTTTCTACTTCTAGCAATGCCTGTTTTTGTTTAAAACGATTACTAAATTCTCTATTTGAAAAATTGCGCCCACTTTCCTTAGAAAAATGAGCCTAATTAAAAAAAATCATCTTTATTTGCCATTATTTTTAATTATTACTCATTGTCAGTATAATGTAAAGAAAAATGAAATTTTTATTTAGATTAGTTATATATTCCCTTTTTGAACGACTTCAAAAATAAGAGCTTGAGCCATATAAATATAAATATGAAATCAACCGAAACAACTACTCCGAGGGCTAATACCCCTACCGGCATTGAATTACACTGTTGATTCCAATGGATCTTTAGACGAAGATATAACATATTCAAAAAAAGAAGGCATTAAAATGCGTTTTCGTCTAAATTTCAAGGATCACAATGTAATTCAATACCGGTAGGGGTATTAGCCCTCGGAGTAATTGTTTCGATTGATTCCATATTTATATTTATATTTATCATTTAGCCTGTAAAGGCCTTTCTGCCAGCGCCCACCTGATGAGACTCGATAAGTCGAAACCGGTCGTGGGTATGGCTTTCCGTACGCCGTGCTTACTGTGTGGAATGCGTTCGAAATGTGGGATCTATGATCCTTAAAATTTAGACGAAAGAGGGTTTTAATGCCTCCTTTTTTTGAATATTTATTTTTTTACAATGAACTTGTCTGTTTAAATTACCAATACACCAGAAACGGTGAGGGCATATTAGATTAACAAAATATTATTTTATATGTAATGAATGTCCTCACACGCTTAACTCCAGAGCAAAGATTACTAATACTAAGTATGGATATAGCGCGCTGCCGATGTTTCTAAAGGCAAGAAATAAACGGGTGCTGCATGTATGGTGATAGAATAAAAAAGTTTTGATCAAACTTAAACTATTTGTTATGTAATTTTTATGAAACTACGTAATTCATTCAAACAATTCGCATAAAAACAAACGAAAAGCTTCTTCTATGTATTGTTCGGTCGGTTAATTATGAAACATATTCTTAAAAAATACATAAGACGGAGAAAAAGCTGCTTTTTTATGTTTCAAAGGTTTTTATTAAAACTCGACGATCGTTTCGGCCAGCGAAGCCTTTTTCAAGAGTACAAAACAAATACTGAATCTAATAGATTAAACTAGGTCTTATAAGACCTACTCTTTAAAAAGGCTTCGCTGGCCGAAACGATCGTCGAGTTTTTATAAAAACCTTTGAAACATAAAAAATCAGCTTTTTCTTTTTCTGATGAACTTTGCTTTAATAATGCTGGTTAACTGGTGATTGATTTTTATTTTTCGCAACTTGTTATAATAAAAATAATTATAATCAATATGAATGTAATAACAGTGAATTCTAATTGCATTAAGTTACATTTTTTCTAAATAAAGAAAATTAAGAAGTTGTATTTATTTTCATTGTTAACCTGATAACTTAGGTATAAGAAATTATGTTCCGTTTTGAGTTAAAAAATAAATGACCAGTTTAAGCATAACTGATATTATCAACGCAGTGGCCTATGCTCTATCATCCATCTATGGTAGTAGTTCGTTTTGACGTGCTCAGTTGAATTTCCGATCTACGGTTGTACTGTCTTCGAACATCTGTTTGTATATATTTTACTTTTAGAATCCAAGTTTAGTTTTCTCGTTACAACTGTGTAATCCTTTTAAGTTAAAAACAATAATAATTTTACAAGTGTATAAATAATTTTGGAGAACAAATTGTTAACATTATTTTTAGTTTTGGATAGAATTGTGGTGTTTATTTAATTGGATTACGAAACGCATAGAAGCATGTCCAACCATTATGAATTTTTGTTGACTGGTCCATATTCTTGAGGTTTTAATATTCATTAACGTAAATAATGAGTAGAAATCGAGGTAAGATATTATCAAAATTTAGCCAAGCTCTAATCCCAGTAATTTTAAATCAAAATCTCAATACGTGACAATTTGCTAACTTATACAGTAGAAAAAAGACATAAACAAGTGACAATAATTTTAAAGCATTAATTTTTGTTAATTCTTGATTTTCGTTTTTTTTTTTAAATTCAGCCAAAGTCAGTAATAACTTCAATTGTATTAATTCCAAATAAGCAATGCTATTAATAAAAAGGAAATCAGTTTAGATTAATATCGATAATTATAAAGAACACATTAACTTTCCGATTATGTTTTGTGTGCCAATTTTGCATCATTTTAACTCTTGTGCTGTTAACTGTCACCTACAGTAGATAACAGCAAGTGTCGTTACTAACGTTATTAATGAAACTGCTACCAATATCGCGCTTTAAGTTTTCCCCAAGTAAACTTTTTTATGTTAGTTATTTTCATGTCTGCTAATATATTCCAATGTTTTTACTATTTTTATTAAAAGCTCCGGTATGCGTTGTATGTAGTAATTGTGCATCTATAATGTCCACAGAATAAGTTGTCAATTGTCATGTGTCATTAATATTTTATTAGTTTTCGGTGCATTTTAATTTTATTTCACGTCGTTTGTTGTTAATTGAATAATGTAGTTATTTCGTATTTTAACCATTTTTAATACCAGTAAGTGGGTTACTTTGAAAGTAGATGAATATATATTTACATATTAATTTAAATTATATATTTGTCTGCTCGTTCATTTGTGACGAAGACTGTGTGTCGTTCGGCAATCCATACTTAACATTTTATCACATTCTTTACTATAAAGACCTAAGTTATGTATATTTGTATTTTGTTAAATATAACAAATGATTTTCCAGGAGCATTGCAGTTTGGACTTTCGTCGTGGGGCATCTGTCGTAGCAACCATCTTTCACTCCAGAACGTGACAGTACGATCGTGTGATCCACTGGAAAGATACAACGTGGTACTTTTTGTAAAGGAAAGATTTATGACGATGAATTGGCAATGTCTTGAATTATCATGGGAAAAGTAAGCAACAACATTAGAATTAGAGATAGATAATTAGACTTTAATTAAAGAGAGAATCATTTACTTATTTCATTAGTAATTAAAGTTTGCAGGTGTTAACTGCTTTTGAAACATTCTACACATAAAATTTTACAAGCTAAGTATCAGTACTATACATTATAAAGCTAACACTAACTTATTTTAAATACTTTGAAAATTTATGAGTAAATTAAACAAATATTTTTATGTCAAGTAATTACATCCAGAATTTTCAAACTTGAAATTGAATTACATGTAAAATCAAACTAATCATTTATTCATTTCTTATTATTAATGAGATCTCAAGTTCTTGTTAAAATAATTCAAATTGTAGAACGTTACTGTTAAGCTGTTGCATTTTACCTTAAAATAAACTACCCAAATACAAATGTTTATTTCGCTTAATAAATTTGTAACACCGAGTAAATTCTTTAACAATTTTAACACAAATTAAACATTCTAAATTAATTAGTTTTGGATACCCTTTAACAAGATTTCATTTCACAGGAACATTACAAAAACTGGATGCCATGCATTATAGAACATTGGTCCTTTTTAACGTCAGTATGTAGCAGTACTTGAAGGGTTTGTTCTGCTGCAAACAGAGGCAATGTGGTTGGTGTTGCTAGATAGAGGATTTTTGACAATGAATTAGTAAGTAACAATATTAATTAAAGATAGTTGTGAAATTTTCGTTAAATTATCGCAAAAGCCCTAACTTTTTTAAGACATTTGTAACCTACAGGTTGCAAAAAACAGAACTAAAGTAAAGCAACGTTCCTTTTCAGAAGTGTGAACGTTAGCATACAATAAGTGATAGAGTATATATTTTATAAACCATGATCGAAAGTAATTAATAATGTTAAAGTTAGTGATATCGTTTACTCAATAGTGTAGTTAATTTGTTTTTCTTCGCCGTTTCTGTAGGTTGGGTAACGAATGAGAAGGCATTGAAGTAGAATAGTGTCGGTTTTGCTCGAATTAGTTTCCTGTTGACGTCTTCACGTTGTAACACTATGCAGATAATTTTCGACTGATGAATGAGAACACATGGATATTTATTTTCACACTACTGAAACAAGTCGTCTGCAATGGTATAGTTGGATTTAGTTTGCTTTCCACACTTGTAAACTTTGAAACGTGACATTCTGCAGTTAATTAAGGTGAGAATATATGCCTATTAATTTTAATTACTCGTTATTAATCTGTTACAACCCTATTTGTTTCAGATCGACGGTGGAGAAGACGGAAGAGCCCGTGGTTAGATTATTTCATTATTTTTACCTTGCATTCTATTTTGTTCATATTATTTTAATCCATTTTACACGTTTCACAGTTTTTTTTTTTAATTTCATTTGAATCCATATTTTATTTTGGGTGTTTTTTATTTGAATCAATGTTTTATTTTGCATGCTATTTATTTATTCAGTTCAGTTTATTTGTATTTATTTTTTGCGTTTTTTTTATTTGATTACATGAGAATTCATATTTTATTTTTTGTCTCTTGCTTACCTCTTCGCTTTGCTTACTGCACATTCTTACTATTTTGCTTCGCATTTACACTACGTCTTCTACATGATTCAACGTTTCGTTATCGTGTTCAATTCTCTTCTCAGCTTTGTGGGCCGAGGGAGGGCCTCCCCGAACGAATCCCCTTAGCCTTAGCTTTTTAGTTCTTTTAAGGTACCTTAGGTACCTTAACGCGAGTCTACCCTAACGTTACTTCATTTCAGACGGGGTACAGTGGGTTATCTGGAATAGGAGGAATAGCCGACTGCCCAGCTTATTTCATCGAAATCTGTCCGATCTTTTCTACCAATCTATTAGTCTTTGTCGTTAGTCTTGCTAATGCTCTATTCGCTTTCAGATAATATTGCATTTCCTAAGAAGACCGAAGACATCCTATTTTTGCATTTTATTGTATTTTCATTGAAATGTTATTTGTTTTCATGTATTTCTCTTACAGGTATTTTGTTCTTTTTACTTTGTAAGCTGTTATATTAATATAATCGTAATTTTAAATGATAATTAGCTTTTCCAAATTCAGTTTTTGCCATAATTGTTCAGACCAAAAATAATGTTATTGGTAATTTTAATCATTAGAAGTAATTTGGGTGGATAGGGTGGCTATAAGGGGAGATGCGGAGGCCACAGAGTGTTAGGGGGCCTTTTTGTCCCAAAAATAGTATTCAAATATTAATATAGCAGCTTAAGAACAATATATTGTACATAATTTTGTCTTTCTCTTTTAGGTAAATTATTCTTTTTACTTTATAAACAATATATTGTGCATAATTTTGTTATTATAATAAAATTATAATAAAATCTTGTTGAAATGTATCTATTCTTGATTGATAACACTATGGTAACATGTATATGATTAAATAGGGTAAATAAATGGTTTGTTCTGAATAAATAGGTGTATCATATTATGTATGTGTATGTATTTATAACTATCAATAGCGTTATGCTGAAATGTATATGATTAAATGATGTAAAAATTGTTGTGTACGGTACTATCAGCAAATAAATTTCTACCGTTAGAATTTGTTTTATTCTTTAAAGGAATAATTTAAATTCCGTAAACTAAAAATATTCCCGGTAAATCCATCTAAAAATTACAATATGAATCAATTTATTATGGCTGTAGAAATCTGTAGCAAGCATCTATTGGAGAATGGCAAAAACTAATAACAGGAATCTAATCTTTGAAACACGCTACTCATACATGGTTCGATCTACAAATTTTTTGACCTGAAGACACTTATGCTCTCCTGATACAAAAGTTGAAAATTATTTCAAAATTTTAATTTCGCGTCCTACACAAGGTCTGGTCAAGAAATAGTTTGACAAACAAATTCAATTGTTCTACATTTTTGTCAAACAATTTCTTGATTAGACCTCGTATGTGAATATAAACTGAAAATTTTCAACATTTGTATCAGGAGAGCATAAGTCCAAAGAGTTATTTTTCGAAAATAATTTATTAGTCGGATAGATAGTGTTCAAAGAAAAAGTAAGACTTTACGTTATTCTACTTTTACCATATAAAAAAGCCATAATATTGAATTATTTATTAACTAGATCTGTAATGGACATGGAGCAAAACAAATATGAGCCATAATTTTGATTATTTATTAATTAAATCAGTAATGTACATAAAGTAGAACAATTATATGTATTTTAAATAACTTTACAAAACAGCTTCTAATTACTAAGCAAAAACACATATATGTATTTATTGATACACCTATTTACTCAGAACAAACTATTTATTTAATCATATACATGTTACCATAGTGTTATCAATCAAGAATAGATACATTTCAACAAGATTTTATTATAATTTTATTATAATAACAAAATTATGCACAATATATTGTTTATAAAGTAAAAAGAATAATTTACCTAAAAGAGAAAGACAAAATTATGTACAATATATTGTTCTTAAGCTGCTATATTAATATTTGAATACTATTTTTGGGACAAAAAGGCCCCCTAACACTCTGTGGCCTCCGCATCTCCCCTTATAGCCACCCTATCCACCCAAATTACTTCTAATGATTAAAATTACCAATAACATTATTTTTGGTCTGAACAATTATGGCAAAAACTGAATTTGGAAAAGCTAATTATCATTTAAAATTACGATTATATTAATATAACAGCTTACAAAGTAAAAAGAACAAAATACCTGTAAGAGAAATACATGAAAACAAATAACATTTCAAAGAAAATACAATAAAATGCAAAAATAGGATGTCTTCGGTCTTCTTAGGAAATGCAATATTATCTGAAAGCGAATAGAGCATTAGCAGGACTAACGACAAAGACTAATAGATTGGTAGAAAAGATCGGACAGATTTCGACGAAATAAGCTGGGCAGTCGGCTATTCCTCCTATTCCAGATAACCCACTGTACCCCGTCTGAAATGAAGTAACGTTAGGGTAGACTCGCGTTAAGGTACCTAAGGTACCTTAAAAGAACTAAAAAGCTAAGGCTAAGGGGATTCGTTCGGGGAGGCCCTCCCTCGGCCCACAAAGCTGAGAAGAGAATTGAACACGATAACGAAACGTTGAATCATGTAGAAGACGTAGTGTAAATGCGAAGCAAAATAGTAAGAATGTGCAGTAAGCAAAGCGAAGAGGTAAGCAAGAGACAAAAAATAAAATATGAATTCTCATGTAATCAAATAAAAAAAACGCAAAAAATAAATACAAATAAACTGAACTGAATAAATAAATAGCATGCAAAATAAAACATTGATTCAAATAAAAAACACCCAAAATAAAATATGGATTCAAATGAAATTAAAAAAAAAAACTGTGAAACGTGTAAAATGGATTAAAATAATATGAACAAAATAGAATGCAAGGTAAAAATAATGAAATAATCTAACCACGGGCTCTTCCGTCTTCTCCACCGTCGATCTGAAACAAATAGGGTTGTAACAGATTAATAACGAGTAATTAAAATTAATAGGCATATATTCTCACCTTAATTAACTGCAGAATGTCACGTTTCAAAGTTTACAAGTGTGGAAAGCAAACTAAATCCAACTATACCATTGCAGACGACTTGTTTCAGTAGTGTGAAAATAAATATCCATGTGTTCTCATTCATCAGTCGAAAATTATCTGCATAGTGTTACAACGTGAAGACGTCAACAGAAAACTAATTCGAGCAAAACCGACACTATTCTACTTCAATGCCTTCTCATTCGTTACCCAACCTACAGAAACGGCGAAGAAAAACAAATTAACTACACTATTGAATAAACGATATCACTAACTTTAACATTATTAATTACTTTCGATCATGGTTTATAAAATATATACTCTATCACTTTTTGTATGCTAACGTTCACACTTCTGAAAAGGAACGTTGTTTTACTTTAGTTCTGTTTTTTGCAAACCTGTAGGTTACAAATGTCTTAAAAAAGTTAGGGCTTTTGCATAATTTAACGAAAATTTTACAACTATCTTTAATTAATATTGTTACTTACTAATTCATTGTCAAAAATCCTCTCTCTAGCAACACCAACCACATTGCCTCTGTTTGCAGCAGAACAAACCCTTCAGGTACTGCTACATACTGACGTTAAAAAGGACCAATGTTTTATAATGCATGGCATCCATTTTTTGTAATGTTCCTGTGAAATGAAATCTTGTTAAAGGGTATCCAAAACTAATTAATTTAGAATGTTTAATTTGTGTTAAAATTGTTAAAGAATTTACTCAGTGTTACAAATTTATTAAGCGAAATAAACATTTGTATTTGGGTAGTTTATTTTAAGGTAAAATGCAACAGCTTAACAGTAACGTTCTACAATTTGAATTATTTTAACAAGAACTTGGGATCTCATTAATAATAAGAAATGAATAAATGATTAGTTTGATTTTCCATGTAATTTAATTTCAAGTTTGAAAATTCTGGATGTAATTACTTGACATAAAAATATTTGTTTAATTTACTCATAAATTTTCAAAGTATTTAAAATAAGTTAGTGTTAGCTTTATAATGTATAGTACTGATACTTAGCTTGTAAAATTTTATGTGTAGAATGTTTCAAAAGCAGTTAACACCTGCAAACTTTAATTACTAATGAAATAAGTAAATGATTCTCTCTTTAATTAAAGTCTAATTATCTATCTCTAATTCTAATGTTGTTGCTTACTTTTCCCATGGTAATTCAAGACATTGCCAATTCATCGTCATAAATATTTCCTTTACAAAAAGTACCACGTTGTATCTTTCCAGTGGATCACACGATCGTACTGTCACGTTCTGGAGTGAAAGACGGTTGCTACGACAGATGCCCCACGACGACAGTCCAAACTGCAATGCTCCTGGAAAATCATTTGTTATATTTAACAAAATACAAATATACATAACTTAGGTCTTTATAGTAAAGAACGTGATAAAATATTAAGTATGGATTGCCGAACAACACACAAGTCTTCGTCACAAATGAACAAGTAGACAAACATAATTTAAATTAATATGTAAAGATATCTTCATCTACTTTCAAAGTAACCCACTTACTGGTATTAAAAATGGTTAAAATACGAAATAACTACATTATTCAATAAACAACAAACGACATAAAATGTTATTAAAATGCACCGAAATCTAAGAAAATATTAATGACACATCACAATTGACAACTTATTCTGTGGACATTATAGATATCTGGACATACTACCTTTGTCAAAGAATAACCATAGATGCACAATTACTACATATGACGCATACCGGAACTTTTAATAAAAATAGTAAAAACATTGGAAGATATTAGCAGACATGAAAATAACTAGAAAACCAACAAAGTACACAATTACAATTATACAATTTCGACATGTAAAAAAGTTAACTTGGAGAAAACTTAAAGCGCGGTATTGGTAGCAGTTTCATTAATAACGTTAGTAACGACACTTGCTGTTATCTACTGTAGGTGACAGTTAACAGCACAAGAGTTAAAATGATGCAAAATTGGCACACAAAACATAATCGGAAAGTTAATGTGTTCTTTATAATTATCGATATTAATCTAAACTGATTTCCTTTTTATTAATAGCATTGCTTATTTGGAATTAATACAATTGAAGTTATTACTGACTTTGGTTGAATTTAAAAGTGACAGAACAGCAAATTAACGCAAGAATAATGAAACAATGAAAAAAAAAATGAAAATCAAGAATTAAAAAAAATTAATGCTTTAAAATTATTGTCACATGTTTATGGCTTTTTTTCTACCATATAAGTTAACAAATGGTCACCTACCTTTGATTTTGTAATTAATGGACAGAAAATCACTGGCTTCATTCTACAGTGAAATGAAGACATTACAATCAAAATCCAACCACAGGCAGTATCTATAATTTATGCAATGTTCCTGTTGGAATATTGAAAACATTAATTTAAATTAAAGAATGTTTCCATAAAATTAATTCAGTCGAGTGACAAGTAACAATAAAATGTTAATATTATTATAGTACTAATAAGATTTAATTTCTAATAACTCTTAAGTGAGAAATAAGTGTTTTACCTAAATAAAATATTAAACCCTCATTAATTACGTTTGTAGTAGGTATTTTTGAACTGTTGTGCCTGATGCTCCTAGTTACAACTGCAAAAGAATTCCGTGAGTTACAACCTACTAAAAGATAATAAAACTAAGCGACTGACATAAAATAAATAAGAAAGATTTGGATTTAAATATTGAAACCCAGTAATAATTACAAAACAAAGGCGAGATAAAAGAAAAAATTAGTTATGTGAAAAGTAGGGATTTTGATTATAAATTACTGGGATTAGAGCTTGGCTAAATTTTGATAATATCTTACCTCGATTTCTACACATTATTTACGTTAATGAATATTAAAACCTCAAGAATATGGACCAGTCAACAAAAATTCATAAAGGTTGGACATGCTTCTATGCGTTTCGTAATCCAATTAAATAAACACCACAATTCTATCCAAAACTAAAAATAATGTTAACAATTTGTTCTCCAAAATTATTTATATACTTGTAAAATTATAATTGTTTTTAACCTAAAAGGATTACACAGTTGCAACGAGAAAACTAAACTTGGATTGTAAAAAGTAAAATAGATGCAAACAGATGTCCGAATGGAAGACACCACGAAGACACTACAACCATAGATTGGAAGTTCAACTGAACACATCAGAATTGCTAAACTGCTACCATAGATCATACAGAATAGTGTATTACGACGATTAATGTTGTTTGCTCAGATTATATTGTGATAAATTTTAAAATAGTTTAAGGCTTTTATCTCCCTAACAGTTCGTCAAAGGCATAGCTCACATTAACTGCTCGTGTAAATACGAACTTATTTACCCAGTATTTTCACGTAACAAATTGTTAATTGTATTTCTTTATCACAGCGTTTTATTTTCAATGTGTCATATAACTTGAACATTACTTTATTTTTAGTTTTTGTTATGCTGTAGTTGGCTATGTAAGCTATCCGTAAGATATCGATAAAGTAGATTGCGGCTGTTGCGCGTTGCATCTTTGTACGTTGGAAGCACGTTGTTAGGTATTTTTGCTTAAATGTATTTTTTGTGATTTATTTTGAATTTACAATCAGTGTCACTTAGAAAATTAGCTTATAAACATTCACATGCATGTGATAATTATCGCTATTTCCTTGGAAGTAGTTGAATTATAAATCATTTTATCATGATGTTTAGGTTATGTCGACAAGTGAAAATCGTTTCTATTTACAGATCCTTAAAGCAGCATGCAAATTTTTGTGAAAACTCTTACCGGGAAAACAATCACCCTTGAGGTTGAACCCTCAGACACAATCGAAAATGTGAAAGCTAAGATTCAAGACAAGGAAGGTATCCCTCCTGACCAACAGAGGTTAATTTTTGCTGGTAAGCAATTAGAAGATGGCCGTACCCTTTCCGACTACAACATTCAGAAAGAATCAACCCTGCACTTGGTATTACGTTTAAGAGGAGGTATTATTGAGCCATCATTACGTATTTTGGCCCAGAAATACAACTGTGACAAAATGATTTGTCGCAAGTGCTATGCTAGATTACATCCACGTGCTACTAATTGCCGTAAGAAGAAGTGTGGCCATACCAACAACTTGCGCCCCAAAAAGAAGCTAAAATAGAAGGGGAAGAAGAAATTGGTTGCTTTTAAGCAAACTCCTTCAGATATACTTTATATCAATGTAAAATTTGGTTAAAATAAAAAAATGAAAAACAAAACAATTTGTTTAACTTTATTGAACCATGGTTTCAGCACAGCCTGTGAGAATATTAAAAATAATTATTATATCTTTGTTATTATTGAGATTTTAGTAAAGTGAATCATTTGAAAACAAAGAATGTGTTCAGTTATATGTTTACAAAGTAAAAAATTAGTTTCAGAGCAGCACTTGAGTTCAATAATGATTTCAAAACGTTTAAATAATACTACTGAAAATTCTTGTAATTGAGTCACTATATGAGTAAATATAAAAAAATCAGACAAGACTATGTTATAATGTTTGTTTTCTTTTAAAATGAATAATAAAATAGTGATGTAGATATAATCATAATTTTTCTATTATAGCACATTCATCAAATATTTACTCACTTCTAGATCACAGCAAACAATTTTTTATAATTGTTTATTTTTTTCATTTAATAAATTCATCTCAATTATAATTATGTTGAAAGTTTAAGATTTGATAGTTTCATAAAAAATTACTTTTGCCTTTTATTATTTTTTATTACACCGAGTTATTTACACACTTGCTAAGTATTTGGCTAAAAATATGTAATATTAGTATTTCAATACTTCAATGAAGATATTTTATTTGAAATGATTGTACCATCATGACATCAGAAAAGTTATAAATTTTCTGTATACTTTATGCATTCAACCTAGTTGCTAATAAAATATAAAATTGTCAAATTAATTAATTAGTATTTAAATACTCTTTCCTAGTACCTTAAGCAAATAAAATACTTCGTATCTATATTTTCATGTAAATACTTTTTTGGCATTTGATACAAGTTTACTTATTTGTTAAAGTGAACGTATTTGCTTCCGTTAGTACGCAAATTTTTAGTTTTATACTTGTTATTGAGGTAAGTAAATTAAATAACTAACTAATAATAAAAATATATTTTCATAACAAATAAAAATAAAACATAAATATTTTACCTTAAACTAGCATACTTTTTGTATACCTCCAAATCCCTTTTGATAGGCTCAAATCCTCCATATTTGCCAACTCTGAGATACCTTTTATAGATATCAATTGATTCTGCTTTAACTTGTGGAACAGCAACTTGGTATGACGAGTCATTTGAAAAATTACTGGTTGGAGTCCAAGATGATATATTAGAACTTTTTATGGTACCATTGGCCTTTTTACCAATAAGGACATACCTAAAACTCCTTAAATTAACTTTCTTTTTAATTAGAATTAAAAAACATTAGTTACAGATTCCATATGGTAATATTTAGTATGGTATTTTAACATGTACTTGCTTTTTATAAAGTAGTAGATCTGAAGATTTTGGTGATACAATTTCCGTACCATATGTTTGTAACATAGAGGGAAATAATGATTCAAAGGTCATTTTGTTAATGCTCTCCTTTGAAGATATCATTTGAGAATCATTGGTCATGACACTGTTATCATCTTCTTCAGTTTCACTTTCAGAAACAGAACTAAAAAAAAAAAGATTATTAGAACAAAGCAAAGCAAAGCAATTAATGAAAGGATTTCTTCTCTAAAGCTTTCAACAGAAATTTTACAAACAATAATCATTCTATTAAAATATATTGAATAAAGAAAAACTTTTTTAATCCAATCTGGAGCCAAAATTGAACTTCCTACTCACAACATTAATTTTTCCTTTTACCTCGTACTTGATGTGGTTGAGCTGGTGGAACTTTGTCCAGTAAGTGATGGATTCTTCATACCAGCGTCCTTATTCCCATATTCTTCTCTTCTTCTTCCTGGTCTAATTCTAACGACGAAAGGGCTATAATTCGTCGTGAAATTGGGCATAAAATCACGCACGGAGTTACTTATCTTAAATACGAACATTTCATCTAAAATACTTAATTCATCGGGTCTATGATAGTCTACATAAGCATCTACCATTTCGACTTGATCGTTATGTAACTGCACCATTTCTGTGCATACTTTGGTGAGATCGTTATATGCATATGGAAGACAACCGTAAACGTCCGTCTCCCACCATTGAGTTAAAGGACGATCTCTTTTAGAAATTAATGTTTTATTATGAAGATAATAGTCGTTTAAGTGTTCCCATAGGTGAAGTTGCCCCTTTTTAGGTACAAAGAGTCCTAAGAACAAGTTAATTGTGTTCTGCTTCTCGGCATCCGAAAACGTATTGCTGTAATATCTGCTAAGGGTTTGCATTATGTCATTTCCCTAGAAAATTACAATGAATATACTTAATTAAAATGCTAGTTCGCATTTATTAAAGAAATTTGAAAGATACTTTTTTAACAATAAAAATGCACAATAATTTGTTTTACCTACTTGTGAAGTCCAAGGTGCTGTTTTTCTGTACGTTTTTATTCTATGAACTAATTGAGATCCACCATACTGGAGCGCCAAAGTGTCTCCATGATCTTCATATAAATTTTCTAACATTCTAACGCAATCTGTATCGAATTCTAATTTTGGAGAATCTAGAAGACCTAATGCACAAAGTTGGTATCCTAAAGCGCATCTTCCAATTGCAAACTGAGCTGTATTTGTTCGGTCTAAACAATCTACGCAATTTGTACGAATTATACCCGTTTGAACGGTAAAATTTGAAGTATTGCGCTCTTTATTTTGACTAGCTATTTTAAATGATTTTTGTGCATAAGTTTTTTTGTTATTAAAAAATCCTGTTTTCAAAACAGCGTTTTTTGCAATATAAGCTAATCGTTTCATCACATCTGCATTGCCTTTGTTTTTCCTTGCCATATCGAATGTTTTATATTCAATTCTGAATTCTGGGGGTAAGAACTGATTCAAATAATTTACAGCTGATTCAAGCTCTTCACTCAAAAGTTTTTCATGCTTTTTCTTTTCACGCTTTTTTACTAGATTTAAAATAATAATTGGAGCTCCATACCGCTTCAATATATCATTGAAATGAGCTCCAGCTGTTTCAGCATAAGGATCATATAAGTCAATTGTAATGGCAGGTTTAGCTACCATTTTTCCAATGTCTTGACTCCAGTGGCCTGGAATTGAGCCACGCATCTGAATAAATGAAGTGAAATGGCCGCTATTTAAAGAAGATACTTCCGAATTATGTACCATCTGTTCCGTTTCTACTTCATTAGCGACATCACCTTCGGTATTCGCCCCGCGTTTTAGGAATCGAGTTCCTGCATATTTTGAAGATCTTCTGGCTATGAGTGTAATGTAAACTGCTTTCCCAAATATATTCATATTTGATTGATCTATGAACCCATGGATTATATACAAAAGCCAGTCTGGATGTAGTATATGTTCAACTGGTTTAATTAAATGAGAATTCCAAACAAATTTGTAATGTGGTTTTGTTCTTATCCCATACTCTTCATTATTGAATTGAGTTTTTGATTTGTATGAAATGGAGGGTGTATTTGGTACTGGAATGTCATTACTAACATTCTGTTGTTTTTCTGATGTCGGAATAACTTGCCAGGGGTAGCTCAAATTATGTTGCAATGTATGGGTTAAATCATAACTGTAACTATAATTTAAAAATCAATTAAACCATGTTACTTAATTTGAGGTTCTGTTACCTAAAGTAAAAGTTACTAGAGAGATCAATACTCTGGAACATCTTTACATATCGTGGCTCTTCTGGACAGATTGTTCTAACACTATCATTGGGAATATAGACCATACTTGTATCTTCAATCTTGTAAATTGTATGGTAACCAATATGTGCGACTTTTCTTCTTTTAGTAATTAAAATTATATAGTAACCTTCAAGGAACTGAACAAATCCTATGAAAAATTAAAAACAGTTTTACCAGAGACAATTAACAGAAAACGTGAACCATTTACCTAGAATACCAAAAGCAGCAACGATTTCATTTAGGTTGAGAAGTTGCTGTATTTCTTCTTGCTGGTATTCAACTTTATCATCATAAATCACTAAATCTTTTGGTTCAGTTCTATCAATAGCCAATACTCTAAATCTAGTTTGTGTATTATTTGTGCCCAATAAGTAAAACCTCTGAAATATCAAGTATTTTAAATAAGCCGAAAGACAAGAAAAATATGAATAACTGCACCGTTTTCATTTCCAGAAGTTTAATTTTTTGTATGGAACTAATAAGAGGGTGAAATAGACAGCTGTTTTTCTCCATTTCTGTAAAATGAGTAAATGTTGATATTAATTTTAAAATATGCTGTTTATTTTACATTACTACTACTTAACATTAGTTAGAAATGCGTACATTAATGTTACAGTAAAATATAAAATCAACAATCATTAAAATATAGGTTATGTTTTGATTTTTTAAATTAATGTGTCTAAAATACCCGAATCGTTTTTTCTTAAAGCACTGGCAAAAGTGTCATATTAATATCAGAATAATTCTCTCTTCTGATATGATCATCATCATCAATCAATTCATGTTTAATCTAGTTATCGAATTTATACTACAGAAGTTAAAGTTTTTAACAAATAAAAGCAAAAAATAATAAAACCTTCACACTTGGAACTCAAGTTATCCGCCAAGAAGGTTTGAAACTGGTCGTTTATTAAATCAACGTACAATTTACGATTAGCTAGATATGCTTTATATCCAACTATTTTGATCATTTTTAGTTGTTACTATCTGATTGAGTACCTGCGCGTTTTTTGTCACAATCGTTCTGTTATAGCAATTTTGCTCTCTAGTTTGATGTAAAACGTAAGTGCAGCACAGTAATAAAACATCAATTTCTGATAGAACTTAAAAGTATTCTCCACTTTGTGTAAAAATTCAAAAATGTATATTATATATTTTAAGATGTATTGCTGCAAATGTGCATAAAATAAAATCTCTCGCTTTATTTTTGAAAGTACTAATAATAAAATTGTAGGAAGTACAGGATTTCCAAATACTTATCTAAACATTACAGGATAACTATAGTAAAACTTCTAGATTTCATAATTTTTGAGAGATTTGTGTTGCCATTACGAAACTCTTAATAATGGGAGAATATTTCTTAGTAATTCATCCTGCGACTGCCCTTCTGGTTATAAAAACAATGGTATAATAATTACAACTATTTTTTAAGTTTCGGATGTGTTCTAATAAAGTGGGAGTACTTATATGTACTTATAATATTAAAAAATGATTAGTTGCATGAATATAAAAAACTTTAACAACGATAAAATAAATAAAATAATTTAAGGAATTAATATATATAAATTGAATGTATTATTTTTTAAAGTTTTGTTAATTAAAAAATTTAAATTAATACTTTTCCCAAGTTCTCATAAATAGGAATTGTTTTCATCTTCAGCTCCTAGGAGATATTGATTTTACGGAAAGCTGATACGAAAAATTATATTTTGTATTGCTTTGAATAGCTGTTTTAATATTAGGGGGTGTTAAAATACAATGACCTAGTAGCTAAATTTATGCATCAATATATCAAGGTGGAAACCAATTTTTTAAATATATTTTTTAATATTACAAGCACACTAGTGAAAGAAGATCGATAGCATACACAATTTGTAACGTAAATGTCCAACGAAGAACAAAAATCTTCCGGAAACACGGAAGAAGATTGGGATATTTTTAAAATTCTTTGTGAAAATCCAGAGGTATGTGAAAGCTTTTGTTTATGTTTATATTTATAAGTTAAGTGAGGGTAAACTATTAACAAAAAATGACGAATTTGTATTATCGATAATATTTTAGTGCAAGTAGCAAGAAGACAGTAATATATGTAAGAAAAAAGAAGCTCTTAAGAAATATACATTCTAAAAACTATTTTGGTTCGGTTTTGTATAAAATTTGATAAAATCCCAAGAAAAAAATATATTTGAAGCATATTTTTTCAATACGTGGTCTTCGTATCTATGATACAAAATTAAAAAAAAAGAAACTTGTAGAACATTTTCATCATTAAAAAAATGTTCTAAATTTAATTTAGTGAGTAGATAATAGCGCTATGTAGTGAAATGTGGAAACGTTTTTTCGTTTCAAAATTCAAATAACGATTGGTATTCCCAAAATAACATTTGCAATGCATTTTTAAAATTATAAAACTTGTTTTTTTAACTTTTTTATCATTTTGCCCCGTATATACCAAGTGTTCCACACAGCAAAATTATTTATAATACCTTAGCATAAGATCTGCAGAAAGATTATGGATTTATAAGCTGCATACTTTAAAATTATAGTTGATATATCAAAAGCTACTATTTTTTCGTTCTTTGAAATCCTTTTTAAAATTAAAACATACTTCGTTAAGTATACCATAAACCTTATGCTTACTATTGTATTTTGGAGTTTCTCAACTTATTTAACTATTAATTAATTATATCTGAAAAGTACTAATTACTTGAAAACCACCTAATCGTAAGCTATAGAAACTTGTAGCTTTGACCAGTGCATTTTGTATGAATTAGTAGTATTTGTAGCAAAGAATCAAAGTTTTAAAATGTCCAACGTATCACATTTGAATCGCAAAAAATTAAACTTAAAACGAGGATAATATGAAATGTCTGACTAGAATTAATAGCATGTACCAACCATATATCATTTATTGCAGTACTTTCCCTTTTATTATACAGGGTTATTCAAACTGAGTGGTACATTAGACGTTTTAGGGAAACTAAGCATGTTACAGATTTGAAAATTTGGGAGTTGGGAGTAAAGGTTATCAAGGATGATCTATTTAACTAAAATAATTTCAACTGTCAGGCATTTCCGGTTATACATGAACTTGATGTCAACTTTCTTATTTTAAACGGAATGGTATATTTTTTACGATGAATTTGTATAAAATATAAAATTTTAAGGTGACTTTGATAAACCAACTTGTATGCCACGATGAATAGTTTCTAAGATAATTTAATTTAATGGAAAAAAGATCGCACCGCAACCGAAACTATAAAAAACTGTCATAGAATTTTGAAATTTTTACTATTACCCAAGTCATGCCAAAACTAACCTTTATAATTTGTACAGGGCGTTCAGAAAAAAAAAGTTTAAAAACTTCAAATACAAATAACTTCATTTTTTCAAATGGCACCTAGCATATTTTATTTTGTCATTCGATTCCATTTTTTATCCTTTTATATAACTGATGCAATGTGTACACAAAATCATTGTAAGGGAAGGCTTAATTCAAATTCTTTATTTTGTGGATACGCCAATTTTTTAGTGTATTGGACTGCAGTAATAAATCTTTTAACTTATCGCGTGTTTCGGTTACACAAAGCATTTTGAACCTGTCTTCAAACATGATGTTCTCCATAAATTTAATTTTATTAAATTGAATAAGCTTCTTAATTGCATGTATTCATTAAAACATACACACACACACAATTTTCATTGTGTTTTGTATTTGTTGAGAGATAAAAAATACGATTAAATCTATTAAAATAATCAACGAATCCGATTACGTTTTCTTCGTTGCAAGTAGAAGTAAGAAAAATTTTGAATGTTTACTCGGGACTTTGATTCCCACTGTTGAAACTGTTGAACGTGAATCACGAAACTAAGAAAAGAGATGTAATTTCAGAAATGCTTCAGCACATCAGGATTTTGAGATATCTTAACCTGAAATAATGAAAAGCAATTTTTGATATTTCTTTGAGTATTACTACCTGAAATAAAATAATGAATAACCAAGAGTATTATTATTTATCATTGAATTAGCTTTTGGCTTTAGAATTGCCGCAGCATATCAACATTTTGAAATCAGAATCCGAATCATGCCAATTTGGCTCGTTTTGTTTTAGGATTAGGATATTTCAAGAAACTTCAATATTCTAGAGCGTTTCTGGGGTGAGATTCGAGTTCAACACCGAATAATACATTGAAAATTGTTACCTTCTTTTCAGATTCCGTTTTTCCATCGTCCACAGTAGTGGTCCGGAAACAAAAAAGCTCTCGAAAAGAGAACACTACAATTGCCAAATTAAAAGAAAAAAAAACAGAAAAGGTTAATTATTTTTAATGTATTTTTCGAAGACAAATTCCAACCTGACTCCAAAATCTCGATCTTGTAGTTAAGGGATTTCAAAATCACGATGTGTTAGGGCAATTCTGAATTCGAATTCTAATTTAGTAAAAAAGATTTTCGAGAAAGTATTTAATATTAGACTTGTGTTGTAAGTTAAACATAATTGCGCTGAAAATTGTCATTTTGTACTATTATATTGTTCACAAAAGAAATTGCACATTTTCATATAACGATGATGACATTTTTTAAATTATTTTATCATTTTATCATAAAAATATATAATATTGGGCTTCAAAATATTACTGTATTATGTGTGGCCTATATGGGAAGCTTTTTAGTGTAAATATTCCCATTTTCTTTAGCAAACATAAACTTACAATCAGCGTATTCATTTAAATAAATGTAAGACAATTATTGAAGTGTGCAATATATTAATTTGTAATGAAAGACCTATAAAGTGTGGGAATATTGGATGTAATTTGGGGAGGAAGTTTCACAAAACAGGTGATACAGAATAGGATATTGCCAACTTTTCTGGGAACCGGATCTGTGGCGTAAAGACTTAGTTAGTCGCTAAGTACAATTGGATAATTACGTAGACCAAATTATCTAAGACATATTGTTCCAATGATTTTTCACGACCACGGAGAAAAGTTTCAAATTTTAGTTTTTTCTTTTACATATACGAGGGTCAATCAAATATAAAAGGTAATTTGACTATTTAGCTTAGCACGTAATTTCGATCTAGAGTAGGTCAGAGAACAGAGAAGGGCGTTAAATCTTTGTTATTTTTTGTATAAAATATTTCACTGCTTTCTTTTATTTATTGTGTTTGTATATATTTTTCATTGTTTAGTATTTGTATGTTCATTTTTTATATAAAGTTTGTTAATTGCAAATTATTAGTTTTTTTTTGTTTGGAGTTTCCACGTCGTATGAAATGATTTTATGTTTTGTTGTTATTCTTGTTTTTTATTTATTTAAATAATAAAAATTTAATTCCATCTATTTTATAACAAATTTGATACATATGTCACTTGTTATTTTCAAAAATATTTACAAAATCTTTTGTATATTTTTTATGTATTGTTTCACAACAGAATAGCTTCTTCAGGTGGAAGTAACGCATGAATATATTTTAGCAATGCTAATGGTGAACGATGGAGTAGAATTAGATTATGAAATACTAATTGGAGAGTGAGGATCTATTACTTTAGATTTGATTACTTAGTAAAACATTTTTCATAAATTTGTCATATTTATTAAAAATATCAAGACGTGTACATTATATATGTGAGCAACATCGTAAGGATCTTGTTAAATGTTTAAAATACTACAATTAACAGTAAATATAACTTGATATTGAAAAAACTTACTTTAACGGACAGCTTCAGTTTGATAAGTGATTTTTTTATCGAAACTGTCAATTACTGTTCGAAACTAATAAGTTCGAAATGGATTCGTTGCAGAACACTTGATGAAGCAATATTACTAATTAGTTAAATAAAAAACACTTAGTAAGATCTGACAATTATTCCGTCTTTCACGTCTTTTTCAAAGAAGAATTCAAGTCCAAATCTCCATCCAGGTCTGGTAGTTTTGATAAAGTATTGATCAAGAACCTAATGTTCTTTATATTTGTTGTCTAATGCTTTCCATAATCAAACCAATAATCAAATCAACAACAAATAGGTAATTCCCCGCTGTTTAATTTGTATTTCAAACCTAATTCTACCCCATCGCCTACCAAGAAGCAGGTGTACTATGAAATAATTACAGTGATGTTAATACTTAACAATTTTCGAAATATTTTTGTTCTTGATTTATTATTCATTGTGTAGTTTTAACAAGTAACGCCTACATCAATTTATTAATCATTTGTTCAAATTTCCGAAAGCAATACTATCATTGTTTGAATTTTCTCACCATTTTCTATTGTTTTTTCCATGTTCCACGGGGAACAAATTCTGTTAAATATGAAATGTCATTCTTCCGTTCTTCTTCGTTTAGAATCGATTAATTAAATGAAACTAATATAAGCGAAAATCGCTCCTCATCGGTTCGTACAAAGAAGAATTTACAACCATTATGCGAAATAATAATACCAGAAGGTTAATCTCCGGCAACATCAGTACATGTTCGTGTCAGCTTATCATAAAAGTTTACCTTGTTTGACGTTCCGGGATATAATCGGGGAAAGCTATATTTAGGTGGTTAAATCCAGTTAACCCCTCGTGTTCATCCAAGAGCTTGGAACGGGTGGTAGCGGTAAACTGCTGCCGTTTCGTTTCCTTCCCATGAAACGACCCAATTGGAAAAATCGCGTGAACGATTCTCTATGTAATTTTCTCATTTGGTAGATGGAACCCGAAGACGTGGATGTTGCCACGGCCTTGAGGAGCGAAGTGGCCGCCCTGAAATACAAGCGAGACCGTTTGGCAGAGGAAATAAACGAAATGAGGGGGCAGATAAGGCACAGGGAACAGCGATGCTTGGAATTGCAGGTATCTGCTCTATAATTTTTTAACAAGCGAAAATATTCATGTGGGAATTTCTGTTGTAGTAAAAGAGTCTTTTTTTATACACCATATTTTTTCTCTTTAATGTGTTATTGCTAATCCTCTTGTGAGAAACTTTTTAAATAAGTGTAAATGAAGAAAATATGTATTACTTCTATATACTCATGACAAAGACCTAATGAATCTAAATCGAGATCATTGTAGAGTTTGTTATTAAAACTTTTCTGAAACAATATAGGTACATTTTCTATATTCACACTTATTTTTTTCATTTATCTAACAGTCTTTACAAATAATAAAATATATTTGCATAAAATGCACCTTCACAATATTTATATACAATAAAATGTTTCACCAAGTTATTTTACTATTTCAAATAATAGTTTTTGGCGAAATAATACAAATTGTCGCACAAACATATACGTAGAGTTAATTTATAATTTTTATAGTTTGGTAGATTTATATATAAAAGTACAAATTTCCTTTATTAGTTATTTAATAATAATCACTCTTCGACATTGGATGCATTTAGTTAACTAAAATCTTAACATTGTTTTTAGAACTAAATTTAATTCGAATGCCTTGATACGTCTACATTTTTTTAAATCATTTAAATCGTAAAAACTAAAGCAGCAGTCTAAACTGAAATTCGTAGTTTGAAATTCTATTTTATTTAGTGAAGTTTATAAACAAAAAGTAAAGAAAACTTTACGCGCATTTACATCGAATTTGTTACTTTCAAATAAATAAATAATTTTAGCATTTACTTTCTTTTATTGGTGCATTTCTATGGAACGTTTAAATGTGTTTTCCTCAGAACCAACTCGGTTTTCCACCGAACAACATGATAAAATTCGATTTTCTCTTTCCTCGAATTAAATTCTATTTCTACATAATAGTAATGTAAAAGATAATTAAAAATACAAAAGTTGTTTACGTTTCTTATTATGTTCCGAACTGTATAATGGATAACCATTTATTTATTACCTAACGAGTACTACTTAAGTCGTGTTTTGAAAAAAAGAAGTAATCATAGATAACAAATCTAGTTTTAAAGGTAACTGAAAAACGGGATACTTATAGGATTACCTTTTTCCTCAGGAACGGCTAGAGGTATCGAGTTGAAATTAATCTAAATAAAAACATAAATGTGACAACTGAGACAAACTACGTTAGTCGTAACATACAATAAGAACTTACAGCAAGAACTTACAATAGGAATAGAACAAACTGGATAGCTCAAAACCCCAACGCCAAAACACGACACAAAATGTCCGAAGCACTTTTTGATGTTTAATCTTATTAACGAATTTATCAATGACATTTAGACAATGGTTATAACCGTAAAATTATTGATAAATTAGTTAATAAGATTAAATTTAATAACCTAATGTCTACATCTTCAACTTTTCAGAAAGACTTTAGCAAAACCAAGTTTATTACTATGTCATACGAGCCAAGATTTACTCCAGGACTCGGAGGTGTTTTTCATAAACTTTGTTATCAAATAGCATACAGTTCTAATTCTAATACTCTTCAAGCTCTTCTGGGTAACCAAAAGGACAAAATTTCTTTTCTAGAAAAGTCGGGGTATATAAAATTGATTGTAAAGATTGCAATAAGAAAAATGTTGGTCAGATTAGATGCTCTCTTCTGGTCAGGTTTAAAGAGTATTTAGCTCACGCTAAATTTGGTAGAACTGAAAAATCTAGTGTTGCTCAACATATTCTTACTGAAAATCATAGGATCAATATTGACAACCTTAAATTAGTGAATGAAATTAAATATAATTACTTACTAAATAGTTTCGAAAGCATGTTTATTTATAAAAATAGATTAAGTAGTAATAGTGACAAAGATCCTATTCCTGGTTCTCCGTTTTTAGTTTTTTTTTGTTATTGGTTTTGTAAGGTCCACTGAATATTACGGCATTTTGACCGAATCTTGTTCACTGGGCCATATAATTAGTTAGTATATATAATATCTATATTTCCCTTAGGTTCTAGTTCTCTTTAGTCCCTGACGAAGGTAACTTTGTTACCGAAAAGTGCTTCGGACATTTTGTGACCTGTTTTGGCGTTGGGGTTTTGAGCTATCCAGTTTGTTCTACAACTCCGTCAAAGTTTCCAGCATTTTGATACAATTGAATGTAAAATAATATTCAATTGCCTTAAAAGAAAATTTATTACAATCTTTGATATTGAATTAAATTTTTATTACAAGTTTAAAATTGAACTTTTCAAGTTGTTCTATTTTACACTACAAACAATTTAGTTTTTAGTTTAGTTAAAACTTTCCAAGTTATACATTCGATATAAAAGGACTTAACAATTTTTCTTTTGAATTAATTGAAGAATGTTGGTTATTCTTATTGTAAGTTATTGTTGTAAGTTCCTATGGAACTTGGCACCCGTTCACATCTTAACTTTTTTATCGGTGAAGCCGACAACACCGAACATCGTTAGTACCAAACTTGAGCCCCCTTTTCACATTTATGCGATTGTTCAGATATCATTAACTTTTGAAAAGTTTTATACTTTCTGCACGCGTCAAACAGTTTGTACTTTATTGTCGGACAATTAAAAAGACTGTCTCATCCCCACCAACAACTTTTTCGAGAAATGGTAATTAATAGTTTCAGATTTTCTCCTTTCAAGTTTTTTCTATGTCAATTAGAAGTAGTTATAAAAATAACACTTTTCAGGCCTTACTTACTCAAGAGCTATCGCAGGTTTGTTCATGAAATTTGTGATTCTAAATGAGGGATCATTATTAAACATACAAACTTGCAAGTATGTAGAAGTAATCGTTTTTGAGTTATAGGGAGGGGGGGTCGAAAGTAGTTCAAAACGTGGTTGTTTTTTCTTCCGAACTTGGTTGACACACTGCCATGAATCCAGACACCAAATAGTAAATTATGCAGCTACATTGTCTTATAAAAGATTCATGTTTCTAACTTATGTTAAGTGCAATAGAATACTGGCATATAGGATATGTTCCGTTGACATATAATCTTGAAATTCGGTACGAAGGAATGTCTTATAGCAAAAGTATTGGAAGAAACTGGAAAATTATTAATTTTTTAATTTTATATGAAATTATTTCTTAATAAACTTAGTTTGGAGATTTTTTACATACAATATGCAAGTAATTTTTTCTACGATACCGCGTGACCCCATAAAACTCTTAGGGCTAATTTTTACTATTTTGTGAATATTTTATTAATACTAACATACATCGGATGAAATACGGTTTAATAGCATCCTTACCAATATCCTTACAAAAATTATATACAACTTTCTCTCTTATACATGAAAGATTGAAGCTGATCAACTACGAGAACAAGCAGCTCGTCAAAGTGCTGTAATAGCATCATTGAAGAAAAGGATTTCGGAGTTAGAAGAAAGAGAACGAAATCTATATTCTTCTCAAGGAAGGAATGAAATTGCAATACAGACATTACAAAAAGATTGTAAATTCCATGAAGATCGTTCCAGAGAATTAGAGAAAAAACTTAGAAACATAGAATTGGAATTGTCATCTGAGGAACAGAAGAAAGAAACAGCTCGATCTGCTCTCCATGACTTCGTCAGGAGGCTTGCAACAGCCTTAGGAACTGATATTGATGAAATCTCACATTTTTCACCGGAAATGGTGATTCACAAAGCTTCCGAATTAGTACAGGTTTGTTACAATATTATATATATACCTTTTCTACTAAAACCTAGTAAATTCTATGGTATATAGGAGACAAGCCGTTTACGAAATAAATCTTCAGGTTTAAACGATACATTGTCTACAATAGAGTTGGAACTAAGATCATGCAAAGATAACCTCGAACGTGCAATTACCGATAAAGAACTGTTACAAAGACAAACGGCAAGTCAAATGTTGGAATTAGATCGTATGCGGCAAGAGAAAGAAGCTTTGGAGATGCAATTTCGAGTGCAGGAAAGGGAACTGGTGGAAGTGAGGGAGAAATTTTCATCTTCTACAAGAACTGTCGGTTCTCAAAGTAGCTCGATCGCTCAGTTAGAAGCAACAGTATGCCAATTGCGAGGTACACTACACTTTTTAATTATTATCCACATATTTAAAGATTTTGTAAACCGAATAAAATACGGGTCAATTTCTGAAGGCAAACTTCAACATTAGTTATTATGCTGATTAAGAGGTATTTTTGCACGAATCTTCCAATTTAAAATAAATATTTACTAATGAAATATTTAAAGAATTTTTAGTAGGGGTTAATTTTATATTGATTATGAACTAATTTGTACCCACCACAGATTACCTCATACAATGAGGAAAATTTTATTACTGCTGTCACGCCCTTGGCGGGACAATATCGCATTAATGTATTTAAAATTTACCCCTACTAAAAATTCTTCAAATATTTCATTATTAATGATCAATAATAATATACATGGATTCCGACGTTCTGTGACTTAGTAAGTACGTTTGTTGTTGTTACTGTTGTCATCTCTCGCAAAAGCATTGGCGCATAAAGTCAGAGATCCCAGGTTCGTGTCCCGACGAGGGCGTGACAACAGTAATTAATTATAATTAGTGGTGTAAGTATATCAAATTTTTTGTAAAGAATGTGATGCTACGTATATTGGGCAGTCAGGTAGGAAAATAAACAAACGTGTGGCAGAACATTCGGCAGCTATAAAAAACAATAAAACCAACTCCAGTGGTATGGCGGAGCACTGCATTATGTTTAATCATTCATTAGACGAGTGGAATGTTAAAATTTTACACTCGAATGTCCCTAAAAGTAAAAAGTTATATCTTTTAGGGACATTAGAGATTAAAAAGGCCTTATATAATAGAATAAATTTAGTCAATAGTCAGGTAGAAATGTCTGCTTATGATCCCCCTCTTCTGTTATTTAATTTGTAATAGTATTCAAGTCTAGTTTTAGTTGTAAATTTTAGTAATCGTTTTGTATTCCTCTCTAAATAACCTCGTTTAGGTCGAAACAAATTTGTGGAGGTTCTCCAAGTAAATTTTTAGTGAAACAGTTTTATTTTTCTCTTTCTTAAAATGCAGTTCCACAAACAGTGCACCATTCAAAGTTTAAGTTTTATTAAAAGACAAGACATTCATTAATCAGTTTCAATTAATAATGAAATATTATGGTTAGGAGATTCTGTTAGTAAAAGAACTATGCATTACTATTTTTTTAGAGGAGCTGAAGGCTTCAGAAGAAAGATGCATACGTTATCAAAATGAGCAAAAGAATACTCTAGAATCTATATCGATGCTATTGAGCACACCTTCTAAATTTGTTGAATCAATGGAAAGTGCAATACGAGACAGAATACGAGACTTGATTAACGAAAATCGAGATAAACATGCGGTATGTATTTTCAATTATTCTGTGTGAAATTCTCATTTGGGTTATTATTTCAGCATGTGGAAAGCTTGACGGAGAAACTCCTTCACGAATCGCAGCAACTTTCGAGGCAAATATCTTTGAACGATCAAGCCAACACAAGAATCAGGTCGCTAGAAGAAGAAAAGAACCATCTGGAAAATCGATTACACAAATTGGATTCCGAATTAAATGTATGTGAACATTCCAGGGAAGGATTAAAGCGAGATAGATCACAGGTAGGTTCCACTTACGACTTCTGAACTATTTCAAGACATCCGTTTGTCGCAAACGTATTTGGCGTAAATTGCTATTTTCATTTGAATTTGAAATCAGTGCTGCTTTTAAAACCGACAAATTAAACATTCAACCGGATTGTCAAACGCTGCATTTGACATTAGAATGGCTGATGTTTACTTACACTTACTTACTTAAGGCGCTAACCTGACCTAACCGAGTGGCGTGATCTAGTGCTATAGATCATTGTTTAGCATTCGGGAGGTCACCGGTTCGAATCCGTGTCCAGCTGCTCTGCTCCAAGTTTTCTGTGGTTTCCTTCGATCATTTAGGCAAATACTGGGGCAGTAATATTCCACAGATAATCTTTCACTTCTCTTCTGTCTTCATTTCGTCCGTCTCATCATTCTGTCCCTAACCACACCACCCATCCATTCCCACTATTTTTTCACGGAGGCTGAAGAGGATCTTACGCCCTACCCTCCAGCTTTGCACTACAGTGTAGGTCAGAGGGACTGCCCGCCCACCAGCACGAGTAACTGATGGGAATGAAACACAAAAAAGAATCCCGTAACAAAACAGCAATCCACGACTTCCAAAACGAGCCAAATCCTACAAAAGTGGTTCGTGCGTGAAACACTTCAAAGCAGAAGATCGCCTGTTTCTTCGGAATAACTAGACATGTGGCAACCGTGCCGTTAGGGCAAAGTAGAACAGTAAATTCTAATCTGTGTGGTACACAACCATTCGTTTGCTACAAATGCTTGGTAAAATACGAAAAAAGAAGCTGCAATGAAGGATCATTCTTCATCATGACAATGCAAGCTCTCACACGTCGGCTGAAACAACCACCTATTTGACTATTTCATTGGCCGAAACGTCGAATTGATGGGTCATGCTTCTTCTTAATCTCGCATATCAAGAATTAAAGCAGCCGTTGATATATTCATAAAACCATGTTTTGGAGGTACCTCAATCGGAGTGGAAAAAGTATTACGAAAATTAGTTCGAGCGCATGCAAAAGTGTATTATTCATCATGAAGAATATTTCGAAAACCAATAAACCCATTTTCGAAAATAAATTACTGTCTTTTTGTTATTAGGCTCAAAATATAGATAGCAATCCTCGAACTATCAGGAAACGGGCAAAATATGAGTACCATTTGGTGTATCGTTATTTTTATACGAAACAGATCAATAGCTCCAAACGTGGTTGATGCAATAACTTTCATCATCATCAGATTGATTATGTAATACCATAATATTTGATTCCAGGGGCCTGAGTATAATAAAATATATATATATATATATATATATATAGATTTGAAATGTTGTACGCTTCAAAACTCGTAAAGTTAATAAAAGGGGCAAAGGTAATTTAACGGTAATAGCAAAACAAAGAAATAATTTATGCGTTTGTCACATTATTTGATAACTATAAGAAAAATCTTTCGTAAAATTGACAGTTCAGTAAAAAAAAGTACAATTCCAAAACTATCAAAAATCGATTAATATTCTTAGGGATGTTTCCAACAACCTTTGATTTTCTCCCTGTTCCGTCATGACGCTGTGTTCTGGCACCTTATATGAGTTTCTGCTGTATTTATTGTGGTAAAACTTGAAAACCTGAAATAAAAAAATATACAACTATATTTTATATGAATTTGCTTTCTTCGAATAATTAGACATTTAGTACTGTTGTCTTACTTTTTCTTTGTTGTTGTGAAAAATAAAAAGTTAAATTAGTTTTCCTAAATCAATTTGTTTTCCCTTAGAAGTTCTTCATACTCCCATAAAGCCGAATAGTATTATATAATTTGTTTTTCTTTTCTTTAAATTAAAGTAAAGTAAGAGTTAATCGTATTTACATTTTAAAATACAAATGTTACTGACATTTTATTTATTTATCGTATTATATTGTATCTGCGTGTTGAATGGTGATGTAATGAAAACAATTGTGGTTTGGGCAAAACAAATCTGATAATGCGTAATTAAGTATCTGTTTTTAATAAAACAAAAAATAATGGAAAAACTCTCAATATTCATGAATTTGTTAAATTTTGCAGCATTCGAACAAAGTGGGTACCCACAATACCTTATTGGCTGCAAAAGCCTTAACCAATTTGACGATACCTTATTTTAAATAATCTGAATTTGCAAAACTACGCTATCATTTTCTATTTGATGTCAAATGTATTTTAAAACCACGGCGAAATTATACAATAAATCTATTTAATTTGGTATTGTTGTGTAGCATCCGAGATTTACAGATTAATTTTTCTCAAGATAAAGTTATACTTCGACTATATTCGACATTATAAGGCAGCCATCAAAAAATCAAATATTAAAATAAACACAATGATGAAGTTTTACACTTTATTTAGAAATATCTAACAATATTATTTCAACTTTTCTATTTAGTTTCTCTCTGAAGATAACCGAAAGGTTGAAACAATATTGTTAAAGGTTTCTAAATAAAGTGTAAAACTTCATCATTGTGTTTATTTTATTATTCAATATGTTTTACAATTGCCCTACGGCGGATACTATTAAAATAATCAAATATTATTCGTTATGGTTCTAATAGTCTATTTTTTTGTTGTTTCAACTGTTAACGCGTTTATCGATCCTCTTTGTACCTTAGTTGCCTTCAGCATTTTCATTTCAAAGAAAAAACCTCCACTTTCTTTCTTTCTACTAAAACTTTATTTCATTCGTTAAATTATTTAAATAAACCGATTCTAATCAATTGAGAGTGCATTAGTCAGAGAGTTATTATTATATCAGTAAATACCGAATTAACCGTAACACTACAAAATTAAATATGAGTTTTTACCTGGAAAAAAATTTAGCAATACTGAAAATCGTAGAAAACAAACCATGGACAATTCATTGAAAAATATAGTACATATAAAATATCTAATTTTATGACCACGATTTTTTCACGTTTATCGACGTCTCATGAAGCTCTAACAATAATCATTATATTGATCTGTAATAAGTACTAAAAATCTGCTAATTAATAATTATATTTTTGTAGTATATAAAGTACACAATTATAAAAAAACAGCAGTTTTATTTCAAATTTTTTTAAATAGGGCGCAATTTAATTTAAATCCGCCCTTGACTATTCCTCATTACAGACACAGGGGCGGACCAGGGTATATTTTGCATCCGAGGCAGACTGAATTCCCTTCCTGTTACTTCATCACCGACATTTTAGGATCAAAAATTAAACCTTTAAAATTCATTAAAATAAAATACATTTTGTACTACACAGGCGTAAAGAATAATAAGCGTCGAACTGAGAATCTCACCTTTATTTAGTAGTAGTAGATACAATAATAAAAATACCTTTAATTTTTTTTTTGTTACTTTTGCAATTTAGTGAACCCTATTCTCATATGAATGAATGCATAAGAAAGCAAAAATAACAACAAATTGAACAGATACTTTGAGAAGTTCTAAAATGCGATACATCTGTGATGACTGTATATTTCTATATATTCAACTGAGAATTGGATCAAATCCAACCAGACGTGGATGGCGATTTCGATCATATTAAATCTCACCAGCACGCCATATAGTTTCGATAAATTACTGATCAAAGATTTATACTATTCTTATTAATTGGGTTTACTAGAAATTAATGTTTGTCTCAGTTGGGCACCCTTAAATTTCGGCGCTCCGACAACTACCAACTAATAAAATTTAAACAGAATTTAGTAGGATTCTGAATTTTCTCAGGCAAATAATTGATTATTATTATACCAAATCAAACGTTTCGCTCAAACGTTCAGAGTTTCTTCAAAAGGGAATCGTTCTAGTTAAACATGATTATGTGAAGCATTAACGCTTTTCTTTAAACAATTGTATACAATTGAAAAAATACGTTTAACTGTATCAGAAACTTCAGATTATCTCGGTTTATAGTATTCCGGTACGAACAATTTTTAAATATTTGTCTCTGTTAATTCTTTGTTAAGTTAATTTTTATTTATTTTCTTAACTATAACTATGATTTAAAGTTTATCATAAAATTAAAAATAATTAACATTACGCCCTTTTTAAATTTTTTATTAAAAAAGACCAGTACAAGTATTACCGAATTATATGGGTTATCATAAAGTCCAAGTCATCACCAATTAATCTTCAAATAATATCAATTTCAATCAATTTAATCAAACGTACGCTTCGCTCCTCTAATTTCAAATTTCTCCACCAAGTCTAACAATATTATCAAAATGTGTAAATAGTTTCGTTTCTTTTTTAATAAAGTTTATATGATATTTCTAAATATTAAATAATCGTCAATATCATCTCAGCTAAACCAATCCATAAACAACTCAAATATCAAACAATAAAAAGAAAACCACCTACACTCCGTTAAGTCGACGTGTAGAACAATTAACAGAATATCTTAACGAGATTCCTCGAATACGTCAACTATACGGATTTCAATAAACATTAGTCGGGATTATCCAGCCATGTAATAATAAACAACTATACTGTGTGAGAGATAATATTTTAGGAGACTATGGCAAGCAAATAAAAATAATTTGAAGATACTCACCCCTATACTACAAACAATTTTTGAATCGGTCACGTCTTTTGCCACCTTGAATGTGGACATTATTGACGCGAGCGTGTCAATATTATACATCTGTTTAAAGAAGAGCTATGGTGCTTTACAGAACAGGTGGGCTAAAAAGTTCGTAGGCTAGCATAGAAAAAAATATATTTTTTGATAGAATTTGATTTTATTATTCAAAATAGTTCCCTTTCAGGGCGATACAACGATTATAGCGGTCATACAATTTTTCGATACCATTTTTATAATACGATTTGTCTTTAGCCTCAAAATAGGCTTCAGTTTCAGCGATTACTTCTTCATCGGCGCGAAAATTCTGTCCAGCGAGCATCCTCTTGGGATCTGAAAACAGAAAAAGGTTGGTGGGGGCCAGATTTGGAGAGTACGGTGACTGCGGAAACAAATCGAAGCCCAATTCATGGAATTTTGCCATCAATTTCATTGATTTGTGACACAGTGCATTGTCTTGATGAAAAAGCACTTTCTTTTTCTTCCAATGAGGCCGCTTTTCCGCGATTTCGTCTTAAGCGCTCCAATAACGCTACGTAACACAATAGTCGCTCTTTATGTTTTCCCCTTCTTAAGATAGTCAATGAAAATTATACCATGAGCATCCCAGATCCATGAATACTGATGCCATAATCTTGCCAGCCGACTTTTGCGTCTTTTCACGCTTTGGAGTCGGTTCATCATTGGACTCCGGTGTGAAATGATAGAGACATGTTTCATCCATCGTCACATATCGACGCAAAAATTCGAATTTATTATGATTGAACAGCTCCAAACACTGCTTAAATCCGTTGTTGTTTTTGGTCGATTGTTGTGAGCTCGCGCTCGCGCGGCGCTCACTTTGTACAGAGCTTTCGCATATCCAAATATTCATTCACGATATAACCATGGCCAACACGTTCCTTTGATATCTTTAGGGTCGGGTCTCAGCTATCTCAAAAAACTTCACTTTACCGTTAACAAAAATTATTTTGTGGATTTTTTTCCTGTTTTCGTCGGTAACAGCCTCTTTGGAGCGTCCACTGCGTGCATCGTCCTCGGTGCTCATTTCGCCTCGTTTAAATTTAGCAAACCACTTTTCTACGGTTGATAGTTGATTTTCCTGGTGCAAAGTCTAAATAATGTGTATCAAGCCAAGCCTTGGTTTCAACAGTATTTTTTTCGTCAAAAAGAAAAGCTTTATTAACACACGAAATCCCTTTTTATCCATTTTTTTCAAAGTAACAAATGTTCTTTCACTAAAAATGCTCTAACTCAGATACTAATAGGGCAACAGCTGTCAAATTTATACACGCGTGTTTTGAAGGTTAGGACTAACTAAAAATCATATGGATTTGATACTAGTAGCGCCATCTATGGATCTACGAAGTTTTCAGCCCGCCTGTTAAGTAGCAAATATCTACAGATGGCGTTTATTACGGTGTCTGTGTTTATTTAATAACAATAAATTGTTTGTCTGAAAGAAGTTCAGAAATCATTTCCTCATAATATCACAATCAGGAAAAAATAAGCATATTATTTTTGTTATAGTTTATGTCATTCCTTCAACGGTTGGCCAGAGCTCTTCACATGGATGATATTGCTCAGGAAGTTGGCGTTGAGTTGCATACCGAGTCACTTCTGCTCCGAGCTGAACAACTTGCCCGTTTAGAGAGCGACAAACTGGTTGACAAGGTATATATTTTAAAGCCATAGGGCCAAGATAACATTTATTAAAGTCCATGTATCATGCTTAGATTATTAGTGAGAGATATCAGACGCCGCCGCGGCTTTTATGGCGTGAACGATCTTGTCTTGACCGACCTTTAAGTGAAGTAAGATAGTATTATAATGATGCTTCAATAAGTATATAATACATTTAATAAATATGAATTAAAAAACGGCTTAGAAGTAGATAGAATAGAATACAGCGTGGCTCAAAAGAAAACGTCGATGGATCCTAACTTGTGCAGTTATTAATAAGTTATAAAGGGAGTTTTCTTAATGTGGCGAAAAACAAACAAGATTGTAAAGCACCACCTGGTATTGTCCAATGAAAAGCGAAAAAAATCTCCAAACTATTTTCTAGAAAGATAGTGTTTTATATACAGTACAGGGTGTATAAAAAACCCTTCGAGTATCGTTTAGCAGTGTCCACTCAGACATGTGTTAGTGAAAAAATGATACGTAAAAAGTCCTTTAAAAAAAACTTATTGTAAACCAGTTATTTAATGATTGAAATTTTTAAATTGTTAATAGTTTATTAAAATATTCATAAAAATTAGTGGCAAAAGCATTGGCGCATAATACCAAAGATCCCGGGTTCGAATCTCAGCGAGGGCGTAACAGCACTAACAATTTTTTTCTCATTAATTTGAGGTAATCTGTAATGGGTACAAATTAATTCTATAATTGATTTCGCATTAATATATTTAAAATTTACCCCAACTAAAAATTCTTCAAATATTTCATTATTAATAAATAATGAAATAATGACGAAAGTCTATAATGAATATTATTTTCGTTGATCTTAACAATTTTAAGATATTAGAAATACAGGGTGTCTCAGAAGTCCGTGTACATAGAGCAACCACAGGTTCCTGGGAACAAAATAAGTCGTATCCGAACTTATCTATATAATAAATCGATAAATCAATTCATTTGCCCGAAACATACGTCGAGTACAGTAATAAATTAGTGAAACATTTATAGTTGTTGTTTTATTCTACTGATTCATCCAAAACGTCTTTCTACTAAGAGATAAAAATGAGAGAAGTACCTTTTGAGAAAAACTTATTAGAGCAAAAGATCGACTATAAAAATAAATTACGACCAAATTTACTTAAGAGTAGGGGTGGTCTTTGTTCTTTCCGTATGTTGGTAAAATTAATAAACATATTAAAAATTAGTGCCTACTTAGGAATATCTATCTACCAAATTTTATTCAAATCGCACTTAACGTCTTTGAGTTATTTAAAAAAAACTGTACTACTAAATGTACGAAGCAATTTTTTTTTCGACTACTCAATAACACTTCTTACGATTTCAATAAAATTTGGTCCGTAGATATGTTTGTGAAAGTACTAATTGTTTGGAACTTTTTTAGAGGATTGAATAAGTACGTAAAAAATTTGCTTTTGGATAGGAGCATATGTTAGGTTTATTTTTTATCTCATGTTGAAAATAGTTTTGGAGAAAAGAAGTTTTCTATATCAATGATTTTCAACAACAATTCTTAAAAACTACAGTTTTTTTTAAATAACTCAAAGACGTTAAGTGCGATTTGAATAAAATTTGGTAGATAGATATTCCTAAGTAGGCACCAATTTTTAATATGTTTATTAATTTTACCAACATACGGAAAGAACAAAGTCGATCTTTTGCTCTAATAAGTTTTTCTCAAAAGGTACTTCTCTCATTTTTATCTCTTAGTAGAAACACGTTTTGGATGTACCAGTAGAATAAAACAACAACTATAAATGTTTCACTAATTTATTACTGTACTCAACATATGTTTCGGGCAAAGCCCATTATCAAGAGTGTAAGAATTACTAAAACTAAGATGCACTTATCCCTAATTTATACCTATCAGATTACACAGTTTTTGCTAAATAGTAGGGGGGAAGATGTTTGGCATAATTCCAGTTGATTATTGATAATATTTAGCTTACTTTCTGATGCTCTAGTATTTTCCAGATTCTCGAGAATATTTAATTTTTTACTTTTATTTACATTACTGTGTAATATTTTAACATTTTGTAGATCAATGGAGTGGTGAAATTTCGCACAATGCTATAAAAATGTTCCTTTAACCTGCTTTTTATTGATCTGCTACTCTGACCAATGTAGGTAGCATTACAAAAGATCTGGTAAATACCACTTTTTAGAAGTGGATCTACATAGGTTTTATTATTAACTAGCATGATTTTTAAGTTATGTTTATTATTTGATATGGCCATGATGCCTACGTTACTAAACTGGTTTTTGAATCTTGGTGTAATATTTTTTATAAAATGTAATGAGGTGTATATTTTTTGTGACAAACTTTTTCTATTTCTTAACAATAAGCTGATCAATTAAGGCGGGGTTGTAACCGTTATTATAAGCTATGGTTTTAATAATTATTAAATCTGAATTGTAGTTATTCGGTGAAAGTGGTATATGCAACAATCTGTTTATTAAACAATGAAACACTATTAAGTAAGTTTGATATAGGTGATTTGAATCGAAAGGAATAATGGTATTAGTGGTTGTTGGTTTTCTAAAAACATTGAATTCCAATTTGTTGTTTATAGATAAATTTAAATCAAGAAAGTTCAAACTCTTATTTTCATCTTTTTCAATTGTGAAAATTATATTTTTATTTAATGAATTTAAATATTGTCTAAACCCTTCAAAACACAGCAGACATCGTCAACATAACGGGATCATGAAACTATGCAGTTAATGAAATTATTCTTAGAAGCAAATAAAGTTTGTTTAAAATTAGCCAAATATATTTCTGCTAATATTGGTGAAAGAGGTAACCCCATGGGAGTTCATCCTTTTGTTTGTAATATTTATTTTGTAGCTGGAAGTGATTTTAGTTGACGTTTTGGATGAAACCATTTTTGTATTATTTGATTGTGAAGTTTCAGAATTAGTCTAGAATGATACTAAAAATTCTGTCGGTCATGTCCCCAAGAAGACTATGCTCACAATAAATGTTGAATACGACTACCGCCTATATTTTTGCAGGGATCTATCCAACAGCGACGCAACAAATTTGAATGAACTCTTCTTAAAATAATATGATCTTGTAAAACGTCTACAGCATTTTGGATCCTATTTCATAACTGTTATGTTGCCAATTCTAAGTTTGTAGAATTTCGTTATCATTGTTCCCCAGATTAAAAAATTACAAAAATTGAGATCTGGTGAAAATGGTGGTCAATTAATAGGCGCTTCTTGTCGTATGCCCATCCGTGTGATTGAGTACTGCTCATTCAAAAGATCTATTTTTATCCAAAATTTTTGCAAATACGATTTTTTATTAAGGGACAAAAATGTACGTAGCAAAAGTACCTTTCGAAAAAAATTATTATTGAAGTAATAAATCGACTCTAAAACTAAAATTACGACTGAATTTGTTTAAGGGTGGGGGTAGTTTCTGCATTTTCGGTATCTTAACAAAATTTATAAGCATATCAAAACTTAATACCTCCTTAGAAATATCGATCTATCAAATATTATTCAAATTACACTGAGTCTTCCAGTTATTTTAAAATACTGCACTTTTTAAGAATTTTTGCCGGAAATCATCGAAATCGTATATATAGGAAATTTTTCTTTCTTCTAAACTCTTGCATACATGATTTTTCAATAACAGACAAAAAATGGAGCTAAGGTCCATCTGTTCCGTCGCTATTTCTAGAAACAATTTTTATATAATATATTTTATTTTATAATTTCACTTTATTAATAAATTTTAATTTCATTATATTAATTTGCCTTTTTTAGTTATTAGTCAGTGTAAGTTATTTGGTTATATTGTATTCAATACCTATCTTTATTATATGCACTTATATTTATACATCTGCTAGGAATTTATACAACAATAGGTCAATATTTCCTGAGATATCACTATCGTTAAAATTGTACAAAGACGATCGGAGTGTGTGCATGAATACATTGCAGACTGGTAATATCGGTTACTTTCAATTGATATTATTTTTTTACATGTCTCGTTTGTCCCGACACCTGATAGGATGCTTGTCGGGAACAATGGTTACTGTTTCTAAATGATGTCCTATAAACCTATTGATATCCGGCAAATAGTGCGCTCATTATAATGGGGGACAAAAATATCTTTAGGTTGTGACATATATATCTATTGTCATATTTCTGTGTACCATCATTGTTTAACTTGTATAAGTCACTTTCATTATCTTTGTTATTTTTCGTATGTAAGATTCATTTTCAAGTTAGTTAGAATCTAGAATCTACAATTTATGGTACATCCAACTTTAACCAAGCGAAAGCGGATAAAACGCGGTTTACCCGGGTAAAGCCCGAAACGTGTACAATTCCAAATATATTTTGGACTTTACCCAAGAATCTTGGGTTATACGCAGTTTACCTGGGTAAACCTAGGTTAACTCGCTTATCTAACTTAACCCATAACATATATACAAAGACACTCAATCGCTCGTACGAATGATTGAGTGTCTTTCGAAGATTTACTCTCCTCCCTGAAAACAAAAAAAAAAAAAAGGTTCAATCGACTTATTTATCTCAGGAATCTGTGGTTGCCTGATCTACACGGAGTTTTAAGACGAAGTATTTAAGATCATGTTTTGAAGCTTGTGATAATTATCATAGATTTTCTGTACACCTAATGTACATGCATGTCGCAGTCAATTCCAATAAATGGCACCACCCTTGATGATGTTATAAAGACCACGATTGTTATTTTAAGACCCTATTCTTTTGTTATTGGTTTTGGGCCACGTTGTATAATAATTAATGACAGTAATTTATGAAAGTATTATATGTATATGCACCACATAACAATATTATAAGATAATAAAACATTCACTATATTATGGTTTATAAACAATAATACTCTTTATTTTAAGTCGTCTTTTCCATTGCTTTTAAGAGCAGTATTTTGTGTAATCGACCTATTTATTATGTACTTGCATTTATGGAATTTAAATCACGCTTAAATGTGCACTACCTGCATCAAATTGAACACTGTTAAAATAAAATATAATCAAATTACACGATTCTAAGTAGATAAATAAAGAAGGACGTAAAATACAAAAAATTGTATTACAGCTGCTTGAAACGATAACTAACGTGGTAACAAATACTGAAAAACAACGATTGTCAGATAATTTCTAATGTAGAAATGTCAAACATCTTATTAAACAACAGAATTGTTTCAAATTACTTAAATTCTGAATCATTTGTTAAATGTGTTTGTAATACAACTTCCGCACTGATCGTGAGTAAGTAATATTAAAATAAAAATTTAAATCAATTGGTTTTTGGTAGTTGAATAACATTTTCCTTTTTTCGGTTTATGTATACTTATAACGTAAAATGATAAATTTCCATTATTTAAGAAAAACAAATGCTTTGGATTTCTACCATTCTCACACTGTATATTTGTTTAGACACTTGAATATTTCATTAATCTGCCTGCCTGCTGATTGTTAAAATTTAATTTAATTTTTGGATACTACATAAACAATTTCCGTGTCTTGTATTTTGAGAAATTAGGATCTGATAATAAAGTTGACTAATAAATTTAAAAACAGATCTTCCAAAGAAGTTGTATACCATGTTATTACTTATTTTAGAGATATAAAAAAAAATAGTTTTAGGAAAAAAATTATTTTTTTTAAAAGGTTCTGCTTGATCTGAAGCTTACAATGAAGTAATAAAATTATAAAATTGACAATAAATGCGGATTCTTCTTCAAAATTAAAACCCACGTTCAAAGATGCATTCATATCCGACTACACTAAAAAACGTTTTATTTCTTATTCTTTATAACAACATTTAAATTTATACAGTAAAACATATTTAAAATAGGAAGTTATTATAATAGTATTAAATTTTTTAACAAGAATTTATTTAGACATTATGAGAAATATATACGTACAAATATTGCCAGTGCATCTTAGATTGATTGATTGTTTCGATACCTAAGATGTCACCCTCAATTAAAAACTATTTTTTTCTTGTATCAATTGTTAATGTAAAGAAATGCGTTGATGAATGTGATTTTCATTTTGAACGTGGTTTTTAACTCTCAACAATATTTCATTATTACAATTTTCGATATTGTACCAAATTCGTATTTATTGATAAATTCCATTTAAGACTGATAAGTTTTTAGCTTTGATTGTTTCATTTTAGACTTTAAATCATACAGATCTTTTCAGGAAGAATAACTCTTATTCTAAAACTAAAAATATAACTTAAGTAGGTAGATACATTTTAGTATCGTTGTAATAAACAATTTTAATATTAAAATCATTTTCAATTATTTTCTAACGTTTTGACAAAACTATTTCTATAGAAACCAAGGCCGCGTTTTACATAACACACTTTACGACTAGAAAGCATGTGGTTTGCAATTTGTGATTTTTGTAAATCTTTAAACGCTGAAATTGTATTTTTCGCTGTTTACATTTTAGATTATTTTTTGCTTTACTACGTACCTGCACAGTTGTAACAAAAAAAAAAGTAAACTTCACGTTTACAATAGATATTTTTTTAATTTAAAAGTTGTTTACAAATGTTTTAGAATAAGTGTAGATTAATAATTGTGAAAGGTAATCAAGTTATAAGAGAGAAAACAGCGATATATTTATTGAACGTTGGATATTTTTTCTCTTTACTAAATGTAATCGTCCTTATAGCAATACATTAGGGACGTACTGTATAATAAGAGAATTATTAATAATAAATAATGAATGCAATCAAAGTTATAAGTGGTCAGTGATATAAAATGTCATCACTATAAATTATTTTGCACACATAATTAGAGTGTAAAATATGTAGACCTATTTATTGATTTACTTAAATTAGGCGCTTGTTGGTCACTTAGTGAAATATTTAAAAATGAATATAGCTTCAAATAAAATTCTCGGTGGGTTTCAGAATATTTAATTTTAATATCTAAATATATTGTTTTGGCTGTTATGCCAGTACAGAGAGAGACACAAGTGTACAGCGAGGGATAAAAGTTTAAATAGTTGGCTCGAAACTTTAAATTATTACCTGAAGAAGATTAATGAAACTATTGTAGCGTCAGTTAACAAATATATTTCTTGAAACTTTTTGTGTTTTTATTTTATTTAATTACAGTTTTGTAAAATTGACTTTTTATGTTCATCTTATCTCTATTTTAAAGCCCTGCCAGTTTGTCCTATATAAAAATTTAGCAGTTTCTAATATTTGTTTTTCTGCGGTGTTTATTTTGTTTACAGATATTGTTTTTATTTTATTTAATATATTGTATATTTTATTTCTTACTCTGGATGATACACATGTTATATATACATTTTTGGTATTTGGGTAGTTTTAAAAATACTTTAGGAGTTTGTTCTTTTGTTTGCCATTTATTCTTTTGTTTTATTTCTATGTCTACTCTTTGAAAACAACCGAAACTATATCGTAAGATATCAAAATTAAATATTGTGAAACCTATTGGGTGTTTTATTTCCAGCTATATTTATATGATATTAAAACAATAGTTTATTGACAAAGAAAATTTTAAGAAAGAAAATTATTGCGCAAGAATTGATTAGATACGAGAAATCGCAAATTTTCTTTCCTTAGACTGCAGTAGTGTACCAGTTACAAAGAAGGGTCAGAACGCTAAGAGAACAATTACAACGGAAAGAACTTCATCTGGATCTGCTTAGAAGAAAACTAGCACTTCAAGAAGATTGTGTCAAGACAAAAACCCTTTTACAAAGCGAAAGAGATGATGCAAATGTTAGAGTCAAGAAGTTATTGAAACAAGTCGACAAATTAACTCTTCAATTATCAGATGCCAAAGACCAAATTAGAGACCTAAACACGCAACTTGCTGAAGCTGCGGATTATAAGGTAAAGCACCATGTGGATGTGTCTACAAAGAGCAATGTTTACAACATTTTATGTCCAAAATGATCAAAACAAATTAAAATAAAATAAACTGCCTATAGTAGAAGTATTTACATTTTAAAATGTAAATTTAATTGATGATTAATAGATAAAAAGACATTAAGAAGTAGTTTTGAGTATATACTGTATTATAACCAAAAAATAATCAATAAAACACTTGGTAATTTTTTCACAAATTTATTGCGAAACACGACAATTATTTCAACAGTAGTCTGTCATTATCAAGACTAAATTTTTACTGAAGAAAACAATGTTGTTGACCTTATTTGTACCTGGAAATTATAACTACCCTAAGACTAGGTCAACAACATTATTTTCTTTAGTAAACATTTACTATTGATAATGACAAACTACTGTCGAAACAATTGTCGAATTTCACAATAAATTTGTCAAACTGTACATACAGCGTTGCTAAACCACGCGATGGGAACATAACCGAATAGAGCAATATAAAAATATATTCTCGGTTTTCTGTCGAAACCGTGTTTAGTAAGGGTAAAATAAAAATTAGCGAATGAGTCGTGAAATATATTACAAAGACAGTTACCAATTTATTAGTAAAAGTCTTGGCATCGAAGCGATTGTTTGCAAAAAAAACTTATCAATTAATCGAAGAAGATGAGATTGCCAACTTTTTGAAGAAGTTATCATGTTGTCACCACATCCGGAAATTAAAACAAAAAATTAAACGTATTATTGTTCTGTAAGTTTCTAACTGAGGATGACACCTTGGGGGTGGAAACGAGTTAAAGGTTTTTAAACGTATTTATTTGTCTTAGAGCATATAAACACGGAGGCAGCATATAATACTCTAGCAGCGTGCTTGAAATAGGAAGTGTATTTGGTAATCATTTCTCTCTCTCTTACGTGGCCTGATTGGTAGAAAGAGAGTGAGAAAGGATGTTCAGGTACACTTATTTCAAGTATTGTATGATGCCTCCATATATATATATATATATATACCGAGAGGCGGTGGTCTAGTGCTTCTAGATCATTGCTTAGCATTCGGGAGGAGGTCACCGGTTCGAACTCGGGTCCGGCTGCTCTGGTCCAAGTTTTCTGTGGTTTCCTTGGATCACTTAGGCAAATGCTGGGGCAGTAATGTTCCACAGATAATTTTTCACTTCTCTTCTGTCTTTATTTCGACCGTCTCATCTTTCTCGCCCTAATCACACCATCCACCCATTTACACGATTCCTGCAAGGAGACTGAAGGGGGCTTTACGCCCTACCCTCCGGCTTTGCACTTTAGTGTAGGTCGGAGGGACTGCCCGCCCACCAGAACGAGTAGCTGGTGGGAATGAAACATAAAAAAGTTTTTTTTCCATATATTAATGCTATTTGTGGAATTTTAAGTAATTATTTTTAAATTAAGACATTTTGATGATAGCAACAATAATGATCAAAACAAAATTTGTATGTTCTAAGTACCTTTATTATATATCAATTTAATGGAGTTCAGCAACGAATTCGCGAATTTAATTGTTGAACTTCGTGTATAGGTAGCGATTGATCACGTTTCTATTTAAATTTTACCATAGCTTTGGATAAAATGTTGTAAATATTGTGGCATTACAATGCTGATAAATTTATGTTTTCTTGTAATTTTGTAATATTTAGTAAGTTTTGTTAATTTTTCCCAAATAATCATCCCTTCAAAAACCATATTATGTAAGTATTGCAAATACCTACAAGCATCAAACGGTTACTGATATTGATTCAGCTCGAGTTACAATTTTTGACCACGTTACATTTACTTATTTTGTATATAGATTATATCAAAAGTAAGAATGAGAAAAAGATGTTTTCAAAAGGCAGATCCGGCAAGAGGAAGAACCTAATTTAACGAAAACCGCAATCATAAAATTTTGTTTCAGTTAAAAGATAAATATATACATCGTTTTATTGCAATTCTTATTCATAACAAATCTTCAACCACGGACGTTATATTTTTTAAAAAATTGTAAACAATTGTATGAATAATCGTAAGGAAAAAATAAATCTAAAAAAAATAACAAATAAGGTCTCAGAAAACATTTGCTTGAATTATAGAAACAAAAATTAAATTAACGTTTAATTTCAATTTGTCGAACTGAATACATCTTCCTTTGTTTACTGCGAGGATCTGCCTTAAATGATACTACGTTCTTCTTTTCTTTTGTTACAGGTTCAAAAAAGAAGAGCAGGCTAAATGACGTCACCACAGCGAAGATTTTACTCATATAAATATAAATTTATTGAGTGATTGTGTTCATGTCATCAACGTAGTTTGTTAGAAATATATGTATACGAAGGCAGCATCCTATACTACAACAACGTGATTGAGCATAGAGAGAGAGAGAGATATTGGAAGTGTACTACTGTAGTATAGGATGCTACCTCCAAATGTACACGCTCTAGGGTACGAACCAATCCAAAAAACAGTGGCAATAATACATTGAACTCACTCGTAATCTAGAAAATACTGCGCCCAAGACTCATAACTAACTTTGTATATCGTGTAACACTAGTTCCAGTCAATTCCCCTTACTAATGTGAAACAGTACAAAGAGAGGAATATGGTCCATATATCGTAGAATAATTGGTCCACACGCAATCTCTCAATAATGTACGTAACTGCTGTTATGTTATGTACTTATATTTAGTACTCATATTTAATATTAAGAGCAATTTGGATAGATTTGTGTAGATGAAACGGATTCCAAAGTAAAGAGATGCTTTTGTTCCGGTAAACCTAGAATCAAAAGAGTATAGCACAAGAGTAATAATCTATAATCTCAATTTAACGTATATTCTAAAAATGAAACAATAAAGGGAGTTTTAATTTAAAAAAAAAAACATCGTTATACAATATTCTCTAATGAGCCACTCTACAAATAAGATCATTAGTATAAAAAATGCACAATTAAGATCAGAAAATGACAAGTGTGAGCGTATTCTGGGAAACTTTTTTTATCTCACTGTATACAAAATTTTTATTAAGTACAAGGGTGGTTTGATAATTCCGTGACTTTTAAAGAAAACATCAGTTTTTCGACAAAAAATCATTTTATATTTCTACATAATCTTTTAACTCGATACATTTAGTCCATCGTGTTTCCAATTTTTTTGTTCCTTCTAAAGGCCTTCAAAATAAGCGTTTGTTTCCACAATTACCATTTCAGTCGGCCCAAACCTTTTACCGTCCAGCCATTTATTCAGGATTGGAAACCAGAAATAGTCGGAGGGGGCTAAAGCTAAATCCGGAGAATAAGTTGGATGGTGTAACAGTTCGTAGCATAATTGATGAAATTTTGCCATGGTGACTACGTACGTACGAATATGCACCCGTGCATTGTCCTAATGGAACAACACATTTTTCTTGGCTAAATGCGGTCCTTTCTGCTTCAAAAAAGTGTCAAATTTGTCCAGCAGTTCTGAATAATATTTTCCGTTGATCGTTTTACCTTTTTCAAGCTAATCTATATGAATTACACCGCGTGAATCCTAGAAAACTGTGCCCAAGACTTTGTTAGCCGATAGATCGATAGACTCATCTAAGTCTTCTTCGATTCACGATCACCCGTAGAAACCAACTGTTTCGATTGTTGCTCGGTCTCTAGTATCTGGTGTGGCGTGATGGATCCATGTCTCTACTACGGTAACGAAACGGCGCAAAAACTCGTTTGGATCGTGGCTGTGCATCTCCAAACACTCCTTTGAACTGGTGGTGGTGTTTATGGTCGATCGTAAGTAATCGCGGCACCCATCGCCCATCGTGCCGACAGCTATTTTATGTTTGGACATTTGGATATTCATGCAAAATGTGATGCACTCGCTCAGTTGAAATGCCTACAGCCTCAGCCAACTCACAACTCACGAACACACTTTCAACTTTCGATCATCTAATATGATTCCATGGTTTTTAATTTTGTCAACGATTTCTGTCGTAACGACTTCTTTTGTACTCTCTCCGACCTGAACGTTCGGCGTCACTTGTACTGGTGCGGCCACAAGGAAACTCAATAAACCACTTTTTAACTATTGAAATCGACGGTGCAGCAGTGTAGAGACCCCATAGTATTTATCAAGCCTATCCTTGTTTTATTTAACGGATTTTTTGTGCAAAAAGTAATGCTTAATCAGCACACGAAATTCACTTTTTCCATTATTGTGGAAATTAACGAGGTTTAATGCTTTCAATGACTGTCAAACATAAACTAAACGTGGCAGCTTTCTCAAAATTTTACAATAGTTTACCGATAGATGGCACTTAACTGAAACAGTGCTGCCATTATAGTTACTCAACGGGAAATTCAAAAAGCCACGGACTTATCAAACCACCCTCGTATACAAAAATTTCCAATAAATACACTTTTCTACTTGTTTCTTGTATACTACTTAATACGGAGATTGTTCAGTTTTTAGTTCTTTTTTTATATTTTCATAGGTGATGTTTATGTTTATCTAAAACAAAGTGTTAAATAATTCATGATGAATGCATTTCACTATCTCTAATATGAAAAAATTATCTAATTATACAGCTACTTCAATCTGTCAACAGAACAAGTTTTAAAACTGTAATAACGTACATGCATAATTAACTGTTAATTTTGATATGATACTAGCTAGACACACGGGAACAGGTATTGAATTTCTGTAATTTAATATGTACCTTGTTTACAAGTGATTAACCCCAATTTGTTACCTGAGTGCACAAGAATAAAATATGTTCGTAATTGAAACCAAACTAATAGCTATTCGCGGATACTAATTTGTTTTTAACTATTGATGGTTAATTTAAAGACGCGATCGATTTTATGATGATCATAAAATAAAATAATAATAGTAAACAACGATAAAATATCATATTTTGTAATAAATAATTAAAATTATAGAACTCTCCAATAGAGTAACTGATTTGTGTTACAATTGTATGAAAATGTCTACACATTTTTTTAGATATTATTTAAAAACTCCATAATTCGATTTTTTTGAATTGTAGCACATACACAATCGAACAAAATTAAAACAACTTTTATAGAAATAATTTTTTATTTAATTTAACAGAGAAAACAAAAAAAAGATATTCAAAAAAGAAGGAATTAAAATCCTTACTGGTCTAAATATTAAGATCAAAGATCTCACATTTGGAACGCGTCCTACCAAGTAGGCACAACGAACCGAAAGCCATACCGATAGATCGAAACCGGTCGTGGGTATGGCTTTCGGTTCGTTGTGCCTACTTGGTAGGACGCGTTCCAAATGTGAGAACTTTGATCTTAATATTTAGACGAGTAAGGATTTTAATTCCTTCTTTTTTGAATATGTTATATCTTCGTCTAACAATCCATCGGAATCGGCAGTGTAATTCAATGCCTATAGGGGTATTAGCCCTCGAAATAGTTGTTTCTGTTGATTCCATATTTATATTTATATTTTAATAGTATTAATTTAATAATTTCAGGGATATCCATCGTTTTGCTCACTTATATTAAATAAAATATTTGAAGACGTGAATTTCTATCAATGTTTCTGAAAATTACATTTATAAAACTAAAGTAAGGGAAAATATGTTTAACCGAATATTTAAAGAATATACGAAGATACATGCAGAGGCTTTTTGTAAACTTTTGTCCAATAATGTAACTAGTTAAGGTGTTCACAATACTAGAACTAGTTGATTGTGTTAATTTTTGATTATTAATTATATCACAACTGTCCACTGAGGCTACCTATATAATACATAGGTAAAGAAGGGTAAGGGGAAATAGTAAGTTATTTTATATTATAGATGAGATTTTTCACTCTTATAGCCTAATCACAATAATAGCAAAAACACAATTTTTAGTTACAAAAATTAATTTATTGATGCCACAATAACGCCAATGCCATCTTTAAGTGGAAAACATTCAATCGAAGTTAAAATTAAATATCATCCACCTTCTTTTATTAACCAAACATGTTAATAAGTGTAATTCCTAAACTGGTTTAATGAAATATTTCGATAAAAATATAATAGTGCATTTTCAGAAGCATATTTTAATAGTACTTGAAGCTGTGGTAATCGATGGAATTACTCAAGTGTAGCATCATATACTTTACAATGAATGTTGCAACAAAATATCTTTTATAACGAAATAACTCTTTGTTCCACCTTTCTGTTTTTTTCATTCGTAATTAATGTACAATCACCGAGTGCTGTAACGAGTATTCATAAAAGCTAAGAAAAGAACTGCCAAACCTTAAGGTCCTACGCAAAATAAGACACAGCCTGGTGACATGACGCTATGTGAATCGTGGCGAATTTATCAGTCACGGCAACGACCATTGCAAGATGGATAGCAGTTTTTTTTGCGCAGATTATTACTTCAGCTATGGCAAAGATGACAATACATATTATATACCTTTGAAAATTTGGCAATAACCTCTTAGAAGGAGCATGTCTCATTATGTGAAACACCGCTCCCAAAATGAACTTAACGGAATAATGTCATCAAGGCATGAATGCTCCTTATAAAATTTATACAGATAAATAAAATTGGAGTTTCTGTTTGTAATATTATTTATTTCTATTTATTATTTATTTAAATTTACTTGTTTACAGGATTTACCTATTACAAGGAAAAAAGTTGTATCTTATAACTAGATTGCACAAGTAGCGAACGATCAAAAACAAAGCAAACATGTCCCAATCTTATTTAAAATTTACATTCCCTTATTATAAAAGCATTATTCACTTAAACAAAACGCCCGCAGCTTGATTAGTGAACTAAAATAGTAAAAAATTGATCTTGTCTCTTCTAAGCTGGAAATCACCAGCACATTAGGAAAGCCCCGCTCCCTAATTTTCTTTCCCTGCGAACATTGACTATAGTAGGCACAACCCGTCAAAAGATGCTCCAGTGTCTCAGCGGATTGGTCGTTACAAAGTAAACATAGTTCGGGCTCTTTAGTTGAAAACCACAAGCTGGGATTTACTCTAATTTTGAGGTATTTTTTGCCCGCTAGTCTAGCCTGGGCTCTAATAAAATTTAGGCTTATTTTTTGTTATGACTTGGTATAACTATCCTTACAAGATGTCCAAATCTTTGATCGATTTATATATTGTACTATAACTAGAGTTTAATGCTCTCTGTTTGTCAGCTAGGAAGTTATTTCATCGATTTTTTGTGTAATTAATTCTAGTTCCCTTCTTATCGTCCTACTGTCAGTGTAAAATATGGGCATAACCTACAGGTTCTAGTTCGTTCTTTAAAATACTGTACCAGTTGTATTTGCTCATTGTTGCTTCTGACCTGTGGTTTTTCAATCTATCTAGACATCTACGTGGAAATCGTTCTAGATCCATACTCAGAATCTTTGCTAAATAGGACAGAGCTCTTCTTATCACCTTAGACTCCATCTTATATCTTCCAGTTTCTAGTCTAACTACGTAGCCCGGTGTTGACCTTGGGAGCGATAGAAGTAACTTGAAAAAAGAAGTTTCAGTTTTTTCTATTTCATCACAATGGCTCAGTCCCCACACTCCTGAGGCATACAGTAGCGATGATTCCACCACAGCCTCAAAGAGCTTTATTCTGCTATCCCAACATTCTATTTTTGACCACAAAAAGGTTTTCCATATGGTACCCAAAGCTACCCTAACCCTGTTTGTAATATTAAAATAACCACTTTTTACTAAATGCATATGAATGTATACACGGTACATATACCAAAATAACATTTTTAACAATTTTTGTCTGTCTGTTTGTTCCGGTTAATCTCTAAAACGGTCAGACCGATTTTGACAGGACATTCACTGGCAGATAGCTAATGTAATAAGGAGTAACTTAGGCTACTTCTATTTTAGAAATTAATAACTATTCCGCGCGGACGAAATACATAATACATATATATTATTATTTTGCTGTTCGCTATTTAGTCTATCTATTTAGGTACTTAATAAAATAATTAAATAAAATTATAAAATAAAGTAATGTTGCACTGTCCAAGTACCGCGAGTAGCCCACGACCATGCAACCGCTACGGCGTCACGTCATGCGCCTCCCGCCACTTAATATCACAAAGGCTGCCTATCGCGCGAGCTCAAAACGCGCGAGCGGGCTATTGCTAACGGTTGTGTCTCAGCGACTTCGTTTAAAATTTTATAAATAACTTTTTTGATAAATTTCAGGCGAACGAAGTCGCGGGTATAGCTAGTCCTATCTAAGAATAATTAAATGTCACATTGCTTACCCCCCAGCAAACAAACCTTAATATTTTAAAGTAAAGTGAATTTTATTCCAAATGTGTTGGAAAATTGGTGTTGTGCAGTATGTTACTAAATATATTCATAAACCGGACAATTCTACGTAAAAAATTGTAGCTCTGGAAACATACTTCTCGTGGTTTCCCCTGTAGGCATATTCCACTATGTTTTAATTAATTGATCTTAGTTCTCAAAAACAAATAATTCCTTTTCCAACGGAGTCACCGTTTAGAAATTAAATGAAGTAAACACTGTGAAATACATTTTGGGGGTGTTTTTTGGTATTATAAAGAATTCGGCTTGTATTGACAGTCCTCCTAAGAGATTATTTCCAAATTTTCAAAAGTATATAATTTGTTTCGCCCACTTTGTCATAGCTGAAGTAACAAACTACACGAAAAAATTACGATCCAACTTGTGATGTCAAGTTTCTTAAAGTGTAGTTTTATCAAGAGCAGTATTGAAACGTTTTGATCGCATAGTATATAAGTGATAATAAAATTTGTAAAATGTATGATTAATGTAAACAGTCTTGGCATCAAACTGTATCAAGCTTTCTTTAATAAATCTGTAGAACAAATGTAAAATATATAACATTACTTTTTGTGATAAAATTAAGAAAATTGAATATTATGAATAGCTGGAAGTACTACTACATATTACCAGCTTTTGTAATATACATAGATGTCTAATTTTATTTTGTGTTTTTTTGTCATGAAGTTGGTTTAATAAGACGATAAAAATGTTGCCTATTTATCACATGATGTGTTTTTATTTTAGATAACAGCCCTGGAAAGAGGTCGTAAGATTGAGGAACTACAGAAACGTCTACTCGAATCAGAATCGCTGCGAACTAAATACAATCGAAAAGTGTCCCTTTTAAAGGACCAAGTTCGTACGACATCCAGTACCATCGAACAAGAGCGATCAATTAACGAGCACACCATTCATCTTCTTAAAGACGAACTTGCACGTATCAAAGACAATTTTGATGACATTGCCAGGAGAGAATCTCAAATGCAATCATTTAAAGCATCTATTGCTAAAATACTGGGTGTCGTTCTTCCAATGCCCGACTATGAACTCATATCACGTCTTCAGAAGCTGGTGGATGCCCATCATGATTTCACATTAGTGTCCAGGAGATACGACGATCCCGTGCTGAGGATGGCTTCAAGAAGTCCGACACTTGGAAGCAGATATACAAGGACTCCCGATAAACCTCGCTATGACGATTCTGGATTTACCGATGCAGTCGATTTGGATGACATCGACGATTTGTTGAGAAGACCGCCCACTTGACGAACCCGTTTTAAATAATATCATGATACTAATTCCTACTAATTTGTGTTCAGATGTTATCTCTCCGTCAAAGAGGATAATGGGTGTAGGTAGATGTAGATTGCTTGTGTCAGTGTAAAGGACATTTTATAAATTACGTAAAGAAAAATTGTTAGAGCTTTAAGTTTTTTTGGGAAACAATCAGTTGAATCCCGATGAAGAATTACTCATAATTTTGATATTTATAGGTCGTTTCACTTGTTTTGTCTATTATGACACAAAAAATAGTCTATTAATTGGCACAATTAATTAAAAAGTCTATTGATGATCAAAAAATAAATGGTGGTGACCAATCCCAATCGAACACTTCGCTTACTATGATCTCAAAATATTTGGTAGGGTATAATAATTAGCTATTTGCAAACAGTAGTCTAATGCATGGATCCCCTACCTTGCATTACTCAAGTGTCTCCTTTTAATATGATTATAACTAGCTCTTCATGTCTCAGAAGGTGTCCAACAAGTATACAGGAACAAAAATAAGTTCTTGGTCAAGTAATTTATCGAAGCTACCAGACGTGGATCGCAATTTCGATCTTATTAGATCTCATCAGCACGCTGTAGGCAGATTCGACAAATTACTGACCAATCGCTGGAGCTCGGTGTAAAGGCGATTTAAATAACGGGGGTTTTCAAGTTGATGGGCTATTAGAAGTATATGAATTAGTAGAATGAATTCAATTCTGAAACTTGGGCTCATTTGGTTATTTTTTATGCAACTAAATGGAATGACATACTTTTTTTTTACATTTTTCAATAGAAAATCTAAATTCATGCATATTTTACACGAGGCACTACCCCGAAAATATTGATAGATTTTGAGTTATTTAATTTTTTTCAAAATTTTTGATATCTGCACGTTAACACTTAAAAAACCAGAATTCAATTAATTTTTGAGATTTTGCTTTATAACTCGTAAAAATCATTTACAACTATTCATATTATTGAAAAAAAGTGTTTTTTAACTAAAATGTGCAGGGTGTTCAAATATTATGGTCAAAGTTGGTCAACTTCAAAAGGGTATAAGTCAATGTTTTTAACGGAATGACCTACTTTTGACTGCATATTCTAATTCCTCATTGAATTTGGTGTCTATTGGTATGGGACTATCGTATACCTTTGTTTATACTTTTTAGAAAATTTACATTTTGTGAAGATGTTGCTTTTGCACTTCATACGTATAATGTTAATGAAAGCAGTGTGCTGTGATTTCGAAACAAGTGAACAATCAATTGTTGTTAAGTGTCAGAAAGCGTATGCTGTCTTCCAGACCGGACAATTTTGAATTGTTGCAATAAAGCATCCACAATGAATAATTTAGATCAAAACTGCAGCAATCAAGATATTTAAAATTTATTTTAATTAGATGGTGAATGTGGAAAAATTACAGAAAGAACTTGCAGACTTTTTAATGAACGTTATCCAGACAAACCGAGAATGACTGGAAAAAAAAATTAAAAGAATTAATCAAATTTTCTACAAAATGGTATCAGAAAACAAACTAATCACACGGAACCACCTGTATACAGAGAAGATAATGAAATAAGTGTTCTTGCCTATTTTCATACTTGTTGATTTTCAGATCGGAAAATGTAAAAAAAGTATGTCATTCCATTTAAAATAAGAAAGTTAACATCTACTTCCGGTATAATCGGATTTAAATCAAACGTTACGGTGTGTTGCATAACATTACTTTTGTTAAAATTGAAAGAGAATGTGATATTTTAGTAATTTTCCGATAATTTGGGAACGTAATTGACAGTTTCAGATAAAAACCTTGTTTAGTGGTGAGGTGGGGGTGTAAAACGTTACACCGCGTTACCGGGTGAGAGAAACCAAAAAATTTCATGAATACGTTAAATAATAGTTCAATTTAAATAATTAAATTTAGACCTACAGTAGATGTTTAATGCTGAAACTGCTACTTGCAAATATAAAACAGTATAATCCAAACTTCCACATGAAACGTTTAAAAAATCAATGTTCGTTTTGACATCTGACATGTCATCCTCAGTTAGGGATTAAACTAATCTAAATGCAAAGACTTTTTTATAGTTAAGATCCCTCTCTAAGACAATTTGTAATTTTGAAATTACTAATGAAAATATGATTGGGCAAAGGGCAAACCTATTTAGTGGACTTAAAAAACTAACTCAAACTTCCTGAATGCACGATTCGACTTAATCTTGCTAATAGCAAGCCAGCATGAGTAGCTGGTGGGAATGACACACAAACGTTTTTCTTTGTCAGTAAGGCTTTGTAAAACATATGAAATACCACAGCTAGCAGAACATATTAATAGATGGCGACATGCTGCGCCCGTATTATAATATTATACTCTAATTAATATTTATACATTTTTTATTAAATTATTAAAGAGTTCCTATTAAACCAAAAGACAGTAAATATGAAAACTGATAATGAGAAGGAAATTTGCATTTATCACATATAACTGATAAGAAATACAATTCCTCAAGGTGATAAAAAAGATTTTTCGATTTATAATTTCGGAGTGTATAATTTGTTTGTGATTTACTATTCTTAACTTCTTAAAGTATTACGTAATTTATAAAAGGTCCTGTGATGTTCCTGTGGCATATAGTTTGACGAAGATTCAGTCAATGTTTTAAAAGTTGGTTTTAAAAAGGAAAGGAAATACTACGAATTTCCTATTGCAATAAAGAAATAATAAGTAAAAGAATAATTTTATTTTTCTACGTCTATTTGCAACGATCTTATTTAAAGAAAAATTACTTATAATAGGTTCACGAAAAAAATACTATTTACCTATTGTTGCAAGACATAGCTTTAAGAAATGTATTAATTAGATGTGTGTTAAAAGTTAAAACGAGTTAAATTTATTCCTTTTTGTTGCTGGTTTATTGTATTTATTGTTAAATTACAAATTATGTATTAACATCATATTAATAAAAAAGAAAAAACATCCTAAATTTTATTTTTTTTGTATACAAAGAAGAAGAAGCAATAATATTGTTAAGATCTTATTATAGTATATTCAATTTATTGCAGGCGCAGGTGCACTTCGTAAAATAGTTATCAATTATACAATTATCAACAACACCGTTCTCGGTGCCTTTGGTAAGGTACAACCGATCTTGCCACACCGTTCTCGGTGCCTTTGTGATGCAGCTGCATCAACTTATGAAACAATTCGGATTCTTTTGACATAATGCGGCTATTGTTTAAGTTAATTACCTATTGACTGACTGTTGGAGGTAGCAACGGATGACAGGAACAAGCATGATAAAAATTTTATCGAACATTTATAAAAAGGACAGTTCGATCCAAATAAAAAAGATTATTGCATTAGCATTCGGCCAAACCAATTCATTTTATGTATCATTTTTCTTTTATTGCAAATTATTAAGTGTTTTTTGTGTGTGTAATAGGATTAATAAATGTATTTAGTACGCATCTTATTAATCACACATACGCTGGTCCTTCGAGCAATTTTAATGTGAAACTTTCATGTGGTACAGCAGTACACCGACGAAAATAAGTTTTCGTCAAGCGAGTCATACTCCTTAACAAATATTATTATTAAAAAAAGACTATACCATAATCGGTAGATATTAACATACATGGTATCTCAAACAGAATCTGGTATAACATTTTGTCTTGAAAGAAATTTCTTTAACAAACTGTATTGTTCATTCGTTTACAAAAATAACAAATAAAAGTAGTATGATAACTTTCTAATACGTCTAAATCGAAACAGTTTAGTATGTCGTGTACACATTGTATAATTCCAACATTAATTACTAGCAAAAAAGTAAGTGTCTACCTTTTCTGAACTATTTCTGAAACATAAGAACATAAGTTTTCACGGCCGAAATTCATAGTAAAATGTGATTCGGGCTTGTAGGCCGTGGTCGATGTCAACGGTTTCGTGAGCAACTGCGGCTGACATCTTCAGTGGGTGCTGTGTTGACTACGTGTACGACTGACAGTCAGACGCTTCCGAGACTTCGAAGTATAATCTTCGCACACGTAGTCAACACAGCACCCACTGAAGATGTCAGCCGCAGTTGCCGACGAAACGTCTGGACGGAACCGTTCACATCGACCACGGCCTACAAGCCCGAATCATCATTCTACTATTTCTGAAATACCATGTATAATATACCATACAAGATACAATATATCTTTTAGTTTTAACAAAAATTTATTTAAAAATTTGGAGGCAAAAAGTAGCAAAAGTGTAATATTATCATTAAAATATGTAAATTTAAAAATAGAAGCAAATGTAGTACTTTTTTGCATAATGCCAATTCGAATATAATACATAATTAATACAAAAATTGTTCCATGTAGATTAAAGTCTATAGTTATTTGTTTGAAATTTATTACGAAGAATAGATAACAGTAAAGTAGAAATAAATAAAAACACACTTGGAGTTTACAAATATTTAATGTTTCCATTATAATTATTTCAGCACACTGTACCTTCTTCAGGTGGTGAAGATGTAAATAAATAAATAGTGGAAACATTAAATATTTGTAAACTCCAAGTATGTTTTTTATTTATTTTTAAATATGGAGTTACATTAGCCTGAAAGCTTCATCAATTTTATTTTTAGTAAAGTAAATTTCAACAGGGTTTTCAACTACACTTGAGATTTTTTTCGCCAAATTTTGGATTCATCAGAAGTTTACATTAAACTCAAATTCAAAAATTGTTAGTTAACTAATATCTCTTTTTTCATTCTATTTTATTCGTTAACTATAAATATGTCAAAACTAAAACAAAAACGTTACTATCATTACTTAATTCATTAAAATACATAGTTCTTCACAATTCAGACTTCTAAATTGCTCTCGCATTTTTAAATTTTTACAGATCCGGTTTAGAAATAACTTTTATTGCAGTTTTTAATGAAGCAACGAGTCGGCAGTTTTTATAAGAATATTTTATCAAAATAAGGTTAATTATATCCCTAATGAATGTATGTTAAAATAATGTGTAGCAGAACTTATTAAACAACCTATAAACATAATTTTTTACAAGAGAGAGAAAAGGTGAAAGAATAAGATTCTGATCGTGGTTTTCCGGTAAGCTGAATAAAAAATACAGTAAACATAATGAACACATCCAGTTATAATTCTCCGCAACTCAATGCTCTTTGACTTAATATCATAATTTCAGTTTTAATATATGTATTAAGGTCTCATCAGATAATAATTCACAATCGCCACACATCTCTGCGTTAAGTGAACATTCCCAAGCTTGCGGTAAAGTAAAATATAATACCATAATACCATGTTAAATTGTATCTCACGCGGAATTGAACTGCTCACACGTATTTGTTATGTACTTTGAAGAAGAATTCATAAAGAATAGCATATCACAAAAGTACGTAATTAACAGCGTATACCGGTTTCAAACATTCTAATAAAAACTATGTAAAGAAATTTCTAGTATCTATTGATTTAAATAGTTCGAAGCTACCTGCGAGAGTGGTGCTGATGAGAACCGAAGAGTTCGAAATCGCGATACACGTTTGGCAGTTTCGAAAAAATACTGACCACCAAGAACTTTTTTGTTCTATTTGGTTACCTGCTGATCATACAAATACTTATGCCGTGGGTTCAGTTTAACGAATTGATATCTTTATTGAGAAAGAACGTTGTTAATCATTATTGAATCACCATAATAACAACGTAGTGGCTAAAATCCACTAGATGGCAACAATTGCCTCTATGTTGTTATTATATTAACTGTTGCAACATTTCGACATGGTCAGTAATTTATCAATACTGCCTATGGCACGCTGATGAGCTTCTAACAAGAGCGAAATCGCGATCCGTGTCTGGTAGTTTCGATAAATTTCTGACCGAAAGCATAATTATTGTTATTGAATCACTAGTCTTACAAAATCAACCACAAGAGAAAATTTAACGGATTAGCCTGTTATAAACCCCTATAATATGAGTACATCGTTTCCTTATTCTTCTAACCTTCTAAAAAACTTCCCTCGCTTCAGAATTTTTACAGACAACATTTCTCTTGTACTAACAATACAACAAATTCCATTAAAAAATATTCCTTAACCTATAACCTTCTATAAAGCTTTCCTCGATTCTATATTTCTACATCTAATATTCTTTTTAAACCCACACTTCTATTGGTTTTATTACGGTGAAATGTGTCTTTGTAGCAGGCCGAAAAGTTCCCGTGCCTCTGGTCTGTTTTTTTCTCTTTCCTAATATTATTATCATTACCATTTTCAAAATTGTCAAATTCAAGAAACTGCACGAACCCCTCTACAAGGACTATGTTATATACAGGGTCATTCAAACTGAGTGGTACATTAGACGTTTTAGGGAAACTAAGCATGTTACAGATTTGAAAATTTGGAATAAGGGATGACAAAATGGAATCGAATGACAAAATAAAATATGGTAGGTCCCATTTGAAGAAATGAAGTTATTCGTATTTGATGTTTTTAAACTTTGGATTGTTTTTCTGAACGCCCTGTGCAAATTATAAAGCTTAGTTTTGGCATGACGTTATCCTTATGACTTGGCTATAACTCGTAAAAATTTCAACATTTTAAGTCATTTTTTATGGAAGTTATGATTTTTTATAGTTTGGGTTGCAATGTAATCTTTTTTCCAATAAATTAAAATATCACAGAAACGATCCATCGTAGGAATACAAATTGGTTATCAGAGTTATTCATCGAAAAAATATACCATTCCATTTAAAATAAGAAATGACCCTGTATATAAATAGATAGTGTTTGAAAGAAAGATGAATCCGACACTAACCCCCCCTTTCGGGGGGTGTCTTTTGAAGATAAGAAATAGCTAATAAAGAATACCCAATATACAAGAACGAATAGTTATGAACACAGATTTAGAAACATTTTTGTTGACAGTACCATTAAATAAAAATTAAAAGTTCAGAGTTTTGTTTTTGTTTTTAAGTTAAGTTAATTTAGGAACAGAGGTCCTAAGAAGCCGTTATTTTGACGTTTGAATAAGCCTAACCCTAATTAATAATATTACAAATACGAAAAGTTGTGTGAAACTGGATACTCTTAAATAAAAGAAAAAACGTTTTTGGTAAATTTATTTTGCCAAGTATTTTTTAATAATGAAAACAGTTTTCCTTCACCTTTCTCAAATCATAAAACGTATACCTACGTATACATATTTAATAATCGTGTTAATGTTTTCAAGATCTTCATGTCGTCAGTTTCCAAACAAACACGTCCATCTACCTGTTCGGTCACTTTCATATAAGGTATTAATTCGTCTGAGAATAATACGTGGCTGCATTGTGGAGAAAGCTTCTAAAGCTGACTAAGTAAGTAATTTAATAAATAAACTTTCACCATCTGCAAAACAAATAAAAGTCCGACACACGAAAACCTCAATATAATCGTGCACTTCTAAATTTAGCAGACAGTTTTACTCGAACACAACATTGCTACCGGATTAATTTATTGCTATTAGGTAGATAGTATCGGTGTCAGTAAACAATGGGAAATTAAATTCATTAGTTTTTTTACATGTGACAATGAACATTATAGTATGTAAACCCTTTGTTGAAATTTACTACATTGGAACAAATTTGCATCAGTGATGATCCATCATTGCCTATTAAGTTTTGCAAATAAAAAAAATAATAAAAGCTGAACAAGTGAAAAATAATTGAAAATGTAGTAAAGCGATGTGGCTGTCTTTTTAAGAAAAACAAAACAGAAATACACAGGATTGTCTAAATACAGACAACGTATTGTGGGATACAGTAATTTTCAACAAGGTCCTTTTCTAATAATGATATTTGAATTAACGTTACGTTATGTTCTTGGTGCAACATGTTGAAATTAATAATTAAAAATTCAAAAATACACTTGGTTTTGTCGTTTCACTAAATTTATTCAAAATATCGGACATATGTTTCGAACACCTGTGTTCATTTCAACGAATGTAAAGATTTTAACACAATGTGATTTTATACAGGTTTATGCGAGGGTGGTGGGGCTTCCAAGCATTAAATATGCTGGGTAATTGATATTATTAAGGATGACACCGAAAAATCTAGCTGATCGTTCGTAATATAAAATTGTTTATTTTTAGCTTTTAGAATTTCTATTTCAAGGTAGTTTAATTTTTGTCCTTTGTTACCAACATATAATACTTGGAAATTCTTTACATTTATCATATGGTCATTTAGGATACAGTGTTCAGCTATACCAGTACATTTTTTATTATCTAATATCGTTTTTTTATGTTCATTTAGTCTAGTGGTGAAGTCCCTACCTGTCTGGCCAATGTAAAAGGCATCACAATTGAGGCAGTCTAGTTTGTAAATTCCGCTTTTTTCGTTTTTCTCTGCTTTATCTTTATTATTACCCAAGAGACTCCTTAAATTGTTTTTGTTTACTTCAATAACGTTGATTTCATGTTTCTTTAATCTGTTTGTGATTTTATAACTAATAATATTTACATGATTAACAAAATATTATCTGGATGGTTTTTGTGATATTTGAGCATAAAAGTATTTTTGGATTTGTTTGCGTTTTTTATTGTGAATTAATTTGCCAATTAGGTCTGGATTAAAGCCATTATTGTTAGCTATGGTTTGTAATATTGAGATTTCAGTTTCATAGTCTTATATAATGGGAGGCTTACAGTCTATAAATATAACTGTGATAATTACTTATTTTAATTTTATGTGATTGATTGGACTTTGAAGGGGTTACAATATCTGTATGTGTAGGTTTTCTGAATATGCTGAAATTTATTTTATTATTCAGTTTGGTAATAGTTAGATCCAAGAAGTTTAAAGAGTTATTATTTTCTTTATCTATTGTAAATTGTATTTTTGGATTAATGGAATTTAGGTGTTTAAAGAATAAATCTAATTGTCTGTCAGGACCTGTCCATATACAGAGAATGTCGTCGACATATCTTATCCAAAATTTAACATGGTTTAATAGTGGGGTTGTTTATTCAAATAAGCGTAATTCAAAATTAGACATAAAAATTTATGTCAATAAGGGGTATAGGGGAGATCCCGTACGCAGTTCCCCTTTTTGATTATATATTTTGTTATTAAATTTGGAATAATTTTTAGTAATACAGATGCTTAAAGTGCAAGTAAAAATTGCAGTAACTTGAATTTTGAATTATTAATGATATTTACTTCTTACTATACTTACAATGTAGCTATCTACGTCACCAGATAGCAATGAAAATAAAAATATATTAAAATTGGTTAGCTTTCCGTCGAAACTGCCAGACGTGTATCGCAATTTCGATCTCATTGATTCTCATCGTAAAATTCGTTCACTATGTTGTCTGTATGTATTCTTCCATGGAACACTGTTTCGAGACAGATACTTTAACATAGTTGGTGTATTGTGGGCGTGCTGATGAAAATGAGTTCGAAATTGTGATCCACGCCTGGTTGTTTCGACATAATACTGACCAAAAATATACTTTTGGTTTATCTTATAATATAATTATTGTACCTAAATTCAAAGAAAGTAAAGGTTTTTTTAAGGTTCCTTTTATGATTTTAATTAAAAATCGATGACAATCGACAAATTGAAGAAATTCATTTTAACGGCATCCGACAAGAGTCCTTAGAAAAGATATTAAAATGTATTCTACAATTTTTACGTTGTTTAATATATGTTATGTCTATCTACTCTTTCCAGCCTTTAGCGTCGATTTTATTTCAGGAAGTAACTAAACGTCCGCCGCCGGATTAGTTAACAATGTACCCTTAGGAACCCTCAAACATTGAAGAAGAAAGGAAGGTGTTGATTGTGACGGTGCACATTAACTCCCGTCCAAGTCAGGTGGTCCGTTAATAACAAATATTTAGATATATATAAATAATAGAATACTTATTTTTAACCTTAATTTTGCTTTAATTTCTATAATTTCAACTATGTTTAAGTAATTCTGTAACTTCATTAAAAGAGCATAAAAATTATAAATATGAATTAGTAAAATAAAAATATTATAGTAGTAAAATAGATTTACATCAGAAGACCTGATAATTATTTCGGTTTTCACACTTCTTTTAAAAAGAATCTTGCGTTGACAATAACATAGTGAGCGAAACACGTGTCCGGCTTAAAAAATAATTTGATGGTAAGTAGGGGTGAGTTTATTTTAACTCTCTTAGTTATTTACTTACCACAGTCTTCTTCATTATTCCTTTAATTGTGATAGATACCTACCATATGTCAGATGTACCGCATGTTCGTGTAATCCATGCATTGTACGTAACAAATTCCTATTCCTTTAGTTAACATAATAAAAGGACCAAAATCATTAAATTCCTTTCTTCTACAGTTTCAGCTAAAATAACTACTTCAGAAATGTATAGAATGTCACCCTGTAGGTAGATTCTTTGATTTTGTCAGTTAAGTCCCTATTTATTGCTTCCAGAGTGTTATCACCCTCAAACTAAAGTAAAATTTCGTGGAATGAAAAACATTAGTGTTAAAAATAATGTACCAAATAGCTACCAAATGTAAAATAGAAACTATCAGATTTACTTGGGGTTCTCTCCCTCAACTAATGAAGTTAATACATCTAAGAAAACTGTTTTACAAATGTGTCACGAAGTCGTTCTAGAAATAAAGTTTACTATTTTAAGAATATAGTATGGTGAGGGATAATTTCTGGTGGGGAGATATTCATTATAAAAAGGAAACGCTGTTCTTTTAACAGTCAGTCACAGAAGGAAACAAGTAAGAGGTAGTAGTAAGTTACGTTGTATTTTCTTTGTAAATCATCAATTGAAACTTATAAAGTATTTAATTACAGAGTATTAAATTAGCCATCCTAATTAAAAGTTTCCTTCGTGTCAGCAAACACGTTTAAATAAGGTGACCAACTATTTTTTGTTCAAAAAGAGTACACTTTGCATGTATTTCATAGGTGAAAGAAAAAGAAGAAAAAACGATAAAAACTGTATTATCTTTTAAAAACATATTTTTCTTCGGAGTGGATTTTTTTTGCTAAATGAGGATGTTCGTCTAATACTGTAGCCACATCCGACAACTCTCATTTCGCATATTAAATTTGACTGTTAAGGCGGCAGATAATGTTTTTACAGAAAGTTGCGACTTCTCACTGCTCCAATATTCATTCCCTAATGAAAATACCCGTTCAACAGCAGCGTTAGTGCCTGGACAAAATAAGGAAATTTCTATTAAAACTTTTAAATTTTCATGTAAGATATGTTCTACTCTAAAATGCCGAAAGATTTCTACCCATCTTTTGTCAAGTTCTATTTTCTCATCGTTCCATTTCTTCAATTTTTCTTCATTTAAATATAAATTTACTCTTTGAATTTCTTCAAAGAGAAAATTGCCATTAATAACAATATCTTTTACTTCCTTCATTACAAATTCGACTGCTGAAGAAACTTCTTTCCATTCAATTTTACTATTTAGAAGGGTCCATTTGAAACAATTTAATGCTCTAAAGTTCACTATCCATTCTTCGATATATTCATATCAAATTGTATAAAAAATTTTAACTTCTTTTAAAAATTCATTTTAATTCAAATCACTGTCATACTGGTGTCTGGTGTTTACCCTGTTCTCTAACGTGCCGGAAACGGCAAGCAATACGCGCGCGTGAAATTTAAATCACTGTCAAAATAATTTTAAATATTTAATTAATAAAATTGAAACAAAATAATCTAAAAAAATGTTTTAGAAATACAAATGAGTATAAAATTATACAAATGAGTACTTTCAGAGTACAGGATTTGAAAAGAGTACGGTTTGTTTTACCTTAGTATAAAAGACTGCTTGGTGTCAGAAGTATACGACAATTGTGTGTTTGGTTATTAGGATACTTCAAATAAAACACAAGCTTTTTAAGAGAGTTTAGCACAAATTCGGCGATGCCCAACAGGCATTTATTACTTTTTTTTAAAACTAAAAATCATATATAGCTCGTGCGTGCATGATATTTACACTAAAATAAATTTCCATCAATACTCGAGATAGATTCAATCAGTTATATAAAACATTCGAGAGTGACTAAAACATTATTTAGTTTTGTATATTAAAAAAGCTTTTTGTAGGTTACTGACCAATAATAATAAAATTCGTGAACTAAGATTCATCTTGCTTTTTGCGGTCTATACCCCACACATACAGAGAATAACTTTCGAAACAGGTTTAGTCTCGTCAGGTTCAGGGACACACGAAAGAAACCACTTGTAGTCATGAAAATAATTTATACCTAGCTTATATATTTTTGGTTACTGTATTTAATAATAATAAACTGAGAAGCAGTGTTAATATTTTTAAGTCACTGACTTTATTATTCTTTATTTTTTCTTTTTCTTTTAGTTATTCAAATATTTACGATACACGAAAATGAGTGGAGATTAGTCACTAAAAACAACTATAGAATTGTAAATATTTTTTTCCATTCAAATCTCCGATAAAAATGATTTTTAAAATCGATATGTTCTTGAGCCGTTCGGAATTGTTTCCGAGTAACTTGTTCCGGAAACTTGCAACGACTACTATTAGCCTACATTCAACAGGTGGCTTTTTATAAACCGTTTGATTATATTAAATTTTGTAATACTTATTAAACATCTATTGCAGTATTATGAAGAATGATCTTCATCTGTTTACTATTATTTTACTGAATCTAGTTGATTAATTTGCACAAATTTTATTATGAATTATTGAAGGAACTTTATTATTAGGCATTTTGAAATCATTCCGTTGAGTTGGTCGATAATCAATTGGGCTAATTGGCAAATAATTGTAAATGCCACAAAAAATAAACTAAGTGAGGGTTTCCACCCCTATTTGTCATAGAGGCGTATTTACCCCTGTACATATTATAAATACTTCATTAGGCAATAGTGAAAACCGTGAAATTTATACGCGCCTACAAAACGACCAAAATTTCTACAATACCCTTTGTGACCATGAAACTGATGACAATAACATAAGGTTGATAATTTCGTTAAATACTTGTGCAATATTTGCTAAGAATTTGGCACTGTTTGTGGACAGTGAGCCATCAGGAGTGGACTTGACCGGTTACTGTTAATCGTGGAGTTTAAATCTGTAAATTGCATAACATTTTTACATTTTCTAATATCCAAAATGTACCTTTTTCTAATACGTAACTGAGTTAGCTTTTACGTGGTAAAAATTATGATCCTTGCTAGATCTACTATCATTTGAAAAAGCTACTGTGTAGCGAAACTTAATTAGTGTAAAGTTAACTATTTGTGAAAAGTTTCGTGTATTTATTTACTTATCTTCGATAAAAAACATAGTTTATTCTAATTAAGTTTCTATAATAACAACATAGAGGCAATTGTTGCCATCTAGTGGATTTTAGCTGTTACAGAAGATATTAAACTAGACAAGGCTTCACTGAAGTATTTAAACTTATCTAGCTGAATCAACAAATACCTCAGTGAGGCCTTTTCTAGTTTAATATCTTGTGTAGCAGCTAAAATCCACTGGATGGCAACAATTGCCTCTATGTTGTTATTATATAGACTGTTCTTTACGGAACATTTCGACTATGGCACGCTGATGAGCTTCTAACAAGAGCGATATCGGGATCCGTGTTTGATAGTTTCGATAAATTTCTGACCAAAAACATAATCATTGTTTTTAAATAAGTTTCATTGTATATTGTATTTGTTAAATAATTATTATAATTTACTACATATAATGTGCTTACATTATTGCTTGTGATTACATATCCCTTGGTCGTCATTACCTTATAGTATTTTTACTGTAAAAATAATACCTCTTCTCTTTAAGGCGTAATTAAGCTATCATCTAGCTTTCAACATGTATGACTTAGAAAACCGGAACCTTATTATTTAATACTTTGATAGGTAATTTCCGTAAGGTAATCGTCATTCCCCCACTTTATCCCAATCATAGTTCAAGCGTTGTAATAAAAGTTAATTATTCGAATTTTTGTAATATGCTAATAAAATTCAGTCTGGATCTGTCATGGCTAACTCACGTAATTTGCCTAAAATAGACATAGGCATTTATGGTGCTTGCATAAGTCAGAGTTTCCTGATCTTCGTTGACCATGCTTTTTAAGTAAGTACCGTTTTGAAATTAATAAAAAACGTGCAAAGATATCTTAATAATTTTATTTATATGAAAGTCTGTACCTTAATCTACTTTTCTACATAATTTCTTTCAATATTGAGGCACTTGTCATAACGTTTGACCAGTGACCAGTTTTTGAATACCCTTCTCATAGAACTCTACAGCCTGACTTGTTAACTGTTAACCACTAAATCACAACTGTTTTGACTTCGTCAATGTCTTGAAGAAGCTGACCACCCAGATGTTTCTTGAATTGCAGGAACAAATGGTAGTCATTGGGAGCCAGATCAGAGCTGTACGGAGGATGATGTAAAGTTTTCCAGTGAAAAGATGTGATGATCCAATTAGCCACAGGTGGATGGGTAATGTCATGCAGCAAAACGTCAACTTTTGTTCTAGATTGCACGGCGTAGATTCCTCACCATTACATCACTCATAATGTTTTGTCCGTAAACTGCACAGATCTCAGATCTGACGATGAATATCAATCGGTTTTAGTCATTTAGCACTAAGGAATCGTATAACAGCCCGGACTCACGATTATCCTTAAGCACTCAGTAAACAAGGTAAATAAGGGTGAATCAGACTGTAATGGCGTCAGTGCGTAAATGAGAGATGTAGGTACTTAGTGCGCATGCGTAGAACGCTGACCGCAGCGGCATAATTTCAAAACGATACATAAAAAACATGCCTCGTATAAATAAAACTTACTAGTTACCACTGACAATGAGTTGTCTTTGACGTTACACAAAAATAATAATACCAAATTGACATTTACTTAAATTTACAGTGAAATTCAAATTTTACTTTAATACTTGGTTACGTTCATTAAATTCGCAATGAAATCCGTGAAACTTTGTTTTTACAATGTTAAGCAACTAATACGTTTAAGTAAACGTATTCTGGATGATTTTATGCATCAAATTAAACAAAACAGAACTGTATCGATCAATCAAAATGCAAATTCGAATGAAATTGATGGTAATGAACAAACCAATATATGGGAAGATATTAAACATATTAATAGCAGATACAACTGTTATATAAATACATATGAAGAAATTTGTGAAAAAGAAGCAACTGATCAGAAAAAATCTCTTACTGAAATTGTTAATAATAATCCAGAATCCAACACACTATTATTTAAAAGTTCCACAATAGACATGACTGATGATTTAACAAATGATACATGTAATTGTGTCGAAGATTCGAAACCATCTTCAAATCAGAACCCATCAAAAATAGTTAAACAGAACGCACCATCTTATTACACCTTTTGTTACGAATTAACCAGAAACAGAGATAGTAGTTTGGGTAACACACTCTTAAGAAAAAATTACACCAATCCGCTATTAGATATAAACAATGAGAACGATTCAGCACTTTTGGAGGCGAATGATTATTACCTTCAGTCTTTTGAGAATCTTACCGAGAATCAGAAAATTGATTACGTTAATAAATATAAAGATGGCTTCGATAGCTTAAAGATTACAGGAATTATAATGGGCGAGAAACAAAATAACGTAAAAAAACATGAACACTTGTTAGACAACATAGTGCGAGATATTTCTGTAGCCAATGAAAAACAGTTGGTAAATGTAAGTTCAAAATAAATTTTCACTCACAACAAAACGTAACCAAACAATCAACCAACTAAGAGAAACACCTTGTAGTGATTATAAAGTAAATTGAATTCATATGTCTAATATGTACCCGTTTTGCTAGAACTACAAAAAAAGACATTAACAAAAACTCGTATACAATAGAACTTTGATCGACTGATTAAAATGGTTTGAACAATACATATCATCTTAATTATAATCAGAAAAGGAGCACATGAATGTTTTCACCAAATAATTTATTGCCTCGACAATATTGTTTCGGCCGAAACGGTCATTATCAAGAGTAACAATTGGATTACTAAAATATAAAATTTACACCTACCCGTTATATAATAATCTACGAAAAGAAGGGAGAGTGGGGTTAAAGATGGTACAATATTAGCGGAGTTCTAGTTCTAATTGGTTATTGACTAAATTTACATTGTTTTTTATTGCTTTTTTGATCTCTAAGTTTTCAAATAAAGAAAGTTCTTTACTGTTTGTGATGTTTGAATCTTTAACCACTTAATTGATCTCAAAAAATCAAAAATTTTGCATTCAAATCACAAACAGTAAAAGACTTTCTTTATATGAAAACTTACGAGATCAAAAAAGCAATCAAAAACAATGTAACTTTAGTCAATAACCAATTAAAACTAGAACTCCGCTAATATTGTACCATCTTTAACCCCACTCTCCCTTCTTTTCGTAGATTATTATATAAAGGATACGGTAAATTTTATACTTTAGTAATCCAATTGTTACCCTTGATAATGGCCGTTCCAGCCGAAACAATATTGTCGAGGCAACAAATTATTTGATGAAAACATTCCTGTTTCTTTTCTAATTCTAATTATTAAAAAATATTTCACAATTCATGCACCGTAAAAAATTTGAACAATACATATCGTCTTTATAAATGTGATATGTTTTACTTGTGCTAAATTTCAATTTATAGATAGTTTTGAAGTGATCCAATTACTAAAAGCTTAGTAAGAAAATAAAAAAGTAAATACTCTGTTTTTGAAATTTTTAGAATTAGAGTTAATGTTACAATTGTATTATAACGAAAATACTATTCCTTCTTTCATGAGTTTCAATACAATCTATACTGTAACTATATAAATCGCAATAATTTTATTAGTATACTTTATCATTAATAGATCGAAAATTGTACAAAATATTAATTTTAATAAAAAATAGTAAACACTGCCCACATTTTTATTTAAATAATAACGATTTATCAGATATTGAAAAATGTGTGTAACCCACTTGTTTGTTTAGAAACAACTTTATACTTCATAGAAAATAATGACAAGCTTAGGTTTCTTATATACATCAATTAAATGCAGGAAATCTTAAGAGACTCATTTGTAAATTTATTTGCGAATGATACTGTCATTTGTGTATTCGGAAATAATTTTTTGGAAATATCTAACGTATTAAATAAGGAGCTCGAAGTACTGCATTATTGGTTGTATCAGAATAAACTAAAACTAAATATACAGAAAACAAAATGTATGGTGTTTGGTACTACAGCAAACTGCAAATAGTACTCGGATCTAGGGTTAATAATAAAAATTAACAATGTAGAAATAGATTTTGTGTCAGAAATTAAATAGTTAGGAGTTGTGTTGGACCCACAAAATAGGTTGTTTTCGTAGAGTGTCTAAATATTTGTAGCAATGGACAAAGACAATTGTATATAATACAATAATAATGTTGCATTTTAATTATTATTCATCCTTACTGATCTCATGTATACAAGAAAGTATATACAGGGTTGCTCATTAGTGCGTCAAAGTCCAATATAGACTTTATTAAATGAAATTAGAGAAATTTATTTTTATGAAAATGATGCAGTATCAAAAAACGCATATTTTAAAAATAATTTGACATATACAGGGTGATCCGCTAAATCGGAGCACGTTCCAGGACACTTTTTTTAAATGGAACACCCTGTATACTATTGAATTTTTGTAATGGTGCGTTAATTATGTCTATTTTTTATTAATAATATCCTATACCTAAACCTCGTAATTTCAGAGATATTTTTACTTTTACATTACTACCAGCTAATTATTTGTTTTTGATTTGATCTAGTGTGCTTACGTGCCAGATTTAACAAGCTCAAACAAACTAAAAGTAATTAAATAAATAAAGGGTCTAGCATTAATTTCAGTTCAGGTTTTTTATTTAAAGTAAATTTTCAAAGTGCCTTCCATTCTGGTTGGAACACATTAGCAGCCGTGACAGAAAGGACCTATTAACTTCTTGTAACATTATACGTTGTCTCATGTCGTCTGGTGTAGTTGGAGGAGTCTGGTATACAATATTTTTTATGTGGCCCCATAGAAAAAAATCGAGTTTCGTCAAATCTGGCGATCTAGGTGGCCAATTTATGGTACCCCGCGACCTATCCATCTACCTCCGAATTCTTGATTCAAGAATTCTCTGACACCTAGCGCAAAATGTGCTGGAGCACCATCGTGCTGCAGCCACATATTTTCCCTTACAACCGGAGGAACGTTTTGCAGAAGCTGAGGTAAATCATGTTGCAAGAAATACAAATACTGTTCACTATTTAAACGTCCATAAAAGAAATGTGGTCCAATTATAAAGTTTCCTATAATACCACGCCAAACGTTTACTGTCCATTGTCTCTGCTTATCAACCGACCTCACTATTCTTTAATTTTCTGTTGCATAATGATGAAGATTATGACGGTTCGGGATACCACTCTTAGTAAATGTCGATTCGTCAGTAAATAACACTTTTGGGAAAAAGTTAGGTGTTATCCTTTCAATTTCCAACCCCCATTCGCAAAATGTCCTTCGAGTCTCGAAATCAGTCTCCAACAATTGTTGATGAAAGGATATACTGTAGTCATGGTATTTATTATTTTTCAGTATCTTGTTATATTAATATGGTATATTAATTTCTCGTGATATTTTGGTCGAACTAGTAGATGGCTCTGCAATTACTGACAACAAGAAATTCATATTTTCTTCGTTACTTGTCTTCTTTCTCCTTTCACATTTCTCGTAACTAACATTTCCCGTCCTAATGAACCTTTCCTTAAGTTTTTCCAAACTTCTAACTGAATGTTGTCTTCTGTTAGGATATCGTTGGGCATAAATTCTCTGGGTTAACAGACAATTTTGTTGAGCAGATCCCATAATGAAAATCATGTCAACGAGATCGTTTCTCTCAAACTGCATAACGTTGAGTTAACTAGAAACCGTAAGAGGATGTAACATCCAAAAGCTGTGCAAGAAAACGACACTCACTAATCAAATTGGTATAATACAATGACAATAATGAAGATAAAAGTTGTAAAAATCACTAATACAAAATGGGTTTGGGACTCTCAACAATCACCAACGTCTTAACATTATTCAACTTATTATGTACCTTTTTATTGCCTTTTATTTGTCTGAACTTGTTAAATCTGGCCCGTAAGCACACTAGATCAAATCAAAAACAAATAATTAGCTGGTAGTAATGTAAAAGTAAAAATATCTCTGAAATTACGAGGTTTAGGTATAGGATATTATTAACAAAAATTAAACATAATTAACGCACCATTACAAAAATTCAATAGTATACAGGGTGTAAAAAATTGAGAAATCGCTCTTTGAAAATCTTTAAATTGACTGCACCGTAAAAAACACCCTGTATAATAAAATTATTATTTAATTACTTTTTATGGTTAGTACATCTGTTGGCTACATAACTTCAAAATATTTCGTCTTAACTAGTCGTAATACTCTCGCATTGAATTAATATGCCAAATTCTGTCGCAACCATTTTTTTTACATTTTCATTAATAACTCAACAATGCATCATCCAAAACCAAAAACCAAGGGATCTTTGAAAAGAGAATTTTAAGTAGATTATAAAAAACAAAAAATATACAGGGTGTTCCATTAAAAAAGTGTCCTGGAACGTGCTCCGATTTAGCGGATCACCCTGTATATGTCAAATTATTTTTAAAATATGCGTTTTTTGATACTGCATCATTTTCATAAAAATAAATTTCTCTAATTTCATTTAATAAAGTCTATATTGGACTTTGACGCACTAATGAGCAACCCTGTATAGGTTACAGTTACAGCAAAACAAAGTGATGCGTATAATATTGGGATGTAACGGATATACACTGGTAAAGTTAACGTTAAAAACGTTAAACTGGATTTCTGTCGAATAGAGCGTTAAGAGGGCTAATTTAATTTTCATTTATAAAATAGAAGCAAGTCAAATGCCACAATATTTGAATAACTTCTACAAAAATAACTTTATGTTAATTTATCCAGATGTAAAAATTAAACCGGCTAATTTTAATTGTAAGTATAACGTATAGGTGAGATATCTGTTAAAATAGGAAAAATTTTACAAAAAACAAACAATAGTTTTATATCATTTAAAACAGATAACTCTTTAGACAAATTTATTTTAAATAACAAATGTCTTTTATTAATCATGTAAATTCGGCATAAATAAATAATAATCAAATAATAAAAGTTGTGATAACAAATTAAACTAATTTGCTAACCTCCCAATTACCCCACAAAAGCGGTAACCTAAATCCTTGAGACTCCAACCGATGGGATGACTTCTCCAGCACAGCAAACTATGGATGTTTGACGATTGTTTATAACAGATATAAAATTGTATAATAATTTTACACAGTAAACCGGTACACGTCGTTGGCAACGAACAACACGTGAAAACTTCAAATTTTGCACTTTCGACTTACATCATACCATTATAACTGTAGCAGTGTTATTATTCACAATAATAATGGCTAGGTTTCTACGAATTCCAGTTGGCTCGAACAGAACACAGACTCTTCAGGTCGGGGATGTACGTACCGCCAATACATGTTTATACAATATTACACGCACAGGAAGTCATGTATTGGTTAGAAAAAATTCAATAACAGCCAGATAGCAACCAATCTTTAATAATCATGCTCCCGCTGCTAACATCTTATGTATGATGATTAAATAAAAGTGTAACAATACATTCGTACATCTTTTTATATATCATCGCGCCTGTACAACCCCTCAATAACTATTTCAGTTTATCGAAGCCACGTAGGCACGAAATATCAGTAGCAGTAACCTTAAAATCCCAAACATACGTATATACCACCTCAACTATTAGGAAAAGAAGCTTTTGGGTGTTACATTCCCATCAGCTACTCATACTGGTAGGCTCACAGTCCCTCCGAACTACATTTTAGTGCAGAGCCGGAGGTAGGGCGTAAAGCCCTCTTCAGCCTCCTTGCAGGAATTGTGGGAATGGGTGTGTATAATTAGGTGGATGAAATGAATTATTTCACCGGTGCACAGATGTGCTACTTCTTTTGATTCGTATGGGGGAATCGGTGCAATAAACGGACTTCGTGTTTTAATTGTTTATTACACCCAACTATTTACAAACTATATACACTAATTTTACATGAACGTCGTGACTGCTACTTATTTACGAAGATTAAAAGATTATGATGGATTGATTGAACTATATGTTATTGCTACTATACGTTTATAGAGATCTTTATTTTATTTGTGCTATATGTTAAATGTACTAAAGGTGATCTCTCCTAAACGTTTGATGTTTTTATCTAATTTTTGAATGAATGAATTGAACTGTTCTTACTGTAACAACTGTGTTATCTATCTGTATTAACTTAACTATATATGAATGTAAGAACCGCCCCTAGAGGAGGGGTGGTTCCGATGCACCGACACTTGAAACAACAAAACAAACAAAAAGGAGGGAAAACGTAAACAGAAAAAATGCAACATTGTAATCTATGTGTCGGTGCATCATCTACGTCCTCGAAATGGACCGATGGGTCAACAAATTACCCCCAATAAATCTATAAACTAACTTAAACTCTAGATGCACATTTGAACACAAAGAAAAAATAATACAATAGGAAACGGCAATACTAAAAAAAGGGAAAAATATGATACATACTATTCTAAAACCATAAATCGCAGAAGAAAGAAACGGACAGCAAATGCACATGACAATACAACAAAAATTTGAGAAGTAAAAAATGTGTGACTGACAAGGCAAATAAATTACAAACAAAAAATGAAAAGATAAATCCGAACAGGGTGGGTGCTGTGATTAGGGAGAGAAAGGGAGAAGGACGAAATGAGGACAAAAGAGAAGTGAGACTCCTTCTTCTTCTTCTTGTCAACCTTGTCCCGCCTTAGGCAGGGCCGGCTCTCCTTGTCCTTATTTTCCATTGAGCACGGTTTTGTGCTGTTTCTACGTCCAGTTCCGCTTCCCTCAGGTCCTTTTGGACCGTCGTTAACTAGGTGGCAGGGGGTCTTTCGCGTCTTCGCTTCGTCGTGGGTATATTGATGGCAGTTTTTACAATATGATCTTCGGGGCGTCTCAGTGTATAACCATACCAACGCAAGCGTTTTTATTTTAATTTCTCGGTTATAGGAGCGATTTTAAAACTTCCCCGTATGAATTCGTTCCTAACTTTATCTAATTGGTGACGCTCGCTGGTCAGCGTAGCATGCGCATTTCAGTTGTGTGCAGTTTGTTAAAAAAGTTGTTTGGTGGTTGGCCCAACTTTCTGCGCCATGGAGTATAGCTGGTCTTACTGCTGTCTTGTATAGTTTACCTTTTACTTTGAGAGGCATTTTTTGATCGCAGATTACTCCTGTGAGCTGTCTCCATTTTTGTCAATCTGTTGTAGTTCTGTGCATTACGTCGGAATCGATTTTGCCATCCTTGCTTATTAAAACTATGGGAACTGACGTGTTGTTAATGTAGAATTTTATGTTAGTTGGGTCGGTCTATCCGTTGAATAGGCACGACATAGGTTCCGTTTTCTTTCGGCTGATCCGAAGCCCATTTTCTTCCAGTAATTTTATCAACATGTTGAAGTTGTTCTGTAGGTCATTTACAGTATCAGACATAAGGATCACGGCATCTGCGTATAGGATGTTCCAGGGGATTGGTTTTTGGCATTCTCTTGTGATGTAGTCAATTGTAGTATTAAACAATAGTGGAGTAAGTGCTGAACCTTGATGTACGCCTATCTTTAACTCAAATTTATTACTTGATCCTGCTGGACTTACAATCTGGGAGGTTACATTGTCGTACATGTCCTGAATCAGTGAGATGTAATGTTCAGGCACCAGCTGCTTCCTGAGCCCTTCCCAGATCAGATCGCGGAGTACATGTTCGAATGCCTTCTCTAGGTCTATAAATATCATGTGTAGATTGCTGTTGTTAATCTTGGCCTTTTCCAGCAGTATTCGAACAGTTTGAGTTGTGTCTGCGGTCCCTTTTTCTGCAACGAAACCACACTGATCTGGAGTTGGATTTGGATTATGATGGCGTTGAGTGAAAGACTATCTATGGAATATTACTGCCCCAGAATTTTACCTAAATGATTCAAAGAAACTATAGAAACAGAAGCGGTGACCTCCTGAATGTTAAGCAATGATCTAAACCACTAGATCATGTCGCTCTGTCGAACGGCTATTAAGACAGTATAGGAAGGAAAGATGAGACAAACAAGATGAAGATATTTATACGGTATAGTAGAGAATGAAGGCCAAATACGAAATATTTCTGGTTCTGCATTTGTCTACAAAATCTATAAAAACCATAAATAAATTTGAGCCAAAACTGGCGGACGAAGTAGAACGAGTGCTAACTAACCTATGATCTAACTCAGTGATTCTCAACCTTTCCTTTATTTCGGCACACAACGATTTTAAAATTTGTCGGCACACAAAGAAAAAGATCAGTTTAAAAATATTTACTTATCTGTGATACACTGCGTAAAATAGTTTATGATAATAATTTTAAATGTGTGAAATAAAATAATATGTACCTACTATAAAAATAACAGTACGTTTATGAAGGGATTAATTACAAGAATACTTTTAATGCGAAATTTGAGCTTCATGTTTTTTGATAATTTCTTTATATTTGGTCGTAAAAATGACAATGCTACTCTCATATCGTCTTCTACATTTAACAATCTTGATCTTTTTTAGTTTTAATGTTGGTTAATGCTGAAAATCCGAATTCACACAAATAAGATGTGAAAAATTGTAGTAATATGTTTAAAGCTTTTTTGACTATCATTGGATAATCGCATCTAATGTTAATCTAAAATGAATTAACTGATTCATCTGAATGTTTTAAAATTAAATCTCGATTATTGGAAAGCAAAATGAGTTCTTCCTCTTCATTCAAAGTTAAGTCAAATACAGAAGTATCCGTTATGAGAAATGGATTGCTGGCCTTTATTCTTCCATAAGGTTATTTATTTTTGGAATCCCATCAGCTTGTCGGTTGAGTTTAAGATATTTTCATTAGGCCCTTATATACTTGAATTTATGATAAGTAAGCCAGTTTAGTGTATCATATTTTATCTTCCAACAAATGAACAAATTATTTATAATTTTTATTTTGTTAAAAAAACATTTTCATTTCGTCTTTTAATTCCAGCACACGAAATAAAACTCTTCCTCTGGACAACCACCTTACTTCTGTATACAGTAACAAGAATTCTTACTTGGCTTTCATAGCTAGGAATAATCTACTAAATAAGCGACTTTTTAATGGTCTTGATTTTATATAAGTAACCATTTTAACACATTGTTCCAGAAATTTTTCAATTCCGATGACAAATATTTTGTAACAAGTGCTTCTCGATGCAAAAAAACAATCGGTAACTAATATATATCATATCCATCCCAATTCAGTTCTTTAACATGTGCTACAAATCCTTTTACATGTCCAGTCATAGCTGGAGCACCATCTGTACAAATGCCAATACATGACTTCCACGAATCTTTAATTTCTTTAATATGAACTAATTATATCAAAAATATGTTTGCCAGTTGCAAAATTAGGTAACTCCCGACAACATAAAAATTGATGAATTATATCATTTTCCTGAATAAATCTAACGAATGCAATTAATTGAGTTTTTCTTGTAATATCTGTGGTTTCGTCGATTTTTAGGGCAAAATTTGTATTTGTAAGAGTTATTGCAGTATTTTGCTAAATATATTGCGACATATCTTTAATTCTGCAATACGGCTGCAGCAACGCTCTCTTCGCCGCTATGTAAAACGCCTTACTATAAACGCATGCATTTATTCCTATTGGTTTGAATAAAACGCTATGCTCTCCTATGCGCTCTCCCTATGTTCGCCGCTTCACTATAATCCGGCACTAAGAAAGAACGCGTTGCAAAACAAATAATGAGATAATTTTTTTTTTTTAATGATTTAAATATCTATTCCTGTTAAAAATATTTTTCTTTTTAAATCATATTATTTAATAATATTAACATTATTATATATCTAAAATTTGGCGGCACACTTTTAGAATTTCGGGGCACACAAAAGTGCCGCGGCACAGTGGTTGAGAATCACTGATCTAACTAATAAGTAGACAACGCCGCTGGGTACAAACATACTGTCACGAACTGTACTTGCGGTTTGTGTTGGTTCAGTCCTAATTAACAACACCTTCCTGGAAAAGATAATAACCATTCTCGGCCATCTTAGATATAGAGTATTCTAGCAACGATCAATAAAAAGACAATAGTAACACGAGAAGGTTGTAGAACGTTCCAGAAGAAATGTTGAAAACTATAAAAGCGAGTGCACTGGGCGGACCGAGTCAGTTTGTTTACATCATGAATGACAAGTGACAGGAGCGATAGACAGACGATAGTCATAGAGTGGCGGCAGTGTAACGCGAGTATAAGTAGTGGTGAAGAATACAGCGACGGGATAAATAGATTTACTAGTGTGAAAAATTGTGTAGACTTGTGTTAATCAGGACTGTAGTTAATTTAATTTTAGTCGTTAATAAATTTCGTTGTTTTCGTTCGTTTAATTGTGTTTTCGTGACTGAACACGTCACAATACTGCTGAAAGTAACGTTCTTTGTGCAACAGATGTTTTTAAAAAAAGTAGAAATTATAAAGTTTCTTAGAAATACATATTTTACTCGAATCGAGGGAACACCTTTCCTTATATTATGTGACAGGAATATCATTCCGTTTTTTATTTTATTTAAAATTTTGTCTGACTATTTTGTTTCTGTTCAGCAACCTTTTTCTTATCTGCCACTTTTGTTCTTCAAAACCGAATCTGCCCTCAATCTTAAATTTACCATCACAATGTATGCACATCATGAAATACCAAATCAGTTAATGTAAATGTCTAAATTTCAAATAACTGGTTCTTGCACCTAATAATTTAACTATTTCGCCACGCTGTAGCTCTGTCGGAAGTTATACAATATCTATACATCCTTAATACTTGAGGGACCATTAAATCACAGTTCTATCCAAATATCTTTTCAGAATTCCAACCTTTTTGGTGAGAGTGAACGTAAACTGTATTAAACAGGAGTGTATTATGTGATTATTATGATAGTAAGACGAATGTACGTCAAAGGTTGGGTGGAGAAGTATTCGCCAAAATTGAAAGCCAAGGTAACGGCTTTGTGTCTAAAGATCTATTATTATTCTCATGGTCGCATGTAAGTAATTGAGAGTTATAATCTTTTTACCATGAGTACTCAGAACCAGGACAGTTACTTTAAAGGCTTTCTTAATTTTTATTTGAAACAGTTTTGTATTAGTTTCATAAAATGTTTTGGTCCCTATTTGTTCTTTTAATTATCAATTGCTAGTTTCAAATTTTTAATTAATTTAGGAAATATGATATTATGCAAAAACTCGAAATTTAAATGTTATTAGGTACATATATACGCCCCCAAGAAGGGTATATTGTAGAGGTTCCCAAAGCCATCGTTTTTCATCTAAAATAAAATTAATAACTAAATAATAAATAGTAAATTATTGAAAAAAAACTAATAACTGTCATTAATGTTAAAGTTAGTATTATTGTTAAAGGGTAACTTGACCAACGAAAAATGTCAAAAATGCCAAATGAAGAGTTCAATATTTAAAGTGTGATGAGAATGACAACTAAAACAACTGACATTTATAGAAATTTTTCGTGAACATTTAATATTTTCTCTTCAGAATGAGACTCGCAAAATATTTGCTGGCGAACGCAGAATATATTTCCTATTTAAGTAAGCGTCTATTAAACAATATCTACTATTGTATAGCGCAGATCCAGAATGAACTAGTGAATGAGACAATAGATCGAACAGACGGTTCTTATGAAGAAGAAAACAACATGCTAGTGGCAATGAATTCTAGATTCATTGACTTCAGCAGTTCCGTAGATATAAAACAGATCCTCATGTTGGACGAAAACTTTTCTACAAAAGATATAACCCAAGCAGTTTTCAATGCAGCAGAAAGAATAAAATCAACTACTGATTTACTATACTATGGCAGAAGTATATCGATCCCAACGCATTTATTAGAAAAAAATTGTCATAGTTCTTCAACTGAAGACAAATATTCTTTACGGGAAGAAAAAGTAGGAAACATCAAAAACATTTTTGCTGTAAATAAAGAACAAGAAGCGATCAATGTTAAACAACTTAAAATGTGTAACAAAAACATTCGATCAAATAACTTATTAGAACTCAATGATAATATGAAAAACGTTTTTAATGTGGACAAAGTATTAAAAGATATTAATGTGAACGGCCAATTTGTTGAAGAAGCGAATGTATCTTCCAACGAATCGGTTACGCAGCATCGTTACATTTTGTGTAAACATTCGTATCTGTTAAAAGATGAAAGCAGTATTCTTCGTTATTTTTCTTCAGACGACTACGAAAATGCTTGTAAAGTGATGGAGGTAAATGAAGAGCAATTTAGGAAATTAGATAACTTCTTGGAGGGACTAGAATCAGAGCAGGATGTGAGAGCAGAAGAAGAAGAAGAGGGAAAAGAGGAGGAAGAAGAAAAAGAGGAGGAAGAAGAAAAAGAGGAGGAAGAAGAAGCTGAAACTGAAGATCCCTCTGAAGCAATTGAGCAAGAGGAAAACAACGACGACTCACCTGGTGTACAATATTCCATCGAGGACTTGTTAGTAAAAGGCAATAACCGTGAAAGTGCCCTTCGAACAAATTCAAAAATCACAAACCACAATTTTAAAAATAAGTCCTCAAATCAGCTACTAAAGCAATTAAATCTTGCAGGAAGTAACGCTAGCCCAAGCCTTTTAAACAATTTTCAACTAACCATGATTTCAAAAGATCAAATCAGAAATAACATTTACTGCTCCGATTTACACAGTCGAGATAACGAAGAAGCTTCGTTAATTGCTCAAGCCTTTTCAAATCCAGTAAACTCTATATTTAATTTCCACTTTTCTGCTTCGAACATAAATCCAGTTGGAAATTGTAGATGGAACGTAAAAGACGATGAAATTTATTACTCCAACGAAGTCACAACTAATTGTAATACTTACAATAACAATACGAAAGAATTGGATACTGCAGATCGAAAAGAAGAACAACTTGAATTTGATAACAAAAGTCAGAAGAATTTTTATGACGTTAATGGAGAAAGTGAATATATAACTGAAAATAAACATGGATTTGATTTCAAAAAGAACTTATATAATATATTAAGCAATAAATATGAAAAACGAGGTAATTAAAAATTGATGCCGTAAATACAGTTAATAACAATGCTTCTGTGCTAGGATTTTCATTTCGGCTAAGCAAGGAAATTATTAGAATAAATTAAACATTTTAATTATTTCTGCACAATTAAAACAAAAAAGAATTTACCACAAGTAACCTTGTTTTATTTACTTCCATCGCCACAGTCTAATTTCATATTTCATTTCTACACACTTTAATTTTCAGTTTCAGATATACAAAAGTCTTGTAGGAAAGATGGTCTTGATATAGATAAAATAAATTACTACATGAATATCCTGCAAACAGCTGAAAAAAAATGCTACATGGTCATGAAAAATTATTGTCCTCGATCGATTGAAAATAATCCACAATCAAACGAAAGATTATATTCAATAAACAAATACGATACTTACAATAAACTCAGTGAATGTTACCCTTGGACTAATGAATCAAATGAACGTTTTCTGCCCTCCAAATATTGTGTTAACATCACTTCTTCGAAAGTAAATCCACAAATATTCAAAGGTATGAACAAACAATCCATTCGTGAAAATAATATCAACGTAATAGATGTTGAAAATGTAAAACAAACAGAAGGATATGTTAACTTCAGTAATGGCTATAAAAATTTAGACAATATGGAGCAACAAATCGAATATTTCATGAAACTGACTTCAGACGGTGTACATAAATTTACTGGCAACAATGCAATATTAGAAACAGTAACATCAAAAATACTACGATCATTTATTAAAGACAAATTAGTAGATATTAATAAAAACAAGAGACTACAAAAGGAAGTAATATCGGTATTAATTAAACAACAATATGAAAAACACTTTGAATCCATTTTTTACAAAAAAGAAATGGCAAATGATGATAAGCTCAAAAATACAAAATCAAGTATTAAACTAATTAAAAGGAAGAGGCACCTTAATACTTCAACTAATCTAACCAAAACCAGTAAAATACATTATACATTTGAACACATGTTGATCCTTTGCAACCCTTATCTGAGAGCCATTCCGCAACAATATATCGATGTAAGCGGATTGGAGAAATTCTTCAACCTTCAGCATATTGATGATACTACTGATGTTAGTAAAAGGAAAGAATTATACATAACTGCTCGATCTAAACCCTTTTCTTATTTAAATCAAGCATCAAACACTAATTCTGCAAAACAACCCTGTGTTACCAATTCGAAGATTACGTTCCAGTTAGTAGAAACCAAACAGAAAGTAAAACAAGATGAGAATTACCGGCACCAAAACTGTTTTGGAAGAAACTGTAATGAGCAGACTTTTCCATATCTAAAATGTGGTTCTACGAATCAAAGTGCAAGTGAATCGAAGAAGAATGTTGTTTTTCTTCCACCAACAGAAGGCAGCACTGAATCTACTCCACAAGAAATGGCTAAACTACTCGATACAAATATGAAGCAATTTTACAAACTTGAAAAGAAAATAACCCGAAACTTATTGCTCGATCAGAACTGCCTGAAGACATTAGAAAATTCGGAATGCTTTTTCGATTACAAAATTGAGCTAATGCAATCGAATCCAAAAGAAATTGATATTGTTAATCTCACTACGAATAGAATGGTCAAAAATATTGAAGATCTCATAATATCGACAGAAAAAAGGGGTGACGTATATAATGACTTAAAAGTATAAGTAAATCAATTCTAACATTAATAGCCACTCATTTAACATTTCGATCCTATTTTACCTACAAAACATCAAAATGATATCACACAATGCATAATATTTAACATCTACATTCGACAGAAAAACAACAATCGCAATTTTGTGAAACAAACAAGCAATTCAAAACCATCTCATGCATTGTATTCTCAGTTAATGTACGTAATAATTCGTTTCGACAACAAATATATATTAAATTTTATTAAAATTGAATTTATATTTAATAGTTTTATAAGTACATAAAACATTATTATATGAGTCTTAATTTAACCTCAGAATTGCCTAAATACATTCAGAATTGCAGATATCCTGATCTCATGCCCGAAAACTAACATTTTTTATCTTTTTTAATGTTCTACAGTGACAAGTAAAAGAATAAAAACAACAAAACCAAAAGAGAAAAGCTACTTTCAATATATCCTTTGATGCTGCATTTGAATTTTGACAAATTTTTTTCAGCACTTCAAAATTTTGAAATATCAAAAACTTTAAAATTCAAATGAAACTAATTTAACGATAAATGAACAAACACTACTTTGTTTATTATCACTTTTCTATTTACAAATCCTTTTGACTATAGTTTCGATAAATAGCTTGTCATTGTCAAACAAATGATTCAAATTGAATGAATATAAACAGATGTACAGTGGCCATCAGTTTCCTACTATAGAAAATCTTAAAATTATTCATAATGTAAATAAAGGGTTTAAACTTAATATTTTAGAAGTACATAAAGCATCAAAAATTTCCGAAAATAACCTGTTAAATGACCAGGTAGATTTGTACCACTCAGTATTATTCAGTACATTTAATAATTAATGATTTCAGAGCTACTTAAACCTTGCTTACAACACGGAAAGTATTAGCAAAATCGAAGCTGGTGCTAGTTAAAATTATTGTGTAATTTTTCAATATTTAGTAATCATACTGAGACACTGGGAATATTTTCAGTGTATCGTTTATTATAATAATTATAACATCGAGCATGGTGAACAAGTGTTGTGTACCAAATTGCAGCAGCAATTATGAAACGAATAAGACTAAAGTTCATATCTTCAAGTTTCCCAAAGCTGAAGATCTTCGTAAAAGGTGGTTAAGTGCAATACACCGAGAAAATTTTATAATATCGGAGCATTCTGTAGTTTGCCATCTTCACTTCCAGGTAACCGATATTGTTTACACTATTTCAGAAGTTGATTGAAAAACAGGTAAGATTTTAACAGTTGATTTGAAAAATCCAAAATTTAAAGAAAATGCAGTTCCTTACATTTTACCTGAAGCTACATCTTTTGGTGTACACGTCATTACTACTCGTTTATTTGTCTTCGACAATTTAAGGTTATTTATTAAATTTATTTCTAGTTTACGTTTATTTATAAAATACGGGTGTAGGGCTACTGGTGAGACCCCCATCATAATAGGTCAACGCACCGACGAAGTGATACCTTAAAGGTGGTGTGGAAATCACAGTCTTTCGTTTCTTTCTTCATTAAAAGTAGTTAAAATTGCTGTCGTAGAACAATAAACTCAATGTAAACTCAACAAATTGTTATACATGTATCTTTTTTTACATTATTTAGAGGTTAAAACATAATTTTAAACGTTATATTTTTCATTTCTATTCCGATCCGCGATGATTTTACTTGAATGTAAACGTATCGTTTAAGTATCGGTGTCTCACGTCAGCCTGAATTGACTGACGTCATATTTTGGTTGTCGGGCCTTGTAAAGGAGGTGTTGGTTGGAGTCCCGGCGAGGGCGTGACAAATTTTTCCTAATTAATTGGAAGTAATCTGTAGTGGGTACAAATTAATTCAATACTTAATATCCCTTTAATATATTTAGATTAGGATATTAGGTTAGAATATTTACCTAGAGATTTTCTGGAGCCAAAATCGAGTTCACTCTTGAAAAATACATTGCAAATATTATCGTCTTTTATTTTTTCTTGTCTTTACAGTTTTTCGGAAGCAATGCTATAGCAGAAACAACAATAACGGCTTTCAATGTATTTTTCAAGGGTCAACCCGAATCTTGCCCAAGAGTTGCCGTAATACATCACAATCTCTGCAACTGATTTTATAGGCACCATTTTTTTCTTTTTTGCAATTTTGGTTTTATTGTTTACTAAAATAGTTTGGATGTTTATTTTATTGACCTACACTTGAAATATACCCAGTGGTTAATTTACTCAACCAAATCAAATTACAAACTATTTCACAACGAATGCGATGTAGACAGTACCAATACTATAATCAATATGTTAGTTTTTTGGTTATAACTTTTTAAAAAAAGGACCGATCTTTAGGTTTGACACCTCTTTGTGCAGGGTATTGTATTCTCTACAACTTTCTTGTGTATTACTGTTCATAAAAAATAATACTTTTCACGGAAAATTAAAATTGTTTATAAGAATCTTTCCACACCACTTTGCTTGTTTCTAAAGAATAGAGACCTTAAACACTACCTCAAACAACAATTTCCCTCTGTCAAAACCGAAATTGGCAACATATTTTTACGTTCAGTGATATAAAATCCATATTTTTAAATTTTACATATTACTGTTTTTTTATTTGCTTATCATATCGAGTTGTAATTTCCGTTCAGCGTCATCATGTGCGAACGATATATGCAAAAGAAACCAACAAACGTTTATTGTTGGATTTTGTCCCACAAATTTTATTAAAGCTAAACATTCGAACATGTATGTTATTTTTTAGTTGCAACGATAAGTAAATATACATGATTATAAGGACAATATTAAGATAAATTTATAAGTTCAGTTCTTCATATTTTGTACTTCATTCTGGTTATTCTAAAAGAGGCTAGTTTTATAGTGGTGAGGTAGATAATAAGGCACGCGCGTTATAATGTAATAAAATACATTAATGTGATATTAATTATTGTATTAATTGAAGATTACCTCATAGTAATGAGGAAAATTTTGTTACTGTTGTCAGGCCCTCGCCGAGACTAGAACCCGGGATCTTTGAATTTACGCGCCAATGCTGTTGCCACTAAGCCTCATTAATATGAGGTAATCTGTAGTGGGGTATAAATTAATACAATAATTAATATCACATTAATGTATTTAAAATTTACCCCTACTAAAAAAAGTCTTCAAATATTTCATTATTAATGACTAATGTAGTAAAAGTTTCGTATTTGTATAAGTATAAAAAACCTAGTTCACAGACATTTTTATTCAACCGTATAATTAATTAAAATTAATTACACAATTTCACTGTGTTTTGTTTATTACTTTTATCATCTGCCAACAATGTAAAATATTCACACAGATTCACACATTTGCAGCCATCAGATGGCAGGGTAAGAAGCTAATTTAGTTCTACAGTCGTTTATTTTACTTTTTTGGACGAATCTAGAATTCATTATTTGTGTAGTTGTCTATCTAATTCGCATCGACAACGAATATTAATCAATAAATACGATTAGGGGCGTCTTATTGCTATGCGTTTATATAAATTTATTAAAAATAAAAATAGTGCATTATCTCCCATAATTTTTCATTCTAATTTATACAATTGTTTGATAATCACTTTTTGTTATTACTATTGGGACAGCGGCTTTGATTTGTAATTTTAGTTTTTACGATAAGAAGGTGCTTGTTGTACAAAATAAAGCTTAATGGCAAATCCATTTCTGATTTCGTTTTAGAAATAATCTACTACACTGGGTTTCCCGTCTGAAAAAAGGTATGGGTGTTTTGGATTCGATATCGAAAAGTTTATATCTTCGTCTAATAATACATCGGAATCAACAGTGTAATTCAATGCCGGTAGGGGTATTAGCCCTCGGAGTAGTTGTTTCTGTTGATTCCATATTTATATTTATTTCAAATTACTATTCTAAAACATTTAAAAGTGGTTTTACTTATTTTAATTATTATTGGGTTTTATATTTAAAATTGACATTTCTTTCGCAAAACTTATGGAGTTATTAATACTAAATTCAGAATTAAAATTTGTATAGTTATTAATTACCTGTACTTTTTTAAATAAAACTATATAAAAATAATATACCATATTTACATTTTTTAAATTTTTCGGTTATACTTTTTTGATTTACCTACCTTGTTTTGAACTTGTATTATTGTATTGCACTAAGTATAATACAATTTATAGCATTTTTAGTGAAAGAACTTTTGTTAAATTGAACAAAATGGATATAAAGGAATTTCGTGTGTTAATAAAGCATTGCTTTTTGGCGAAAAAATAATACTGTTGAAACCAAGGCTTGACTTGTTAAATATTATTCGGACTTTGCACCAGGAAAATCAACCGTACAAAAATGGTTTGCTAAATTTAAACGAGGCGAAATGAGCACCGAGGACGATGCACGCAGTGGACGCCCCAAAGAGACTGTTACCGACGAAAACATAAAAAAAGTCCACAAAATAATTTTTGATAACCGTAAAGTGAAGTTAATTGAGATAGCTGAGACCCGACCCTAAAGATATCGAAGGAACGTGTTGATCATGGTCATATCGTGAATGAATATTTGGATATGCGAAAACTCTGTACAAATTATATTCACTTTTATGGTTAACAATTGTTTTATTTTCTGTGTTACTTGCCGTTTTCGTCATATCGTCGTTACGGTTATGAAATAAGTTAAGCCTGCACAGCCAGTCACTATAATTTATTTTGAAGTTTAATGATTTTCCGACTTTATAAGTTTCCATCAATCTACATTTTGGATTAAATAATCTATATATGTAGAATACTTTTGGGTTAAATATTAACGTATAAATGAGTCAATGTTTGTTCTGGGTTACTTTCTGTATTTTCCAAAGGTTTGGTTTTGTTTGAAGTCGCGTCGGAGGCTCTTTCACTCTGTTTCTCTGATATTTTCTGATCACGGTCTTCAGGTATCATCTTAAGAGAAATTTTAGAATTGTCAAACTGGTCAAGAGGCAATTGAGGTTTGAAACGTGTAAAATCTTTACAGACTGATTGATTCTGTTGATTCGTTTTTGGCGTTTTTTTGGTTTTGTTGCCTGTTACCACATGGGATTCTGGTTTATGAAAACAAGTCACACTATTTTCTTTTATTTGGACAGGTAACTCACTTGAAATTTCTTTACTATCAACTTTCAAAACCTCACAAACATTACACGAAGGTATTTTCAGCTGGCCCTGGTTCATAGGAAAATTTGGCTTGGAACTGTTCACCATAATTATTGCAGTATTTAAATCGCTGTCAAATTTCAAATCAGTCGCAAGAGTGGAATCATTAATCAATTGAAACATATTCATTTTTACTGGTGGTATGTTAACCACTGCTTTATACTGACTTTGAAATGCATTTTTACCACATGATACGATATATGAGAACTCATTAAATGTGGTTTTGTATACCTGGAAATATGTTCTCGCTGACTTTGTAATATAATTAAATAATTTATCCATTTTAAGCACTAAACGAAATGTGTAAATGTAATGATGAGCTAAACTAAATAGATTTGACAATCGCCTACATATTATTTGAAAATTGTATTTATGAAATGTTTGAAAATAGTTTTTAGTATATGTCAACTTGATTTTTTAGCATGTTTAGTAAATGTTCCAAAAAACATCTTAAGAACAATAATAAAGTCGTATGTCTCACCCAAGAAGACTTGAGGCACGAGACTCAATTTGAGCGGAGGGGGTAAAGTTGTGTTTTTTATTTTTTTTATCAAATACATTAAATCTGTCAAAAGATGTCAACAAGGAAAACACAATAATGCATTTTAATTGCTGCACCGTAAATTCAATTGTTCCTCGAATTTCCTCTATTAAATTGGCATATATCGATGGGTTTTTGACAAAACATCGTAAGCTACAATTTTACCAAAATTGGGTTTTTTGGTCTATACGATTCCTTGGGTAAAACTTGTCCATCCCGACACAATACCGTATGTCAATTCTACTGTTTTCACTGAATTCTATCGTTTTATATATTATTGTATACGCCAATATTGTCAAGCAGTGTTTAAATTATACCTAAAACTATCGTAACTGTCGTATTCCCGACGGAGAATCGTAAGCGCCGTTGGTTACGATAAGCGATCGAGTAATACGATAATTATTAGTGACCATTTTCTTGTCTACTGCACATCAGTTCGAGTTGAAGAGCTGGTTATTTTAATAAATAATTCGTAATTTCAGTTCAGTAGTCATCTAAACTTCGAACTGTCTGTATGTAAGGAAATTTTTGCGATTGTTTTTGAGGTTAAAGTGTTTTTGAGGTTTAAATTTGGCATGAATGATATTAGTGTATTAGTATAAAATCTAGTACTTTGGTGTTTTCTAAAATTTTAGTTAATTGTCTTTATTCATGTTTATTTGAAACTAACTAATAATAAATTTAAACTTGTATTTGTACTGCCATTTTAAAGTTACTCTGTTTTAATGTTATTGTCATTGTAATGTTTTAGTTCAAATGTATCAGTACAAAAATGTTTTTGTTTAAATATTTTGGTTCAAATGTTTTGCCCCATTTTGTACTTTTAACTTTTACTTTATAAAAGATATCTAATAGGAAAAATAGCCTTTAACTACGTTATGTAACTGCTGTAATCGAAGTGCCATTGTACTGTCAAATGTTTTAGTTTCATTCTTCACTTTTAACATTAAATAAAATATTATAATAATAATAGTCTTTACGTTACATAATCCAAATAATTTCCCATATGACGAAAATTATTATATATACTAAACATCGTATGTGTATCGTAAGCGACAAAATTTGGTAAAATAATGCTTGACAAATTATCGTAAGTAGCAAAAATGAATGTAAATATTTCGTTTTCTCAAATTTTATACTACAATTCAATTACTATTAACAAAACAAAAGTGTTAAAAAAATTAATACGCTAGTCTGATAAAAATATCAGTTATGAAAAAAGTTGGTTCCTGTAAAATTTAGTGTTTGTTGTTTTTGTATAACATTTGCTTTTCCGCGACAAACAATTACAGGCGTATGATAATATCGGGCGACGGCCGACCTTGATTCTTTAAACCCATTTTTTTTCCATAAATATAATTATGACCCAGACTATATCCATTGTCAGTATCACAGTTTATAAAAACTAATAATTAGTAAAACAAATCACTACACAAATTCACAAAGCAATATTGTGTAATAAAAATTTTAATTAAATATTTAAAAAATCTAGTCATCCATTTTTATTACGCAAAACATTTGATGCGTGAAAAAGTAACTTAGAATTGTAAATGTAGGAGAGAAAACTATACATTGCTGGCGATAGACCCGTAAATTAATCATGCTATCTACACGGGCCAACGCCAACAGGGAAATGTATCTTAATTGACCTATGTTGGTTTGAATGCGCTTTGCATTATACTAGCAAATGTATTTGCATTATAGGAACTGCGTCCATGAACTTCAGGAAACACATTTGCTTAAATAAAGCATCAAATTTTACGTCCAATCTTGTCGTCGAGTATTGAATACCGTAACTCGTTCAATCAAGGACTTCAAGAATTCATTTAATTCACCACTCAACACAGGACGGCTGGTAAAAGGCAATTTTACACAAGCACATCAGTGTCTGGTATGTGGTGTGAATACGTATCCCTACTTCCTTCCCACAGATAGCGTTAGTATAACTCTATTACCAAAGAAATTATTATAAATATTGCATACTTACCCCTATTGCAACTCAACCCGGTCTCCCCTCCGTGTATCTATGCATATTACAATCGGTTGACGTTGTACATCCTAAAAATGGCGTTTACCTCCTGCAACAAAATGTTGTATTAGAGTTGGCGTAGTAAATAAATTCATAAAGAGACAGGCATCAGTGATCGTGCTCATTAGCAGTTTGCTCCGCGTGGTAATCCAATACTCATCCTTCTTATCAACTGATGAAATCCTGTAACATAATAAATTATATTCCGTGACTCTTGCGACCGACAAAGGCCTCGTTTGACCCCGCTGCACTGTCTCATCCGTCGGAGCGAGGCACAGTGAAGAGGTCGTAGTCGCCTTGAGGAATTATTAGTATGCTCGACGTTGTTGAGTCAAGTTCATGAGATTTTGTCTGAGAGTCGCGGATCGCAGTGGCGTAACTTTGAATCAAGATATTTAGAGTTTTGTTACACATTATTATTGTTGCACGATGTGAAAAAATTGAAATTGTAGGAACAGCATTCTTCATTTCATATGTCCTCCCGTCAATTAATAATATGTCATTATCCTTTTTAACATCAAAATAATAACTATCCACAACTGCATTAATTAAAGTTTCTATGTTTGGGAGGTTATGTTGATCTCGCAGACAATTCGAATAAATTGCAATTTTTACATTCCGTCTAGGCGTTTCTGAAAGCAGTGCTGCTTGCAAAAGCGGCTAATTCACGTTTAAGCGGATTGTAATACAATGAGAAGTTTCATTGTGTAAGGTACGAGATATAAATAGAAATGATTATATCAAAATTATATTCAATAATTATCATCTTTGTATTTGCTTTTCCTTGAATCTGATATTTAACGTAGTAGAGGCTGGCAACTACCATCCCCACATGTTTTGCTTATGTTAGCTAAGGGTGACGAAAGACATAGGAAGGAATAGAAAGATGTGAGGGCAACATTTTTCTAATATACAGTATGTATATAGACGTCGTGCACGATGCAGTGACGAGTTTTGCTAGCGATGTGACGCAGTTGCTTTTGGGAGCGTTGCGATGCGATGCGCTACGTTGTATGGGCACTTATCTCCGGTGATGCCTATAGTACGTGGGGTGGGCATGGTGTTATAGCGGCACGGGGTTAGGTTTGACCTACCCTGTTGGTCTTCAGAATGTGTGTATCCCGTCTGGAGGCGCGGGAGCGCAAACTCATGATTACAGGTATTTAATACGATTTACTGATTGACGGATTCTGCTAGATCGATGAAGCTTAATTCGCAAGTGGTTCAGAGGGGCAGCGGTTCCGAAGGAACCCCGGTGAGTACCTAATTACTTTATGATTTTGTCTACAGATCGGCAAGTGTTTTTATTAGTTCATGTGATATCTTCCTATGAACGAGAACGCCTGTTGATAGTCATCTCACTTTAACACAGTCGCCAGCCAGTCAAATACATTTATTTATATTTGTTCATGCACGCCTTCATCTCCCGTCCAAATAGATAATTAATTATATTTACTATTTCCTAATTATTAGTGAGTAAAATTATCATGATTATTCTTATTGATTTAAATGTTCTTTTAAACATTAACCAATCTGACATCAAATTGAAATTCCTCCCTTATAATTGTGAATTCTGTGTTATAACGGTCAGACGAATAAGTGAAAGGTGTTTTAATTATTTATTTGAATAAATTAATTGTTAAAGGTATTATCAGTTTTAATTCCTAATTTGATTGAATGAAATGCGTTCCTGGAATTTCTGGCATAGACTAACATTATTAAAAAAAATATTAAGAATGTAACATTCAAGAATACAAACAATTGCCTTACATACAAAAATATAAACGATGACACAGAGGCGATAGGTAATATATATATTGTGTTTAACATAATTATATACATAGCGATTTAATGTGGTGCATATCAAATGCGGTGCACTAATTAAAAAAAAGTAGTTCACATTGTAACAACCTAACCAAGATGGTTTAATGATGACAAAGCTGAAACGGTTTTTTTTAACTATGTTTAGCCAAACGTCAGGTGCCCTAATAGGCCATCCTAATTAATTTTTATGTCAAAATTTTAACAGCAATCTGAGTATACCACCATGTACTGTAGGTTCCAAGGAGTAAAATATTAGAAATCGCTCAAACAAAAATCATCAGTTTTTTAATCAATATTTAATCATTGCAATTTGCAATTTTATCTTATTATTCGTATTTATCTCGAAAATTATCAGAGTAACAGTAATGCCTCCATATGATATTATGTGGAGAATTGCAACATCTTTAAAATAAAGTCTGAAAAGTCACCATCGAAGTTATTTTCAAGGAATGAAACGTGAAAAGCCTCTAAAAGAGATCATTTTTTAAAAATCGTAACTTCGCTAATTTAACGTTTTTAGCATCGGACTTTCTGGAAAAAGTAGTAATTGTTGTCAACAATAAGTGATCTAAAAAGAGATTATGTCAAACTTATAGTTTTTGCACAATTACAATTACAATATTGTAACAAGCAATTTTGCGTAGGCCACCCGTCCGTTTAACGTATGTCAAATTTATGAAAAAATTATTTGAGTTCAAAATTCAAAAAACAAAATGTTTATCTCACCGTGATACATTATTGGCTTGGTCATCAGTAAAGGAACACAATACAGGAAGTTTCATTACGCGAATATGTCACAAAGGGACATTTAAAAAAATATGTAGAAAGGTAATAATAAACTAACCTTATCTCATCTATCCTTAACTTAACATAACTTGTCTCATCTTATCGTATCTTACGTTATAATAGTAAAAGTATCGTTATTTGTATAAGTATAACAAATCTAGTTCAACCTAACCATACCTAACCTAACCTATCCTATCCAAATCTAACATAACCTAAAATACAGAACTCGTGACCGTTCAGTTTTTGGGGTATGTGCACCAGGAGAAGGAGTTATACATGGAAAACCCACTAATAGTTATCAATTTTAATTATTAATTATAATTATCAATACACGATAATGTGATGGAGGGAATTATTTAAAACAACATTTTTATTCTATTACTGATATTTATATATGCACTGAGTTCATAAGAAATTAACCTAACATTACCTAACCTAACCCCAACTTAACCTAACCTAATGTAATTTACTTAAAAATATACTAAAAAACTGAAATTAAACAATTGTTTTTTAATTTCCAAGTTTGACATTTTCACTTGTTTTTGATCAGACATTTGTTTCACCCCCCTCTTACAAATAAATGTGAATATTATCGACGCGAGACCGCAGTCAAAAGCACCTAGTATTTAGTGAAATTTAAATACGGATTTTTAGGATAATTAACCAATTATATTATTTGTAAGAAACATATTTACATACACAATCATGTACATTTTCCATATTACCTAATACTAATTTATAAAATGCACATTACCGCATTGCTTCATTGCTTATTTGCATGAAAAGATTTACGGTAACTCTGGAGACGAACTAAACTACCATATTTGTTCTGGTAAAATAAAAGTTAATTGCCGAGATAGCAATTAACATTCGGTAGGATTACCAGTATGAGATGTTAATTAGATTGAGATAACGGCAGTTACGCGACTGCTGAAACAACATGTAAGAGATAACTGCAAAGAATAATCACTTGTTACATTATGAAACAATTTTTATGAATATTATAGTAAACATTTTCTTTCTTAACTCTCGAGTTTTAAGAAATATCTACAGAGCGTCTTAAAACTCCGTACATGGAGCATCCCCAGGTTCCTGGGAACAAACTAAATCGATTCAACCGAACTTATGTAATTAAATGAATATATATATAAACAAAATGCTTTTAGATGTTTCAAATATGTTTATTAACACACTCTACATATGTTTCGACTTCCGAAGTCTTTCTCAAGAGTAATAGATATTTACTAAATTTAAACTGTAACTTAATGTTATTTATACAAGAGTCAAAAAGTATTTATAGTTAGGTATTGCAAGTAATAAGATGTACAGGTACAAGTATATTAGAGGTAGTTATACAAAGGTATAATTATTTAGGGAAAAACCCTTGTCGGGTTGTAATTCTTCAGAAATTGGTCAATCACCGGTGTGTCTTTGAACTCGGATTTATCATTTGTTATATTACAATTATTTCTAAAGGCTTTTTTAATTTCTAACTGCTCTAAAATATTTAGACGTTGACCTTTATTTTCTATATGTAATAGGTTGAAGTTATCTCTGTCGATTTTATGGCCATTTTCTAGGCAATGTAGGCTTATGCCTGTAGATACGTTTTTGTTTTTTTATATCTTTTTCGTGTTCTTTTAAACGTATGTTGAAATTACGACCTGTTTGACCAATGTAAAAAGAATTACAATCCTTACAGTACAGCTTATATATACCACTTTTTTGTAATTTATCGGTTTTATGTTTGTTGTTTGTTAAAATGCTTTTTAAATTAGTTTTATTGATCAAAATTGTTTTTATTCCTGATTTTTTTAATTCAATACTTATGTATATGTTCCCGGCCAAACCCAATTTCAGGACAAACTAGTTTTTTACTAGGCTAAAGTAGTTCTTCCTATACGCGATAGGATTAACTAGTATAGCCTAGACCAAACTAATTTGTCCTGATATAAATACGTACACTCTAGGATAAACTAGTCTGGCCTAGTGTAAACATTATAGTATATCTAGATAAACTGAATAAAATACTCCGTAATTGGAAAAATAATCAATTAAAACCATAATGATTCGTCGTTAAAAGTTATGGATAATTGGTAATACAAACAATAATACTATAAAAAATAATAAGTGTATTTTTAATAGAAGCAATAATCATATCTCAATTATTAAAATTGTTACTTATTTTTACATGGAGTGCTTTGATAGCATTTAGAATTGCAGAGTACCATTGTGGAACAGTTTTTTTGCAGCTGCATCTCACAAAACCTAACCTAACCTAACCTAACCTAACATATTTATATCAGGACAAATCGGTTTGAACTAGCCTAAACTGGTTTATCCTATCGGGCTTAGGACAAATTAGTAGCCTAGGCAAAACTAGTTTGTCCTGAAATCGGGTTTGGCCGGTAACATATATACCAAAGTTACAACTAAAAAATAGTTTTTCTTCAATTACTCAAACAACCCTTGTACTATTTCAATAAAATTTTGTATATAGATATGTTTACAAAAATACTAATTTCTGATGTACACATTAATTTTCTTAAAACACGACAAGGGTAATCATCACTTTTACCCTTAGATACAATTGTTTGGAGGGTTGAATAAGTACGTTGGTTATTTTTTTTTTAAAAGTACATTCCTAAGTTCCATTTGTAACTCTTAATCACAATTCTGCAACCGTTTCGGAGAAAAAAAGTTTCCCATGTCGATGTTTTCAATGATTTCAAAACAACTGTACTTTTTAAGAATGAAATATATCAATACGATATTAATTATTAAATACCTTTGCCACGAAGCATTGGCGCATAAAGCAAAAGATCCCGGGTTCAAGTCCCGGCTCATTTATATGGGGTAATGTGTAGTAGGTACAAATTAATTCAATATTTAATATCGTATTGATGTATTTGAAATTTACCCGTACTAAAAATTCTTCAAATATTTCATTATTTTAAGAATTGTTATCGATGTTTTTTTTATCAACGACACCGCCTCACGGTTAAAGGAATCAGTTTGGTATATAGATAAATTATATAAGACTTATTTTTATCCCAGGAACCAGACACCCTATACATTATAAATTAATTTCTTCTAGAAGAATTTGCAAATAATATCTGTTTCATTAACTCGGTATGTTTTCAAAATTAAAAGTTTATTGTTTTTAACAGTAGAAATAATTTAAAAAACGTAAATAAATTAATTAAGTGAATTAAATAGTCTACAATTGCACATGTAACCTTTAAACATAAAACTAATGATTTTCAATTCTTTTTCTTTACTTGTACATGAGACCTTCCCTTGTGTCAGATCGTAGGTCAAATGGAAGTATCCAGTGGCACTGTCATTACAAAAATACATTTTCAATGGCCGTATCTCTTTGCTATATGATGGAGTTAGAAACCTGAATTTTATTACAGGACTAAGGGACTACAGATTTTAATATTTAGTATTAATTTCAACTCGATACCTACAGACGTTCAACCCAGTAACTTATTTCATATCTTAAAAGGAAAAAGTAATTTAGAATTCTACCGGTTATCTTTATCTTAAGGGGTGAACTGATGGAAAATATAAAATATGTGTTTCAGACAAGATAAGGGTTAATGAAGTATATATTATATGTTTTAGAAGAGAAATATTAAAATAATAATAGTATATGATAACGAAATGATATAATATAGGATTAGGTTAAGTATCAAGGGACCGTCCATTAAACACGTGAAGCTCGAAAGGGGGGAGAGGGTTCGGCAAAAATTACAAAATATCACAAAAGGGTGGGGGTATAGCTAGATATCACGTGTATTTATTTTTTCGTTGAACGCGCCATTTCCAAATTTCAGTCAAAAACAAACTGCAACCTTAATGTCTGTCTGGACATTTTTATCACTGTCCTTAATTTTCCAGAAATAAATTATATTATACTTACCTGTATTTAAAGATAATTTTCTAAATTTTTTAAGATACATTGTAATAAAGAAATACGCGTGCTTTCGGGTAGAGGGGTTAGTCTTAAACCTCACCACGTATTACCAGTGGAAGGGGGGTTAAAAAAAATCTAAAAAACCACTTGATTAATGGACGACCCTCTATAGCTAACATCTATAATCTATATACAACGTAGATCCTAAGAGAGAGACAGACGGATAACAAAGTTACGTAAGTTCTATCTTCAATAGATTAACTGATATAAACACTGTTATAATTATAATTATACTGGAATACACAATCAATGCTCAAAGCATAAATTCAAACTAAATAGGAAAATGACAGAGATTGAAGCAGAATGTGACAGCTAACGCAATAGGTTAGCTCTATCAGATGGATCAGATGGGTTTGGCATGACATGACTCTACAAATTGGTGTTCATAATTCTGACACGAACAGAAGCATTGTAATAAAAACAATGATTAGAAGCATTCTCCACTGACGTCACGAGCAGATGTTATTAATTTATGTGACGTAATTTTTAGTTTCATAAGTTCAAGTACCTATAGCATGCACGCTCCTTATTACAAAAGCATCGCTACAGTTTACCCGGCAACTCAATGATATTCTATATTTAATGTATTTACTTTCACCATTATTTAATTATTGATATAGTACTTCCTTCTTCATTAGTGCGTTTAATAACATTTAGAATAGGTTAAATTTAACTGATACATTATTCTTTTGATAAAAGAACAACGTATTTTGAGGTGTCCTTCGTAATTAATATTTAATCGGGCTGCGTGTTATAAAGAAAGACACGAAAATATGTTAGGATATGATTGTTTTCAAACTGAAATATGAACTGTTATAAACTCGATTCTTTTATCATAGTATTAATATTTAGTATTTATTAACGCCAAAACACGTTCCCGGTTATTTGAAGCATATTCACAAAAAAAACACAAATTCGGTTGAGGTCAAGGGTACAAGTCACAGGAAGAAAATGGACAATAAAAGTAACTGAAATTGAAGGTAACACCGTTGTGATTTTAGATAAAGTAGAATACCCTCTTAGATGATAGTAGCTACACATTAGTTAAAAATGACCCAACTTCCATGCTTCAAAACACCGTTAAAATCCTGCCAAAATATAATACCTAAAAACGAAATTTCGAAGTTTAAAGATATAAATCCACAATCGCCGGCCTTTTACGGTTTACCAAAGATTCATAAAACTAACATTCCGTTAAGTTCAGTTGTCTCCTATATCAACGCTCCAGCGTACAAACTTTGTAAATTCCTTAATAATTTTTGAAATTTCATTTAGATCTTACTTCCACAAATAGCATAAAGAAATCTTTAAAATTTGTCGAATTATCTAAAAACATTGATATTCCCAATAAGGCTATTTTTGTTTCATTTGATATAGTCAGCCTGTTTACATATCTAATAGTAATTTAAATAGGACTTTACAAATAGAATTACAATTAATTTTAAATACTTGTATTTCCCAGTCGTATTTCTCGTTCAATAATAATTTCTTTGTACAAAAGGAAGGGCTCCCCATGGGGTCTCCGCTCTCTCCCCTGCTGGCAGAAATATTTATGTCGCATTTCGAGTAACAATTATTCAATTCTGATAACAAACTCGTTAAATGCATTCGTTCTATTGTAAATATGTTGATGATATCTTCTGCGTGTGGAAAGGTACACAAAGACAACTTGACAACTTTTTGGTAAATTTAAATAATTTAAAAATAAAATCAAATTTACTTAAGAAATAGAACAAAATAACCAGCTAAACTTTCTAGATCTAACAGTTAATAGAGACAACAATAAAATTAAATTCAAAATATACAGAAAACCAACAACAACAGATACAATCATTCCCCCTCGTTCCAACCAATCTTTTCAAATTAAAATAGCTGCTTTTCACAGTTTACTACACAGGCTGATCAACATACCCCTTTCCGAGGAAGATTATAAAACAGAATTAAATATTATAAAGGAGAATGCAATAAACAACGGGGACAAATTAGAATTAATTGAAAACCTACTTCATAAAAAACTCGTGCAGAAATTTTCCACAATCCCCCAAAAGCAAAATCAACGAACTTCTGTGCTTTAAAATTCATCAGAAACACTAGTAATAAAATTAAAAATAAATTGAAACATTTTAATATACATGCCATCGAAATAAATAAAAATAACCTCAAAACAATATTGGTTGACAGAAATAACTAGAAATAGACAAACAAAAAAGAAGTGGGGTCTACCAAATAAATTGCGAACATTGTGATGCTATTTATATAGGTCAGAGTGGTCGTTCTATTAAAACACGCTTAAAAGAACATTTGGATAGCGTAAAAAACAAAAAATACACAACAGGCCTAGCAGAACATTGTAACACAAACAACAATAACATAGATACTAGTAATGTAAAAGGTAAAAATATCACGCTGCTAGAAAATCTGGAAATACAAAATGCCATCCTGAATTGTAAAAATTTGGTTAATAGTTAAAAAGAAATAAATATATACAACACACCATTAATATTCACACAACTCTAATTGGTTTTTGTTTACCCCCACTTTATAATTTATTTATGTATAAAAGCCCATGTTTAACATCTTAGCCTTAGTTACCATTGTACTCTTGAAAATAACCTTTTACAGGTCGAGAAATAAACACTTTTGTTGAAACATTTGTTTTCTTCTTCTGTTTCCTTTATTAAAAATTTTTCATCGAGAATACACCAGTGAAAGTTTAAATGAAATCGAAGATACTTAATAACTTATTCCTGGCCTATATCAAATTCAAATGGAAGAAGATCATTTGTTTGACTTGTCAATCTTTTTATAAAAGAATCAATACAGACAGCGTGGTGAACGCCATCTGTAGTAATTGTAAGATACTAATTGTAAGATTATTAATGCTTGACAATGTGATTCCATGGTGTAGCAGTCTACGTGATAGGCACGTACAGTGGCGTAGCAAAGAAATCGTACGAGTCCATTCAGTCGTCTGGCATTCTAGAAACAGTAACAATTATGGAGTTCCCAGCCAGGTCAAAAGCTTAAGTTAATATAAGTTCTTGGTTGTGTGGAACACTTTGTTTTTCATCAGTTCGCCATAGACAAGTTCCGTTGGGTCTGTTGGTTATTTTTTACAAGTCGATATCTTTAATAGAAAAGGATTTTATCAAATAATAAAGAACTCACAATTAGCAATTAATTTCTACAGATGTCGTTCACTTCGCTGTCTGTAATTATTCGGTGAGCGCTGATGTATATAAATTGGTTGGTGATCTGACGGAACTGCGAACAAAAGGGTTCGAAATCTCGGTCTACGTCTAACGCTTTCGACAGCTCTCTGACCAGGAATTCATGTTCAAGTTTTTAAAAATCATATGTAGAATGCAACAAGAAATTGAATAAATCGATCATTTTTTAAGTAAACCTTGTGTAACCTTGAATACAATCATGCAATCATAGCGCTCTCTACGTCTTTTTTTTTAATTTTTCGGAAAAACACATATAGAAATTGCGTTCCTTATCGATAGTCTCTGAAAACATGATGATCATGTGCAAAGTCCTTGTTTTGTATCAAGAATGCATTAATACTTTAGTTTAGTTACTAAAAATTGAATATATTTATTAATTAATGTTTAGATTTTCCTGTTTTTCTTTTTTCTTTTTGATTGATTATGAAAAATTTTAAATTCCAAATTAAAATTCCAATCAGTATCGGGAATGTTTTTAATTTCTGTTATTTATATTAGTATATTGTACGAAAATATATCTCTTATTATTAGTTGAAAACCGACAACTAAGTTGCATACTGCAAGCCATTTCTCACGATTCTCAGCATTGTTTCACACAGTGGCAATAATAACACCACATTTCATTGTAAAAGTTCATTGTCGTTAGTGAAATAACAAAAATGAATTTCTACAATACGTAGTTGAAAGCTATATGTTTGCACTGCATAAAATAAAGACAAACCATTTTAGATTTTATTTACAAATTAGCTCGTGTAGTACCTAATATGAAGAAGAATTGAATTTATGTCAACATTAATCTTTTTTTCTAGTAGTACTAATCATTACTACGAAATAAATCATCAGAGTAAATATTGATTTTTAAAGTTGTTTCCGTAACAAATTCACATAATTTACACTTACGTACAATTTTGTAATGTAAACTGACAAATATAGTTGACATAAAACAAAAACTAACGCATGTGTTTCGTTATTCCATTGAAAAAGTAATGCCAATGCAGGAGTGATTCCTCTAAACGAATTTTTAGATTGAAATTTAAACTTTGGGGTTACTTTTTGTATTAAATGGTTGGCAGTCTTGCCGATAAAACAGCAGAGTTACTCTTAGGTTTACCACTTGTTATATGTAATTTTTGTAGCATTTCACCGGTCTTTTTTGAGATTTTAACTTTACACAAAGATAGAATCATTCTATATATCCAACATATACACCAACATCTCGATACACGAAACCATAAACACAATTAAAAATAAAATGAAAGTAAAAAATAGAACAAACACAGAAATTCAAGGAATTGCCAAAATATTAGAAACAATATTAAACCAAAATATTCTATAAACAAGATAAAGACCTAACCATGGGGAGTCTACTATCTGGTATACTATCAGAAGTATATCTGTAATCATTAGAAGAACAAATACTATCAACAAACATAAATCCCTAATTGCAACATGCAACTCATACGTTGTATATATATGTATACATTATGTATAATAGAAAAAGACACACACAAATATGTACTAAAATTAATATAAAAAAACACATTAAATTTACAACAGAAGAAGATAGTAACAAACAGATCAGTTACATCGATTATACTTCACTATTCAAAACGCAATAAGCAAATAAAAGACAAAATATACCGAACAGAAACACAAACAAATACATTAATAATTAAACCATTCGATAAAAAACAACTTCATTACAAAGTAATGAATACGACACAGAACTAAAAATCATCCATAAAATTGCTAAGAACAACGAATACAACTGTAAAACAGTACAACGCATACATAACCAAATAAAAACTTAATTTAAAATGCCAACAGGGAAAAAGAAAAAAACAAGAACACAACAAATGGGCTACATTTACATATTTCAGACCAACCACGCCAAAATAGTATACAAAACGAACAACAAAATAAAAAGAGTAATTCAAAACAAAAGAGAAGAAAATGATAAATATAACAAATCGGGAGTTTACAAACTGAAATGCAACACGTGTGAGATACACTACATAAGACAAACGAGCAGTAAAATAGTCCAAAGATAGAAAGAAAACATGAAAATTTACAAAGAGGGGAAAAACGATCCAAATTACGCAACACACTTGTATTAAGGGCCCATAGAAGAAACGTTGGCAATATTACAGTACGTAGTCAAAAAGTAAAACAATAAATATGAAAATATACAAACACAAAATAAGCAATCGTATAATTAACGTACAAATAAGAAACACATCAGATACAAAACAGTCATCCAAAAAATCCACAAAATCGTTTTGAATGATCGAAAAGTGAAATTGCGTGAATTAGCTGACATCAACACCGTAAAGATATCAAAAGAACGTGTTGGCTTTATATTGATATTGCATGAGTATTTGACTATGAGAATATGAGATTATGATTATCAAAGTGGGTGCCGCGTTTATTCACTGTTGACCAAAAACAAGGATGTGTTGATGATTCTGAGCAATGTTTGGCTATGTTTAAATGTAACAAACCGGAATTTTTGCGTCGATATCATATGTGACAATGGATCCATCAGTTCACTCCGGAATCAAAACGATTGCCATCTGACACTGGCCAGCAACAGGCGAACCTCGTCCAAAGCGCCCGAAAGCACAACAATCAACTAGAAAGGTTATGGCCTCGGTATTTTGGGATGTGCGTGGTGTAAAATTCTACTATCTTGAGAAGGGAAATACAATCAACAGTGAATTGTAGTAATTATATAGCGTTATTGGAACGTTTGAAGACCGCAAAATTGAAATTGGAAAGAAACGACCGCATATGACAAAGAAAAAAATTTTGTTTCATCAAGACAACGCACCGCACTGTGTCACAAGTCAATCAAAACAATAAAAGAATGGCAAAACTACATGAATTGAACTTCGCATTGCTCCCATATTGCATATCCACCGTATTCTCCAGATTTGGCTCTCAGCGACATCTAATTGTTCGCAGACCTCAAAAAAATGCTCGCCGGCAAGAAATTTCGCTCGAATGAAGAGGGTATTTATAATTGTTCTACAAAACTAGTATTGAAATACTGGAATGATTGTGTTGCTCTTGATGGGGATTACATTGATGAATAAAGCCAATTTTGACAAAAAAAACGTGTTTTCTTTCTTAGGCGCGGGACTTTTTAGGCCATGTGTTACGTTAAATTTTCGCGTTATAGGATGTAGACACATGCACTTAAAGTTATCACTACGATTTTATAATATGTATTTAGAGTACCTTTTATCTATACTTGTTATCAACGATATTGGAAAAAATGTATTTCAAAGTATATTTATACTTTTAATCAAAATATAAATCAATAAGACTGGAGTATTTTAAAATTTTTGTTCCAGAACCTCAATTTTTTTGTGTAGATAAAAAAGTTTATGGTAACATTTCTTATGTATTTCGAATCTACATTTTTTATTTTATTCATTATAATTATTCTAGATACTACGTATTTAACATATTGGTACAGCATTCAAAACGTCATGCATACAGGGTGCTCCGTAAGTAGTGAGGACCTTAAGTGCATCTAAAAAATTGAATTTTATGTCAGTAGAAGGTCCCACAATTTGCGGGTAATTTTAATCTCAACGTGCCAAAAGAAGTATATAGCTGATAATATTACTATCTGTTAAAGAGGGTTGGCTTTAGTATAAAAACAAAAAAGAAGTTAAGTTTACTACATAAAATTTTAGATTTTTAATACATAATTAGTATCCTGCAGCATGATAAGGGGTGCGGGAGGCTAGAGGAGCGTAACAGATACTATTAATTATGTACTAGAAATTACAAAATTTAAAGAATATAAGATTTTAAAGAAATAACCTCAAAAACCGATTTTTATTAGTTTCCGAACCTCTCCCCATCAGAGAAAAACGTATCCTACCCGCCAACTCGCCTTTTCTCAAACCTGACGTATTCGATATAATACCGTGCCAATAATCCTATTTCTCATTAATTCAGAAAATACCTACAATAAGATCTCTGTAATTCTACGTTCCTACATAATCCAATAGATTGGATATTGCATTACATTGGATTTTTCCTGAAAATTTAATTCAGCAATTGGAGGTTGTTTAGAAATGAGACTTTAATTTTAATCGAACAACTACAGCTAATGGTAAGTGTACCTTTAGTAGAAAAATATTCTTGAAACTCATGTAACATTTGCAATAATGGTTGTAGATGAGCCGGTCAATATGCAGACATACCGCAATTTCATACTTATTTAATTAGAAAAATTGTAGCTGCTCCGATTAATTTATTCGTAATGGTTCAGCTAAGCAATAAAATGGTATGATGCAAAGGGCAACTACCTTTAAAGAAGTTCAGTGCATTATTCATTTGATCCAATGACTTCCAAGAAGATTTAATAGCGAATCCGATAATTTTATAAGCGAAACAAATCTCCACAATATTTAGTACTTGTTTGGAATTTATATATAAAAAATAAAAAATAATCATTTTATGTAATATACGCATACTTTTATTTATGTATATATTATCTATATATTTATATATATATATATATATATATATATATATATATAAATGAACAAAACGAAAACTATGGGTGTATTTTTATTGTTATCAGATATTTTGTTTTGCATGTGTACATATATCTAACGGACGTACAAAGTATAGCTAGATATTTAATATTCATCTAAATCCGTTGATTTTTCATCATCAGCTTTAAAATAATTTAAAATCATTACAAAATTTAGATTACGAAAATACCTAATACTAGATGAACCCGTTCAAATCTGCATTATATATCGTGTATACCTACCTATACGCTATCACCATAGATACGTAGAATATTATTACACGGAGTTATTCAAAATGAGTGGTACATTAGACAATTTAGGAAAACTAAGCATGTCATACATTTGAAAACTCGGGGGTAGGGGTTGTTAATTTTATTTAGTCATGCGATTCCTTTTTTATCCTCATTTGATAAATTCGGATATGTCCTATTGTTTTATTTAAAAAAAAACAAAATTATTCAAAATTTTTCAAATAAAACAATACGAAATACCCAAATGTATCGAAAGGGGATAAAATAGGAATCGAATGACAAAATAAAATATGATAGGTGCTATTTGAAAAAATGTAGTAGTTCGTGTTCAAAGTTTTTTTTAACACCCTGTATAAATTATGAAGCTTAATTTTGGCATGACGTTAACCTTAAGACTTGACTACAACCAGTAAACATTTCAACACTTTAGTTATTTTTTATGGAAATTATAATTTTTTATAGTTTGGGTTGCGGTAGTGATCTTTTTTCTATAGATTAAATTATCTGAAAAACATCGGAGGACAAAAAATATATAGTAGTATTGTAGCAGCAATCGGGGTCGATACCAGACCTGTTGAAATTTTTATAAACCTAATATTAATTTGTGTAATAAGTGTATATATCGTAGTTAAAATATATAGTGATTATCTTTAGTTAGAGACATCACACTCTGTTGATTATTTAAAGTCACCCACCCTTTTTCATAAGTTCTACTCTTTACATAATCGCGGAAAACAGTTATACAGTAAAAAATACTCACCTGAAAAAGTTCACATCTTCTCATTTTCTTTAGTTGAACCTATCGAAATTCAGACCGAATTTTAATGTGAATATTTGGTTGTAACGGTCATACATAGGCTGTGGCAGTAGATGTTGCTAAAAGCCCGCGGACGGAATCTCACCATAATTAAATTTAAACGACAATATTGTAGATATCGAAAGTAGGCGCGTTACTTAGTTCGATCCTTTAATTATACGTTTAAATGGTCCGTTAATTACAGAATATCCTCAGACGAGATAGCTCCACCGATTTTGCTTATAAACCTGCCTACTCTGGCACGGTGTATATCTATTAATACATTATTATACAGTGATTCAGGGACCAGACATTTTAAGTATTAATTTACAGTAACCTGTTCGAGAAAAACAGAGATTGCGAAATAAAATAATTGTTAGAGCTTAATTTATTTATGATCAACCAATAATTTACAGATAAAACACTCTGCGCAATCTGTTATAGCATGTTTGATAGTGTGCCTAAAATTTTGTGACTCTAAACTGTTTGGAGTTGGCTAAATGGTATTTAATGTTAGTTGCTATAGTAGAGAGAAATATATGAAGGTATATACAACAATTGTTTTTAACTTAATATATAGGCACGGTACATGTATTTATATTATGCAAATTTAATGCATTACACGCCCATATGATAAATTTGAACCATAATTGCAAATTATAATTTATACAGACAAAAATCATTTTGATTTCAGTTATGGCCATCGCTGGGTGGGAAAATACTGGCCGGCCGTCATCATCCGCCTTCAATAACTATTTATTTTTAAATGATTTTGACTATCTCTTTTTGGGACCAGTAGAAAAAATAACAGCGTTCAAAATTAATACGAAACAACACCGAAATTGCATTAGATTAGGAGGGTGAAGATAATATTTGGGAGCAAATAAAAAAGAATAATCTAGTAGGAAACAGCATTCAGATATATTTACATCTACGACTATGAAAGCATTTTTAGACTAGAAACAAGTAAATGAACAACTTCAATTGCAAAAGAAAAACATGCAAAACGGTGTAAAAACTAAATCTATTAGAGGAAGTTAATATGACTACTACAAGGATTTAAATGACAAAGAAGTAAATGATGACATATGTCACATTCGGTGGTATTGGAAATCATAGGGAGATGTGGCTACATTACTACAACTGTAGTCAATGTAGTTCTTCAAAGCCCAATTTTTTTAATATATGTGTAGCAGTTCAATTAATTTTTTATATTAAATATTTTTTTTATTTTGTAAATATTCATCTTTATTTTCTAAATCCATCTGTTTTACTTACAACTTCTTATCTTGTGCATGCATATGTTTCGTTTCTACCTAAATTCTATGATTCTACTATCACTAACTTAGCCTTTACCTAGACTTTCCCTTAATTACTTTTCTTAAAATTCTATCTTGGTCACTTTTGTCTATAAACACGTACCTTGAACTTGATAGTCAGTACTTCTTCTTCTTCAATATTTTATCTCTTTTTACTAACAATTCAGCTGTATTAATTCCCCGACATTTTCATCCTAAAATCAATTCTCCAGCCAACGTGCTCATTTATGTCTACATTATTCTCTATAAATTGTTTTCTTATTTCCATTATGTTTGTATATATTTTGTGTCTTGTGTGTTTTTGTATATTTTTGTTTTTATTGTTGGCTGGTTGGCAGTGGTCGATTATTCTTGAAAATTCTAGACGTTTCGTCAACAACTGCGGAAGACATCTTCAGTAGGATACGTTGAAAGACCGGAAAATATTACTTTCTTTTATTGTCTGTTATTTGTGTTTACCTTTTTGTATTTAAAGTTGCTAATTGCTAAATAACAGTGTTTTTTTTCTTATGGTATTTTAATAAAACTCAACCTAAAACGCTAAATATGTTTCATTTCTCAAATTAGAAATTTTGATTCACCTGATTTTCATCAAACTCGCAAAAATAAAGAGAATATTGATAAAATTACTCACAGCATTTCCCTATTTTTCTCTATTCTACAACAATTGTTATATTGCAGATCAGAGAGTATGTAAATTACGAATAATTCACTACGCTCAATTTCGTCTAGGCGCTTCTCAAAGTCCTGCTGCTTTCAAAAGCGATTATCTAAATGTTCAATGGTCGGATTGATTAGAGTACCTTGCTGACATTTATTTACGAGGATGGATCAAATATAAAGGAGCCTTTGTTCATAAAACATTTATTTTGAAGAGTTTCACAAAAACACAAACTTCTCTATTATTCGACATATCCCCCTTGTATGTCTTTCCATTTTTCCGAACGCATTGATAGTTTTTTCATCCCGTTTTCATAAAAAGAAGCAGGGCGGGTGTCTATCCAGTTGCGTACAAACAACTCCACCTGTTCAGCGGTCTGAAATCGCTAATCGCTCATCTCCTAATGATTATTTGAGAGGCCTAAACATGTGGAAATCACAAGGAGACAGGTGTGGGCTATATGGAGGGTGTTTCAGCTGAGTCCAGTGCATTTCACCGATTTTGGCCTGCGTTAAAGCTGCGGTATGAGGCCTAGCGTTATCGTGCAAGATTAACACGTCACGAATGGGGTGCGTCCTCCTTTTTCGGCGATAAGGAAGTTTTACCTGACTTAGAAGTCAGTCGTACAGATAGTAGTAGGCTGCATTAATGCTTCCTGGCTGGTGCAAAAAATCAACCAACAGCACTCCACTCTAATCCCAAAAAACCGTGGCTAAAGCTTTCCCTGCAGACAGACGTGTTTTCAGCTTCACTGGGTTTGATTCATCTTTTAGCCACCACTCCATGCTTGCTCGTTTTAATGTTGGAATGTAATGGTGTACCCACGTCTCATCGTAGATTACAATTTTGTGCAAAAAAAATCATCTTCCTCTCTAAATCGAGTGAGAGCGCCTGAGAGATGCGAACTCGAGTAGATTTTTGATCTTCACTTAGCAACTTTAGAACCCAACGAGCTGAAATTTTTCGGAATCCCAAGTTTTTCGTTCTGATTGTGTGGACACTCCCATAGCTGATGCCGAGTTCACCAAACATCTGAAACACAGTGGCGTGGCGTGGCGGTCCCCTTCAATAAGATTTCTAATGCGTGCAATGTTAACCGGCGAAATGCTGGTGCGCAGACGACGAGGATGATTTACATTTTCGACGCGATTACGCCCATCGTTAAATTCTTTGCACCAAACTTTTACACGTGGCCACGAATGGGTTTCATTTCTGAATTGTTTGTTGCAATCTGCCCTAAGAAACTTAATAATAATTCGTTGCGCAACGCTGCTATGCATTATTACACGATAATTAAATTTGGACTCAATTAGGAACTAAAAATAATCATATAGCTTTGAAATATTAGATATACGGACATATGTCGAGTACCTATTGATTTGTAGTGTGAATAATTAAAAAAAATGGAATAATTAATGGTTACATAGGCTTAACTAAAAGAAATTGAATTATTAAGACTCTGTCACAATAACAAGTTTACAAGTGTATTTACATTCATAAATTCAGGGATTCACAACAACAACCCTCTTTTCGGTAGTTTTCTTACAGGTAGTTGTTAGATATATATATATATATATATATATATATATATATATATATATATATAAAGGAATAATATGTTTTTAATTTTAGTTCACATTTAACAGTTGAAAATAACTGCTTTGTAATCGAAATGTAAACATACAATAAACATTGTATGTAGTATTATAAGGCGTTTTATTCCACTTTTTTACATATAACTTATAATTTATACATAGATACAATCCATGAAAGCACCCTTATAGATGTTTAGTAAACTGCTTTTGAAACCAAAACTGCTTCAAAATTGTCCATGTGGAATTAAAAATAGCGACTTATTCAAATTTTTTCACTGAAGTACTACCGTTGAAATCAAACATAGGTGTAGATTAACAAAATTAAGACCTTTTTAGTCCCAAAAAGTTTTATCGAATTTTCATCGATGGAATAGAAAAGAAAAAACTTTTTTGTTCCATTCCCACCAGCTACTCGTGCTGGTGGGCGGGCAGTCCCTCCGACCTACACTATAGTGACAAGCCGGAGGGTAGGGCGTAAGGCCCTCTTCAGCCTCCTTTCAGGAATCGTGGGAATGGGCGGGTGGTGTGGTTAGGGAGTGAAAGATGAGACGGACGAAATGACGACAGCAGAGAAGTGAAAGATTATCTGTAGAATATTACTGCTCCAGCATTTGCCTAAATGATCCAAGGAAACCACAGAAAACTTGGACCAGAGCAGCCACACCCGCGTTCGAACCGGCGACCTCCCGAATGCTAAGCAATGATCTAAAGTACTGGACCACGCCGCGCCACGATGGAATAATTTTTTCAATCGTTATTACTCATTTCAAAGAGTAATGTCAAGTATGTAATTCCAAACAAACTTTTATCAATATTCGATTTTTTCATTAGATTTTAAAGTGATTTTTTTTATGTAAAAAATCTGAACTCCATTGTCCAAATAAAGGTTATATTCTATTAAATAGTTTTTTTACTAAAACCCCTTCCATGAATAAATCCTCTGCACGGCCCTGTATCCTACTAATATTATGTACATAGTGCCACAACAATATAATTTTACGATGCATATAAAATGCCCCTTATTCATTGCTTATGGTATGAATCTAAAACTGGTTGTGTGATATGATAATATTGTGTTGCTGGAAAATTTTCTATATAAAGCTTTATTATTACGAGGACGTTTCGCTTATCATTGCATCGGAAACGGTTTCTGATAACTGTTGATGCAAAATGCAAACAAAGGAACGATATGAGACAATATATTATATAGTTATTAGTGTTGACTATGGAATAACTGATAAAATGTGACACATAAATGTAAACATTAAAGAGACCAATTTATTAAAGCAAGCCTGACTGTAGTGCACTCACAGATAGTCTCAGATAATATTGAAGAAATACAGATTGGATAACAATAGACAGACATTATCCATAATAAATATGATGCCGCAAAGTTATACTATACTAACAATTGACTATGAAAACTCGATAAATATTTGTGAACTCTATTATAGTGAAATCTGTTTAGGTAGAGCAATAATAATAGATTATTTATTAGAAAATGATGTGATTGATAGTAAACCAACTATTTTATCGGCGTAATATCTCATAATACACAAGAAATGCATTGATACAAGAATAATCTGTTTTCTTCAAGATTTGGAGGTCTGTATATACTGTTTCTAGGATAAAGTAAATACCTTGGGACATTTTCTCCTCAATTATACAAGAAAGTAATGTATAAAAAGTATCTAAATAGCTGATTTTTGAAAAGTTTTCTTTCTAAAATTTTCCATTAACATTATTCAGTAAGTAACTAATAATTAAAAATTAAAATGGTTAAAAAAGCGCAAGCCTATTTTTTCAGGAAACGATTATTTTTAACATCATACAGCATATCCAAAAAAGAAGGCATAAAAATCCTTTTTCGTCTGTATATTAAGGATCACAAATCCCACATATGCAACGCTAAGAATCCATCGGAATCAACAGAATAATTCAAAGCCGGTAGGGGTATTAGCCCTTGGAGTAGTTGTTTCTGTTGATATATTTATATAGCATATATAAGTGTATGTATATATGTTATAAACCGAGCGGCTTAGCATTTAGGAAGTCACCGGTTCGAATCCGGGTCCGGCTACTCTGGTTTTACTGTGGTTCCTTTGGATCCTTTAAGCAAATGCTGAGGCAGTAATATTCCACAGATAATCTTTCACTTATCTTCTGTATTCATTTCGTCCGTCTCATCCTTCTCTCCCGAACCACACCACCAACACATTCCCACGATTCCTGCAAAGAGGCTGAAGAGGTCCTTACGCCTTACCCTCGGGCTTTGCACTACAGTATAGGTCGGAGAGACTGCCCGCCCACCAGCACGAGTAGCTGCTGGGAATGAAACACAAAAAAGTTTTATATGTCGAGCTATCGATTAATAAATTAGTGAACATTTTTTCGTTGTGTTATTTTGTACTATATTTATATTTATCATATAGCCAGTAAAGGCCTTTCTGCCAGCGCCCACCTGATGAGACCCGATAGATCGACACCGGTCGTGGGATATGACGTTCGGTACGCTGTGCCTACTGTGTAGGACGCGTTAGAAATGTGGGATCTGTGATCCTTAAAATTTAGACGAATGATGATTTTAATGCCTTCTTTTTTTCTTCGTCTAAGAATCTATCGGAATCGGAGTAGTTGTTTCTGTTGATTCCATATTTATATTTACATTTACCTTATCAATTAATAGTGAACATCTGCACCATATGTTTAATACCGAGGGAATAAAATCCTTCTGAACATATTCTTTTTCTGATCAATAATATTACCTAACACCAACCCATCCTATGTGTTCATACTGTTTGGAAATGTCGATGGAATACATTAATTTGTGTATTCATTTCAATATTCACGTATATGTACGTGGGCCCCTTTGCCAACACATAAGTAGGTCTGCATCTATTCTAGGACGAACCATATGCGAAATATGGTGAATTAAATGCATGCACTTACTCGTTAGATTAACGCTTGTATGTTGGTTGACATAGCACTGAGAATGGAACGATGTTCCATTGTTCGGGTTACTTCCGCCCGCCCGTATATTGTGGAGGTAATGGAATGCACGATTTCTCCTCGCTCCTCCTACATGTGAGGGTCGTGAAATTGCCGCCACATTACAATCAAACAAATACAATGAATAATAATAATAAAAAATATGTAATAGGACAACAGTAATTTTTGTGGTTTCACACCTTAAGCTACACGTTTGAGTAGGTAAACCAATAGAAGCATGCAAGTATTATAAAATCTGTCGTGTTAAACCATTTAACGTGAAGGCATATGATGAAATATCAATATCTATCATAACTACATATCACTTATTCGGAATGAAACAATGGAGGACATTTTTTGACTTGACAGGATTTTTGAACAGACTTCAAAAATGGAAGAGGTTCTCAATTCGATATGTACGTATTTTCTTTTTAATGTACTTCTGTACAGGTATACAGACATCGTATAAACGCCATTTGTAGAAATTCGCTACTTATTGGACGCGCGCGTTGAAAAAGTTGCATTGCTGCCCGCCAGATTGATAAAGAGATTATACAGTGGTATTGCTGCCCGGTATGTAGATGATAATCCCAATTCTTGGATTTTTCGCCATAAGCACTGTTTGAAATGAAAGTTACAGCCTTTTAATGATGTATTAGTTAATACTTCTCTGCAGGCTAAAATTGTGGATAGTTTAAAATCAATTTTCATATATTTTGAACTCTTTGGAACTCTACTTTTTATCAATTCAAACAATCTCTTGTACGTATCTTTTTTTCTATTTGGTAATAATGCATATATAGCCGAACGCACATTCGTGTTATTTTCTATGCTTTTCAGATCGACGTGAAGAGTGTAAAGTTGATCGAAAAGATTAGAACAACTTTTGAAGCACTTTCAACCAACTCAATCGAATCCATAATTTGTGACGTTAAAATTGTCGTTTTATACTTTTATAATACCTAATATGAATTCAAATTAATTATGAGGGTAATAAAGTTGGCGAGCAGCAATGCCACCAACATTAATAGACATAAAAGTCGGCGGGCAGCAATGCCACAATTTCAGATAAAATATTTTCGCGGGTAGCAATGGGACATCCCCACTTATTGTGGGATTCAAAAAGGTATTTTTCTAATTAAGATATCGAATTGTCAAACTAAACCTACGCCGTAGCTATCTGCGTGATAAAAACGTAACTAAATAAGACATAAAAATTCATGGTGGTCTGTGTTTAGTCTAAACCAGTGATTCTCAACCTTTCTTTTGTTGCGGCACATATTTAACGATTTCAAAATTTGGCGGCACACAAAGAAAAAGATAAAAATTATTTACTTACTACAACACACTTCATAAATAGTTTATGACAAAAATTTTAAATATACGAAATAAACTAATATATACTACAATAATAACTAAACGTTTATTAAGGGATTAATTACAAGCTAATAATAAAAATATTTTTAATGCGAAATTTGAGCTTGACGTTTTTTGATAATTTCATTTATATTTGGTCTTAAAAATGACAATGCTACTCTCATATCGTCTTTACATTTAACAATCTTGATCTTTTTTTAGTTTTAATGTTGGATAATGCTGAAAATCCGAATTCACACAAATAAGATGTGGAAAATTGTAATAATATGTTTAAAGCTTTTTTGGCTATCATTGGATAATCGCATTTGATGTTAATCCAAAATGAATTAATTGATTCTTCTGAATGAGAATATTTATCGGAGACTGTGGCAAATTACAAAAAATAATTAGAGAGACTTACCCCTTTACCTTTGTGGTAAAGGGGTAAGTCTCTCTAATGATTCTTCTGAATGTTTTAAAATTAAATCTCGATTATTGGAAAGCAAAATGAGTTCTTCCTCTTCATTCAAAGTTAAGTCAAATACAGAAGTATCGGTTATGAGAAATGGATTACGAACCCAATCAAATTTCTTAATATCTAATTTTGGGAAATAATGAATAATTCTCTCCTCTAATGTTGTCAAATGATCAACAACAATTAATTTAATAGTTTTATAACTGTCTTTAGGGACTGACTCGAACTTTTCTAAATTGCCTTCCTGAGCTTTATTTTTCCATAAAGTTATTTGTTTTTTGAATCCGACCAGCTCTACTATTCTCTATTACTCCTAGTCTTTCACATCCACAGAGTAGCAACGTCACTCCAATGTCGCCGACACCAAAGATTGCTCTTCGTAATCTCGATCTGTATAAAATGTTGCCAACATGATATAATTTAATAATATTAACATTATTATATATTTGAAAAATTTGGCGGCACACTTTTGAAATTTGGCGGCACACAAAAGTGCCGCGGCACAGTGGTTGAGAATCACTGGTCTAAACAGTTAATGTCGGCGGAAGATCTACCTCTTGTTTTCTTAATTTACAATTTTTTGGGACAATCAACTTTTTCCATTGAACGAGTATCATAATTTAAACCTTCAGCATGTACATTTTGGGTTTTTAGATTCATACAAAAAAGTAGATGACGTGCTTTATTATTTGTTCGTTTCACGAGATTCGAAATTTCAAACTGTTTGGAAAAACATTGGTTGATGGATAAAAAGTTAACTTGGATTAGCTTCCTTTTCTGCTGCACGGGAAACTTCCAAAACGTTTGGATTCCGCGTTAAATATCTAAAATAATGATTTCGTGACTCCTGAGGTAATCAAGATGACTGAATACTTTGACGGTGCTGTAGAACACAGTCAATACCTCAAACCCCAACTGATTGATTTTTTAGTCCCTGACGAAGAAGGCAACTTTGTTTCTAAAAAGTATTTAGGACGTTTACTGCGTTATCGTTAGCGAATCAAGTCAATAGTCGAACTTTATAAAAATGATTTAATTGGAGAGGCTTTTAAGTGACCGAAAAATGTTTTTAGCTTTAGTTAAAAGATCGGGCAAAGAAATAGAAAGTTCAAAAGACAAACAATTTGGCAATCAGTATATATCCAATTTTTCTGAATTCCTCCAAATGAATGAACTTTTCAATACTAAAACGTCATAAGTTTACATTCGATCAACTATGCACCAACCGTGCATTCGCAAGATACCTTTATTAGAAAATAAATTGTATATTATGGATGATAAACATGTTTCTGACATTTCTTTGACTCTTTCCGGTGTTGCGGAAAATGGTCACCCTGTAGAATTTACAATGTATGGAAACCTTCGTAGTTCTATATGTTCTGCAAATAGGAAATATAAAAATATAATTTTGGATTCACTAATAGAAAATAGATAAACTAAATTTGTATAATGTATATGTAAGAAGAATCTAGAATAATAATTTTAACAATAGAAATTATTGAACCAATAATAATGGTGAAACAATCGCAGTGAGAATAAAAAATTCGTTTTGAAACTTAAATATGCGTTTTAATTTGTGTTAGTTTATTAAAATGAAGTTTAAACAAGTGGATGCCTCAACAATAAAACACATAATTCAGTTTGGTTATTTACTAAAACAATTATTGTTAATGGATTTCATGATTTCTTGGTTTTCTATTAAGTTAAGCTTTTGCCTTTTAATTATTCATGTAGGATTTTACTGTTGTCGTCAAAGCTGTGGTTATTAGAAATGCTGTGTTCCAGCCTTCTCGATTTAATAACAAATGTTTCATAAAGCGACCAGCATAATCACAATTTTGATTATTAACAATTAAATTTTGTGGTCGATATTTTCTCCATTTTCCACTACTCTCACTTTATTAGTGTACATATATAGTTTGGATGATAATAAAAAACTTGTATGAGTTTTTATTTCACATTGTTTTAACCCCTATACATTTTTAGGTCAAGTTCAGTTACAGTAAAATTAATACTTTCTCATTTTGTGACTCCATTAAGTTGAGTTTTAGATTACCACTAAATAAGTATCTGGCGTTAATGTGGATTATATCTAATGGGATTAGACAGTTCATAAACCAGATTTATCAACACGCAATGGAAAATATAAATAATCTCATTAATCGTTTCTAACTTTTCCGATGTAATATCAGATCCATTACGGATTTAATAGATAGATACATACTGGGCAACATTCTTCGCCTTCTAATAGCTATCTGTATATAGTATCACATGAGTATTAGGTTTTTAGTAGACTGCTTCACCGGATTTCACTGAAAGAAGATTTTTTTCCTACAAAACCTTTCTCTATCATTTTGTTACTTAACTTTCTTATTTTGTTCCATGAATTTAATATCTCCTAATTAATAACTCGGTCATTTCATTCTATATTTAAAAAGTGCTATTTAATACCATTCCTACAAAGTCTGACTTAGGTACTCAAACGTTGTTGAGTGATGTCAAGAAGACAAAGGCCATTTAAAAAAAAATAATGGACAAATGCAAGGTTTTCTTTAATTTCAAATGTTTCTTCGATCTATTGCGTTAAAATAAAGTTGTTTTATAGGATTAAATGTAATGATTGCAATAGTATATATATATATATATATATATATATATTTAGGAAAAACGGGGCGAAATTTCGACATTAGGTATAATGAACATGTAAAATCCATTCGAAATAATAAAAAATATACGGGCTTATCCCAACATTGCATAGATAAAGAACACACCATTTGTAAAAATAATGTATTAATTCTCTATAGAGAAATAACAGCAAAAAACTTAATATGACGGAAAAATTAGAAATTCAAAAATCTCTATTTTCAATAAAATACATTACATTAAAAACAGTCTCGCATTGATAATGCTCACGTGTGAAATGGGCGAACACGTGTCCGCTCATATAAAATTTAGTTAGTGGTAATTAGGGCGAAGCTTTCTTATTTTATCACATTTAATGATCAAACCGAAGGGTACAAAAGCCCCTTATTTCGAGCACGTACCAATTGCCGGACTTTCTAAGTAGGCATGCAATAAATAGTTTAAACATCTGTAAATAAATTTAATACTCTTGTAGTTCTCTTTGAGAATGGCCGAAAGGGTGAAACACGTGTAAGAGATTGTTAATAAATTTTGTGAAAACGTTTCTGGTTTAATTTTAACCAGCTTAATATTATTTAAAATTTAACTTTAATTTCTATTATTTTTTAATTGTGAAATTGTTTCTCCAGTAATACATATTTACAAAACATTCCACTTACGTAAATTATATTGTAAATTTTTCAGGTTGCAAATTTTGAAGAAACAGAGAGAAGGTATTTTTGAAACACTCGTGGTTGTAATTTAGCCATTAAAAAAATTTGATAGCTTTCGTGTTATATTATGGTACATTTTGACATGACAAATATCCAATTGTGCTTGTTTTGATCTAAAATGTCACAAAATATTAATGCTCCAAATTATTTGAATTTTTTTCATTCTACATTGTTTCCATACGTAAAATTCTCGACAATGAATGTCTCTTAATAGCGCACATTTTTCGTTTCACGCAACATTCATTATATAATACTTTGAAAATGAAAATGGACATGAAATTAAAAATCCGAGTAAGCCCTATGTCAAAAAATGTACAATGTAACTTTTAATACATAATACTTCACTTAGTTCGCTAAGCTGTCATTTTTCCTAGTTTTTTAATATACCTATAAGTAGTTTCAATTTTATATAAAAATGTTTCAAGGTGTTTTACGTTTTATATCAATATTATTCTCCAGTATGTATGAACATCTTTTTAAAAATAATTTGCTTAAATTAAGATCTAAACATACAATAAGACGTTCAAGACCAGGACTATTAAAGTATAGTTAAAAAAATATGTGAAGAATCTTGAAGGTAACAAAATTTACTATACCTTCTGTAAATCATAGAATATATGTTAATATATAAATGATTTTCAACCGAAAATGAATGGAGAAACCCAAAATACATTGGTTATAACAAGCTTGCTCATCATAAGCAACTTATTTATGTGCACCCATGTCATATGATGAAAATCATTTATAACGGACGATCGCATACAACGAACACATTTTTATAGGAAGCCTCGCACTCGCTATAGGAGGACCCGATCATATTCTAACTAGGGCTTACAATACCGAACTAAAATCTGAATACCGGTATTTGATATTTGAAATTTGAAATATCGGGATACCGGTATCAAAACCGGTATTATTAATAAAAAATTTACTAGTTATATTTTTACTTACCTCAGTTGTTATATTGACTTGTTAACAAATAGTATATGAAATCCAATAAATATTGTTCTAAAATGAGTAGATATTATTTATTTTATTACATAGAGAGTTGGAGTAGATAGATACAAATAAACGTGCAAGTAAAAAAAAGTACATATAAATATATGTTACATTTTACATATAAAGGGCTCGTATGGCATTATATAATTAAAGAAGCAAAAAATATAATTAAATTGAAAGTATTTATGAAATAATATTAATAACTTGCGTTTTGTTTATTAAAGTATGCTCTTAAAAAACATAAACAATCAATCGTTTCATCATCAAGCGAGGACCGAATTTTCGTACAAATATAACCAGCCGCCGAAAAAGCTCTTTCTGATTCTACACTTGTCGGCACTATTGTCATTAAGAAATCATACATATTTTGTAAATACGTTCCTTTTGTTCCTGTTTTTTCAAAAAAAGTAATTTCATCTTTTATTTTTTGTTCCAGATCTGGAATTTTTTTAAACGTAGACACGGGTGAAGTATTTAGTGTTTCGTCTATTGCTGCCTGTAGTTTTTTCTTTAATGCGTTTACGTTTACCTTGTCAGATACTAATACTGTTTCATTACTAATTTGGGAAGATATTGGAAGGGATGTTTCTTGCACAACTTCCATATCTTCTGTATCTTCTAGATTTTCATGTGTGAGCCGTTTAGTTAAGCTTACAATTTTTTTAATGATTGTAAATTTGGATATGCGTTTAAATGCTTCTCCAACATCTTGTGAGCCCTTTTGCAGATACTGAAGTATTTGTGATAATTCAGTTCATCGCAGTAAAATTCGAGATTTTAATGCTTCTAATAATTCTAATGCAATTGCAGATTTTTGCTGGGAAAGAGTATCTAACATAAATGTTAAAGAAGCGTCAGCCGTCAAAAGATTTGCATCTTTTCGGCATAATGCATCTACTGTTAAATTAATACGTAAAACATAAACAATCGCTTTATATTGATAAATGTGCCTGATATAGATTTTAATACAATGAAATTGTTTGTTTATCTTCAGAAAGATTTCTTGTAATTAATTAATATTATTTTAAATTAGATTTATATTGTGCATAAATTCAATTCTTATCAACTAATGTAAGACCAAAATACCGATATTTTTACATAAATACCGGTTTTTAATAACGGACGAAAATCGTCCGGGATTCCGGTATTTGGGATCCCGGAATCCCGGTATTGTAAGCCCTAATTCTAACGTCTACATAAAATAATGGAAATAAACAAAACATGTAGATTTTATAATTAATTTATGGGTTTTTATGAATTATTTGATTATACAAAATGTTATATCTAATTAAAAGTTGTATTACAGTACCTATACACATTTTACATTCTAAAGAGGTAAATAATGAAACAGGTAAGATGTTGGAAGGATATGTTTAGAGCATATCCATATTAAGTCTTAATAAACATTTAAGTTAGAACTCAGATTAGATCAACGATATAAAAACTGTATGACTCATACTCTACGTGATAATGTCACTAATAAACCGATCGTTTTAGAGAACTGTACGACAATTTCTGGAGTTAAAATAGAATATAAAATATTATTGTTTGTAGGTACACCATTCCCTTTATTTATTGGTTGATCAGCACTCACTCGGTCCAAGCAGCCGATAAGTTATTCATTTGCTTGAGTTTGAGAAGCCGTCTACAGGAGAGGGGACGAATCCTTGCGTGCGCAGATTCGCCGCTAGGAATTTCAATTTCAACTGCAGCACTCAGCGGGCCGAGCGGATTTTATTCTGTTTCGAAAGTAGGGACTGTCAGTACGGTGCTTGTTTCCGGTAACTATGATAACGTAAATATAAATTACGCGCGTGTTTTAAAAAAAGTTTCGATTTGTCACAACTTTTTACTTGGAAGAGATATGTTAGTTGGTTATGTTGACAGACTTGAGTGAGTTTTTTGAGTGAACTTTTTCATTTCTTTTGGTGTGTTGTGCACTTTACAACTTTTTTCGTGTTTGAAAATTTGTGGATTAGCATATTTCGTAAGAGTTTTAATACAGCAAAGGTAAGATTCTAAAAATTTATTAGCCTAAATATTTTTTTTTCATAATTCCTTTTAAATTGAATCATTTAATTATATATTTACAACTGAAGGCCATTTTTTGTATTTTAACAATACCTATAGCCAGAAAAATTTATAGATTTTTTTTATTATGATTGTGATCATTTCTTCGGAGTATAGAACGAGTAAAATGCTATTTATACGTAATGTTCAAATATTCGGTTAGAAAATCAATATAGATAATAATTTATTTTATTATTTATTTTGTACTACCATAATTAAGTAATTAACCTTTTCAAAATGGAGAAACCTAAATACTTCCCATTACAAATTTAAAAATATATTTAAATATTTATAAAAAATTATAATATATAATAATTTTACTTATAATGTATACCTTTCGTGTAGGTATGTATTGCATTAAGATAAGACACCCACCACATTTATTTATTTATAGAGAAAGAGAGCTTTTTAATTTCTAAATAGCATACATGTGCAAGAAGACACTAAGCTTGTAAATATTCCTGCAATTTTAACCAAGAAGTTATTTATTATTATGGTTATTAGCAATTAATCTTTACAATCTTTTACTGCTTATGTATTGTACCTGTATTTTTATAGAAAAAATACTCCACAATTTGACTACAGAAATACTTTTGTTGTTCTTTCGATTTCTATTTAAATTCTAATCGTTACTATTAAATAATCTCATCACTTTAGTCTTAACAGGTGCTAATTTATTAATGTTCTGTAGTATTTATGTAAAAGTTGGGTTTATAAATATTTATAAGTACTTAAAGAATTCTTACTTTTTTTTATAAATTGTTGTTTACTTGTTGGTGATGTAGGTACATTAACTTACAAAGCCATCTTGTTTGTGTATTAGCATTTAAAAGAGAATGAGTTACATTTATTATCAGGACGTCAAGGGATTTGCGTGGGTGTCACATCGTGCAAAAAGGGCAGAACGAAAAAAAAAATATATACAAGATGAAGACGGCTAATCAGTTTTCACAGTGTGTCCCTCCCTGCCCTTATAAATACGTCGGTTTTTAGGTTAATTTAATTGGAAGATGATCAAAGGTTGTTATAACACGATTCGTTACACCCGGTTGCGCATTCGTTAATTGAACTTCAGTATGGTACGATATAATAACCAAAGAACATTGTCCACAAGATCAATAAAAAGTAGATCTGAGGAGTAAATGAACTTCAGGGGTCCAGGGACACTTTGAAATTTTTATTGACTTTACGTTGACCTATATTCATTATAGATAATTAAATAATGTGTTACCTGTGCAATGGTTTGAAAAGTACCTTGCTATTTACAGAATTTTAATTAACAAATTAAGTACCTACTATAAAAACTAAATAAACATTAAGTAAGCAACAAATATTCTCATTTTTGGTGTTTTGATCCTTGTAAAATCGGGTTTGATTTGTATTTTAAATCTCAGGCTTCATTAAAAGTGTATAAATGCAAATTAAATATTGAAACTAATAAAATTTGATCACAATTTACAAAAATTATGAAAGCTCACAAAAAATCCGGAAATAGGTTTGCTGTTTATACTTTTGAAAAATTTTGATTCTTCCGTTCCTTCAAACATTTTTTTGCCGGTAAAAAAAATTCAAAATGAAACGTCTGTATTTTCACACACATTATTTACTATTTGTAACATAGTTTCGCCAAACATATGTTACGAATAGTAAATAAAGTTTTGAAAATCTTTAGTTTTGTTTTTTCTAACTAAGATTGATTTTCATCAAATAAAGGTCGAAACTATAAAATCTTCAAAATGCGCATATTTGTCCATTACAATTTGTGCAAACTAAGTATATTTGTTTTTATTTGTAACTTCTATATTAATAGAGGATCAGATTATTAGCATTCAGGAGGACACCGGTTCGATTCCGGGTCCGTCTGCTCTGGTCGAAGTTTGTCTGTAGTTTCCTTGGATTATTTAAGCAAATGCAAATATTCCACAGATAGTCATTTACTTTTTTTTCTGTTTTCATTTCGTATGACTCATCTTTCTCTTCTCTACCACTATCCAGCTATTCCTGCGATTCCTAAAAAGAGACTGAGACTACCTTCCGCCTTATCCTCCTGCTTTGCACTATACTACTACCAGAAATTGACAATAAATACATAATGGGCAAATGTATAAACAAAAAGCGGTTAACGGGTATTTGCTGCCCTTATCATTGTATATACAGTGGCCGGCACCTAAGGTGATTCAGCGATGATCAGATTGATAGGTTAGCTACCTGCGGAAACTTTTAGCATAGCAATAAATGAAACAGCACAAGTGAATTTATTCAACTGATTTACTTATCCTAACAACCCCTTCTCTACTCTGTTAATTCTCAACTATTTGCCACTACGCTACTGAACCTTGCTGAGGGAGCAGTTATCATTCTGCCTACCCGTCGATTATCCCCGCCCTAAAGGGGCTAAGCTTTGCTAGTGCGCATCCGATGATTTATGGCTTTTGAATCTCCTTAGGTGCCGGGCACTGTACTTTATTTAATTTACGGTGGCATTATATAGGGTGTAGGTCAGTAGGATCGCCGACCCAGCAAGCATTAATACCTGGTGAGCGTGAAACATCCAAATGTTCTTTTTTTAATAACTTATCTGAATTTAATGTCTACCCTATGTGCTTGCTGAAAAACACAGGAATCAGATCGTTCAGTTATTTTCCTTTTTGTAAAAATAGTTTATGCTTACATTATTAACTATTTCCGTACAATTACCCAGAATGATTAAAGATAATACGACACATAATACTGAATATGCATTGTTTTACATGAGTAGTCATGTTACGATATTGCTGTAATCTGTAAATGTTATGGGTGTTAATTTCTAATTTAATAACTTTCTCTTCTTTGAAGCATGCAAATACTGTAAAACTTTCTTCCCTATTTCGGTTACTATTTATTACTGTTATTTTATCATTAAAATGACCGATATAGATATGTACATCTTAAAATAATTTCCTATTTATTATTACCCAATTTATTCCAATTCAGTTAACGGGGGCGAGTCGTTAGTAAGTTTTTAGAATAAATATCCAATCCTCCATGATGGTATTTTTATCTTACCTTTTATCAATACATAATTTAAACTACCCTTCTGTAATTTGCTAATCGTTTTCACGAAAGGGCGAAGTTATAAGGGGTGCAGGTAAATGATTCATTTTGGTGTGCATGTAAGGTCAATGGCATTAATTATTTTTTATGTATGTATACAATTGTTGTTGTTGTATGTTTAATAACATGAGCTGTACAAAAATGTAAAATTGACTCTTATGTCAATAAACAAGAAAATTACGTGTGGGTTTTTACACATTACAAAGCTTAATTTTAATCAAACCGATTGTGAAAGCTTTAGATTGAAAATAGTTTTAATAATTTTACGTGATGTTATCATGGATTATGTTTTTTTTATTGTTATCAGGAAATTTCGAACCTTTACAACTGGAAGCTTTAAAATTATATTATGCGTTATCTATTTCTGTTTATCTAATGGAAATATGCTTGATTTGGTTTATCAAATCAGATTGAAAAAACCTACAAATGTAAACTAGCAACGGTCAGCGTTATTTTGATGATTAATAATAAGTTAATTTTTGAAAGTTAATTTAAAATATTTTATTTGTTTCTTACCTAACAATCTTCAATATTGGGTAAGTCTTATCATTGCAACTTTCATTTTAAAAGATACACTTTCTGGTACAGTTCATTTGTTTGCAACTATTTTCTGATTTCCCCCGTATTGGAAAAAGTTGATATTTTGTAACCTACAAATTTCCCAAGAAGTAGAAGAAGTTTAAATTGTATGACTAAAAAGGAAAGTTAATCGATTTAGAGATGATAGCAGGGGAGCAAACCTCACATTACGTCCTGTAACATTACGTAATGCGTATGTATATATAGAAATTTTCAATAACGTATAATTTTATTGAAAATCCATTACATTCCTTAGTATTAATATATATGTATTTACATTAACGTTATAATAGTATATTCAATTTAGTTTTATATTTGCTCAAAATATAATGTTTTTTTAAATTAATAATAAAATTTGAATATGGAATTTAAAATTTATGTTATTTCAAACGCAGTACTTAAATGTATATTTTTATTCAAGCATCCATTTTTCGAAATAACTGTTTTTTTAAAGCTCATACGATTGTTTGTTTGTTATTAAGTACCATAAAAAAAATTGTGCAAATGTTTAAGCGTGTCTTATATTTACAATCTATTCAACAAGTTTTATCAAGTGAAAACTATTAATAGTTTGACTTATCGATAATTGAACACAATCGTTGATTTAATACGAGACTTAAGTAATTCTAAAAGAATATTTTCTTTTTAAATAATTTATTTTAGCATTACGACTGACATAAATTTGTTACTAGACTGACTTACTTTCTGAATTCTTGATCTTTTATATTTTGAGATTATCTATTTCTAAATAGAGACTTAACAATATTTAATCAATGTTAATAATAAACATAATACATTAATCATATCGATATAAAGAATACACAAATAATATAGACCTAACAATATTCAATAAATATTAATAATAAACATAATACATTAATCATATCGATATAAAGAATACACAAATAATATAATTGTATTTGTAAGGCAAATCACACATCCGAAAGGATGCAGATTACTTGTTGTCATCCAAGTTTGTCAGATATGTAACTCGAGTACTGTTTGATATACAGAGGGTCGCCTTTTTTCAATTCGTGATAAACAGATTTTTGTAAACGTTTTATAATACTTAATATTTGCTGTTTATTACGTACTATTTATTCCGTTTTAATAACTAAATTTCCCCACGGCTGCATTCCTTTCAGGTACGATCACCTTCTACCTGAGGGTTGTAGTATTAGTTTAGTTAGTGGTTATAGTTCTACAGTTTCCTAAATATTTAAATTTATCTGTTAAACCAGTTCTGCTATTGACTCGTTTCAGTAAACAGGTACTCCATAAGACCATAATTAATCCGTTTTTTTTAACATTTAATTATTTTTTTTCGTATTAATAATTAAAAGATCAATTGACTTACCTTAAGGAAAATTGATCGGAATTATATGAGCATTGCCGTTCGAAGAATTACATTATTACACTTGTAGTACCAATTTTTAGTGAGCTCCTAGGTGCACGATTTTTGAAGAGAACTGTATGTCCCACCGGTTCCACTCCAGTTCCTTAGCCAGATCTCTATTGGAGTCATTACAATTTTGTCAAGAAAAAAGAAAATCTGGATCGTTAGGGTGGGGTTACGGGTGGGATGTAATTCTTCGAACGGCAATGCTCATATAATTCCGATCAATTTTCCTTAAGGTAAGTCAATTGATCTTTTAATTATATTTCGCATTGCCGTTCTCGAATTACATTATTACACTTGTAGATGTTTAAAGCTTAGGAATAAACGATCCAGGTCTGCTGACAAAGTTTATTTATCAAAAAAATAGAACGCTTAATAGGTTATATATGAAAGTAACATACATAAAAAAATAATAATAATAAAAAGTTAGAATAACAATACAATTGTGTTTATCTTAATGTTTAGATAAGTCACCTATTACTCCTTTAGCAAAAGTGGTCGGATTTGAGCATAAAGGACGATTATAAAATTTAGTAAACATGTGACTTTTATCTGTCCAGCCTGCAGCTTGTCTGATTGTTTCGATTGATACACCAGCCCTGTGGGCTGCCGAAGTAGCAGCATGACGTGTACTATAACTAGAAAAAACGGAAATGTCCACTCCGCTTTCTTTAAGCGCCATTTTTATCCATTTACTTATGCGTTGAGTGGAGGCTGGATGAAAGGGTTTTTTGTAAGTTTTTATTAGATCCGGTATTTTGATTTCGAGTCGATTATCGAAAGTATTGATATTGGTGAGTCTTATCTTCGACAGTGTTTGCATTCTATGTCCTGTAATTAATGCTAATAGTGTGACGAGTTTAATGGTTAATTTAGATATGGGAACATCTAACAAAGGATAAAGCGATGACAAATATGTGAGAACAATAGAAGGGTCCCATGTTGTCTGATATTTTGGTGTCGGAGGTTTTTGTCTGTAAGTTCCTTTTAGAAAACGTTTATAAATCATTTTGTCTTTGTCCTCAATTGAAAAAACAAATGATAGTGTAGAATATTGAGAATTTATCGTTGCATAAGAAGCGCCAAATTGAATTGTTGAGTTAAAAAGGAAATTGTCCTGTCTAGTGAGTAATCGTATTGATTTTGAAATTTGGATCGACAAAAGTTCCACCATTTTTGAAAATAACTGTTATATTGGGTTAATGTGGATTCTGCAATTGAGGATATTATATGTGAAATTGCTACAGATGGAACTCCTCTATGGATAAATGATTTGCTGACAAAACTCCTGCCTCCAGGGTAAGGTGTTTCCATAAAGGATGTTTATGTCTGAAAGGGGAGAGAAAGAAGCAATGTTTTACTTGGTTGTAACAGAATAGATTTCCTTATTAAAAGCTTTTGAAACATGGAATACCATGGTTGAGCGACCCAGAGTGGTACCACCAAAATTCCCTTAGCTTTGTCGTTAATGATTTTCCGCAAACACTTAATGATTAAGCAGAATGGCGGAAGAGCATAAAAAAATGCTCCTTCCCAAGACACAGTGAATGCATCAACTGTAAGGGAATCCGGGTCAGGTTTCCAGGAATATACCTTTTGCATTTTGTGTTTAATTTGGTTGCAAAAAAAATTTATGGTAGGTGTACCAAACTGGGAGCAAATTGTTTGAAAGGCCTCTTTAGATAACTCATATTCTGTCTCAATACTGACTGGCCGCGACTCTTTATCAGCTAAAATATTGTCTTTAGTATTAATATATGATGCTACAACAAATAGGTTACGAGATTCGCACCATTTCCACAGATTTCTGGAAATCTTGTTTAAATTATTAAAACGAACACTGCCCATGCGGTTAATACAGGATATTGCTGTAGTGTTGTCGATACGTACAAGTATAAAGGCATTAGTGATATTATTTGCAAATGATTTGATAGCATTAAAGGCTGCTAGTAACTCTAAATAATTTATATGGTGGGAAGATTGCGATTTGTTCCAGAATCCGTGAGTTGATTTACTGTTACAAAATGCCCCCCATGCGAATGGGGAGGCGTCCGAAAAAAATTCTAAAGCAAAGTCTCTGTTTGGTGATATGCATACACCTTTGTTATTGGATATGGACTGAACCCACCATTTTAGATCAGTTTTCATGGATTCTGAAATGTTAATTTTTCTTTTGTAATTTTGATTTTTGCTTTTTAAGGCTAAGTATTTGTTTCGTTCTAAAACCTTTAGGTAGACCCAGCCATATAATAATGTTGGGCACGCCGCTACTAATTTCCCTATTAACCGCGCACAGTTCTGTATGGAAATCCTATTTCTCAGTAAAATTTTAAAAATGTCTTCCAGAATGCTAGCCTTTTCTTCTTCTGGTAATGACATTAATAGAAGTCTAGAACTGAACCTAAATCCTAAAAATGTGTACTGTTGCGCAGGTACTAGTGAACTTTTTTTTTTTTTTTTATAATGAATCCGAGTGATTCTAAAAAGGTTTTAGCGAATAGGGATTCCGTTATTGCTTCTGTTTTAGTTTTGCTTATTATAAGTATGTCATCCAGGTAAATTACACAAATAATGCCATTTGTTCTATAGTATCTTAATACTGGTTTTAGGAGCTTTGTGAAAACAAAAGGTGCTGTACATAGTCCGAATGGAAGGCAGTTGAAGTTATAAAACTTGTTTTTAAACTGAAACGTTAGATATCTTTTGAAGTTCTTATGGATTGGCACAAGAAAGTATGCGTCTTTAAGATCTATGGTCGTGAAAAAACAATCCCTTGTAATTTGTGACCACTTGTCTAAATGTTTATATAATTGACCAGCATATTTTTGGGGTACCTGGATTAGTGGTGGTACTGGTGCTTCCTTGGACCTCCCCCCTCTTCTTTTCTGTATCGGCCTTTCTGAGGGAGCCGACGTGAGGCTAAAAAATTAGGTCTTCGTCTTACAGATGTATTGGATGTCTGAATACTGACAGATGAAGCAGGTTTGGTGTGGATGGGTTGTTTTGGTCTTGTGGAAACGAATTTCCTTTTGAGAGAAGCGCCAAACTTCTTAGCCTCTTAGATATTTTTAGATTTTCCAGGAATTTATTCCCAAACAGGAAGGAGTCAATCTGACAGTTTTCCAAAGCTTCTTTAACAGAGCTATCCAAAGAAGGCACAATTAAAAAACGTCGATGAATTGATAGCGAGTAAAATACATCCGCAATAAACCTAATCGGATCAGCTAGTTTTTCTAGTTCCTGGTGATCTGATTCAGATGGGTTTTGTGAAGAATCGTACGTATTATTAAATTGAATAGCCAGGGAGCTTAAAACTGCGGCTACTCGACTCTGTAGTTTTGTTAAAAATTCATCTTGTTTCAAAGTGGCTGAATTTATGCATGACTTTATCTCTGGGTTTAAAGCAGGTGGCTTTAAAGCGGTACAGCCTTTTAAAGGAGGATATTTTTCAATAGTTTGCGTATTTCTTTATCTAATCCTTTGGTAAGGAAGGAAGATAAAAGATCGGAAATGTCCGGATGGACTTCTGGTCCCTCTTTTTCCGTTGAAAGTTGTTTTTGAGAGGATTGAGATGATGATGCCAAGTCAGCGAGAGGACAGTTCATCTCAACGTCCTCATCATCACTATTTGTTCGGGAAATTTCAGAATCTGATTCATCTGAAAGAAAATGCAAAGCAATGTTGAAGATGTTCCAGAGGTAAGAAACATCATGCGGAAAAACAGGACTGTTTGCACTCTAAATAAGACGAACAAACGTCTCAATGATTTTTGTTAGTGACTGTATAATTTGATCACTGTTCGATCTTGTAGCGTAATCAGTATAAACAGGGCACATGTTTATAAACACTTCAGCGACTAGACGCCTCGTTATATAAACAAGTTGCGATCGTAGTAACCAAGGTTACATAATTCAGCATAAAAGCTGTATAAAAAAAATCCCAAAGGAAATATTGTTGAACAGAATCCATCAGGAAATCTGATCAAAAAACGTAAAAATACGTTTTACAGGTAGCGATCCTGAAGAACGGCCTTGTAAAATATTCCATAAGGAATATACATGTATATTTGAAAACAGATTTCATTGAGAAATCTGATCAAAAAAGGCGTAAAGTACGTTGTACAGGGTGCGACCCTGAACAACTGCCTGTAAAATATTCCATAAGGAATATTTTTGAGAAACAGATTCCATAAGGAAATCTGAGATACAGGTAGCGACCCTGAATAACAGGCTAACAATGTTTCAGTAGAGACTGAAAACACTAACGAAAATATTCCATAGGGAATATTTTGTTTAAAACGAACAGATTCCATAAGGAAGTCTGATCAAAAAACGTAAAAATACGTTTTACAGGTAGCGATCCTGAAGAACGGCCTTGTAAAATATTCCATAAGGAATATACATGTATATTTGAAAACAGATTTCATTGAGAAATCTGATCAAAAAAAGGCGTAAAGTACGTTGTACAGGGTGCGACCCTGAACAACTGCCTGTAAAATATTCCATAAGGAATATTTTTGAGAAACAGATTCCATAAGGAAATCTGAGATACAGGTAGCGACCCTGAATAACAGGCTAACAATGTTTCAGTAGAGACTGAAAACACTAACGAAAATATTCCATAGGGAATATTTTGTTTAAAACGAACAGATTCCATAAGGAAGTCTGATTAAGAAACGTAAAAATTACGTTTTACAGGGCGCGACCCTGAGTCTTAGAACCTTGTTGAAAAAGTTGATACCTGAAAAAACTGGAAAAAACTTACTTGTGCTGTTCAATAGCTCAGTTAAAAGTTGTTTCAGCTTTCGTTTCTTATTTGACATTTTTAACTTAAATCAAAACTTAACCAAACACCCACTATCACTGCACTGCACTTCCAGCAACCTGTAAGGAGCGCACGAAAAATTGTAATGACTCCAATAGAGATCTGGCTAAGGAACTGGAGTGGAACCGGTGGGACATACAGTTCTCTTCAAAAATCGTGCACCTAGGAGCTCACTAAAAATTGGTACTACAAGTGTAATAATGTAATTCGAGAACGGCAATGCGAAATATAATTATGTCAAAGTTTGTTGATATTATATTGAAATTTTAAATTAATAAAACACAATTTAAACTATAATTTTATTTGTTTTCTCTACAATTGTTTCACCCTACTAGGGCATCTTCGGGAGAAGTATTTGTAAAATTTTAATAAAATAAAATAAATTTATAGTGGAAATTGTGTTTTATTAATTTAAAATTTCAATATGTATTTAAATTTCCATAAAGTAGAGGCTGATACAATTAATTGTTTATATTAAGTATAGTTTAAATTAAAATATTGTCATATATAGTTTGAATTACCATAAAAGTGATTTTATTTCATGTGGTACATAGTACAAACCGTTAATATCAGTTTTCCATAAAAAGAAAACGTAATCAGCGACAAAATCAATACGTAATAATATTTATAAAGTTTTCATAGTGTGGTTATTAACAAGTGCATATACATTTTTTCCATACTGTATTCTTTTTTGTAGAAGGAGGTAAGAATATTGTTAAGTCGGTTAAGCTGTGTGAAAATTGTAATACAAACCATTCAGTTCAATTCTTGGAGGCATGACATGTCAGACTGGCAGCGATTATGGACGGTAATAAATTTCTTGTTTCAATAAGGCAACAGACGTAGCAAGTGCACGGTCATGTTTGTTACAAGTCTCATTGTTGTGTTCCTGATTTGCAAGGAAATTTAGACGTGACTTTTTACTGGTTTTAAACGAGACATACGAAAATGTTTTATATTTTAGGTCACCCGCATATTAGGTATTCGAAATTTATATGAATGCAAAATATTTTGATAATTGGTAGATTGGTACTTACATCTAAATGTAAATAGGTACAACCATCTGTATTGCATACAATATGAACGGTATAAATGTTTTTGTTCATCGGTGTAAAATTCAGATAAATGCTCTTTGTATTTTATTATCATATTATAATTGACTAATGACCTACCCTGACTTCAACTGGGTGCAATTATTCTCAAAATTTAATGGCATGATGGTGGCCTATTTTTGTTAATTGCTCTAATCTTATAGTATGACTGTACCCTAACATTCATTACATTAACATGTTTTAAAATTTAAATTTGAGAAAAATAATTCTACATTTCGGCCTTAAATATAATAAGCAGAGTAGATTAAATAGTTTGTTGAATGATGAGTTAAAGTTATCCAAGGGCTTATGGGTTCCGTTATCGAGGGTGTATAGCATAGCCGGATGCTGTTTAGCCACTGCCACTGCTACATTATATCTATAACCACTATGGCCGAATATTGACATTTAAGCACCCGACACTTAAAAATTTCAATTAAACGATAACAGCTTTGATATCTAAAATAAGCCTTTTAGTTAGTTTCTATCCTTTAATTAAACGTATAAATGATCGATAATTGCAGAATATTGTACCTTCGGACTAGATAACTCCACCGATTCCTTTTACAAATTTAGCTACGTTAGCATCATAGATATTAGCACATTATTATTATCGATAGTGATAACAACTGAATAACTGTTTCATTTAAATGAACATCTCCATCTATCTAATTTTTAAAAACGACTATAAACAGTTGATGATGACTACGAAACAAGGAAAATAAAAACAGCAATCATTTTATAATTACACCATCGTCTCTATTAATCATTACCAAGCGAGTGATAATTAATTCTGGAATACGAAATGTCCTGTATATCTATGGAACTGTAAAACAAGCTAAATTGTCTTAATAAAACCTCATTTGTAAGAGCCATACTGAGGTGTTACACACACTATTACTCTGCGAGGAAATAATGCTTGTATGAATGTACTACAAGAAAACGCGTTGCACTTGATCCAGTTACCCAAATAAAATAATTATACGCTGTGTCATGCATGTGTTGCGAGTCTTTTTTTACAGTTTCAGGATTATGCTATAATTACAATAAAAGTTTCAAAATTCGAAATTTTATCTATTTAAATATTCAGCATTGTCGGCTTGTAATGTAAAAATCAAGAAAGACTAAACGTATAAATAGATACAGGTATGCCCCCGAAAATCCCTCAAAATATGTGACGGGTAATGCGTTGATTAATTTCGAGTTAAGCGCGCATATACTAACAATCATCCCCGTAACTCTCCATAGTAAAAACTATATGTGAAATACATACAAAACAACTACCATACACGCACAAAGAGCATACAGATGCAGTAGACTGGTCGACCTACCGCGATCTCTTCCCTATCGGGGGATCTGAGTAAGCGCTGGGCCTGCAAATTTTCAGTTGGCGTCACCATTGTCACGGCAACTCCCTCACGCTGGCAGAGCTGCAGTAGCTACGCGCCTAACTCTTCCTTTCGGCATTTATTATTACGTATATTAAGGCCTTTATAACGAAAAGAGAAATTAATTTTCAATACTATTCAGAAAATAAGAGAAGAAGCCCTTCATCCACTTCACCTGAATAGTCGACGGTACTATTCAGAAAATTAGGGGGATTATTATTAATACTAATGAGTAAAGCGGGGAGCAACTGACATACAGATAGACAAGTCTTTGTCTTTTTGAGTATTACATATATATAATGAGTGATACAAGAAAATGAAATGGAGTTCTGTGACGAAAAATGAAAAGGTTTAGTTTTAAATTCATTGGTAATTTTCAGATTTCAAATGCAGAATTTATGGAGGTTTTGTAACGGTTGATTTGGAAGAAGGTTCGGCTTTAAGCCAATGAGAATATGCCATAAGAATTTTTTCAGAACCGCGAGGTTGCGATATTTTAGTTTTTAGGCATGCATTTTATTCAGTTAATATATCTTTATATACTAAATGTGTCATTAATCTAATCGAAGGAATTTTGTTTGCTTTTGATATCCAATCTTACAAAATATCAACGTATTGTAAATAAATATTTGATAAAATATGGTTATAATAATATTGCCTGACACAACCACTTATTTAAAGTTTGTATATAGAAACAAAAATAGGTATACCTATAAATTTTATATAACAATTTTCTATAGGTAAATGTAATTATTTTCTTACTTAATTGGGATGATGAGTATTACATTGTAGTCGCAAGTTCTATGGTATCTCTAGAAGCAAACTCATTACAAATAGACATTTAATGGTACTAAAATGAACATTATAAAGAGATCGGATTTATCGTTAGGATTTATTAGATTCTTATTAGAAGTTAGCGTAATTACTATTAACTATGTGATCGTATATCTAATGAGTGTATATATATGTACATAGGTATAAAGTACATTATACATACATAGGTATCTATATGCAAGATGTAGGTATATGTGGTAGAAAGTGATAAATAACCCAAAATGTTCATACTTATATGTTCATCTATTTAGTACCTACATAATTCGTCAGATGGTAGTCATTATTGCAATTTTAATATTTAGACAATAATGACTGAGGTTATTTTTCATAGAAATTGTTTATAACTAAAATACAAATACGAATCGAGTTTACAAAATTGTTTATTGTTGCCACAATAATTATTTCGGCACACAGTGCCTTCTTCAGGTGGAGAAGTTATATAAACTAAAAGCTGTTACATTTCGCTTAAATACTAAATAATGAACTAAGAGGAAGTGGAAATTACAGAATAATCTTCAAATTAAATATTTAGTAAGGGAGAGTTTACAATGTCAATTTGGTCATTAAGAATTAAGCCTAATTTGTTTAATTTGTTAATTTCCATAGATTTAAGGAGATTTAGTTTCATACCTTTTTTCTCTATATGTAAAATTTTAAAATCATTATTAAAACTATGGTTATTTTGGAGTAAATGTTCAGAATAGGTTGAGTTTCCTTTTTTATTTTCAAAACATTTTACATGTCCGTTTATTCACTCCTTAAAACTCCTGCCTGTCTGACCAATGTATGCTTTGTTGCATGTTCCGCAATTAAGCTGATATATACCTGATTTAAGGTCTTAGATTTCAACGAGAGTTTGAATTTATATGTCATCACCCTAAGACCTACTGGAATGATGATATAGTGATGGAAAGAGTAAAAGAAACGAATGGAATTTTAGTACAAAGTGGAACCGATATTGAGATGATTCTGATTAAATCGTTTAAAATACATAGTATTTTTTATATTTACTAGTAAAGGGTCATTACTTCAGTGTTAGTATGTCATGTACTTAATAGTATTTGTGTGTTTGACAAATTTGACTCAAATGTTCAAAATAAAAAATTTAAGAACACAAACCATTTTCTAAATATAAATATGGAATCAACAGAAACAACTACTCCGAGAGGCTAATACCCCTACCGGCATTGAATTACACTGTTGATTCCGATGGACTCCTAGACGAAAATATAACATATTCAAAAAAGAAGGAATTAAAATCCTTATTCATCTAAATTTTAAGATCAAAATCTGACATTTTGAACGCGTCCTAACAAGTAGGCACAACAAACCGAAAGCCACATTCCACGACCGGTTTCGACCTTTAGCGTTTTGATCTGTTTATAAGAAATAATCAAGAGAAATAAAACACTAATGAAACTCAAATGTTTATGTACACGTAACAAGAAAGAGAAGCGTTATCACAGAATGGTCGAGAGCTGTAGAATGTAGTAGACTGTAGTAGACTCTACAGCTCTCGACCATTCTGTGATAACGCTTCTCTTTCTTGTTACGTGTACATAAACATTTGAGTTTCATTAGTGTTTTATTTCTCTTGATTATTTCTTATAAACAGATCAAAACGCTAAAGTGGTGACCCCGACGTGATCTCGTTCGAAAACGTTGAGGATGGTGTGCTGGTACTTGGTTAATTTTTATAGCCGCTAACTCTTGGAGTGCAGTTGTTAGTGTATTTTCTAATAAGTCTAACCTGCTATTTACGGTACTGTTGGTTGTGGATGTCTCTGCTACGTTGTTAAATTTTCCATATGCTTCGGCAATGGTGTCCGCAATCTCTGCTCTTTTCTCGAGCGGCAAGTCTTTATGCGCAGCTAACAGGGCCTGGATATGTTTCGGTAGGCGGGTTGACCAAAGGGTTTGCAGGATGTCCTCAGGGAATTCACTACCAGCGAGGTTGCGTAAGTGTCGCAGGAACTGTGTTGGCTTGCGATCACCCAGTGGTTCGTTTTCGAGCAGTTGTTTCGTGTTTTGCTCTTTCGATGAACCCATACGTTTAATTAATTCACTTTTTAGAAGTTCGTAAGTTCTCTCACTACGCGGTTTTATAATAACGTCGCGAATTTCCAGGGCGTATTTTTGATCAAGAGCACTTAACGCGTACCCGAACTTTGTACTGTCCTGCACTATACCAGCCGCGTCAAAACTACTTTCTAGCATAGAAAACCAGAGTTCTGGATCCGAAGGGATGAAAACGGGTATTTTCACCGAAACGCGGTCGATAGATGTACCTTCCGCACTATGTGATCCGCACTTTTCGTTATTCATGGTGAAAATTACTCAATGATTTAGTTAATGTTCGAATTAAAACGAAGTTGTTACATGCACTTTTACGGGGTCACCACTTTAGCGTTTTGATCTGTTTATAAGAAATAATCAAGAGAAATAAAACACTAATGAAACTCAAATGTTTATGTACACGTAACAAGAAAGAGAAGCGTTATCACAGAATGGTCGAGAGCTGTAGAGTCTACTACAGTCTACTACATTCTACAGCTCTCGACCATTCTGTGATAACGCTTCTCTTTCTTGTTACGTGTACATAAACATTTGAGTTTCATTAGTGTTTTATTTCTCTTGATTATTTCTTATAAACAGATCAAAACGCTAAAGTTTGAAAGTATTTACATTGAAATAGAAATGAAATTTAGAATATTTAACATTTATAAAAATACTATTTACACATTTACATTTATATTTCCGCTACAGACCTATCGGGTCTCATCAATGCCAGTACGGGTATTAGCCCTCGGAGTAGTTGTTTCTGTTGATTCCATATTTATATTTATATTTATAATATAGCCTGTAAAGGCCTTTCTGCCAGCGCCCATCTGATGAGACCCGATAGGTCGAAACCGGTCGTGGGATGTGGCTTTCGGTTCGTTGTGCCTACTTGTTAGGACGCGTTCAAAATGTGAGATCTTTGATCTTAAAATTTAGATGAATAAGGATTTAATTCCTTCTTTTTTGAATACAAACCATTTTCGTTTCTGAAGTGTGTACTTTTGACGCGAATAGAGTAAAATATCAGCATGCAACGGAAGTTGGACGCGCACAGATTACGACAAATTCTACAGTATCAAATTAATAGCGTCTTTTCGAATCAGAACTGGTATTTCTGGTCTCGGCGGTCATCATTGTGCGCTGATAAGAGTGAGTTCGTTCCCCAGCCAATCAGCATTACACGACATGGTGATATGTATTCAAAACATTGTTTAAATAAATACATAATATAAATACAACTTCTAACGTGTGTACACACCGATACAGTAAAAACAATTAATTTTAATGTAACTGACAATAGCAATATCTTAATAACAAATAAATAATTTGTTTGAGATGCAATTCTTTATCAGAAATGAATATCTTCTTTTTAAAAACATATAACCATTTAAAAAATGTAATTTTTGTGATTGGATTTTAACATTTAAAATGAATCGAATTGAATAATCCGCAGACGAGAAGTAAAATAAATTAATAATTTGATGTCGCAGACTAGTAATCTAAATTTATTTGATTTTTATTTAATTTTGGTGTTGTACACCTTCGTATGGTCATTTGTATTAATTATTACATTTGTGTACTAAAAATTTAAATGTTACAAGGATTTCTACATTTGGGGAAGGTTACATTTGTATAGTGTTAATAGTAACAAGATATAGATAAACTAATACAATAATTGATGGAAAATACTTACTGTGTATGCAAGTTTTTACACGAGAAGTATAATAATTGTTTCAAGAAATTACCATATTATTCTGATTAAGGGTATATTCACCTTGTTATGTTATTTAATTAATTTAAATTAAAATGCAAAAGTGCAGAATGCAGATAAATGAATGAAAATTACTGTAATGGCATTTGAACGATAACGTGTTCGTTGCTTTTTTGTGCTTAATAGTGTTATATACCTTATTAACCTTTATACGCTAATTAATCGCTTTAATTCAATAACTATTTAATATTATTAGCGTTATATTATTTTACGTTTAATATCATTTTTTGTATGTACTTATTTTATTATTTTTATATATAATTACATGTCGATCCAAACTTTGTTCATTTGGTGCTACAAAACAAACAACACACTTGAATCTTTTCTAAAAAGCAGCTTTAGCGGGACTTTCTCTAGTGTCCCTATATAAGAGGGCAAGTAGGCCTTTTTGAAAACAAAAAAAAAACATTTTGAAATGCCAGTTTTCCCCCTGCAGCTACCAGTTACTACCAAATCTTAAATTTCATTCTAAATCTTTTTTAATACTTTTTAATAAGTGTGGTTAATTCATTAGTACTGTAAATTTTTGAAATAAATATTTGTTGCGAACTCATGCTGAGGTTTTCTTACTTGGAAGTGTGCTTGTGCAAATCAACATAAGAACACGACATAGTCGCGGGATACGACAACAATTTGTCACGCTATTGTAATCTACTAACCATTAATAAAACTTATTATGTTATTATTTTTACTGTGAGCAATAAAAAAACAACTTTACCGATTACTGGTTCATATCGTTCTGTTAGGAAGCAGTAAATTTTATTATACTTTTGTAAGAAGGTGCAAGGTAGTTCTTATGCATTCAGAACTTTTTTAAGTAAAACTTAGTAATCTTGTTCACATATGTTCATCTTTTTATTTTTTTTGTCTTTGTAATTAAATTAGTCGTGCATTTTTTACTTCTCGGATTTTTGTAATTTTTGTATTGTCATGTGCATTTGCTGTCTGTTCCTTTCTTTTGCAATTTATGGTTTTTGTATGTGTCATATTTTTTCCCTTCTTGGTGTTGCCGTTTAGCCCTATTGTATTATATTTTCTATGTTTCCAAATGTACTTTTAGAGTTAGTCGATAGGTTTATTGAAGGTAATTTTTTGACCCATCGGTCCATTCTTATGTTTACGTTTTCCTTCCTTTTTTTTGTTGTTTTAAGTGTCGGTGCATCGGAACCACCCCTTATCTGGGGGGCGGTTCTTAAATTCATGTTAAAATAAGTATTTTTACATTCGATTGAAGAATCAATTCATCATTCAATCATATTAGATTCAAACCATTCAAATACCAAACATTTAGAAGAGATCATTTTAGTACATTAAGATATAGCACCAATCACATCAAGATTTCTTTAAACATATAGTATTTAATAACATATAGTTTTATATAATAAATCATAATCTATAGTAATTTAGTATTTTCGTAAAAATAGGTAGCAATCACGGCGTAAATAGTTTGGGTGTAATACTTTTAAAACACAATGTCCGTTTATTGCACCGATTCCCCCTTAGGAATCAAAAGAAGTGGCACATCTGTTCACCGGTGAAATAATATTATTTCATCAACTCATAAACAAATATAATATTCAAACTTTTAAACATCTTTCCAATTACATGTGGGATATTATTCACATTATATGTTATCTGACTTTAAAATTCTGTTCTTTATACAATAAATTGAATAAATCATTAACCTTCACCTCCAACATGAACCGCATAGAAGTTTAGATGAAGTCCATGGTAAAATTTATAAGATTGTAGTCGTCAATGCTAACAATATTTTTGATATTTAATTAGATAAGTGACGACTTTTATTTAGCTGACTCGAATAGGATAGGATTGATTAGCGATACATCAGGCAGTTTAAAACATCTCAATATTGAGAAAAACCGTTTAGTATCGTAACTTAACCCGTTGTTCAAAAAAGAAGGAATTGAAATCCTTATTCGTCTAAATTTAAGGATTTTAATTCTTTCTTTTTTGAATATGTTATATTTTCGTCTAAAAGTCCATCGGAATCAATAGTGTAATTCAATGCCGGTAGGGGTATTAGCCCTCGCAGTAGTTGTTTCTGTTGATTCCATATTTATATTTACAATTATGTATATTAAAAATTTTAATTAGTGGTACTCCCTTAGCTAATGTGCGTTTTTTTCGAGTTTCGACTTGCAATTTTCTCACATTATCATTTATTCGACAAGTACGTTCAGCTAAATAATTAAAAAAATGATTTTTGAAATATTTGAATTTAGAAATAAATAATAAATAATACTTTCAAATAGAAGCGAGTTGTCAATTTTACTATTTTATTAATTTCACTTAAGAATACCTACTGTTTTACCATAGCGTCTTCGTGACTTAGGTATACTATACAGAAGTTGTTATTGCTTATCTAAAATTTGTGTGAAAACAAGAAAAATAATGAGGTTAAGCTGCAATTGTAAAAATATTGATGAGGTATAACTGTGTTTAAAGTACGTATCATAAATAGCTCAAAATTCAAAACTTCTGAAAGGGTCTTTTCACGCTTTCAAAGAAAATCATAAAACACGTAACTCGTTAAGAATGCTGTTTGTCAGGTTTGGAACTTTGTCTTGTCGCTTTCTTGGCTTCCAACTATCCAGGTATAGAAGTATCGAATATGTACCTCTAAGGACCCAAATTAATCTTTTATATGAAATTTTCGAAGGGACACAGGAGCAATGGCGCCAGTAGCTGGTAACTTCACAAAATCAACTTCTGTTAGCTTAGCTATAACCTAATTGGAATCTCCAGTTCATCAATGAAAATTAGCTTTTGAATTGCAACAGTAATTGTCATCAATTAATTATATATTAATATTAGTCGTATCCGGTTCTTCTTTTAATAGAAGTTTTTGTAAGTTACTTGTGAAACAGAAAAAAGTTTTCGTATAAAATTTCAATTGTAGTCTGCATATTTATAGCAAATTGCAATCTATAACTCAATTTAAGTCTTCAATTTTTTCCTGAATTACACCTAAGTATATTTATATAAATATTCTTTAAAAACGGACAAAAAAACAGTTTAGAAAAAATTGGTAGGTATGGTCGTAAAAATAAACAGCACGGTGATTTTTTCATAATTCTTTTAACAGATTGACAGTTTTTGATATCTTTTTGTTATTAATGCGACAATTTCATGCTTCATTGACATATCAACATAATCCTCTGGGATCCCAGATTTACAGCTATCAATAATTATTCTTCTTTTGCGTAAGTACATCATTTTTATATCCGTGGTCGTAGTTACTACAGTGCTAGAGCGCTCCGGGTACTATCGAAATGGTTATTGTGGGTTTCTACTGAAATTTATTACGCAGTAGATAGTAGTACTGATAAACGATGGCATTAAAATAAATAAAATTTTTAACGCTATTAAAAAAAATTGAAATAATAATACCAAATCTATATAAATTAACTGGGTGGTGTTTGCTAAAAAGGGATAAATGTTATTTTAATAATACAAACGATGATAAAATAAAAAAGACTTGCTTAAATTTCACTGTTTAATGTGAAAAAGGGTTCGACAACTGTTTCGACCGAAAGCCAACAATGAAACAATATTATGCTTAAGAACAAAACCAATTTGCTATTTATTGTGGAATTCAATCAAAGCCCAACAACAAGGTCCCTTTCTAATAAAGATATCGACTTGTTAAACTGAACTCACAGCGTAGCTTTGTACCTGATAGGCACGTAACCTTAAATGACAAAAAAGAAGTCTCTTAGAAGGAATATTCTTTTCATGTTTTCTTCGCAGCTTTTGTTTTTTAATTTTAATATAATAAACAGTTAAACATTTCATTTTTTATGTTACAACCGGTAACATCTAATATTTGAAGTAGTTACACTAAACGTATTGTTTTAATCGACCTGTAACATACCTATAGTCGCCTTTTATCTTTGTAAGATAGTTCACACGGCGAGACACGTGTTAATTTTATTGTTTCCATACGACATCGGCATCTGTAACGAGTTTCAAGAGCTGTAATATTGCGGTTTTCGCATATTAAACAACATTACATAACCGGAAAATAAGCGTACACATAATGTCGAGAATGTACTTATACAGTTCGTAGAATGTATGCAGTTTAAAAAACGGTATCTCCGAAAGTCGCTTCTTTGAGCCTTCAAAATTCACTTCTCCTCGAGATTCTGCAACTCTTTGATTCGGGTCGGTGACCGAGAAGGGAACCTGTAGTGCCCGAGGAGATGGCGAGGTGCAAAGGAAAAATGTCTCGTCGGCCTCTCCGACACTCGTGTCTCGTTTGTGGATGTTATGCATACCTACCTACCATTCTCAGACCTTATATTTTTGTCGGAAGCACGTCCCGCATTACAACCCAGAGAAAGAACCGGAGGTTTCGTCTCAAACTCAGACGACTGGCTGGATGTCTGGCTGATTGTGTGGCTGCGACTCGGAGGTAATCTGAGTTCAGACCAACAGAGAATGGCTCCATGGAAACTGCAGTGCATTATTATCTTTACTATTACATTTCCATATTCACGTAAATTTTCAAAATGAAACGTGCTCATGAAGATGGCACATTCTTTTTGCATACAAAAAATAGAAACACGCGGCAAAGAATGCACGCTCGAATTGGTCTTTATAAAAGGGTTTTCTGTTGCAGAAGATGTAATAGTGACTCGTATATCCGAAGACTAAATAATTATTGTACTACTTGAGCTACATATATATTTCATTTACCCAATTAGATCCAAAATTAAAAAAATGTGATTATGGGATATAAAGTTTCATTGGATGGTTACGAATTATCATCGTAGGGTCGTCAATCAGTCTTTCCTATCCCGAGCTGATCCCTAAAATTAGAACATTTACATCCCTAATAACTATTCGCGAACAGTAATCTAATCTAAGGCTTCCCCTGCATATACAAGTAAATGAGTGCAAAAAAAACAAACAGTAAAACCGTATTCTAATGCATATTAACTTACAAATTGTACAATCAACATAGCAATTAAATAAGTTGATTTAAATTTTAAATCACAATTATATCATGTATTTGATTTGTTTTTGTAATTTTTCCTGTTTGAAGAAGATGTTACAAAGATAGTAAGGCAAAATTTGCTTTACTTTTGTTTAAATTTTGTTTAATATGAAAAATCGTTGAATTTAGAAGAAATAAAATAAAAATTTTTCCAACACATATATATTTTTTCGACGAATAGTTTCGACCAAGACGGTCATTATTTGTTATAACAAGTACTCTTGATAATGACCGTCTTGGTTGAAACGATTTGTCGAAAACATATGTGTTGAAACAATTTTTATTTTATTTCTTCTATATTAGTATGTTTCATCTACCGATCACCACCAACAACATTGATAATCGTTGAATTCTTGAACTGCTAAAAACACAATATTTATAGGAGGCTGCTGAACTCAACAGTTTCGTCATGTTGTACTTTTAAAGAATGAATACGTTACGATTCTGTCGGTAATTTCCCTAGCGCACTCTTTACATACTTCTCCAGCACTTATTTTATTACTACGAGTTGTCGTTATACAAGATAATCTGATCCAAATTTCATACTTGTCATCGCTATCATCATTATATAATAAAATTTTAACATATACGGCGGTAGTGTAGGTAGGTTTCGAAAGCAAATAGCTGAAGCTATCTAGTCCAAAGATACAATATTCTATAATTACCTGACTATTTAATCGATATCACTAATTTTTGATATTCAAAATGTTGTCGTTTAATGGGAACTCTTTTAGTGTCGGGTTTGCGTAAATGTCAACATTTGGTTAGATTACTTCAATACGGCCCTTAAATGTGGCAACCCTTGCCGTCTGAACGGTTTTGCGCTAATCATCGCGCGTCAAACGCGTTTATCTGGACGTACCCTTATTATACAAACTACTCCTTTGATATAATTTGGAAACAATTTGTATTTATCGATTGTTATTTTTAAAGTCGGTTGTAGCATACAAGGTCGATGAGACCTGTTCTTTTTAACTTTACAAATTCAGATATTACATTGTGCCTGCTATTTTATGTTGTCTTATAATAGAGACAATTGCCAACTTATAACGATACGATAAAAGTAAGAAATGACAGGGAACATTTCCATTGCAACACCTAATTTCTGTTTACTATTTACTGAGTGTGAGTTAATGTTTAATTGTTAACATAAGCACCTTACTGAGGACACGTTGAATTGCCTGGTTTTTGTAGGACAAATTTCACAATAGATAACACGAAAATGCCTTCAGGCGTGGTTAACACTACATAGAAAACAGTAATAGAATAAAAGTGTTTTTTTTCAATTTCGGCGCTTAAGTTCTACATTAACCTACTTAACATACATGCGACTAAATATGGGCAGTTTATTTTATTCTCCGTTTGAAATTACTTTCCTTGAAACACAGGTATTACATCATTTAAACAACATTGAACTGCAAAGGTGAAAAAGTGTTTTGTAGTTAAAATGAATACGGAATGACAATTATTTTACCTATAGTAAAATTTTTGTTACATGAGAATAAACGTTATGTCATATCATGAGCATAGAGTCATCAGTTCGAAGATTGGTTGGTCACGCATGTCCACTCCTTTCTGTCCTGAAATAGTCTTCGTATTTCTCTGAAACTAGAACATTTTATATCCCTAACTATTTGCGAACAGTAATTTAATTTAGGCCTTCCTCTGCCGCTTTTTACTCCTACTTCTGCTGTTATTAGGTTTCTAACTATCCCTTTATGTTTCAAAATCTTGTAGTGTAACTAGCCCAGGTCTATTCGATCGTTATATAACTCACCAACGTTGTATATGGATATCAGCTATTGTCGGTTTGATACACTGGCTATTAACGTAATTTGGAGGGGTTGTTTATATTTTTTAAATGAAAGACAACAAATATGTGACTACTGTATTATGAATGAAATGATAAAATCCCAGTAATATTAAATTTTAAACAAAACAAATGCGAATGCCAGACTCAGCCCAGAGCTAGCAGAGAAACCCACGATCTTAGCTCTACAAATCAGAGATGTGTATCATCCGTAAAGTATGAAATTTATATAAGTCAAAAATATCACTCTGTGAAAATCTACCTTACACGATCCACATACCCGGACACATGTAAACAATCATTTAAAACTGAAGAATGTTGGTATTAGTTAGTCGACAATGTCAGAAGGTACTGAGGTCCCATGCGGGAGGCAACTCGGCTATAAGTTGAAATTTTAGAGCACAATCTGGGCATTACATTAAAATAAAATGCAATAAATAAATACCAAAATAAACATATGTAAAAAATCGTTAAAAATGTGTTTTTTCTCCTGCCTCACTGTCTACTTTAAAAATCTGAAAATCATGAAGGTTAGTTATTGAGAAGGAAACTAGCCTGATTTTTTTTAGATTTTTAGAACCTAAACTGGAGCTAGGAAAAATTCTTTAATTTTTTAATGGGCCTTCTTAGGACATGCAGGTTCCATTTGGCAGAAATAAAAATAACAGTTTTTCATGTACTTTTTCCCGTACTTCACGATGCCGGAACATACCCAAAAAGGGGAAAAATTGTCATTTATTGCATTTTTTCAATAATTTTGGGCCATAATCTTCAAATTAAATAGCCATTTAGGCATTAAAACTCTAAAATATACTTAAATACTTGTTTCAAATTCAGAAAATATCCAGTCTAACAAAATTTACTGTTACATCAATTATGTACCTAACATATCTGATAAATAAAATCTGCCATAAGTTAAAAAAACTTGATTTATCTCTTATCTCGGTAAATAAAAATAATTTTACAAAACTGCTCGTAAACAACAAAGAAAAAATAAATAAACTTGAAAAAAGTGGTGTATACCAAATTAAATGTAACAATTGTGAAGCTTTTTATATTAGACTGGACGGGCTCTTAAAAAACGCGTAGATGAACATGAAAAATCTATAAAAAATGGCAACAAATGTACTGGTAAGCCGACCATTGCATAATCCTGAAACATTCATTAGATACCAATAACGTAAAACTTATACACAACCAAAACAATGTTAAACCGCTAAAATTCCTAGAAGTCTAGCCCTCATAAACCACCTACCCATTACGAACGATCAAACAGATTTTGGGATTTCCCCTCTACTAAAACCGACATGATGGATAGATAATAAACAACGTAAATAGATTGTAAATACCTGATGTACCTTTAGTCCTAAACTAAACGATAATTGTATAACTACCGAAACACAATATATGTTGTGAAACCTACCAAGTGTGTTTTGTTTTAATAATTTGATTATTTAAACATGTTTCACCAAGTGCCCAGCGAAATATCACTCGCAACTATTTACTTGTAAATTTTACTCATGTTCGGCATGATGTCACTTATATTTGTTAGTGTATTAACAAACTAAACGAGACCAGAATCTTTTAAATCGTTTAACTCGCCATTCATTCCCAACAACTGTGGCTGACGAAAGTGAATTCAAGTTACGTAATCAATAAACATATAAGCCAAAAATTACTAATTCCTTTATTTCATTTTAAACTGAAAACTTCATGGGAAATCTTATAGAAATAACAAATAGGTCACAAATAAAGACCAAAATCTGAATTTATAAACTAATTTGTGGCACATGAAATAAACCTTTCAAAATCCATATAAATAACTATTTTAAAGAGCACCACATCTTCAATTTAACAAGTACAGAAAATTTATTAGAGAATTCACATTGTTTTAATGACGACATCGAAATTACACGTATAACAAAGAAAAGTTTAACATTAAATTTAATAAAATGTTTAAAGATTAATAAATAAAACGAATTATTAATGACCCGATTTATATCAATAAATATTCTTTGTTAAACATTAAGTACTCACTTTCTCATTTGTTCAATCCCACCCTGGTATAATTTTAGTGCCTACATAAGAGAATAATTTAATAGTTAATTATTTTTTCGATCTGAAGAAGTCACTGTGTGGCGAAATGATCATTGTTATGACATTAATAAATGTGTTGTAATTTAAACGTTGTGTTTTTTTTTCGGTATGATGTAGCAATCCAGCTGAACCGCTTTCGGAAACACCTAAGCTTAGGCGGAATTGAATGTAGCGAATTATTCATAATGACTGCGGCATAATACCAGTGATACTCTTAGTAATGATTACCTCCCTTTGCACCTATCCTGTTTTTAAATAAAAAATCGTAAATGCATGGTAAATGATTGTATTTTTTCTCAGATTGAATGTATTATTATTATTTTTTAGACTTTAATTCTCAGTATTATTAATTATCTCGTACCAAACGAATAAAGGTCATTAAACGTTTTAAAAATGAGTCTCTAACTGCAGCTGCAACAAAATAATGCATTTAATTAATTTTTATGAGAAGTCGTGTGCACACGAGCTTCTCCCTCTGAACATGCGCATGAATAGCAAAAGTCCCTTAGTGAAATTATTTTGGATAATTAAACGAAGTACTAATTAAAATTAAACACATAAAAAGAAAACGCCGTTAAATGTTTCACTTCATTTTTGTTAAACACTCTACACATGTTTCATTCGACGTTAACAGCTTATTCACTTCAGTACCTGTAATTGATGTTATAAATATCATCAAAAATTCGTTAAATAAAGTATATCTACAGGGCAATTATAAAAATCAATTAATAAATGTAAACGAAACTAGCTTCAATTCAAATTACTACAAACAGACCGAATATTTTTATGTCAAATTTTGAAAGAAATTTATTTAATAATAACAATAACAATTTAACTAACAACAGTCTTCACTGGACCAGATACGTGGATGATATTTTCTGTATCTGCACATTTAAATCCATAACTCCCTTTCGTAAAATTTAATCTTTTCCAGCATTTACTCCCTCAATTACCTAGGTTCAAGCTGCGCATAAGAATATAACATTAATAACCAATGCGATATTAATTATTCAATTAATTTGTACCCACTACAGCAGGCCCGGGTAAATGGCGGCCCGCGGGCCGAATCCGGTCCGCGGTAGAATTTTGTCTGGCCCGTGAAGCCATTGTATATATTATTATTAAAAACACAAATATTAGTTCTTGTCCAACATACATTGGTGCATAAACATTTTTAGATAAAATATTAAGCAATACTTATACACATTATCAGGGCCGGTGGGAGCCAAAATTTTCTCCCGGACAACCACTCTTTAAAGCACCTCCTATTCGAAAATATATTTATAAAATTATTTTTTTTAATTTTCATTCATTTTATTGTTTATTGTTTTATGTCTTTTTTTTCAAAAAACTTCTGAATGTTGGCTATGAAAATTATAATATGTCAAAACGCAAATGTCATTAGAACAGTTTTTGTAATCTAATCAATTTAATATTATTGGAAGATTTGTTTTCATTTCAGCATACATTTTTTATTTTAGTTACCTTTTTCTTCATAAAACGTAACCTATCTTTCTTTCATATTACTTGTTTATGTTTAATGAAGTGAAATATTTGATCTAAGAAATTGACAATCTAAGAAGACGTTCTGTCAAATTAATAGTTTATGTAAATCACCACAGTGTGCCAGCATTTGTTTTTCATGTTTTTTGTTACTCAATCTATTACACATAGATGATAGTGGTAACACTTTTAATAACACCTTTGTATGATAATTGTACAGTTTGATAATTATCTGTTATTAATGTTTAAAAATTTTCTTTTCAATTTTTTTATTCAAATGACGATAAATAAATATTTTGATTCAAAAATGTTAGTTTTAAAATTCATTAATTGACACCCTTAGCAAAAACTATACTTAAAATTAGAGAAAAAGCTGTTTGGCCCGAGGTCAAATTTTCATCTGCAATCTACAGGTTACCTGGAAAAATTTGTTACTGTTGTCACTGTTACTCACTCGCCGGGACTCGAACCCGGGATCTTTGGCTTTATGCGCCAATGCTTTCGCCACTAAGCTACGAGAGGCGACGTTCGTCATTGTTACTGTTGTCACTTCTCGTAGCTTACTGGTAAAAACATTGGCGCATAAAGCCAAAGATCCCGGGTTCGAGTCCCGGCGAGGGAGTGACAGCTGTATGAGGTAATCCGTAGTGGGTACAAATTAATTCAAATAATTAATATCGCATTATTGTATTAAAAATTTACCCCTACTAAAAATTCTTGAAATATTTGATTATTAATTAATAACCAACATTATGTTATACTTCATTGAAAGTATTGTTTTTTCTATCACTGAACATGGACTCAATTTTTTGTCAACATTATTAAATGCATTTTTACTGCATCCGTTCTTTGCTTGTTAACTTTCGCAGACGAAATTATAACGGATGTTTGCATATTGCGGAGTCTTTTGTAGCCATAATTATCACATGTTTAGTAAACACAGAATTGTTAACAAAGCGCGTCAGAAATAATTATTATGGTAAGATAGTTTTATGCGAGAGCGTGAATACATTTTTTGTTTTCCCGTTGTCGGTTTAAGCATTTCATAAAACATTTTACTTATAGTTATTTTTGACTGACGTAAACTTTTTTATTTTGCAATTAGTAAAGAAATAAAAACAAAAAAATCAACGTTTTCGTTATGTAAATTGCAAGTTTACTGTAGATACAGTAATTACTATATTTATAATTTAAAAAGGTATAACTCTAACGTAATTCTTTTTTGTTTTTAGGGGATAATACTATCCATTCATCATCACATATTTGTAAGGTAAGACAAAAATTATACTTTTTTAATAATTTGTTAATACTTTTGATTAATTTACCTTCACTTACATATGTCTTTTAAGTGAATTAAAAAAAAAAGATTATCGGATTTTATAAACATTAAGCTAATTTGTCTAGTAAGGGGTGGTAAATGTGTTTCACATAAAACATGTTTTTGTTTGGTATTTTCTTGGTAATCAGTGCTAAGTTTATATTATAGGTATACTAAGAGCTGTATTATATTTCTTTATATTAAATTCGATATAAAGTAACAATGGATTATTAAATTTTCAATTTGGTTAAAGCTGTAATTTTCTATTCATCTGATTAAAAAGTTAAACAAAATTAAAAAAAAATGTGCAGTTAAAATTGTGACATTTATAAATTATGTATCTTGAAAACAGTGCCATCAATCAGAGAATTGTTTAAAACTTTACTTTTCAGGAATTTCAGATCTTTTTTACCTACTTGGTCAAAATTTATTTGCATTGTGTTTTGTGTTTATTTTTCAATCACTTAAAAGTTCTTCTGTTTGTGGATTAGATTTTTTTAAGGTAATTGACTATTTCATTGATTATATTAGATTAGATTAAATTAGCAGACAAGGGGGTTGTGAGATGATTCACTTTATTTTTCATCCATTCCCGAAGTTGTCACACTAAAAAAGTTGAAAAAAATGCCTTAATAGAACATTCTAATGGATACATTTTTTTGATTCAGCCGTATAACTGTTGCATATAAGTACAAAGACAATTACGTCAAAGATCATATGCACAAATGTGATGAGACGCGTTTCCGGTAAATGACTAACAGAGGCTGTAGTGTTTTAAGCCATTGACTCCTTTTGTTTTGCCCTTTGAATACAAGGATACGGACTTGTTTATGTACATGTGTAAAAAGTAATGTATCAATATAGACGCGTAAATAAACAGATGTTGTATTCCTCTTTTTAAATATTGTAAATTTTAAGTTTCTTAAAAGGGACTGTAGCGTATGTTGTACATTCGACGTAGAACTTCAAAGTAGAAACACAATAACTCCCTTACAAAAAAAGTTTATATAGAAGGCACTTTAAGCGGTTTAGACTTAATAAATAACGCAAGCACGTGGTTACAAGTCGTAATGTTGTAGTCACATGAAATCTCCTTTAAAAGTGATCGTCATGATTATGTCTTTTAAATAATATGACTCGATAATTAATGAAGCACCCGTTAATCCCACAGTAATTTACATTAATTCGAAAATTAGGTAATCCAAGTATAAATAAACTTCTTTTAAACAAAAAAGTCTTAATAATGAAAAGTACCCTTTTTTGAAATAAAAACAAAAATAATGTCATTATATATCAAAAAAGAAGGAATTAAAATCCTTATTCGTTTAAATTTTAAGATTAAAGATCTCACATTTTAAACGCGTCCTACCAAGTAGGCACAACGAACCGAAAGCCACATCACACGACCGGTTTCGACCTATCGGGTCTCATCAGGTGGGCGCTGGCAGAAAGGCCTTCGATGGACTCCTAGACGAAAATATAACATATACATATTTATAATATAGCCTGTAAAGGCCTTTCTGTCAGCGCCCACCTGATGAGACCCGATAGGTCGAAACCGATCGTGGGATGTGGTTTTCGGTTCGTTGTGCCTACTTCGTAGAAAATGTGAGATCTTTAATGTAAGGAACTGCATTTTCTTTAAATTTTGGATTTTTCAAATCAACTGTTAAAATCTTACCTGTTTTTCAATCAACTTCTGAAATAGTGTAAACAATATCGGTTACCTGGAAGTGAAGATGGCAGACTACAGAATGCTCCGATAGTATAAAATTTTCTCGGTGTATTGCACTGAACCACCTTTTACGAAAATCTTCTGCTTTGGGAAACTTGAATATATGAACTTTAGTCTTATTCGTTTCATAATTGCTGCTGCAATTTGGTACACAACACTTGTTCACCATGCTCGATGTTATAATTATTATAATAAACGATACACTGAAAATATTCTCTGTGTCTCAGTATGATCACTATATATTGGAAAATTACACAATAATTTTAATTAGCACCAGCTTCGATTTTGCTAATACTTTCCGTGTTGTAAGCAAGGTTTAAGTAGCTCTGAAACAATTAAACGTTTTCGTTTCGATACCGTATCTTCCGCCGGCGTCGTCTCGCACTCTATCTAATGTAAAACAATAAGCCTTTTTATTGTGACGTCATACGTATTCTGATAATTTGCTGTGAGGCTTGATTAAAGGAGGTGTTGGCTATATGCGCACTTGACTTATTTTATACCTGGCCTACCATAAAACTACCCTCTCTTTAAAAATATCATACGACTAACAAAATACTCCGAACGTTACAAACTAAACTTATTTCTTTAAAATATAACGCAATATTTAAATCCATAACAAACATTCACATATCGTTGTTACTAAAAGATAACAATTATTATTCCTATGTTGATGGTATATCAGTCAAGACATTGTTGATAATGTATGTAATGAAACGTGGTACGTTCATTGATGGAGAAAATCGCAGTGTACCTATGTGTTACGGTATTTTATTTTTTCTGTGCTTTTATTGTTGTTATAACTCGGTAGCCTGATTTACTTTATAGAAATAAATATATTATCGGTATGTGTAGTCGATAGGAATTATCATAGCGGTGCAGTGTGATATTTACTGACGTCCTCCTATTGAAATGTACACTGAACTGTTACTGTTAACAAATAAAGAAAGGAAATTGATGGAAAATGGAACGCGTAAATACCTACTGTTCACCATAAAAATTCAATTATGCAGAAGAAATGCTTGTTAGGCTGTTAGGAAACACGAAATGACAAGTCACGTAGTTTTATGTTTTATGGAGAAAAAAGGAAGTTGCCGTTCTTACAAATCAGAGCACAATTTCATCATTCCTTCGAAAACCGCAGTTTATAAATAAAAGCGAAATATAATAAATGGAATTTTTAATATTTTTAATTCAATATACACAATTTGAAATAGAGAAAGCTCAATTTTTCATGCTGAAAAAAGTCACTGTTCCGAATTTGATCGTTGCAAAACAAAGCAAAAAATCTAGTTCTCTAGGAAAATCTGACACAAACATAGAACAAAAGAAATAATTGTATACCTACAAATAATATAAGACAATAAAACAAAAAAAGACTACTCCCAATTACTTAAATGACAATAGCGAAACTGTTATACTGTTATTATTTTGACATTTTTATTTCAGTTATCTTTTAAAATTAAATATATTCTATCTCAGGGGTCGGCAAAGTGCGGCTCTTTGACGTACTGAGTGTGGCTTTAATGCTTCGATAACAGATTTGAAATTTTCTCCTTTTGGCATTGACATTGGTAACATTGAAATGCAATTGTTGAATTTGAAAAACAAGGAAATATGGAGCTCTAAATTTGAACATCTTTGAGTTGGTTTGGAAATATTAGAGAAGAATAAATGTAAACTAAGTTCTCAACACAGGTGCTGTGCATTGGAAGACCTGGAGCAAGAAGACACATGACATGATCATGTTTAATGCCTGGAATAGTATTCCGGACGCTTACGATCAGCTGAAGAAACTCATGATTGCTGTTGTTTCTCTTTTCGGTCCAACGTATTCATGCGAACAATCTTTTTCGAGTGTGACTATTATTAAAAGTAAACTGAGAAGTCAACTCATTGATGAGAACCTGGAGATGTGCTTAAAATTAAAAACAACAACCTACAAACCGAACTTGAACAAACTTTCAAGGGATATGTAAGAACATTCTTCGCATTAAGTATAGTTTTTATGGATACTTTACTATCAAATTATTTTTTATCAATGGATAAAGTCCTTATTAAATATGAAATCAACTTTTACTCAGTCTATCTATAACTTAATGAATGTCTAAAATTGTGATAAAGGTTTACTACATTTACAAACAGATTTAGCTCTCATTTTTTTATCGTTTTAATTTACATATTTGACTCTTTGGCTAATAAGTTTGCCGACCACTGTTCTATCTAATAGCGCATTTTTGTTAAAGTACAAACTATTATTATTATATCATCGTACATTCTATATTATAAGTGAATTCAATGTGCTGGTGTTAGATTCCGCAGTTACTTTTTAAATTGGTTCGTATAGACTATGTGGACAACATAAACATAATCGTTCAATAATTTGGTAGCCATCTAACCAAAATGTGTTTAAAAATTTAAAATGTGAAATCGGAGTGAGAAAAACTGAAATAACTTTCTTAACTACCTGATACAATGGTTACCTCGATCTACTGTAATATTCCTGTTATACTCGTAGATCTATATTATTTTTATTTTATTGAATTTTATAGTTTAAATATAGCGAGATTTCGCCGGCGGGCATTTAGCCACAGCGACTGCCACAGTACGATCTTACAATTAAAAATTCTGAATAGACGACATCAGGGAAATCAAAAGTATACGCGTTAGTTAGTTTCATCCTTTAATTAAATGGATAAAGTATTTTGTATCATCAGACGAGATAGCTCCATCGATCTTGCTTTACAAACCTACCTATGTTAGCACCATAGAAATTACCACATTATTTTGTAGCGATGCTTCTTATAATTGTATCACACGTACCCTTCCTTGGCTTTTGATATTAAATTAGAAGAACTTTAGTGTGGTCGGTTAGGAATGTTTTTTCAAAATGAGTGGTTCGTCCATACTGCACGATTTTTTTTTCAATGCAATTGCTCTTGTTTTAGTTCCCATTGGAACTGTGGTCGCGCTTACCTACTCGCCGCAATATTTTACTATTTCTTATTTTTGTATATATATTTCAATTATGTTATTATTCCGTTACTGTCCTGCTGTGTAAATATTTCAAAGTATTATATTCAAATCTTATGTTATTCTTCTATGTAAATATCTATCCTAATATTCAATCTTAAATCTTTTGTATCTGTACCCTGCTATTGTGTTCTGTTTAAATAACTTTATTGCTTGTATTTTCCGGTAATCCCTTTTAACATTTCAATTTCATGTACCAACAGTATGACGGCAATAACTATTGTCCCTTCTTAATTGCTTTTTAATGATAGGTCTTCGGTATTTTGTATGTTCAGACTATCCAGATCTCTTTCTCTTCCAGTTGGTTCCCTACCTGAGTCTAAATACTTCTAGCACCGCCCTAATAGTCTTCGTAACATTTTCATTTTCAAAAAACTAACACTTCCTAATTCAGTTTCATACGATAAATTTCATCTGCTAGTTTACTCTTCCTCTTCAGAATTTTCTAACAGTTTGTAAATATATTTGTCAAGTGCTACTCTAATTATTATTTTTATCTTGCTATCACAAAAGAACACTAAGGCTCCTTGAACACGAACGGTGAATCCACCGACCGGCTGTTTCGCCGTTCGACAGAACAACCGGGATTACTTTACACACGAGACGGACGATTAGGTATCTTTCGAAGATTTCCTCTCCACCCCGAAAAAAAAAAATTGTACAGGTATTTCTACACATTTTATTTCAAATAAACACAACATTAATGAAAATTTTCATATACTACACATACAACCAGAAAGTAAGAAATTAAACTATGCACAACAAACATAACATTGTAAATTCCCAAATAGAAACATTTTCAAACAACTCCCCTTTACTTTTATTCAAACTAGGTAATTAAGAAATTTCCCCATCATTATTATTCACTATAAATATGTTTGCGCACATTTATATATTTAGTAATTCTGCTTAATCTTGATAATGACAGACCCCTGTCGAAACAATTGTCGAGTTCCGTCAATAAACCTGTGAAAAATATATATAGTGTTTTATTCGTTTTATTATTTCTTAAAATGTATTTTCACAATACCTGCACCATCGATAGTTTGAACTGCGTTAATACAAAAAGTTTCAACAATATATATTTTAAGAAAATCGCTTAGAATTGTTTCGACGAGACCGTGATTATCAAAGAGTAAACTGTATTTGTCTTGTCGAAACAATTGTAAGAGATTTTCTTGAAATATATATTGTTGAAACATTTCCTATTATTTTTATTAGATTATTATTCATATTCTGCAAGATAGTGCGGATAGTGTGGATGACCCAGATGGTGTATACGAATCGGGTGTTGGAGTCTTTGGTGGATGTGTGTTGTGGTGTATCGGTTGCAATTGCTGGTTGTAATTGCTAAAAGATTGAGTTGCTGTATAAGGAGCAAAAGAAGTAGAAGTTGTATGGCGATGTTTTTGCTTAAACCATTGAAGAAGTTGTAAGACTTCTACGCGAAATTGAAGTTTGTCATCTTCGTCCAATTTTCCTACTGTAGACAAAATTGAATCGAAGAAGGATTTATCCTCACTAACAGGGGTAGTGTTATCTGGTTTTTGTAGAATGGGTAATAGCTCGTCTTCAAAATCGTTTGCACGTCTTTTTTTTGCTGGGGTTTGTTTTCCAGCAGATAATGAGTGTGATGCTCCCTGTCGAGATGTCGATGGAGGTGAAATGGATACCGGAAGTGTCACATTCTCGTCCATTTGCGAATCATCTTCATCTGTCCAATCATCTTCCTGTCGCTCCACTGTTTCTTCATTATCTTCTCGTGGAATACTTGATATTGTAGTGTTCTGTTCAATTGTTTTCGCAAGAAACTGCAATTGGTCATAATAGATATATTTTCTTGTGTTTTTATAATCAGAAATTATTGGATTCAGGTCAGTTGCTCACTGAGTACTTCAAGCATTTTCATTTTTAATAATTATTTAACTAGTTTGAATAGTATAAGCAGATGGTATTTTGTGAAACATTTTAAAAAAGGAAAGGAAAAGAAAAATACTGCTTTTTTTCAATGCAAAACTCGTATCCTTCGACGTGAGCAGCCTCTTTAGCTCAATTCCAGTAAATGAACTAAAAATGGTACTTAAAGATAAGATAGAAAATAGTCCTTTAGACTCACAACTAAAGATTCAGCTACAAATAGTCATAAACACTTGTTTAGAACAAAATTATTTTGAATTTAACAATAATATTTACAAACAATTAGATGGATTACCAATGGGATCACCTTTATCTCCGCTATTCGCAGAAATATATATGTCATTTTTTGAAAACTCTTTATTTTCGGACAAAAATAACAAATTACTGAAAAATATCTTCCATTGGTCACGATACGTTGACGACATTTTATGTATATGGTTGGGCACCTCAAGACAGTTAGAACAGTTCCTTAATTTTCTTAACAAAGTAAATAAAAAAATACAGTTCACCATAGAAACAGGTAATGAAAAAGGCCTTAACTTTTTAGATGTAAATATTCAAATAAATTACGATATTTACAGGAAACCAACTTTTACTGACACTATTATACATAACCAAGCAAGACAATCAAAACAAATTAAACTTTCGGCCTTCCATAGCATGTTACACCGCCTCTTAGAATTCCCTTTGAATCAGGATAATTACAATAAGGAACTTTCGATCATTAAACTAATAGCCACAAACAATGGTTACAAAACAAAACTAATAGATGACCTAATAAGAACAAAAAACAATAGGAAAATTAAAAAACAATTATATGCAGGATCAAATTTAAGTAACGAAACAAATTTTAAATTCATCAATTATATGCCCAATATAAGTAGTAAGATTTGTAATCAACTTAGCAAATTAGGAATTAAAACAATTCATGTAAATAAAAATAATCTAGGGAAAATGTTAGTAAACAACAAAACCAAAATTGACATACTAGATAAAAATGGAGTTTATAAATTGAAATGTGATAATTGTGACGCATATTATATAGGCCAAACGGGTAGAAACCTAAGAACCAGATTTGACGAACACAAAAAGGCTATTTTAAAAAACATTTGTAACACAAGTTTAAGCACGCATTGTATCGACCTCAATCATTCTGTAGATATTAATAACATTACTTTGTTACACTTTGAAAACAAAGGAAAAAGACTTAATCATTTGGAAAAGATGGAAATTAAAAAAGCCTTTTTGAGAAAAGATCATATCACTAACGATCAACTAGACTTTCAAAATAATTTAATTATAGATAGGTACTTAGGTTTCCACCCCCCCTACCTTGAACTAGTATTTAAGGCAATATTATAGATTGTAACTTTAGTGTAATTTCTTACTCTCTTGAAAAAGGCTTCAGCAGCCGAAACAATTGTCGAGCATTAAACTCTCAGTGTGAAACAAAAAAGCAGTATTTTTCTTTTCCTTTCCTTTTTTAATTATTTAACTGATTGATTTGTGAAATAATGCTAATTGATAATTTATATTGATTCAAAAGTAATTAATGACTCTACCTAGACTGTTAGCTGAGGTGACACAGTCATTATTAATATTAGGGGCTGAGGTTTCAGGGCGCTGTGGTGCAATGAGGACTGTAGGCTGCGGTCGTACAGTTATCTAACTCATTAATGATCTCTGTCCAGTTTTTGGACAGAGGTAATGCGGGAGCAGGGTGCTTCCCTTTCCCAAAAGTAGGATAACAGAATCATAAATGTAAAGTAGATTATTACAGTAATAATTGGCTGCGGTGTCTTACAATTTCTTTCATACTTATTTATATTGCAATAAGGCCTTATTTAGAGTTCGGTCCATAATAAAAGCTAAGTAAAAGTGTGCTTGGGCGCTCACACATATTTCTTTTTATACTTTGATAAAGGCGCTGAAAAATAAAAGGGATATCTAGCGAGTGATCATCTTAGTGATTGACATCTATTGATTGAGTAAGTGAACATTTGTTATTTATATATTCAAGTGAGTGTTACATTGTTTAATTTATGTTTGTTGGATTGATATCAACTTATATTATTGTTGCGCTCAGTTTTTCACATCCTAACACGTGCGATACTAGCCAATAAACGTATATCACTCTATATATTATTTCATTGAATTTTCCTAACCGTTCTACCATTCTGTAGGTACTTTTTTCTAATACATATATCACTCTTTGTTTGTAACATGAAAGGAAGATTTAGTGCATTTGTCTGTTGTAAAGTATCAATTATGATTCCTGACGCTTTCGCTTTCTTATTACGTGCCTACAAAAACAATACAATAGTGTTATGAAGGTTTGTAACTCTAAAGTTTGTCCGTTTGTCGTCGCGTCCGTCTCACAACTTACAATTAGTCGAAATGCCAACCGTATTGCTCATATTCGGAACCACAATAAATTATTCTACGATACATACTTTCATCTTTCTGTTTGCTCATCTGTTCATGACGGCACGGCATGCCACTTTAATACAAACAAGGTAGGAGGCAGGTAGGTTTGTAAACGCGACATTTCAACTCCATATAGCCACAATGCATTCATTTAACTATGTGTATGTACGTACATACATACATATAAATATGCAGAGGCACGTACTGCATATTCGTCAACGTAATTCACGTTTGTGTTTGCAATTGAAACGGTGTACGACTTGTATTTGCTCTACGTGTCACGGACTAAACGGTTTTAAAATAAGAAAACGGATAGGTTGCGATCAACAGGGTTCCGGCTTGCCATTTGTGTTGATCCATATTTGCGAAATTGAGAACACTCGATGCGACGTTTAAATATTTTATAAAGATTTGTAGTGTCAACTTTATGCAGTTTTGGAACTTTTTAAAAAATTAATATTTACATTGTGTTTCATTAAATAATAAAATAAACAGTTAAAAACACTTGGTAATTGTTTCACAAAAAAATTATTGGATTTCTCTAACAATTGTTTCGGTTATTACACCATTTTCAAAGGTTACTTATCAAATAAAGGTACATTTCCAGGTAAATCTATTTATATTTAACCTATTGTAGTTTGAAAAGGGGGGAATTTCCAAATTCTATCTATATATATCGGACAAACTGGTAGAACCCTTAAAAAACGAATTGAGGAGCATGAAAGATCAATAAAAAATGGTAAAAAATGTACAGGGATCGCATTCAACCATTAACTTGATTCCAAGAATGTAAACTTGCTTCATTATCAGAATAAAGGTAAACGTCTTAACCTCCTTGAAATAGCCGAAATAAATACAGCGTTATTAAATGGTCTTCCGATCACTAACGACCAAATAGAATTTGGAAATTCCCCCCTTTTGAAACTACAATAGGTTAAGTATAAATAGATTTACCTAAAAATGTACCTTTAGTTGATAAGTTACTCTTTGAAAATGGTGTAATAACCGAAACAATTGTTAGAGAAATCCAATAATTTTTTTGTGAAACAATTACCAAGTGGATTTTACTTTTTAACTATTAAAATGTTTCACCAAGAGATTAGCGAAAATTCAATTTCTACTATAATAAAATAAATTAACACTTTATGGAGTGCAACAATTGTATATTCCCAGATTATAAAAATATCATCTAGATACCTCTTATAAACTTTCAAATTACTTATTCAGAAAAGAAGGAATTAAAATTCTTATTCGTCTAAATTTTAAGTTCAAATGGATCTCACATTTGGAACGCGTCCTACCAAGTAGGCACAACGAACCGGTCGTGGGTATGGCTTTCGGTTCGTTGTACCTACTTGGCAGGACGCGTTCCAAATGTGAGATCTTTGATCTTAATATTTAGACGAATAAGGATTTTAATTCCTCCTTTTTTGAATATGTTATATCTTCGTCTAAATACATGGAAATCAACAGTGTAATTCAATGCCGGTAGGGGTATTAGCCCTCGGAGTAGTTGTTGCTGTTGATTCCATATTTATATTTATTTCAAATTACTATTCTAAAACATTTAAAAGTGGTTTTACTTATTTTAATTATTATTGGGTTTTATATTTAAAATTAACAATTCTTTCGCAAAACTTATGGAGTTATTAATACTAAATTCAGAATTAAAATTTGTATAGTTATTAATTACCTGTACTTTTTTAAATAAAAGTATATAAAAATAATATAACATATTTACATTTTTTTAAAATTTTCGGTTATACTTTTTTGATTTACCTACCTAGTTTTGAACTTGTACTATTGTATTGCACTAAGTATAATACAATTTACAAAGAAAAATACACTAAAAAATACACAATTTACAACGGCGAAACAATTGGGGGATAATTGTATTGAAACTTATTTCATCCACCTGATGAAGACACAGTGTTGCGAAACGGTCGTGGTGAACAATAATTTTTTATACTTTAAAAAATTTCTTTTATTCACATTATTTTTATGTTTGTATATTCTTAGTTGGTTTTCTGTCACGGAATTTACCCCAGCAGATGTGTTACCCTAACCACGGAACAACAGGTCTGTCTAGTACTTTAACTACGGTCCATCACCTAACAAGCGAGCTGAAAAGTTCGTAGGCCGACCCATAGATGGCGCTACTAGTATCAAATTTTTAGTTAGCCCTATCCTTCAAAAGACACGTGTATAAATTTGACAGCTGTTGCACTATTTGTATCTGAGTTATAGCATTTTTAGTGAAAGAACTTTTGTTAAATTGAACAAAATGGATATAAAGGAATTTCGTGTGTTAATAAAGCATTGCTTCTTGGCGAAAAAATAATACTGTTGAAACCAAGGCTTGACTTGTTAAATATTATTTGGACTTTGCACCAGGAAAACCAACCGTAGAAAAGTGGTTTGCTAAATTTAAACGAGGCGAAATGAGCACCGAGGACGATGCACGCAGTGGACGCCCCAAAGAGGCTGTTACCGACGAAAACATAAAAAAAGTCCACAAAATAATTTTTGATAACCGTAAAGTGAAGTTAATTGAGATAGCTGAGACCCGACCCTAAAGATATCAAAGGAACGTGTTGATCATGGTCATATCGTGAATGAATATTTGGATATGCGAAAGCTCTGTACAAAGTGGGTGCCGCGCGAGCTCACAATCGATAATCGACCAAATCGTAATAAATCCGAATTTTTGCGTCGATATGTGACGATGGACGAACATGGCTCCACTATTTCACACCGGAGTCCAATCGACAGTCAGCCGAGTGGACTGCACGCTGCACGTGATGAACCGACTCCAAAACGTGGAAAGACGCAAAAGTCGGCTGGCAAGGTTATGGCATAGAAATCTAAAGTCTGGGATGCTCATGATATAATATTCATTGACTATCTTAAAAAGAGGACAGCCATAAACAGATACTATACGTAGCGTTATTGGAGCGTTTGAAAGACGCAATCGCGGAAAAGCGGCCTCATTTGAAGAAAAATAAAGTGCTGTTTCATCAAGACAATGCACTGTGTCACAAATCAATGAAATCGATGGCAAAATTTCATGAATTGGGCTTGGAATTGCTTTCGCATCCACCGTACTCTCCAGATCTGCCCCCAGCGACTTTTTTCTGTTCTCAGACGTCAAGAGGATGCACGCTGGACAGAAATTTCGCGCCGATGAAGAGATAATCGCCGAAACTGAAGCCTATTTTGAGGCTAAAGACAAATCGTATTATAAAAATGGTATCGAAAGATTGTATGACCGCTATAATCGTTAATCGTTGTATTGCACTCGAAGGGAACTATATTGAATAATAAAATCAAATTCTATCAAAAAAAGAAAAGTTTTTCTATGCTAGCCTACGAACTTTTCAGCCCGCCTGTTACAACTATCCAATTTCGTAACTTATTGATTTTTCGTTGCTGTAAACTCTGTTATTTATTAGAAACAATTAATAAGTAATAACCAACTGTTACTATTCTTAGATACTTAAGTTATCCGATAATCCATTTTTTTACAAAGATGTGTAAGCCATTGTTTTAAATGAGGTAAAAACAATTGGCAGATATATTGTTGTAGGAGTGTTCCACTGAATTTGTGTTTATTTTAAAAAGTTAGTTGCATTCGTTACTATCTGACTTTTTATTTTTTTTTTATGTTTATATGTTCTATTTTCTGTTACAATGTCCATGACTCAAGTTGCACGGTGAAATGTCAGTCAAGAGTATTTTTTTCACTTTCACTTCTTTTGTACACCCACTTATCTCACTCAATAATCGAGTACTCTACAGATAATAATAAAAATTGAATTTTAATAAGTTTCAGTAAATAAAGTTGATATGTTAATGTTCCTAACAATAATATATATAGAAAGGCGCGTCAACTTACTTTAAATTGCATACGTTTGTTAATGTGAATGCACGTAATATGTGTATGAATGTTATTACGACCCAATTTCGAAAGAGAAATTTTCATGTCGCAGTCGTTAGGTGAAGTTTTTTCACATAATTTCAACTTCCTGGTCATCATAAAGGCTCAAGAATACATGCAATAATAAAAATCTCTCTTTTGTGCACAATAAAAAGTATTTTCAAATATTAAGAACAGAAAAGAAACAACAAACCACATGACAGTTGTGAAGTATATTAGTACATTTTTAAATCGATGAGAACTAATTTAAAGCTAATTTTTATATTAATACGTTAACGTCAAAACTTCTGATACATTCTTTCGGTATTTGTTAAGAGGAGGCAAATATAAAATAATTCCGTTAGAGAAGTACTGTGCCATAGATTTGCACAATATAAAAAACATTCATGTATGTTGTCGTTAAGGCAGTTAAAAAAGTAAAAAAAATTGTATCTGCCGTGAACCGAACCCGGATTACATTAACTTATACATTATATAGCAGTATTATTAGTTCAGTGGATTCGAACCGCTGTTTTGAAACCTTTTGCATTATATTTAGACATTGAAAAACGGATGGAATAATAGATTGAGGATTAAAATAATGTTTGTGCTCGAAACGATCATACTTGACTGTTTTCCACTTTAATCAGTAGTAGCATGGTGCAGCATTATTGCGACCCTTGAGGACCATACTATCAACTTCCCAGTACGATAAGTTATAACAATAATAAATATATTAATATATTGCCGTTAAGGCAGGTAAAAGTAAAAAAAAAGTATTTCATCGATAATGAATCGAGCCTGGGTCGCTCATGTGGCAGGTGACATCGGTTTCTGCCCAAGGCAGGTCGAACACACCCGAACACGTACGAATTGTCCTGATTGAAACAATTTTATTCCATTAATTAGAATTTTGTGTTTGTAATTGTTTTAAAAAGTTGAATAAAAATGTTAATGTTTGTTAAATTGAATAATTGACTGTATACGATTTCATTGGAAAGCCAGTTGGTTGAATTTCGATCGCATACGATGACTAGTCAAACAAATTATCACTGTAGAGGTGGAAAGAAGAACAAAAAAATGGCTTGTATTTTATTAGTCTGTGTTTTAATTCCTTTCTGTCAGTATTTACATTTATATGGTCTGGGTTTAAATATTAAGTATAAGTATTTAAATATAAATGGGCCAGTATTTAAATCCATGTGATATAACTAACCTAATCTGTAACTAATTCCATTCTAACCATTTTGTAATTATACTAACTTTTAATAGCTTGAATAGTATTCGCAGTTGTTTTTTTGTGAAACATTTATAAATAAAGAAAGGAAATACACAAGACTGCTTTTTTGTTTCACACTTGAAATTTTATTAAATCTCGACAATTGTTTCGGCTGATTTAAGCCTTTCCCAAGAGAGTAAGATGTTACACTCTGTATGCTTAAATCAGCCGAAATAATTGTTGAGATTTAATAAAATTTCAAGTGTGAAACAAAAAAGCAGTTTTATTTATTTCCTTTCTTTATACTAACTTTTTGCTAGCTATGTGCTGATCGCTTATAATTTTTATACTGACTATTTAGTATCGCATACTGCCCACTACTGACAGTATGGATTTAAACATTGACCATTTATTTAATTTCTTGCCCAAAAATACAAAGATTTTCTCTATCGACTTTGTAAAAACTTTTAAAGGGTGTAATCAAGATAATTATTTAATTTTAACTATTTTTTTTATATGCTAATAGTTGCTAATTAATATTATTACTTACACATGAATATGTATTTTTGTAACGGTTTTGCTAAGCAAACTTTGGCAAAACTTTATTCCTTAAAGGTTTCTAGGTAGGTTTTTTTAATTCTATTATATTTTTAGTTTATATATGCTGAATAAAACGTTATGGTAGTTTCAGAAAGAGTTGGTGGTTGACTGCGCTATCGCGAATAATAAGGTCAAACAAATATGTACAAACAAAGCAAACTTTCATGAAAATGCTGCAGAAATGTTGGAAACACTATTTTTAGTTATCAACTGCATACAGACCTTTATCTTATTAAGATAAATAAATGTCATTACAAATATTGTCCATTAGTAATAGATCAAATGTATAAAACGTTATATACTGATATAATTAATTCCCAATGTAATTTCAAAAATTGTTGTTTTTCTTTTTATAACTTAATTAATTTAAGTTTATTAAGAAATTATGACTTCTTAATTTATTCTCTATTTTTAATTCAAGTTATAATTTATTATAAAATAGTTGTTTCACTAGGAGGTGAAGCATTTTTTGTAAACGATTTTGTAACAAAATATATTTAAAAAAATTTATTTCGATAGCCTTCCAAAGTGTTAATATACATAAATACATAAAATTAAAAATTGTTTTGTTCGTTGATTTACATGTATGGTGCCCTTTTTAAATTAATATTTCTTTATTTTAAATACGATTTTTATTTCTTGGTCAGAGATTTATATATAAAACGTGAATTTCAAATCGATATCTCATTTCTTTTAATAATGACATACCTCTGACAGACAGACGGAAGGTCCGACCAGCAATTTTAGACCCGTCGGGAATGGATCGCTGATTAAAGCTAGGTCCTAAAAGCCTTTAGAGCATAAAGCATGGAGACAGCATTTAATGCTTTAGCAGTGATCCTAAAATAGCAACTTATTGTGGTTTAGCTAGGGCTAGGGAATCACAATAATTTAATAATTACTACTGCTGTAGTATTAAATGCTGTTTCCATGTTTAAACTAAAACATAAAATTTACAATTATGACACATTTCTGAAATCTGTCAAGACAAGTAGATTATACTGACATTTAATTTAAGTCTGCGTAATGCGGAATTCTTAGAAATTTTTTAAGTACACAATAAGTTGTAAAAACATGTAGGTGGTAATTTGCGATTTGTCATGAATAATTTTTACATTTTCTATCGTCTTTCAATCACTATGACTTCGCTAAAATATTAAGCAGACGGTTGTCGAACTACTTAATTATTCGTAAAGTATATAATATCATTCGTGTATATTTTTTATGTTTTTGGTGTATTAGTAATTATTTATAATAAATAAACCAAACAAGTTTCATTGACAAAAAAGTCGTCTTTAATTCATTAATTTTACATATCACCATTTACGTATGTTCTATATTAGCAAATATTGCTTTTTACATTAAGATACTAAAATGGTTAATAAACTCGACAAACATAAATAATTATTCATTTTCTTAACAAGGAATCGTTTGTTGACATTTTTGCGCTTTAGTTTTCTCGTTCGTCTTTACAAAGTGATAAATTATAAAAATGACTCATGTTTGGTCAATGATGCTCGAATGTCAGAAACAAACATTTTAAATTGCTGATGCCATGGAAACATAACAACCTTGTTATCAACAATCTCCGCTTGTTGCGTGTACAAAACTGAAAACAATGAAACCGTAGATTTGATTTCAATATAAATATGTATGTACTTATGAAAAAAAAAACATTTACAGGAAGTCCATAAAAAAAAGATTAATCGTACAAAAATTATTTGAGTTTGTAGTAATAGTCTTAATAATAAAGTGGTTACAACAGAGACGTTTGAAACTTATATTATACAGTAGTGTACTACTATTCGAATCACTGTTTTGAAATCTTTTACATTAGGGCATTAAAGAACTAATAGAATAATTATTGAGGATTAAAATAATGTTTGTGATCGAAATGATCATACCTGATCGTTGTTCTTTACATTCCACTTTATTTTTTGTATCAAGCCGTGGGATGAGTCTGACTCTTTGTCACACTTATCAACTTCTCAATACTATAAGTGATAACACTAATCATCATAGTAATTAATTCATGAATGTTGAAACTTGTGGTACACATTTTCGGTATTTATTATAAAATGAGGAGAATTAAAGTTGTATTATTCGTATGGTACTGTTTGTAGTTGTTCACAAAATAAAACTCATTTGCGTATGTTGTCATTAAAGCAGGTAAAAAGTAAAAAAAATGTTGCATCGACCTTGAATCGAACCCGGCTCGCCCGCGGGCAGATGAGCATCAGTTTCTGCCCGAAGTTGCCCAGGACAGATGCGAATACAATCGAATATGTACGAAAACTAGGATGTTAAAAATAACAAATTTGACTTTACTAATTCAGAAATGTCACTCACCATGGGTTTTTTAATGAGCTTCTTTCTTATTGTCTCTTCTTTCTGAAAAATAAATAAAAAATTTTAGATCTTCAGAATCAAAAAGTGTATACATATGTATGTACATATAAATCAGTAGATATAAAAAAGGAGTACTGTAGAAATTTGAGAGATTCATTAGTCCTTGTTTGAAATTTTTAGGGATGTATTTGGAGGAGGCTGTGGAGACTACAAATAGTATAATAAACTATACTTCCAGAAATCTACTTCAAGGGTTCATTTTAATAAATTCAAATGCGTTCAAAATTTTATTGTAGAATTTCATTTTTATTTAAGTAAGATAAAAGCATTTTTCAAACTACCTATAGCCGCATTTTCAAAATTATAGAAAGCTAATTAAAAATTTGAAAATATACATTTTTTACCTATAACGGGTAGTCATATTCAAAGTAGAAGTTTGAGACTGGTTAAAGAATAAATCAATTAAGAAAGGGATACGTGCTTCATCCACTTATGTGGGCATTACCAACTCAAGACTGCATATGTTATAGTGGCAAATTGGGTGATACAGATAAAAGTAGAATAACCATTTTTTAGGTATAGTAAAGATTAATAAAACCAATAACAAATCTTTTTTATCAAGACTTAGCGGTCAAACTCTAAGTTAAAAAGTTAATGAAATATATTTTTAAAGATAATAAGAAATAAAATGTGCTACAATTAAATTATTTATTACATTTGAATACGAAAAAAAAACCAGTTTTTTTCTTATTGGGTTAATTGTCCTTACCAAAAAGTCTTCCATCGAAAAGAATTTAGAAGACTATCTCTAATTCGCCTGAACATTTTAAATATATATTTACCATAATAATTTTTTAAAATATTTTATTGATATAGTTCCTTTAAAGTTCTTTTATAAGTTTATTACATATTTACGTTTAAATATGTATGTTGTTCCGTTTAATTGCAAAATCATAAATCATAATAGGAATCGATTATCATTTTTGTATTTTTAATACCTAGTTTAGAGCAAGTAGTAAGGTAAATGTAGTAACAAAAGGAAAGTTTCACCAAATTGTAAATAACCAATTAGAGTTAAGTTACATTGCCTCCCCACTTATTTTGGCTAATCTCTAGTTATATATAGAGCTGTTTTAGTTTTAAGATTTTAGTATTTGTTGTACTCTACTGCTTTGATAATGGTCGCGTTGACCGAAACTTGTTAGGATTTTTCTAATTAAATGTGGTGAAACTTTCCCATTGTTTGTTTGTGTTTTACTTCATTAAGTATGTTTCACAACAGTTGCACCCCACAAAGTGTTAAGTTTATTATAAAGAAGACTAGTTTTACCAAAGTCCAGTGTTTTATTCTTCTTATTAATTTTATTATTATGATGTTTCACAAACAGTGCACCCTGGACAGTTTAAGTAAATGTATTTGTTAACGCGCCGCAAATTGCATATGATTTAAAAAGAAAACTCAAATATTTAAGTTAAGAAAGCTTATTCTGATAGAATGATTGCTTGAGTTTGCACATTGGATCAAAAATATAGTAAAATAAGAAATTTATTGAAAATTTTCTGAAGTTTCTGTAAATAATAACTTTTGCTTGGACCGGGAATTTTTTATTAATTTTAACTCTTTCGTTGTAATGTAGACGTTGGTTTATGTAGGAGGTTTGTTAAAAAAATTTCTATTTCGCCTGAACATTTTTAATATAAATTTACCATAATAATTTTTTTAAATATTTTATTGATATAGTTCCTTTAAAGTTCTTTTATAACTTTATTACATATTTACGCTTAAATATATATGGTGTTCCGTTTAATTGTAAAATCATAAATCATAATAGGAATCGATTATCATTTTGGATTTTTAATACCTAGTTTAGAGCAGTAGAATCTATTTTAGATCGAATAAGTTTATTTATGGTGTATATGCATATTTTTATATTATTACACTATATCTACACAACCGCTATTAGTATTACTAATCGTACGTTAACTTAGATAATAGGAGACAATGAGTTTTGTTGAATAAGGAATGCAGTGTATAATAAATAAAACAACTTGTTCAACTTCCACACTTTTTACTTTCTTAACAATTGTTTCGCCACTTTGTGGCTTCATCAGAAGATTTACAAGTTCTTAAACTAACAGAAGACTATATATAATATAAAATATAAACTTAATTTCCTTGAAAGCATGGAAATTAATAAACATAAGCATAAAAATGTGCTTCTCAATGATCAATTAGATTTAAATAATTCCCCTTTACTTAATCTACACCCTACACCCCCACCTTAGTTATGTACCTACTTTCATATATAAGTAATGTTAGTCTTCTGTTAGTTTAAGAACTTGTAAATCTTCTGATGAAGCCACAAAGTGGCGAAACAATTGTTAAGAAAGTAAAAAGTGTGGAAGTTGAACAAGTTGTTTTATTTATTATACATTAAAATGAACTTCCATCAAGTAAGAGTTGAATCAATTAATTATAGGAATGCAGTGCTTAATCACAGTTACTTTACTAGGTATAGACACGTTCGTACAGAGAGATCACAGATCACATTTGTATGTATACGGTGTGCCCCAAATTAGTAACACAAGTACACAAGCGTTATTACTAATCCATTGTTATTACAAATACCTGCAACGAGACTTGAATGAATTTAGGTGTACATAATGTTGGGAAAATTCTAAGCGTACCTACCTGCATTACATTTGTTACTTTTCGAATCCATCAGTCAACAATTAAAAATTAAAATATTCAACGAATCAGGGTACAGTTGGTACAAAACAAAAAGGCAAATGACGTCATACCATGTCGGTGTTCACAAATTATCTCAAGACACACAGGTTATGCGAAAAACAAATAGGTAACATTAACCTCATTTTTTGTATAACCATGGAAAAAACAACAATCGATTAATTTACACTAAAAAAATAGGAAGTAAAGGTAAAGTTGTAAAATTAAATTGTGTCGAAGTAATTAAATAACCACAAAAAGCAAGTTAAAAGACAGCTTTGTTCAATGATCTATATATGTAAAATTTACATTTATCTGTTTATCATTTAGGGGCAGAGGTGGAAACTAGGTCATTGTTAATTCGAGCTCAAAATATCTTAATAAATTTATGCTCTAAGGGCATAGTTGACTATCTACTGAGCATGCATGAAATAAAGAGAGGTAGATGATTCAATCATAATTTTATTTTTCTTTCTATTGACATAACACATCTGATGGCCTATAACTACTCTAATTCTAATATCTTTATGGTATTTGTACTCATTTTCTGTAAGTTGAAAAAGCGTGGTTTATGTTGCAAATGTTATTTTTATGAAGTTTGCTTGGGTTGGTTGATTATTTAAAATTCTAATTGTAAATATAAAATACTGTATAAACTATAACTATACAACGAATCACAAAATTAGAGGTAAAATATTTCTTGGAATTCTGCTAAGTATTAATTTTCGAATATAGGTTTTCTCTATTATTTGTAATTTTCCAAAGAATTGTTTAGAGATTATACAAAAATTGCTCCCGTAAAATTTGAAAACTTTGGAACTATATATAAACATTCTAAATTTCTCCTTAAATTTAATTGTACTATATTTTAATGAGGAATCATTATTTATCAAAGGTCGTAATGATGTTACTTTTTTAATTTGTTTATGTTATATATGTACTTAAATAACTTATTGTTCTAACATTTTTATGATGGTGCCTATGAATAACTTTACATATAACTTATTCCGATTACAAAATAAAAAAAATTGAATTTTAATTATTTTCCGAAAGAAATATCAATTACCATACACAATCAATAATAAGGTTATGATTAGTTTATTAGTTAAATTAACTGACTAATGTGAGACACACCGTATATATTTTAAAGTTATAAACATTTATGGATATATACATTACATATGCCGGTCGGAAATTTTAGTTACTCACGTTATCACAAAATATTACTAACGCTCATTTTAACTTAATAAAATCAATAATTTCAGGTTCGCGTATACAAATGTATGATGAATAAATATGGACCAATAACTACTAAATTAATGAACACTCACTAGGTAAATTGCTTTGTCAATTAGGTCATGTTTTCGTTACCCAACTGAAAATTATTGTTACAAGAATAGAATCATAATTTCCTTCTCGTACAGGAAGAGAAATAACTTGCCAAGCAATTAAATATAAGATTAAACATTTATAGACATTCTTGTATCAGAAATTCATTAAAGGGGAAACAATTATGATAACTGATATGACTATTTTAAAAACAAAAGATAAGTTAATAATACACTCGATTGTTTATTTGAAAATGTGTAAAGATAGTAATTTCCGAAGAATCTTATTATTTATTGTCAAGTTGATAAATGTATTTGGATAATTTTAATTAATTTTTATTCAATTATTTTGGTGTGAATTCAAGTTATATTTCATACAGTGCCATTTCTTTTATTTGTAAACAAGTAGATACATAGAAAATATCCTAGAAGGCTAGTTTATTTTCCAACAAAAACATTTAACAGTTTCTGCATAAAGTATATTGCAATATTTGAATTCATCAACTATATACATCCCAACATTAAATTTACAATGGAAATAGAGGAAAACAACAACATTAATTTTTTAGATCTCACAATTTCGAAAAATAATCATGAATATCAATTTTCAATTTTCCGGAAACCAACACATATAGATACCCGTTTTCACAAAAAATGTCAACATTTCACTCCATGATCCACAGATTAATAAATATCCCGTTAGATAAGCAAAATTATGAAAAAGAACTTACAATAATACTAACAATAGCTGTAAACAATGGATATTCTCCTAATGTTGTTTAAAATATTCTTTTTAAAAAAATTAAAAACCAAATTACAAACTCAATTTATCCCCTTGTTTCCAATAAAAATACGAAATTTGTTTCTTTATCTTATTTAGGAAATATTTCCACAAAAACTAGCAAACTTATAAAATACATTAATGATATTTCAGTGTCTTTCAAACTGTATATTGGGCAGACAGGCAGACCTTTTTATGATAGAATAAAATAACATAAAAAATATTTTCTAAAAAAAACTCAGCTTATTCAGAGCACTTAATTAATTTAGAACATAACGTTGACGAAAATTTTAAAATTCTTTATACTGATAATAAAAGCAGGAGACTTAATTTGTTAGAACAATTGGAAGTAAGTAGATATCTATAAACGAACACTATATTGAATTACCAATTAGAGGGAATTATTTCCCCTCTCCTTAATCTAAATTTACCAACTCAGTTAGTATTTATGTAACTCTAAGTTTGTACAATGTATATACACACCTGATGAAACCACAGTGTAGTGAAACAATATTGTAGTGTACACTAAATAATTTCTTCGAAACCTTTTTGTTTTATTAAATTATATTGCAAGGATTGCGAAGCGACAAATATAGAACAGCCTGGGAGAAGCATTTCAGTCAGATTAAAAGAACATGAGATGCCAATAAAAAATAACATATGAAATACAGGTATGGCCTGCCACTGTATAGAAAATAATCTAGTTTAGTCTAGATCTTGGAAAAATTTACTTGTTACATTAAGAAAATTGCAAAATCATTTAAAACCAACAGTCTGACGACAACAAATGAGAACAACGTCATTTTGGACTGTGTAATGAGTGAAATGTAAAATCACCCTAACAATCTTCCGGGAGCGTCCTTCTTCCGAAAAATCACCAGTAGTAGTATAGGTAAGGTAACCTCTACTAGTGTAATTTGTACTCTTGAAAAAGGACTAGCCATTCGAAAAAATTGTGTAGGGTGTATTAAAATACAGTTTTGAAACATTTCCATGATCTACCTTGAGGTTTCTAAGTCACCTAAGAGTAGTCTAGATTTTTGGTGCTTGAATATAAATAACACTTTTCAGACCATAATAACTCGAAAACTGTCATAAGTTTATTAATAAAATTTCGGATTCTACGTTTGCGGGAGAGGGGCTTAATAAACATGCAAAATTGCTCTTTGCTATTTTTGTTTGTAATGTATAAAACCTAGGTGTTTAAAAAATTTTTACTTCTTCCAATTCTTTAACTTCTTTTTCTTTCCGTGTCCATTTTATTTGTTCCTTATTTCTACATTTTTACTCAATATCGTAATTTTCAATTTTGCTGCATTTAAAAACATTGTTTTCGTTATTTTCCGTTTTCCTTTCTGATATTGCTAGCGCAAATATAAATATGTGTTTTCTCAAATTACTGTTCTGTATCATTTTCAGAAATCATAATTTCTGATATAAATATTATTTCGTATTAAAAGTAGTATGTCGTCATCTACTGATATTTACCTGTTCCAGCATACCACGTAGCCCTTCTCTCATTGATTTAGAGATTAGTTCCTTTTTTCCTATTATATTAGCAGTAAATATCGGTAGATGGCGACATATTACCTGTATTACGATATTAAATCAACTTCCTTTTACGTAACAGCGTCAGTTTGGTCAATGATTTATCGATATGCGATGCACATCTGGTAATTTCGGTAAAATTTTCACCAAGAACTAAATGTTCTTTATAGGTATAATGAATAACAGTCAGCTATTTTACAAATACATAGTACGTTATATAAAAAGCGATAAAGCTCCAAAATTTTTAAATTCTTTATGTGCTAGCTCTGTAATTGTAAATTGAATACTAAAAATTATTCCTTATTCTGTTCGATTCAAATATAATTTGCACACTCCATAATTACCTATTAAGATGCTTATAATAAATCGGTTCGTTTTAAACTGATTACTGAGTACTTTCATATATGAGGGATCATTTCCTTGTTTATAATTAAATTTGGCGTGTAATGAGATATTTCTAATACTTAATGTACGACGAACAAGAATTTGGCCGCATATTAAGATTTCACTTACTTTTTTTTACTTTCATCAATTAAACCGTACCATTAAACATCAGTCAGTAGTAGGTGCGTTGTTTATACTTTCAATTTCATGGACGTGTCTAATGCATCGAAACATTATTTGTTAACTGTTTTACGTGTCGCGTTCAAGAACATATACCTGTCTTCATATTATTACTTCCGTTGGTGTCATAATCATGTTTTAATTCGAAAATAAAATTCCTTTGTATTGTATATATTACGTAGGTATTATTTTAATTATAGCTCACAATCGGCGAATTATTCACAATAGCTTGTTGGTAACTTCTTTGTTTTTAAATTGTTTGTTTTTTACAATTTCCCGTTTTTAAAATATCAAAGCCAAAACACCGATTAAAATATGTAATATATCGTCATCCGAAACCCTCTGTATACCAAGAAAAAATTATTTACATTTCATCCACCTGAAGAAACCTTTGCAAGGCGAAACAATTAACTGTATTATGCAATGTTCAAAATATTGTTTGAAACTGTTGTGCTTTTTATTTATTCAAGAATAATTAACTAACAATCCACCTTGAAGAAGCCCTATATATTAAAATAAGCCGAAACGTAGGTGTTGGTTGTGTTTTTTTTACACGTTTACTTATCGTGAAAACATCTAAAATAATTTTTCAGTAATGCTACAGTTTGTTCGAAAGTTTGTATTGGTTTAGATGTGCATAGAGAGGAAAAGTAGTAAGGTAAATGTAGTTGTATAATTAAAAAGAAACAAACAAAAGGAAAGTTTCACCAAATTGTAAATACCCAATTAGAGTTAAGTTACATTGCCTCCCCACTTATTTTGGCTAATCTCTAGTTATATATAGAGCTGTTTTAGTTTTAAGATTTTAGTATTTGTTGTACTCTACTGCTTTGATAATGGTCGCGTTGACCGAAACTTGTGTATAGAAGAATATTCATTAATTAATATGGATAATAAGTATTGACAACCCTTTCATATCTAATATTTTACAATCTATCTATTGCAATTTGTTGTGTTTATCGTAACCTATTAATGTACATTTTGTTTGTTGAGGATGCGATCTAAATGAATTTACTTAATAGCTAAAGAGTTCAATCATATTTGTATACACATTTGTAACCATTCCGATGCCTATAACTTACTTTTTGAATGAAAATTAACATTTTTTCTTCGAGTACGATTTCGTAGGTATTTACGTATGTATGTATAGTGAAAGTTTGTGTAAAGTTCTCTGGCAGTTTATTTAACTTGTACCTCTTTAATTTATTTGTATCTACTAATATCTTTAGTAGATAAATCTACGTAATCAACTATTTTCTTAAACAAATAATTTTAGAAGCTTCCTTACTTTCACATTATTAATATGTTCCAAATCAATTTGTCACATTTCTAATTGTTTTTTAATTAAAATACCGAATTCTCATTCGGCGTACTTATATTAATATTTTTTATTTAATTCTTATCCTTTTAATACCAACACTTTCTTCATCCGTCCCACTTCCTCTCCTGAACCTTTCTTTCTGCCCGTACATGATATGACATTAAACATTAGCATTCTTTTACTAAAATCTCCTCCGAAATTCCTCTCTCCTATGCTCCATATTTGTGTCATACTATCACTCTTAAACATACATAACACATGGGCTGAAAAGTCTCGGGCCTAACACATAGGTGGCGTTAGTTATATTGAATTTACCTCTTTTTCAGTTAGTACTAACCTTCAAAAGATAGCTGTTAAAATTTTATGATATATTAATTTGTGAGTTATTGTGCTGACGCTAGAGAATGACGCTACTTTTGTTATTTTCAAAACAATGGATCAAAAACAATTTCGTGTTTTAATTTTACACTGATTCTTGATGGGGGAAAATACCGTTCAAGCGAAGCAATGAGCAATGGCAGCGAGACACCCCTCCATCGGAAACAACCGAAACAAAGTAAAACGTTGGTTAGCTGACTTCAAACGTGGTCGTAAAGATACTGATGATGAAGAACTCAGTGGAAGTCCAAATGAGGCGGTAACACCAGAAAACATTAAAAAATCCACAAAGTCGTTTTGAATGATCGAAAAGTGAAATTGCGTGAGTTAGCTGACATCGACATCATAAAGATATCAAAAGAACGCGTTGGCTTTATATTGATATTGTATGAGCATTTGACTATGAGAATATGAGACTATGACCATCAAAGTGGGTGCCGCGTTTTCTAACTGTTGACCAAAAACGAGAACGTGTTGATAATTCTGAGCAGTGTTTGGTCATGTTTAAACGTAACAAACCGGAGTTTTTGCGTCGATATGTCGATATCGAAAATGGATGAAACATGGATCCACCACTTCACTCCGGAATCATAACAATCGTCATCTGAGTAGTCAACTGGACAGTAACTGGTGAACCTCCTCCAAAGCGTCAGAAAGCACAATAATTGGCTGGAAAGGTTATAGCCTCGGTATTTTGGGTTGTGATGTGCGTGGTGTAATATTCATCGACTATCTTGAGAAGGGAAATACCATCAACAGTGAATTGTAGTAATTATATAGCGTTATTGGAGCGTTTAAAGGCCGCAATTGCATAGAAACGACCGTATATAGCAAAGAAAAAAAATTGTTTCATTAATACAACTCACCATGTGACAAGTCAATCAAAACAAATCTACATGACTACATGAATTGAACTTCGAATTGCTCCCACATCCATCGTATTCTCCAGATTTGAAGACTACTACCATTGACTATTGGCTGTTCGCAGATGCTCGCCAACAAGAAATTTCGCTCGAATGAAGAGGTTATTGCTGAAGCTGGGGCCTATTTTGAGGCAGAAGATAAATTGTTCTTCAAAAGTGGTATTGAAATGTTAGAGCGGCGCTGGAATGATTGTGTTGCTCTTGATAGAGATTACGTTGATGAATAAAGCGAATTTAAAAAAAAAAAGTGTTTTCCTTGTTAGGCCCGGGACTTTTCAGCTCATGTGTTAAATGCCTTATCCTTCATCATTGTTTCTTTTAAATGTATAATTCGTTTATTTTACTGAATATGAATCCTTCTAAATTTGTCGCATTTACATTGATGCTTTTTTAATTAAATATATTATTAGGCTTTTCATTATACTTTTTGTTGCCTTTTCTGTTCTGCTCATCCGCATGTGCTAATGTAAATATATTTTTATCTCCTATTATTATACCTCCTTCCTCCCTTTATCCATATAATAATATAAACAATAAAGGGCTTAACGGGCATATTTGTCTTAATCCATTTTTTGTCCAAAATTTTTCTGTTTTCTCTTCTACTTACACTCTGTTTTATGTTTATGAATATCATATTTTCTAATCAGCATCCTGTGTATGTCTTTCCTATCCAAATCCTTCCATAATTTTTCTGTATTTACTTTGATAATAGGTACCTGTTTCAAATCTATGAAAATGGCACATATTAACTTCCTTTCTATTTTTCTAACGTTTTTTTCTTCTTCTAATACTGTTTTCAATATAAAAATATTGTCTCTTAAATTTCTTCCCTTTCTAAATCCTTGTTAAGTTTCTGGACGAATCTTTATACTTGCTCTTATCCTTATCTTATCTTATATGTGTATATCGTATACAAACGCTATGTCTATAAGAATACTGCCTCTGTAGTTTTTGAATGGTCTGTGTTTCCTTTCGTTTTCATACTTTCTTCAAGATGTCAAGTTTGATCGTTATCTTTGTATGTTACTTTCTTTTTTTTGTCTTTTTTTATCGCAACGTTTGTCTCGTTTTGCGTTATTTCTATTTTAGTATTTCTTCTTTTTAATTTTTTATTGTATTATAAATATAAAATTAACATTCTAACAAAAATATTTATTTGAAACAATAACAATTTAAAATAAATCTATAAGGATACTGTGCTATTAGGTGGTACATTTTAAAATTAGTATCTTGAACACAGGTATACGTTAATTCAAAAGTATTTTTGCCTGTCACTTGCTACACATATTTCTTTTTTATGATAATGTATGTCGACTTTCAAGTCGATACGTAGACAACACATATAGACAGGTAGGTAATTTACTTGATTTACTACAACCACTTACGTAGCATTTTTATTCATGTTGATGACCTTTCCATAGCTTAGGTATAGTCAAAGCACACGTGCACTGAACATGTGAAAATGTTACGGTTTGGTAGCATTTTCATTTTTTGTATATAAAAAAAATTATGAACCACAGATCCTTTGTTAACTGTTAACCAATAAGTTGTAATAATTCATAATTCAGAAGCAATATTTGGTCACTTTTATCTCACTTTCAAGTTCTCGCTAGGTATTTAAAAAGTTTGAGGAAATTCCTGTCAAAAACAGTAAATTAAAAACTAATACCACAAGGAACAGTTTTAGTTATTTTTATCTGCTACTGTGATAGAGTTACAAGAAGTGAAATCCTAATCAATTCATAATTTTAAAAAGTCAAATTACCTTATATTGGGGAGATAGGTTGGTAGGCCACCTTTCAAGACATGAAGGACTAGTTACAGATATATTAGAGGCAAAAGTACGAGTGAAGAGGCAAAGAAAGGCCTAGATTAAGCGAAAAAAAATTATTACTATTATAGGCGGGCATGAGATCAAACATGATGTTATTCTTGCTCTAATGTATTTTTCTTAGGGATGACCTCATATACACAAAACATAACCTCGTTATGGGCTCGTCTTGTTTTCTTAATCTCATGTGTTAAAGGTTATACGTTCCCGGAGTTGATTAACGTATGTTTAAGCATGCAGGTGCCCTGTGTCTTTCCCAAAACTCATAGCCAGTTTGCAAATACAGATTTAAATCTTCTTTTTCGCTTTGTTTTCTACTGGGTAGTTGATTAATGTAAGTAATTAGCAAAGTTTATTAATGCTTTTGAAAATCCTTTCATTATCTAGTTGGTATACTTACTATTTACGTCAAAACATTGTGGAAAAATTACATAATAAAAAGTAATGTTTGTGTTAATACACTTTTTAATTTTTAGTGGAAACTTTAGTGTTTGTTAAACTATGTTTGAAATTGAGCAATACTAACATTAAAGAGATGATGTAAGTCATACAAACAAATCATAACTTTTATTTATAGCAGTTAGTGTAGTGTTGCTGATTCCTGTTAGGGAAAACAATTTTCGCTAACAAGGTATGTGGGACGTAATAACAAAATTCTTCACTCGTGTTTACTATTACTACTATTACACTTACATAAGTAACTTACTATAATAATTGATAAAACAGAAAGAACCATTACAGATATACATATTCGATGTATATGTACAGAGTTCACTCATCATATTCACTTTCAATAATTAACTGCTTATTTAATCATTTTTAATAAAAAATTGCAAGGTAAATAGTGATAAATTAAAGCCATTATTTATTACGTTTTTTGTTTTTAAAGTGAATAATTCAAACATATTTATCATCAAGGAAATTGTCAGTCAAGAAATTGTTCTATTAAGGACAAACATCGTAGTAGACGTAAATAGTGGATTAATTTATATGAAAAATACCGTAGCAGTTGAATAGCCGTTCTAAAGAACTTGTTACTTGTGTTTAAAATAATTAATACGATGCGGTTGTTGGTCACCTGGTGAAACATTTTGAAAATAAAGAATATAATACAAAACACTTGGTAGAATTGTATTATATTCTTTAACTTGTAACTTATTTAATATTTTGAGTCCGAGCGTGATATGAGTTAATGGCCCACGCAACCCCTACTATATATATATAAGTAGAAGTGTTAACTAAGGACTGCCTGACTGACTGGTTAGAATGGTTTTTATGAATTGCAAGTTATTGGAATGAAAGAATTAGGAGAACCATTTCTGGGGATTTTAGTTTGGTGTTATTTGAGGTAAGGATACCAGGAATTTAGGGAATGTGACCCTCACGATGGTAATAGGCGTCGAAATGCTAAAATGGATCGGATGTAGAAAAGGGTTACTTTATTCTGGCGAAGGTAAATGGGTGCGAGTGCGAAGATTCGAATAACACCAACTAAGGGTACAATAGGAAATGTTCGAAAAGGATTTATAAACAACTTAAAAAGAAATTAATACGTCAATTTATTATATTATAATATAAGAGAAATGTGAAATTTGGAATGTATAGAAATAAATAATTTTTAATGGGTATAAAGGAGAGTAGAATAATACGTGAAATAAAAAGACAACAAAAGGTATTTTTACAAAATATGCAAAATAGACGATTAACTTTATCATGCTGGCAGAGGCGAGCGTGGAAATAAACGCTAGAGTTTGAATAATGTACTTAATATGAGTCGATCTATTTATTTATTTATTTTTTTTACTTCTATTTCTGCTTCTAATATGTCATGTCTCAGAAGGTGCCCTAATATCCTATCATTCCTCTTCTTTATTGACTTCCATAGCGCCCTTTACACTCCTTACTTCTCCTTTTCCAATCACGGTACTTTCTGCAGCCTCCTATAACACCGCATGTCAAATTTCTTTTACGTCGTGTTACCGTCTACGTTTCGCACCCATATATAGCCGTGCTCCAAACATAAATAATAATAATAGTATGTAATTAATTATAATGAATAATATCGTTAGAAAAAGGAGAATAATTATATAAGTAACTTCTTAGAAATAGTTACGTGATGTTTTTGCATGGATGAGGTTTTATTTTTCGTACAATGCAACAACAGTACATACACCTATTGGCAACTGTTTAACAACAAAAAGTATTATCTCTACTTTTGTATACCTAAAAATATATATAAAATGTATGTATGTATTAATACTATTCTAATCTTTTTATTTTTTTGTTGAGAGTTACTATTGAATTCTAATTGCTCTTTTTTATGACCTACTGAAAACTATACAAGGGAATCAATTATGGTAAATTAATTCAACAATAGTAATGTTTATAAACACAAACTCTTTTATTCTTTTGTGATTGTTGGAAAACTTAATTAGTAACGTAATAAAAAAAACAAAGGAATAATAATGCATTTAAAATAACTACGAAACTGCGGGCAGTACAGTATTGTTCTGAAAATCTGAACATTATCATCATTAGAAAACTTTGTATTAGATTATGTTGTTAGACTTTATATTAAAAATAAATGGAAACTTCCTTTAGAACTTTGGCACAATAAAGTAGGTGCTATAAAAGGTCAATCGTACAAACCAATATCAGGTATTTTCACAAAGTTTTATTATTTTAAAATGAAAAAACAATTTACATTATTCAATTTCATTTTGAAATATAAATGGAAAGTAAAATAAGAATTATAATTAGCATTCCATTTAAGATAAATAAATATATTATGAAAAAGGAATTTTAATACGATATGATGCAGGATTTTTTATTCTCTTTCGTCATTTAACTGTTTTTTATATATGTATCGCAGTTTTCAAATATTTTTAAATTTTGCGGTTTATTTTAATATAAGTAAAATAATAATACCCTTCGCGAAATTTAAAAGACATAAACAAAAAGAAATATGACAGTGACCAACTAATCCACTTTTGCAAAATTAGCACGATGAACCTATAAATAATAATTATTATATTTTAATAATTTCCGAATTATGGGTATTAAGGATTAATTCGTGAAATACCTCATTAGAAATAAATGAAACTAGTTATTTAACATGGTAAGCAGTTCAAGCATTCACTTAGGTCTAAGGGTCAACTCGCATCATACTCGAAAACTAATCAATAACGATCAACTCCCATAAACTTATAATACAAACAAGTGATGTAAATAAATTACATTTAATTTATAAAAGCAAAATTGGTCATTCAGTTAAATAAGTCATCCACTATTTCGGAAACTGACACTTTCACAAAACGAGCAAATAATGTTGCTTTACTTTCGTAAAACCGATTTGTATAACATAGTTTTCAAGGGAGCAGCGGCTGTGTTTATTGAAAAGTGTTGCTTATTCCCTGCCTTATCGCACCGTTCATTCAAAAAAAATCTAAAGAATTGAAGTTAGCCCATATTAAATTGTAAGGGCCGAAGAAAAATTATAGAAAAATTCCTTTATAAGAATTACTTTCTTATCACTTTTCTACCAATTTTATTGTGGGCAACGACCAAATTATAACAACTAAAAAACGACTTCATATAAGAAGCTGCAAATTATGTACAATATTAGAAACTTACTTAATTTCTTTTCAAATAAAAAAGTTTTGGTCCAAGTAATTGAGAGAAGTAATTCTGATAGTGATTAAAATTTCTCCCTGTATATAATTTTTTGAGAGTTTCCAGAGTACGGAACCCTCAGGGTGCTTGTTTAACTCGTAGTTTTTATGTTTAATCGTAAGTCGTAAACGTTATACGCAGCGATGACTTTCCGGCTTATTTCCATTTTCCGATTAATTACTAATTCAATGGAATCATTTTCAATCGTGAGTTCATCTCAAGGTAATAAGTAAGCGATGAATCATTCGTTATATGCGAGAAACACGTACTAAATTACGTGTACCACGGCGTTTGTAAACAGCCATATTATTAAACCTGAGATGATAAAAAATGTAGAATGACAAGCGTGTAACAAATGTTTATCAAAATTTAGCATCTCGTTTTTTTATTGTTTTTGTGAAACAGGATCAGTACTGTTTCACACGAGTTTCATGCCAGACGATGTACAGAGTGTTTAAGTAGCAACGCCCTCCTCATAAAATTTAAAAAAATAATAAAAAAGTGTGTTCAAGTACAGGAAACGCACACATTCTGTAATAATATATATATAGGACATCCCATACAGTATAGTCAGGAGAAACCAATAAGGTATAAAACCTCAAAAGCTATAGTCAAAACAAGTTAAAATAAAATTTTTACAATTTATTTACTCGACAATTGTTTCGGTCGTACCAACCATTCTCAAGAGAGTATAGAAGATAATTAAAGTATACAATGTGTGTTAATTATATATATAGGCGATATAGGTGGGGATTACAGTTTGGGTACATAATTATGTGTTCATTAATTCGTTTTTTAATGGACCTATCGCTTTGATCAATGTAAGTTGTGCCGCATGAAACACAGAAGAACAACTTTTATCAAACTGATCTATTTTATTTTCTATATATTTGTTTCTATTGTGCGGAAATCATAAAGTTTTTGTAATTGGTATTTATATTTGTAAGTAAAGTATTAATGAATTTAATTCTGACGAATTTTTATATTGATTTGGTGTCGGGTGAAACGTTAAATAAAATACTTATTATTTTTTGTTTATGTTTTCGGTTTAAAAGTTTGTTTATTACTTTTGTTTTATAACCATTTTTGAGCTACATATTTGGTGAGGTCTAACTCTGTTTCAATTTTTTTTTGTATATGCGGTATATTCATTAATCGATGAATCCAACAATTATAAGCGGCATATTTTACTATACTTGTTTTGAACGGTACGAATCAGCATGAATTATCGCATCTGTAGAAGTTGATTTACGGTGTATATTAAACTTGACGCTATTAATATTTTTAGTTAAACTTAAGTTGGATGTTTTTATCTATAGAGCTTATGGTTGTTAAAGAGTCTAAATTTATACCCTTCCAGATACATGAAAATATCGTCTCATAACGATACCAGACAAATATATTATTTTAACTATCCGAACAAAGTTTGAATGTCAAAACAACTCTGTTACCATTTTTTCATCCAGTTCTGTCCAATGAGGAGGGAGACAGAACCAGACCAGATCCAAAATTAATTTAATTGAACTGAATTGATTTTTAAACTAAGGATGTATCTGTTCGAAATGAGCAAGACTGATGGGAAAAAGTTTAATATTCACAGGCTCCTCTGAACTGAATATGTTTGTTTTTAAAACGAATTTCTTAATTAAATTATCTTCCCTTAAGTCAATTAATTTTGTTAAGTGGTCATAATTTATATGAGTGTAAAACATTTTGTGTTTTTTAAATTCTTTTTGGGTTTATGGTGTTTGTAAATAATATAATAAAAAATAACATAACACGAGATATAACAAAAAATGAAATATATACAACAAATGCAATTATATTTTATTATCTTGGACATCCTGACAATGAAGAAACACAAATAGATGATGGTGATGAAACATACTGATAGCAGAAGACAGACTGGAATCGATTGACTTTGGATTGAAGCTTTTAGGGTATTTATAGGACAGAATTGTTAGTGATATAATAGGAATACACTAGAAGGAAAAAGACTGTCAGAAATGCTGAACGCACGAGTTTATAGAAATGCATAGATTTGAACAGAATGGAATCTTGGATAAAGTAATTGAGAAAAAGGTACAAATAAGAAAAAAAAAGTATGCGCATGAGATGAAGTTGAATTTGCATTAGAAATAAAATTCAGAAAAATATTTAACTCAACATAAATGAATAAAATTTACATAAATATGCTTTTTCGCCACATTATAATTAAAATTAGTATTGAAAACCGATCTTCAGTCTTTTTGTTGTTTGCTATAACATGTAAAATATTAATTTCTTTTGGAGTTGTTACAACTTGTATATGTAAGTATATGTTTTGCGTGTGTGTTTACGGGCAGATTTAGAGTTTAGTTATGGTGAAGGTTAATTTAACGTTAACCTCCATAAAACTTCCTTGAGTGATAGCTGGTTTTGAGTATAAATTTATTATTCATATTGAAAGTCTCAGAAAACGATTGTTTAATGTTTATGTTATCGCCGCAGGTAAGAAAAAGGAAAGAATGACAAGGAAGGAACAGAACAATGTATATATGTTTTATGTAGGTGAATGACGGATTTCAGTTTAATCTTTCACGCTGTTTAACACAATTATTCATGAAAAACAATTTATTAACTTTAAATGGCATTTTTTAATTTTTTATGAAAGTGAAATGGTACGAAAGAAAATACTTAAAATGAGATGAGTTTATGTTTCAAAATCGAAGTAAAAAAATACGACGAGTCTTTATGATTCGTTAGGAAATGTACGGTAATCGTTAAAAAATTGTGTTGGAATGCACTATCGCAATTAGGTGTTGTAAGGTGTATATTTTAATCAGTAGCGAGTTTGCCGAAATCTGTTTGTTTATTTTATAAATAAAAACATGTTTCGATCGACGCGAGTCCGAACGTGAATTTCTTTACAGTAACAATGATACCATTGTGAACTATATTTAGTCGGGGATTCCCAACAGGAAAATTTCGTTCATTAAATTATTGTTCTGTGTGTCAATTGAGTTTTAGGGTGTGCCGTTATTACATTTTTATTATTTAAGTGAGTTAGTGAGTTATTCCAAATATATGAAATTATTGGATTCAGGAGATTTGTTCACTGAGTACTTCAAGCATTTTTATTTTTAATAACTATTTAAGTAACTGTTTGATTTGTGAAATGATGCTAATTGATAATTTATATTGATTCAAAAGTAATTAATGAAAATATATACAGGGACGCTACCTAGACTGTTAGCTGCGGTGACACAGTCATTATTAATATTAGGGGCTGAGGTTTTAGGGCGCTGCGGTGCAATGACTATAGGCTGCGGTTGTACAGTTATCTAACTCATTAATGATCTCAGTCCAGTCTTTGGGCAGAGAAATCTGTCTTGCAGAGGTAGTGCGGGAGCAGGGTGCTTGCCCTTTCCCAAGAGTAGGATTACAGCATCATAAATGTAAAGTAGATTACAGTAATGATTGGCTGGTATTTCTTTCATACTTATTTATATTGCAATAAGGCCTTATTAAGAGTTCCATGCATAATAAAAGCTAAGTAAAGGTATGCTTGAGTGCTCACACATATTTCTCTTTATATTTTGATAAAGGTGCTGAAAAATAAAAGAGATATCTAGCGAGTGATCATCATTGTGATTAACATCTATTGATTTGATTATTTATATATCCAAGTGAGTGTTACATTGTTCAATTTATGTTTGTTGGATTGATATCAACTTATATTATTGTTGCGTTCGGTTTCCACATCCTAACAGCGTAACCATGAATTACTGAAAAAACTATTGTGCAAACATAAAATGATTACGATGCTTCTGCTATTCATGTGAGTAGATAGAGAACAACCATGGAATTTTTTACAAAATAATCGGGGGTTGATGCCTGACATAATTTGTTCACCTCAAAACTTGAAAAAAAAATGTAATTGTCTTTTGGAGGCCATTAGTGTTGTAAGTATAGCGGCATGCTTGTGATAGGTGTGCAACGCTGAACAGTTCAGACTAAATAATAAACAACAGATTCGATAAGTAATGATAGTGTTAATTTAAATAGGCTCATATGTAGAGCAATAAGTTGAGTTTAAGTTTAACCATAGGTATTAAAAGTCCTAAAGTCCTAATCAAGTTTCAATCGTATTGTAGCCAATATTTTCTGTTTATTAAATTTATTAAAGTTATACTGTTTATTACTTTGTTATACGGTTATTATACACAGTTTTAAGTCATCAGCCAACAATTGCTATGTGTTTTACAAAGTACAAAATAACCATGTCATTTTCGAATTATTTTTTGCCTCAGTAGGTACACCAAGATTTTCAAATATTTTAACCTCAAAAGCCAAACGATTGTATGCCATGCTTGGTTTTGAGGTTACCGGTTCGAACCTGGTTCCGGCTGCTCTGGTCCAAGTTTTCTGTAGTTTCCTTGGATCATTTAGGCAAATGCTGGAACAGTAATATTCCACAGATAGTCTTTCACTTCTCACCTTTCTCTCCCTAACCACACCACCCACCCATTCCCACAATTCCTGGAAGGAGGCTGAAGAGGGCCTTACGCCCCACCCTCCGGCTTTGCACTACAGTGTAGGTCGGAGGGACTGCCCGCCCACCAGCACGAGTAGCTGGTGGGAATGAAACACAAAAATTTTTTTTTTCTTTTTGCATGCCGTAGTAGTATCTACTACTCTCGTTTTGGAAAGTACTACGTACTACTGTGGCAATATATCATAATGCAGAAAGAAACCAACAAAATTCAAGTCTTTGTAGAATTGGACTGGCTTATCCTTTTTTATTTTTCAGAACCATTTAAGGGCCTACAATATATATATATATATACTTTTTTGGATCTATTATTTTAAATTGACCAATTTGTATTTTTTCCTTCAAATATTGAAAATTGACTTCTAGATGCAGACCGGATGCAATTGTTGACCTAGTCGTTAAAGAAATCGCTACATAACGAATAAATACACTTACTACAACATTAGTTGGAAGGTCAAGGTTAGATTGTCATTACTGCAGTGATCTGCTGTTTTTGTGTTGATGTACAAAGGCTGACAATAAATTGACTGTGCGGACCATTACTCACATGTGATGACAAATTTCAATATACTTGTGCAAAACAGCCGATATTGAACTTTTGAAATTTTGTTGTGTTAAATAGGGATTTTTAGAGAATTCCCTGCACTCCTTTTATTTTTTTAATCTGATACAGGTAGTAGTAATAGAAATTTGAAAATACCTGAAGTGTAGAGGGGAGAAGGACGATTATATGTAGGTGAGAAGTTGCAAAATTTATCATAATAAAATTATGTATCTAACGTATGCGAAGAATAATATTTGGATCTATAACAATATACAACTAGGTAGGTGCTATTTTCTACAGTTCATCATCTATTGGAAATAGGAAATAGTTTTATGGCTCGCTGACTCAAAATGACTAAAAGACGTTCGTGTAGTTCTTAAGGTCGAGGTTACTTCACTATTAACCTTAAAAGCATATTTGCTATTGTAGACATATGGTGCACCAATGAAGGTTTTAATAATTTTTAACCTTGCCTTTGTTATTTGTTCGTTAGGTACTGTAGAAAACGGAATTTTAAGGTGAATTTTTGATTTTCTTGACCTTACTTAAATTTTAAACACTGACATTTCTGATCCATCTGCAAAAAATCGTTATTTTGTAACTTCCATACTTGCAAAAAGTCTTTTATATATCCCTACAGTTTTCATAAACAAAATCCACTTCCCTCGCTCTTGCTCTCCAAGTGTTATTTTGTTTTATTCTACTTCATAAAGTTACAAATAAACAATTTTTATTAAAAATATTTAATTGTTGTTCATCACAGAAGTATAAAAAATGATTTTACAACCTTTTATTGTTGTTCAGATTTGCCTTTTCCTTGAAATCTTAATATAGAAATTTAAATATTAGAAATATTGTTGGTTTATCCAAATATCATGTAGTAGTAATTTAGGTATAATTTTAGTGTATCGACCCTTTGCAGGTAATATCTTCAAAATAGTTGTAGACACGATTACACTTATACACAAGTATTCAAATAATATTTCAAACTAGTTAGTTACCACCTTCACCCCTTCCCCTGTCAGGGTGGAGATTGTGTTTATATATACGCTGACACAACTCATAACAACAACACACAAAACAACAATTATAAGCAACAGTATAATCAATTCATCAAGTTCAGCATTTTATCATAATTATCACCGGAAGGGTCTTCCATACATGTACATACATTTTTGTAGTAGTAACTGTATATAGTGAAAATAAATATTGCTAAGTGCAGTTATTAATTAGTGTTCTTCCTCATAGAAGTTAGATTGTTTGCACTTAAACTCCTTCATAAAATTTGTGTGCTCCCTCAAAGGAGAAAGAAGTGGCGCGGCAGCGCAAAACAAAATAAAACAATAGTAGTTCATAACGATGTAAAATTGCTTTTCTTAATGTTTCTTAATTTTTATAATGAAATTATTGTAGCATTGTGATATTTTTTTAATTAATTTTTATAATACATCGCATCGTGCCGAAGAATTTATAATACAGTGTTGTAAAAGTAACAAAAGTAGTTTTATACTGTCCGTAATTTACAGCATAATTTATGTAAAAGAATACATTACATGTATGTAGTTTTTTGAACAGTTTAGTATCTGCTGTTTTGCCCTAATTGTAAATAAGTATCTATCTAATACGTAAAAACGTATGATGAATAGCGACGCGACGATGTTATGATTACTGACTTTTTAATACATTTTTGAGTGAATAATCAACCACCAAGCGGAACCCAATTATCCTTGATCGTCACAAAGGCCAATAAAGCACGTAAAATTGCGAGTATCTTTAAAACTCGTACTAAGCAGTATTAATCAACCATAAAGACTATATAATTGTTCCTTGTGTATGTTATACGGAAATCGTTTTAATTAGAAGACTACATGATGTTGTTGCTATTGCATGTTTAATTGAAGACGATTGTAATACCAGGTTATAAACTCACGACTAGATTCTAATCATCTAGAGTCTACAAACACAAATATAAAGAAAGACTTGTAAATGTTTCTATAGAAACTAGTCATTTTAGGTAATACAAATTGAATAAAGATAAGGTTTCTAAACTAAGCAGGGTGGCCAAAAATTGGAATTATCCAATAATTCTAAATCTTAAATGTTTCGAATAAAAATTACAATCCGTCAAGAAATTATTAAAAAAAGAGATTAGTCAGGATATTTCTGATTATGTATTTGGAAGTTATTATCTGATTGTGGATCTCCATTTTTTAAAGTATGTTTTACTTTTGTTCGGAAAACGTTGAAAAAGACTCTTTAGACGTTTATTAGATTTCTATTTTGTTTCTGAAAACTAAAAACCTGAAAGAAAATGTACTTTTCGTTTTCTTTAGTAGGTATATATACAAATATCCACTAATAAACAGCAATTTAAAGAAAACATTTGCTTTTCATAAAGATTACCTTTGTGTATCGTACATATTTGTTTTTTTTATTAACATTAAACACGTTTTCCATTGTTTCAGAACAATACGTTAAGATGCCTGTACACAGTGACTCATATTCACCTGTTGAAAAACGAATGTCGTCATTATCAATTGGCAGTCGTCACCGTGAACCGTCGGAATATTCCATTAGTAGGTATTCCCAAAAATATGATCCTTATCAAAATATGCACGTGTACGATCCCGAGCACCCTCGTGTAAGGTTGTCCTCGACAGGAGAAGGAAGTGGTGATTCAAGTACTACTACTTCCGGTAGTAGCTACGGAGAAAGGGAAGATGTTGAAAGGGAGGATGGAAGTGAAGGAAGAGTAAGCGAGGAAGCAGACGATACAATACCTCTCGAAGGACAGGTCACAGACGACGAACGACAAAAAGTGGAGACGTTTTTTAGGGGGCTAAAAACACAGGTAGGGTTCTTCTCTATTAATAACTCTATAGTGGCTAAATTAAGTAAAGGAGTAAAAAATATTTCTTATTAATAAACATCGCTTGAAAGAGCAAGTTATAAAGGTAGGTACAGACTTGCAACATCACCCCGTCGCGAACCCCGTATCGTATCTACGCCGCGTCTGTGTGGACGGTAAAGCGAACGTCGTTTCGTAACAACCCTGCAAACCGAATAGCGTTCCATCGTCGGTCAGTATTTAGCCGTCGCATCAAAGATGTTACGCGAAGTTCCATAAAAGTCTGAACGTGCAAAATAACCTACTAGCAGACTTCAATTATTCGAGTATTTTTAAGAGTAAACATGGAGTGGACAGAAGAGGAAACGCTACAGTTTATCAAAGTGTACAGAAGTTATGAACAATTGTGGAATCCGAAACATCCACGTTATTATAATTCAAAAAAAAAATTAGATGGATGGTTGAAACTTGCCGCTGAAATTAGTATTTCGGTAGAGGAGGCAAAGAATAAAATAATTAACTTATTGGCTTCCGTTCTTTTTCTTTGTTTTCTATTTTCCTTCGTTATGGAATAGTGCAAATAAATATAAGCTGCTGCCGCCACTTCCATACTTGCAGAATGCTTTCTCAAAACTAAATAACGTATCCCTAAATAAGTGGAACGGAATAACGTTTCATAGTCTCGATAGGCGGCGGAGTAAAGTTACGCGTGTTGGTTATTACGAGGTATATTCACGCTATGAAGTTCGCGACCGGGCGATGTTGCAAGTCTGTACCTACCTTAAGAAGCCTACTTGAATTCAGTATGTATTGTCAAATGTAATATTATTTGAGAATTATTTTGATAACGACGAAGTATCGTATGGCCAGTCGAGGTTTTTTTCGCAGCGCTGTTGCTCTGGTTGCTTATATGTATCTATGTGTTTTGCTACTGCAAGGATTTCGCATATGTTATTGTTGTGTCTCGAGATTTTCTCTTCGACGCTAAGTGTTCAATGTGTTTTTTAGTAAGGTTTTTGACTTTATATGTAAAGGAACAATAATTTGAATAACTTAAGGGTATCTACCGTTATCACTTGGTGAAACATTTTTCAAAATTGAGAAAAAAATTAAAACACTGAGGGTTTCACTAAAACTTTATTGAATACTCGATACGTATTTCGCCTTATAAGGGCATCTTCAGGAGTAACGAAATTATACTAAGTACCAAACAGAAATACATTAATTTATAGTACATACTAAGAGGGTGGGGGATGAACAATGTTTGGGTCCAATAAGGGATTGTTACCAAATTCTATTTGGTCGTTAGTAATATTTTTATTTTCTATTTTTGCTTTTTTTATTTCGATGATTTCGTATCTATCTAGTATTGGACCTCTTTTTAAATTTAGAATTATTACACCATTTAAAAGTTGCGGAAGTAACCATTAAATGTTTGTTTATTTGCAATATTGTCACTATATTTGGATATGTTGATTGAGTCATATGACCAACAATCAATTTTTCTGATTTTTCTGCAGGTACTATTTTTTCTTTCCCGGCATCGCGTCGTTTTTTTACAATCCTCTTGAATTTCATCATCAGACTTTGTCGAGAAAACTACCAAAACTCCAAATAGGGAATTAATTTCCCGTAAGTTTCTGGGTGCTGCAACAGTTCTGTTGTTTTAATTTGGAACTTTTGTTTTCTTCTGAGCATAGCACAGTGTCTTCTGCACTTTTATTATCACCACGCTTTTTCCTTTTCCACATACGCCGATTTTCATCAGTGTATTAGCCACGATGACGCAAGCTTAGGGCATTAATTTTCTCATTTGTTTTCTATTTAAATATTTCCGATGTAGCAACAAAACAGTTTTCTCTATACATATCTGTTAAAGAATGTCATTGAGTTTTATTTTAGAGAAATAAGAAATAAGTATGTCTGTACCTTGTAAACTTCTAATAAGTAAGTAACTAATTTATAATTGTTTGACCTTTAAAAAAATCCTAAAACATTTGTAAACGAAAACGAAAGCTTCAAATTAGAACTACCTTGACTTATTTTTATTTGCTTACATTGCCTATATGGAGATTCTGGTGCTGTTGATTAAGGTGAAAATATTGTTCACGCAGTTTATTAAACGTAGTAACTAGGATATGGCATTTCGTTCACGTGTATTGTCGTTAAAATGGGAATAATGTGGCTAGTGTGCCTTATCATCTCTTTCTAAACAAAAGTGCATTATGTTCGTAACTAGGTGTTTCATCTGAATTGAAAGCTTGCAATTTTAATACTGGCAGAAACCTCTCATGACACGAATCACTCGTCTAAGTGTAATAGTATACAATAAGTATGCCATTCAACCTGAGTGAGTTATGCCTTTCTTAGTCTGTTCTTCATTATATGTTGTATACCTACTCGTGGTTGCAGTATAATGCAATTTATATAGTTTGTTTTGAGAAACAATGCCTTTTTAATTACTTCAATGCATTATGTTCATACAATAGATGAAAATGTTAGTACATACCTATGAATTATTTTAGCTTACATTCAATGCACCGGGAACTATAACGAAACTAGTTTTGACTTTTATAATAAAAAAATTATATTTTGGAAAGAAAAAGCATAAGAACAATGTTTCCGCATGTAATATACAGGGTGTACGTTTTCAACCTGACCCCTAGACTATCTTCGGACTGAATTTGAATATCGTTTTGAAATTTTGGTTTTCACAGAAGGCCTAGCATTTTAAAATATTTTCGAATTTCTATCACTTCCGGTTATATCGGAAGTTGACCTCAACTTTGTTATCTTAAATGGAACCCCCCTATTTGTTTTATATTTCTGGATTTCCCATCAGAAATAAGGGTACATTTGATAATACAACCCTACCTTTATTCTAAACGGTTTTCGAGTTATTCCATTTTTTTTAAAAATTATTCCGTTTGCCCCCCTAGGTTCTATTTAAAATAACAAAGTTGAAGTCAACTTCCGATATAACCGGAAGTGATAGAAATTCGAAAATATTTTAAAATGCTAGGCCTTCTGTGAAAACTTAATCAACCAAATTTTCAAAACGATATTCCAATTCAGTCCGAAGATAGTCTAGGGGTCAGATTGAAAACGTACACCTGGTATTTACAACACTCGACAAATGTTTCGGCATAGCCAGTCATTCTCAAGAGCTCTTCAAGCAGGTAATAATTTAGTTAATAACCAAAAACAAACTTTGACTTACAACACACCTCTACTTAATAATTAATAATGAAATATTTGAAGAATTTTTAGTAGGGGTAATTTTTAAATATATCAATGCGATATTGATTTTGAATTAATTTGTACTCACAACAAATTACCTCAAATTAATGAGGAAAAATTTGTTACTGCTGTCATGCTCTCGCGGGAACCCGAACTTTACTCACCAATGCTATTGTCACCTCTCGTTGCTTAGTGGCAAAAGAATTGGCGCGTAAAGCCAAAGATCACAGGTTCGAGTCCCGGCGAGGGCTGACAGCAGTAACAAAATTTTCCCTCATTGCATGAGGTAATCTGTAGTGAGTACCAATTAATTAAATAATTAATAACGTTTGATGTATTTACATCTCTACTTATTTCTAAAATTTAAAATCACATTATGTGTGACCCCCTCTCAACAAATGTATAAATGCAATGTAATCCTAATTTACTCTTCAGAAACTATTGTCGAGTGTTGTAAATATATTATGTACATGCAGAAACCAATACACCTATGGAAGTTTAAATAATAGTATTTTGTGTTTTAATATTTTAAAATTAATTTTTGTTTCAATAATTTCTGAGAATTATTTGGTAACCTAACCGATACAAATACGTAAGAAATAAATATCTATCTATTTGAGGACTTCCAAATATTTATAAACTAATTTCATACTAAGAACTAAATGAGTAGATCAGAACAGTGCCACATGGCGTGAAAGGTTAACACCCCCCCTCCCCATTGAAAGTATGGAACTGAAAAGTTATGCTAATACCCTACAGACTTCTTACCTGAATTTTCTATTCTTTTCTTACTTAAAAATAAAATAAAAATATTTCTTTCTACGTTACATAATATAGAGTTCTGAATATACTCTTCCCTCAGATAACATAAGAGCAAGCCCTTCCCACCCTTAAAAGAAAGTTACGTGGTTTATGGATGGCCCCTAGGTAGTGGAGTAAGAATAAAAATTACTAAATTGATTAAGATAGATGTTTTTTTCGAAATTATCGCTTTTCGATATACATGAAATTAATTACTCATTAAATTTTATAATACTAAAGGTGTGTAAGGTTGTTTTATGTAGCTGAGATAACTGATGATGTTAAGACATTTTGGAATTAGCTGTATGAATTAAACCAATTAAATGGCTTACTTTTGATATCCAAGATGTTGTCGTTCAATCAGAATTTTTTATTAAAAATCAACAACGTTTTGAGATGTTCAAATATCAATATTCTAATTCGGTCGTTGTAGGCTACTGATTGGATGTGGTAGTGGCTGTGGCTAAACCCCCTCCGACGGAATCTATAGATTAGGTTAGGTTGCGGTGTGGAGGAATACCATGGCTAAAATGTAAGTGCTGTGCACCATGGACCATAATGATAATAGAATTATAGTAGACAAACCAACGGAAATGTCTTATGTCAATAGAAAGAAACAGAAAACGATGATACATCATCTGCTTCTTTTTATTTTATGCGTGTGCGCATGTGCGGTAGATAGTCAACTGTGAATGCCAATTAGGAGCGTTATTAAACAAAGATAGAGGGAGTTCCAGTACTTTTCATTTCACATAACACCTCTACCTACAAGACTACGTGGGACTTGGCTACTTTATTCTATTATCATCTCCATGCTGTCTACCGCGCTACTCATCCATTCGAACTTGGACGGGTCTAACTAGTTATTAAAATATTTTAGTAGATATAGCATGGAACAATTTCAGCGTATCTCTGTGTAGATATTCTGTGCATGTTATACGTACATATTTGTGCGTGTATAGATTGTTTTAAGACAATTTGTCAATGTTAAGATTTTGTTATTGAAGGAGTGGATAATACGCCATGAAAATAAATTTGTTGTATTCGTCATAGGTACTGTCGTTTGCAAAATAGGCAGGATATGGAGCACTTCCAACGGCATATGCCGTATAATGTTCGTTTTGGGCGTGTAACATTAGGGTTCGCTGTAAAATGTGCTCAAATATTTGCTTTAACATTAGCGGGCTGTATGTTTTGTTAGCTTCATGAATATTCATGTACTGACAGATACAACACCTGTATGTGTATGTACATTAGGCGTTTGAACATTATATTAGGACTATGCAGAATACCAAATTCGAAAATTAACTGCTAAAACCACGTGTCATTTTAATTAGATATGTAAATTAGCCCTGTCTCGTCGGTCGATGTGTGTGGTTTTTCTAGTTTCGATTTTCCATCATGCAAATGCTCCGAACTGATCGCAAGTCATTTATTGGTTAATTAAATGTATAAAGGATCAAATTTTTGAAAACGTTTTAAGGAAAGAAAAGAACATCATTAACCATATCCAAATTTACTTGATTCAACAAAATTAAACTCACTGTTTGTTTCCACAAATTATTTAAATATAACAATTGATGCCGTGTATTCTTCCGGCCGTGAAAGCCTGAGAACTACAGTAAATGTAACAATTGTTTCGCGTTACTAACGCTAAATTGTGGAACCAAACAGTGAGTTTCATTTTGTTATAAATAAGAAGTAAATTTATAATATTTCAGCAAATAACGTATCGTATTTAAATTGTAAAAAACCTTGTATGGAGATATATATATATATATATATATATATATATATACAACAAACAGGGGGAAAAATAACACAAAATATCTTTGTTTCTACCTATATATGTTATATATCGTAGGAAAAACCTTTACAAGTAGCACACAGATTTTTTTAAAAAAGAATTTCGACTTTACGTGTGTTCTATTTATATATCAATTATATGAGTGAAATATTGCTTAGAAGATAAAGTGTCTTACCCTTTATAATAAATTCCTCGTTTCTAAAGTAATACATAAAAGGGATAAAGAACATTTAGTTGTTGATCAACAATTTATCGAAATTACCAGATGTGGATCGCGATTTCGATCTTATTAGATATCATCAGCACACCATAGGTAGCTTCGTTGATTTAATATGGTATTATAGCCAATATGTCGACATCTGCTATTACTTACTGCTAACTATGGTAAAAAGGGAATTAACTTAAAAGCTATGAGATAAGAGGTACACGGTATGTTGGAATAGGTAAAAGAAACAGTAAAAATTTCGGACTTTTTTAGAATGAAAAGAAAAAAAGGGTTTGTAATATTTCAGTGATACAGCAGTAAATCTTACTAGTTGGGCATATACTGGCCATAACTTGATATTATATCATGATCTGCCTATGGCGTGCTGATGAGAACTTTATAAGTTCGAAATCGCGATGTACTAACAACATACAGGGAATTGCTGCCATCTAGTGGATTTTAGCCGCTACAGAAGATATCAAACTAGACAACGCAGCCTACATACGTGAATTCACGTAAAGCTTAACAATAACAATTATTATGCTTTTGGTCAGAAATTTATCAAAACTGCCAGACACGGATCGCGATTTCGCTCTTGTTAGAAGCTCATCAGCGTGTCATGTGCGGTGTACGTTTGATAGTTTCGATAAATTACTGTCCAAGAACTGAATGCTCTTAACATAAATGGGGTTTCTTGATCAACGAAATGCATTTTTTATTGTGAGTACTGAAATAATTACAAATTCAAAACAAAATTAATTCAGTCACATACAAAACGGATTATGACAAATGGAAATATGGTACCCATATACCTATGTAGGAATTACCGTTGTGTTATCAAAATAAACCAGTAGAACGTATAATAAAATTAACATTACTATGAACAATGGTTGATAAGGCAGTGAACGCATGCCATCATGTGTAGTTTATTTAATAGCCATAAACATTTCGATAAATGAATAACAATCGATTGTGGACGTTTATGCATATTTTAGTTTTTCTACTTGCTTTTTAAAAGGTGTTAATGCAAACAACACAGGGATTTTTACCAATAGATGACCTTTTATAGATGATAGTTCAGTTCGAATACCTATTGCTGAAATTTGTATGGAGCTCCATGGTTCGATTTATTAAAAGTCACGGACGATGATAGTACTACATGGTTTGTAGTACAAAACTGGTTTTGAAATTAACAACGGTTTAAGGTGTTTTAATTTCTGATTGCTTTCATTTACCAATAATAAAATAAAATAAACATTATTTTTAAACACGATTTTAGGTCTTACCAAATTAATGTTTTTAAAATATTATATTACCATTCACTGTAAATTGAGTTAAAACTATTTGCTGTAGTGAAAAATTAAATTCTAATGTTACTAAACTAAAATTGTTTCTATATCAGCCGCGTCGTCACGTTTTGTTCTTCATGCTAGCAAAAAACCGTAAGCCCGAAATGTAGTTGTCCTGCCAACAAATATTACTTAAATACTTAATTAGTTAACTTGTATTATTATAGGGACTGTGTTTTTTTTCTTATTAACAAATGAAACTGATTACGTATGCAAAAGTTTTTCCTGACCCTGAATACGGAACAATGCTTTACTCCACGAAAATCAGGATCAAAATTATTTTTAAAAAAATTATTAAAAAATTTGTTTTTTATGAACCAAAAAATTGTTGCAGGTTTCTTTACTCATTTTAAATAAAAAAGGACTTCTGTAATTTTTTTGTAAAAATAAATGTTTTAGAATTACAAGCGAATATAAAAATAAAAAATGTGAAACATGCAATTTTCAATGTACAATAATAGTATTAAAAATTAAAATTTTGAGTTTACCAATAAATATTATTAAATAATGTTTGAATATCCAAAACCCTGAAGAGCCTTCAAAATTAATTTTTTAATATTACTGGTAGGTATACCTTTATGTGGTTGTATTGATGAATGTATGAAAATGTTAAAATATATTTTTTTGCTAATTGAGGAATTATTTACTTTTTTGTCTAATTAACCATCTATATTCATGATATTATTCAATTATATATTTTTATAAAATATACAGCAATAGTGTTATAGTAAGAGTAGATCTGAGATAAAAATTGGAACCGAAAATCTAGAAATCGCTGATTTCCGATACCTTGGAAGATAAGTAACGATGGAAAAAGTGGACGAGACATAAAACAAAGGATAGTGCAGGGTCGGGTCGAGTAGTCTATACAATATAAATAAAATTGGAGTGTCTGTTTTTAATATTAAAATAACCATATAAATAAAATTGGAGTGTCTGTTTTTAATATTAAAATAACCACTTTTTACTAAATGCATATGGATGTATAGACGGTACATATACCAAAATAACAAATTTAAAATTTTTGGAGTAATAAGGAGTAACTTAGGCTAATTAATTATTATTATTAATAAATAATTACCAATTTCTAAAATACAAAAAAGGCCTCGATTAATTATTGATCCCAAATAGTTGAATATAAAATGTGCTGGTTTTAAAGAAATGTGAATATTAGCTTAAGATAGGAAGCAGTGGAGGTACTTGTTGAACCAGTCTTCGGAACGATAATGATGACAGCAATAGTAACTATTCGGTTCTCTCAAACAAAACCGATAATACCAAACTACAAGAAAAATAAATCTAAATATAGATTCAGATCGCCATACAAAAAAAATATATTACCAATCTTGTTATAAAGCCTTATTCCAAATGAAACTTTATCAAAGATTTTATTAAAAACAAAAAAAATGTGAAGATAAACAAATTGCGACCAGCGTTTTTCTCTCGAACAAATTGTTCTTTATTTATAGACTATATCAAAATAACTACTTCTGAATTTTATTACAAAAGGCATTCAAGGACAATATATGTGTCGTACACACACACACACACACAATATACGGGTCCGCGAAAGTCCAAACATTTATGAGATATCACATTCTGCGAACCGATAACCAATCCATCCGACCCGTACATTGCTCACATCACATCACATACATGGGTGTACACCAAAAATAGCCCTAACCAGGAAATGTAATACAAAAGAAAATACAGCGCTTTACTTAATAAAATACAATGTTGACAGTATTCATGTACACGTTCCGACTGCTTGGGTCATATTACAAACCTGCCATTACGACCTCATTTGGGTTTTACAGTAAGTTAGCTTTCGTCCCCTTTCATTACCAATTAATCGTCAATTTTCTTTCTCTATTTCGTTTTTAATATTAGTTTGTTAGTTTTTGTTAGTTTTCTACGATAGTTTAATTTTTATGTACATCATTTATAAATATCCGTTTTCTATTTTTAAGAATTAAAACTTTAAAACCACTATGGGAAGTTAATTCATTAATGTGGTAAAGCAGTATACCGAGAAAGGTGAAACGCTACACGCCTTTTCCTTACAGCAGTGTTTCCCAAAGTGGGGCGTAAGCCCCATAAGGGGGCAATTCGATGGTTGGAGGGGGGCAATTTGAGAATTAACCCGACATGACATGCAATGCTTGATGTAAGCGACAAATTTTTTGAAGAAACAGTTTTTTTTTAAATAGAGTATTTAATTTATTAAATATAATTCCTTTGACGACACCAAAATCTCAACTGAGCGATTAGAGTCGTTAAGTGACCTTGTCAGCTATTCACTATGTTGTATCTTTTGTCGTGGGTACCCAGGATCTTTTAAACTCGCTGAGTAACAACATTTTTGCACAAAATTGGCCTAATTAACACTGATATTGTTTCACAACCCAAGCTGGAACCAGATATAAAATCTCTGTGCACGAAGCATCAAGCGCATAGATCACATTAAATTAAGTTTTAAAAAATCTATTTTTTTCAAATTTCAGTTTTTTTAATCATATATTAGAAGCATTTTCTTTGTTTTGAAAATAATTTCACAGAAATTGATTCTAAAAACCATCATTTATATTACTAATAAAAAGAACATATAAATTTTTTATGCTTATTATATTAGAAAAGGGGGACATGGAGATTTTAGAAATGTTAAAGTGGGGCATGGCCTAAAAAAGTTTGGGAAACACTGCCTTGCAGTACTTCGGTCCCACCGGTTGAATTATAAAAAAGGTTTAGAATTAAAACTAGACTTACTCGCATTTGTTTAAATAATATATAAGCTGCGATGTATAAACCATCGAGTGACGAGTCGAATGCGGTGACCCACGTTATCTACGCTACGCCGTCTGGGTAGTGTGCATTAAAAATTGCAATTTTCATGTTTTCTTTTAATCGCTTGTAAGTCAGAACTTATAAACTTTAGATAAATTTTACGATAGTTCTCTTATGTTTAAAATGAGGCAAAATAGCTGAAGCAGTTTTGAGTGGATCACAAACAAATTTTTGCAGTTTGTTTAAAAAAATGTTTTAAACTTTGATTCTGATTTTCGCGAAGTAAAATATTGATCCGTATTCAGGGTCATCTCCCAAATGGGAAGTTACAAAAAAAGACGAGGTTTCGTGCATGTTTTGGCTAATGGAGATAATGCCCGCTTTTAGATATGAGGGATATTAATTTCAAAAGTGACAAACTGATAAACTAGTAAACGAAGAAAGAGAAACGAAGTAATGTTCACCAATTTATTTATTTTAAACTCGACAATTGTTTGAGGTTTTGCCTATTATCAAGAGTGATACAATACTAAAGTAAATGTGTAACAAATGTTATATAACAAATATATGTTAATTCACCTAACTAAGTTCACTAAGTAAGAGTGGGGAAGAAAAATTACCTAGTTCTAATTGGTTATTTACTATTCTATATTTAAGTTATTTCGTATGGCCCTTTCTATTTATATACATTCTAAATTGATAGTTTTGTGCTTTTATTAACGTTCGTGTGTAACGATTTTACATTATCTAATTTTATTTTATGTATTTAGATTGGGTAGGTACAGTGTTCAGAAATGCCTGTTTTTACGGATTTTTATTAACATCGTACATATACTCTTTTAATCTGGTAGAAACAGCTCGGCCAGATTGCCTTATATAAATAGCATTACAAGTATCACACGAAATTTAGTAAATACCACACTTATCTAATTGCTTATTCTTTCTCTTGTTGTTGACTATAAGATTCTTTAATGTAAGAGGATTATTTTCGACTGCTGCAAGGCCTAGTTTCCTTAAATGAACCTTAAACTTATGGCTAACATGATTAACAAAATGTAAAGATAGAAATTATTTTTTAGAATTAACACCGAGACTACCATTATGTAGAAGTTTTTTAACTTGTTTATTTACTTTGTTTTTAATTAATTTGTCTACTAAGTAAGTATTGTAGTCGTTATTTTTTGCAATTAGTTTAATAATATTTAGTTCTTTATTATAACTTAACGCCGATAGAGGTAATGATAGTAATCTAATTATTATACAATGAAAGAATGCTAATTTTGTTTGCCACGGATGGTTTGAATCGGCCGGGATTATAATGTCCGTGTATGTAGGTTTTCTGAAAATTTCAAAATTTAGCTTATTATTTGAACTCGTTACTGTTAAATCCAGGAAGTTTCTTTCTTTTTCAATTGTAAAATTCTAGTTGTCTAGTGGTTCCTTTCCAAATGCAAAATATGTCATCTACATATTGTTTCCAGGTAAATATATGCTTAATGAGTGGGTTTTTGGAGTTAAATAGTTGTTGTTCAAAATAAGACATATTTTGAATAGTTTGAATTTGATAAACTGGTAACAAATAACACGTGTTTACTAATTAATGTATTCAGAGACTCAAACTACATTATAGTCATATAATATTTCTACAAAAATGATTTGAGAACATCGTAAATCGTAATATTGCTTCTTAAGCATAAAAAATTTCAGGCAATACTATAGTAGCGTGGTTGGGATAGGAAGTGCATCTGGACGGATAGCCTTTCTGACTTTAAGGCAGCGTGGTTGGTAGAGAGTACCAGGGAAAAGAAATCCTATCGGACCGCATTAGAGCGAGAAAGGATGTCCAGATACACTTTCTATTTCAAGAATGCTGCTGTAGTATTGTATTCTGCCGTCATGTATTTGTGCTCTGAGTATTGGATACGCGGCGGACGCCATGATTCCTTGATTACTTACTGCCTACTGACAATTACTTTTTTTAATGAACAGTGCCCTTCATACAGAGGAAATAAGTATATAAGAAACACGTATAAGTAATTGTTATTCTTAAATGAAAACATTGAAAAAAAAAGTAAAATACTGTTTTAAGAATCTATTCAAGAGAATTTGCCACGTAATAGTATGTTCTACTGGAAGGTCAATGATGTATAAATCTATAAGAACAAAGGCTTCCACGGCCGGAATCCATAGTAGAATAAAGATTCGGGCTATAGGGCCGTGGTTTAAGTGAACTATTAAGTCCAGACGTTTCGTCGGCTACTGCGACTGACATCCTCAGTGATAGTGCTGCGTTGACAACGTGAACGTAGGTTGTATCTCGAAGTCTCGGCAGCGACTGGGTGGAGAGCTGTTTGATCACTGATATTTAAATTATATATATATTATGTTAAAATATATATTATATCTATTAAATACTATTAATTTAATAATTAATAATTTTAGTAGCCGACGAAACGTTTGGACTTAATAGTTTACTTACATCACGGCCCTATAGACTGAATCTTTATTCTACGATGTATAAATCAATTTGAACAACATCAGTGTGTATATATATATATGTATATAAATCTTTAAGGTTGTCATTGAAATATATAATAACAAGTGTTCAGTTCAATTTTTCAAAACTGCATTAACAGCACAAGTACCTGAGCGGACTGTTTAGACTATTTCCGTTTATCAAACCTAGCCAAAGTCTAAAGAGTCCTCAATAAACAATAGTATCGATAAACAATAGTATTAGACACTGAATTTGATGTATGTTTGATGATGATGAATAATCGATACAGTTGGTTTTTGATGCTGTTTTTTTGAAAGATATCGTAACACTGATATCTGTATATATATAAATTACTTAACCTACAGGGGGGGAAATAGTAAAAACGGATTGTTATGAATTGATTATTAAATGGGTCCTGTACATTAAATAAGGGTGGTAATAAATCAATAAATAACTCAAAATATATACAATGATACGCTTCTCGGAACGTTCGGGTTCAGGTAATGTCCTCCATACTGAACAATTATTAAAAACAAAAGTTTATTAATTGTCAAAGTTGTAATTTCTATTTACTCAAATGTGGTTGTTTTTGCAACTTTTTAATTTAATTTCACGTAATTGTTAATTAATGAATAATAAAATTCTATACTTATTTGAAGATAATAGATAATTGTTTTGTAAAATTAAATTCTTAATAAAAGTTTGTCGAGAATCGATAAAGTGATGGTTCTCATCGTTCTGAAAAACAAATAATTGAAACAAGCAGAAAGCAAAACAAATAAAATAGAAGGCAGGACATAAGTGACCATACAGCCAGTTTGTAAAATTGTAAGCCAAAAAAAAAGAAAAATGACAAAATTGGGTGGTTTTCGTTGAAATAGACATGACCGAATGAAAAAATACATACTTTTTGTGCCGTATATTGGTTTAACTAAACGTTTAAAAAACAAATGCTACACGTTTTCTTTCACGTTTCTCACGATACGACTCTTTTCTTCCAGGTTTATGTAAGCGGTTCTCTGGCGAATTTATATACGAAGACTCCTTTGGATCCCGAATGGACTTTAAAGCACACAGGCATTCCGGTTGTTTTGTTAGATGTGGGAGAATCACGAGCTAGAGATAAACGTCGAATCCAAATTGTATTGGCCGAAAGAGGTACTGGTTTTATGCTTTGGCGTGACACCATCGATAATCTCACCTCCTACAAAGTTGCTGGCAAAGCATTCCACACTATGTGCTATTCGGGTGATCATACGTTGCAAATTGGGTTCAGTTTCGACACCGCTCAGGCTGCCCACGATATGTGGACGCATATTGAGCGACTAGTGGCATGTCCAGAAAATATTTCTTTATCGGTAAGTAGCCCTTTAAAGGTGTTTGACTGCAACTAACGTCTTAAAAGGATATTTTATTTGATAACACCAAGATGTATGTTACAGTACTACTTGTAATATTTGAATCTAAATTATTTTCAAACGTGATTAAGACTGATGAAATTTCTGTTCCACCATGGAGCGTGGTAATAGTTAAATACTTTGTTTGTTGTGAATCGTAAGTTATTCCATTTTTTTTTACATTGAAGAAAAAGCAGTTCATCTTAAACAGACTATTCAATATTGTCACAAATTCTTTCTACTCATTTCTGTGAATGCAACGTAAGACAAGTGCTCGTTAACACTTACGTTATTAGTGTTAAACGCTTTTATGACCTACAGACGTAAATTCATTGAATATCCTATACACACTATACATATGCGATATCTCGTGCTCTCGAAAGTAAGCAAAGAGTAACAATAATCAAGAAAAATATAACTTAGAATTAGTTACAGTATGCCCTCCAATATCCCACAGAAAATATACCTGAAATGTGTCCAACGATAAGAAAATTTCGAGTTAATCATAGACATACTAATCAGTACCCCCGAGAATAAAAATTATATGTAAAATACACAAATATATACAGCTACAACAACTAACGTACACGTACAAAGAGCATGCAGGGGCAGTAAAGTGGTTGAGCCGTTGTTATAGTCATTCATTCGCGCTGGCAAAGGTGCGACTACCACCCACCTAGATCTTCACTGGGCATTTATTACGTATATTAATTAAGTCCATTACAAGGGCTATATAAAACTTTTGAAAGTGCTTTAAGCAGATACAACAATTTTATATACTATTTTGATATGAAGTTCCTTAATTTACTTCAAAAGATAAAATAAGTAACAAAAATTATATTTATTTAATGGTGAAATAAATCTCGATACTGTCCAAACAATAGGTAAAATCAGATGAACTTTTTACCTGAGTTGTAGCTACTGATACTTTTTTCAATCATTGGAAAAACACTCGTTGGAAATCGCTTTATTTATTACAATCGTTGAATTTGTTTGAGAAAATGTACACAAAGGAATTGTAGTTTTATTTGTTTAATGCTTTAGAATTTATTTGTCGCAAATCATTATTAATTAATACGATCCGGATTTCCTATCTCCTTCAGTGAAAGAATAAATGACTAATGAATCATCGTTGTATAATTAATTAGTAATGTAATTCTAGGTGCCTGGTAAGAAAAAGAAAAAGAAGGAAAAGAAGCCCAAGCCATTGCCTCTGCCTCCAAAGAATCAGATATCGATGCCTTGTTGTTTCCTTCAATTGACACACGTGGATCACGACGACCGATCAAGATTTTATTCATTACGAGAGTTTGTACCAGTGACAGCTTCAACAAGATATAAGAAAGCTCCGTTACCCACAGAGGACATTTAACTTAAACAGCAGAGTACATAAGAACGACTGAGTAGATTGTAGATAAACAAGAACTTTTACTTATAAATAATTGCAACAAGTGCAGTGAAAAGTAAACTATTTATAGGATTATGCATTAATTAAGCAAGTGCTAATTCACTTGTTAATAACTTCGTTCATTGGTTATTTATAACAAATATCTATATCACTTATGAGAAATGTAATTAAAATGTTAGTAAACACTACTATAGATGATTCCTATATATAATATGGTCACTAATTGTTTTCAAAATCGATTGCTTTATTAAACATCTCTTGATTATTCTCAGAATTCAACGAGCTTTTTACAATTAAACTAAATATGGAAAAAGTATATATAATAGGATGATAAGTTCAGTACAATTACAACAAGGAATTGTAAAGCAATGATGTACTAACTTTAAAATATGTTTATTAATATTAGCAATGAATTTTTAGCATTTTACCAATATTTTAATAATTGAAATACGCTTTTGAAAATATAATATTAAGTTACATAGCTGGTTTATTCACGTCATTTCATATAGGGGTGTATATGGTTTTGAATGCGATTAATAGCCGTTTTGAATATCGACTTCCTTGATAATTTTTGTATAATATTGAAATACATTGTTTATGCGTATTAAGACCAAATAAAGTTAACTTTTTTCTAATTTATAATAATTATTGTACAAACTGTGATATTCATATAAACTTTGTGGATCGCAAAGTATTAAATTAGTATAAAATGTTTTTGAACTTTTAAATAGTAATCTTTAACGTATTTTTAGTCCATAATAATGTTAGTTGCTGTTCTAACTGATGTATTTTTAAAATAAATGTATTTACACAGTATTTGGTTTTTTAACTTTGGTTACGTGTGACTTAACTCCTACTAAATAAAGAGTTTAATCATTTTTAAAAGCTCTTCCTATATTGTTGCATTTTATTCTGGCCCATATCTCTGTATATTTTCTATTTTTAACTATTTAAATATTGTGCCCCATTTATTTCCGGAATTATGTACCAATATAAGCTATTATATGTACATACATTTTGCTATCGCCTTCCATTCCTTATCTCTCTATCCCACCATATATTCAACCCTTTCCTAATTCGCTAAAAATAAATTCTTCCCCCTTTCCCCCAGATTATTGTCAATTTTCCGGCGCTTCTATCTCATGTAAGACTCCGTAAATTCTGATCTCACTTTGTCAGTTTGTTGATTAAGATTGCTCTCATTTCATCTATTAAATGTATCTCTGGTCACTTATCATTCTTGATATATACACAAGCTCTCTATCTTGCTATTAATTCAATGGATATTACGCCTTGTTCATTTAAAAATATATTTTCGCGTATTCCTAGCCACCCCTAGTGCCATCTTATAATATCTTGCTTGAACCCTACTCAAGATCATGGATATTTTGTCACAAATAAAACAAGTTCCACTTTAAATCACTTTTATACTTTACAGTTACTCTTAAACATAAGCCTCTTTAGAAGAAGTATTAATTGTAACTTAGTCTATGTTGTTTTTTATATTTATATCCACATTTACCAGTGGGGGAAGAAGTTGATAAATTTTGTTGTATATTTTCTATTTCGTTCAAAACAGGGTTGTCTTCGTTTTTTTATGTCTTTTTATTTCCATTGTTTCTAATATGTATGATGTAACATACACACGTTACGTTAAATTACGTTCTTCGTCAAATACTTATCGAAACCTTCAGACGTAAATCGCGATTTCGAACTTATTGGATGACAACAGTGGGCCAAAACTTCACAAACCACACAAATTGTTTTTTTGTGTTTCATTCCTACCAGCTACTCGTGCTGGTGGGCGGGCAGTCCCTCCGACCTACATTGTAGTACAAAGCCGGAGGATAGGGCGTAAGGACCTTTTTCAGCCTCCTTTTAGGAATCGTGGGAATGAGTGGGTGGTGTGGTTAGGGAGAGGAAGATGAGACAGACGAAATGAAGACAGAAGAGAAGTAAAAGATTATCTGCAAAATATTACTGCCCCAGAATTTGCCTATGTGATCCAAGGAAACCACAGAAAACTTGGACAAGAGTAGCCGCACCCGGATAAACCACATAGCAAACCGAAGTTGTTCCATAAAAAAAAATTGATGTAATGTCTATGTATAGGTTATATGTCGTCATCTACTTATATTTGCTGTTAATTGTAATATTTCAATTATTTGGTTTATTTGACTAAGTATCACACATATATAAGCTGTATCATCGATTCAGTTTGACTGGTAAATAGCTTTGTAATACCCTTGTTAAACGTTTTAGTACAAAATACCAGCAGATGGTGATATATTGCTCATTCCTTAATATAGTAAAAACTCGTTCTTGTGGAATAGCATTGGTTTGGTCTCTTTATTCTTATAAAAATATAGTCTCATTACATAGTCTCTCAGTTGTATGCATCGCTGGCTGGGTGGCTTTTGACGATTTCCCTTTTTCACTGAAAACAAAAAAAATCTGTTTACTTCGGCTCTAGTTGGTAGATCCTCATTTTGAGGTAATTCGAATACCATCTAGTCGTACGGATGGGGTTTGGGGGTCTCTCGAAGACCTTTTTCCCTCTTCCGCGAAAACAAAAAAAATCGGTTATTTATGAAACTGACTGTGGCTTGTCAATGAAAACTGACAAATACGAAATCGTGATTTACGTTTGATAATTTCGATAAATCACTAGCTAGAAACTTCATTTTATTCATAAAATTGTATTATACTGAGATAAAATCTTTTATTAAAGTGTAATTATATATTAATAACTCTAGAGGTTGATTCCAACAAATGCATCAGAATATTCTATTAAATAAAAGAAATAATGTGCGAAATAGGTAAAGGATTATTAAAGTAATATAAGTTGGTGTTACGATTAAGGAATAGTGTGTTAAGTTTATGGTAGTCATGGCAAAATACAGAATTGGAAAGCATATTTTTTTACATGTGTCGATAAACAGGACATACGATCTCTTAATCCCAAGCTGGCAATAACCTAATAATCCTATATAATAGAGTTGGTTTTAAATTGATAAACAAACGATAACGTAAACTTCCGATCTTAACAACTTTTATAACTTAATTTTAATTTAATTGCAAGCTTAACTTTGTAAAGCGCTGGGTTATTGGGATGTTAATTCGCCTGTGGGATAAGGGATTCCTTTTCTTCTTTTTTTATATATAAACTGCTGATGACTCGGGGAAAAAAGTAAACGCACTTGTCCATGTAACTAAAGCAAAATGCAATAGCGATAGGAACCTCTCTTCGATTGTATTTTATAAATAAAACAACGTCGTATTACAGTAAATAATTCCATAAGCTGGGTGTCTCAGAACGTTTTCAGGTCTCAACATGGAACAAAGCAATATCAATTACCTTGTCACTGTTTATTAATCTGACCTTTATACAAATTAACAATGCAATACACAAACAAAGATAAACATGTGCTCCAATTTTTGTTGCATTCGATAAATTGTAATTGTATCTTGTTTACAATTTCTTCCATTATGTATTTTTTAGAGTTGGTTGGTGAGGCAGTACTTTGTGTTGTCTTTGGTTCTTTAGTAGAAAAGTAATACTCAATATCGTTGTTTTATTGAGTTTAATAATCTACAGTATTTTGATATATACGATATATTGTTGGTTTAGATTAAATACATTCGCTTTTACGTATCAACATTGACTTCTTTCTTTTATTCTAATTTGCTCTTAAATAAGAATTTTGTGAGTCCGTCCTAATGGTTATTATTATTCTTTCATATGATCTGCACCATCGATAAAACATTGACCTGAAACTACCCCCATAAGAATCGCTGGCAAATGGTTAATTGAGGTATTACCTGGTCCTCGGTAAAATGCGAATGATTGGATTGGTGCCATAAAATTCCCCTTAAGACTTAACAAAAAAAGGAATAACATATGTACACAACTTATATCTATTTATAACTAAACTTTACAAGTTAGATGTGTAATTTTTGATGATCCGGTACTGCAAGAATTGACGCCTCCAGTGCAAGGTCAGCAAAAATTATACCTCCAACTTGATGGGAAGATCTCGTGGTCTGTTTACCTGAAGCAGTTTGAAGTGGCAAAATAAGTTTCCAAGGGCTATAAATTGGTACGACATTATATAATCTCGCTTTTGTGGTATAGCATCGATTTGGTCTGCGCTCTCAGTCAAATAACAGAAGTCACATCACACATAAGGTCAACTGCATGCACTACACTCACACTCACACACTCTACACTACATTACACCAGGCAGCTACCAAACAATCACATAAAACATTTAAACGCTTGATGAAACATTTTAATAGTTAAAACGGTAGAAAAATATTGTTTTTATTGTATTTGTTTCACATAAATTTAATAAATTTCTCTTACAATTATTTGGGGTTTTACCCAATTTTCAAAGAGTTGATACTTATTGACTAAAGGTGCATTTTATTCTATTTTAAGGGCCCTACCTGTTTGTCCGATATAAGAGGGTTCACACATTTTTACACTTGATTCGGTATTTAAAATATCTTGTTGATTGTGGAAGCCTTTACTTGTTGAAAATGATTCATAATTTAAAATATCTGTTTTTTTGTTTATTATTTACAAGTATTTTTCCCAAATTATTTTTGGTGGGTCATATAGGAGACAAATTTAGTTCTTTTTTTAATCTGTTGCCAATCTTATCGGATATCTTTGGTACCTAGTTTATGTAACATAATTTTTTATAATTATTACTACTGCTGTTAATACCAATAATTTCTTACGTTTTTTGTATAGGAGTTGGTCTATTAGATTTTCATCATAACCATTATTTATAGCTACAACTTTTATTACTGAAACTTCTTTTTCAAAATTGGTTTTATTCACAGGTATAGTGAGTAAACGGTGGATAGAACAATGTAATAACTTAATACTATCTAAATTTATGTTGTGTTTATTGTCACACTCTATATGTGTGCTAAAGCCCGTAGCTATTTGTTGCATGATCTTTTAATCTTAATGGTAATTAATTTCCTAGGTGTTACAATTTAAACATTCAATTTTAGACACTCTACTTTTATTAGTAACAGGTATTATTGGTTCTTTATTTACTAGTAATTTAACTAAGTTACATTTATTAAATGAAATAGTGTTTCGTCCTAAATGATTGAATTTTTTGTAAATTTTGTTACTTTAATGAGAAATGAAACTGAAATTAATTAAGACAAAGCACTAGGTATTTCAGTTAATAAATGTAACTTAGTCAAATTACTAATTAATAATAAACCAATAATACCCGTTACTAATAAAAGTGGAGTGGAATGTTTAAATTGTAACAGGTATGAAATTATCACCAAGATTATAATATAATATAATGCTATAAACTTACAGGCAGAAATTAAGAACAATTAATAATAGATACCTATTTAGGGTTTCCCGTTAATAATACATAGTATGTATCATATTCGTCTGTATGTACGTCTGTATCATTGGTTAAGTTTAATTGTAAGTATTTAAAACCTTTGTATACTTTTAGAATTTTAGTATTTACCATACTCTTGAAAAAGGCATAAAATGCCGAAACAATTGCACAGATTGATAAACTTTTTTGAAACATAAAAGAGCATCCTTTTATATTTTATTTATATTAATTAATATGTTTCATAATTACCCGACCGCGGAATCATTACAAATTATTAAAGAAATATAAATTTCTATTCTATGCTTAAGGAATAGTGTGTGTAGCTATCAAGAGTTCCTTTGCATCTTTTTCTCTATATAACCTGATGAGGTTTCAGAAAAAAGACGCTCTAATCCATATAAGTAAACCAAAAGGCAATAGCTATAGCTACGTTTCTTCGAATGTACAACAATAAAACAACATCGTATTACAGTAAATGATACCACAAGTTGGGTGCCCCAGAAACGTTTTCAGATCTCAACAGGGAACAAAGCAATATCAATTACCTCGCCACTGTTTATTAATCTGAACTTTATACAAATTAACAATACAATACAAACGTGCTTCAATTTTGGTTGCAATCGATAAATTGTAAATAACAGAAATGGATGATTCGTCGGTAATAGTTTTGTGAAACATTTTATACTAATGATGAAAGAAATTAAATGCTTTTACAGTAGTCACATTACTTACTCTTAATAAAGGTCTAACAAACCGAAATAAAATCTTGAAACATTTAAAAGCATTTAATTTCTTTAATCATTATGATAAATTGTAATTGTATCTTGTTTACAATTTCTTCCATTGTTGTTCGTTATTAACAAACCTCACAATTTTTTATGAAAAAGAAGTATTTGTAACTTAGTATTTATTATCTATCACCTTTGTCATTGTTTTTGAAATACCTATTTGCGATCAGATCGGCTTGCTAATAAGCACATCGATAATTCGTAGAATGGGTTATTGTATGATAACAAATTCTTTATTTAATACTCACAAGATTAAAACAATAAAATATATATATTGAATATAGATATCTAACTAAAATAAGATTGTCAATCTCTACAATATTTGTTTTAATATTGCCCTTACTACATTCATTGTTTGGTCATCTAGCAAAACTATATCAAATGTGTCCATATAGTTTTCCAAATTTTCTTTAGGCTAAAATATTTTCAGTATAATTCGACAACAGGTACATAAATAAAACGTAGGTAAATCTCACCTGATCGAAGAGGAAACCTATCTTAAGGATGGCCTTTTGATGAGGAACACCTTCTGCCATTTTGGCATCACCAATGTGATCCCCCATAAGAATAACGTTACCCCTATCTTTAACCATATTGTAATATTTCGTTCCTTTGAGCGCATATTCATTCTTGTTTAAAATGTGAATTGTTGGTCCATCAAATCCCTGAATCACACCGTCGGTTATTTTTAAAAAATTTGACACAACCTTAAAATTTCCTCCAATTAGTTCCAAATTTATGGAAACGAATAAATAATAAATGAAGAAATAAATATTTAAATGAACTCCGGATACTTATATTTAAAAAATCACAATTTTCAGATGTCAGAGACATCGTTTCATTTTTCGGCTGACAAATTTCTGTAAAACAGGATAGGGTGAAAGGTATTTAATATAAACAACAAAGTATGTATTTAAAAAAAAATAAAAAATATATAAAACTAAGAAGCTTTTCCTTTTATAAGAGGGTATCATTTGGGGATTTCCGAGCGCATAAGTGGGAGGTGTTATAATATTTGGATACAAGGATTTGTAATGGAAACTACATATAATCCATCAATTAATAAGATCATCTTTCATTAAATTTTTAAATATGAACCAAATTAACGTTACTTTGCTTTACCTTTACATTAGAGTAGAAGACATTATGATGTTTTAATGTTGAAACTACACAATCTCCTAAACCAGCAGAAAAAACTAAAACAGGTACATCAGCTTTATACAATTCATTAAACATTTCTTGACTTCCATCCCTATAAAGTGACATTTATAACACGGTTATTCAAACAAAACCTATTTTATTAGCAGTACCGTAATGAAGGGGCCAGTTCATTAACAACATCATCTATTTCTTCAGGAGTTACTTTAAGACCCCTGTAAAATAAAAATTAATTTTATTGTTCCATGTTCCTAGAAAAAATGATGTTTCATTAACCAATTTACTTTCAATGAAGAAGTAAATTAAGTAATATTTTGCTTAACTAATTTCAAATCCCAAAAACATTACACAAACCCTCACAAACTGGAAACAACTTACTTCAGTGTATTTTCTGTACAACCCCACCATTCTACCATACACTTTCTTTTTTCTTCTAGTGGCATATATGGGTCGCGTTCTTTGGCCTGATATTTTTCTGTTAAGGCCCTATCGTTATCAAAATAACTTTTTGGTAGTGATTTGCACTTACTGAACATGCCTTTAATATTTATTGAAACGGAATTGAAAACATGTAATATATTTTTTATTATTGGTCATATGTCTTACCAAAACTAGTATAATGAATTTTTCCAATTTCGTATTGTTTCGTAATTGTATGATCGAAATCTGACACTATTTGCAATTCTTGTTTGCCCCCTTGTACAAGTTGGTGAATAATATTATTGAGAGTATCACTATTTTTAATGTGTACATGTGGAGCTTGAAGTTCTTCTATTTCCGCAATATAATCCGGACACATTTCGAAAATAAAAAATTTACCAGCTGTGTAAAATGGTAAAATTCAGTCACTACAAGTACAACACTGCACGAAACAACGCCCAACGCTATCTACTTTAACACTGACTCGTGAAGTTATTGATACCAGGCTTTTGGAGTTTGAAATGTCAAAATGTGACTGAATACTTCATTACTGTTCATTCAATTAGATAGATAACTGTAAGGAAAATTAACAAACTGGAATTGTCACTACAGGTTCCTTTTCACTGTGTACATGAAATTCTACCAATCGGATGTAAGATGCCACTAGGAGTTCACATTGGTAAAAAAATAATCCACTCGTAAATTACTACTGCACCTTTCGTCTTTCTTCTTAAACAAAATTTAGCATTATTAAGATATGTATCTTTATTATTATAGAAAAGTAATCCTTTAATACTTATAGGAAGCGTATGTCTCAATTTCAATCATCAAGTTTTTATTTATTTTTCCATTTGTTTTTTCTATTAGTAGTAATTTGCTCTAAAGATATTACACTTTTATTTAATGTCTCTAATTGCTTGCCAAGTCCTGCTGCTAATACACAATTTTCTAGAAAATCCATATTTGCATTAACATTGATTTTTAATTCCTTTTGTTGGCAATAATTGAATATTATCTTCATAGGGCCAAGACCGCGCCGATATTTGGCTTTGCGAAATTTATGAAGCCCTTCTTTTTTTCTATTATTTTCGTAAATAAAGAAAAGACTGTTAGTTCGGACTTGTACATTAACGGGGCATAGAAAACTTGGATAGATGTTTTATTGCCACCAGTTACTAATGTTGGTAGGCGGGTAGTTCTTCTGATCAACACTGTAGTGTAACGCCGGCAGGTAGGGCGGAAGGCCCTCTCCAATTTCATTTTAGGAATCCTAGAAATATATGAGTGGTGGTTGGGAAGGTAAACAAATAGACTGTAATAAGAATATCTGTAGCCCCAACATTTCTCAAGGATTTTAATCTAAGGAAACCTTTGAAAAACTAGGGCAGGCGAACCAGGAATTGAACCGATGACCATCCGAATACTAAGCTATGGTTATATCTGATTTAGATTTAGACCAATAGATCACGCCTGAATACAAATATACATTTACGTCAGAGATGATGTCATACACTTGATATGTTGCTAAAGAAGAGAAGAGAAATATATTTATGGAATACTATTGCCCCATCATTTGCCGCTCCCACCATTAGCATTCCTTCATATGCTTACCATAAAAAACTAGTCACACAATTTTGTTGCAAAACGTATCTATTTTATTATTTATTTAAGATCCTTTCATCGGGACTGTCATGAAGCAAAAGGGGTCAGTCAAATCCGAAAAATTTACATCTCTCGTCAGATTTCTTTCTAGTGAAAACACAGCTAAAGAATTAAATCGCGTTTGGGCCATAGTATTGCAAAGATAGTTTTTTATTCTACGAAATATTGAAACTCATCTCTCCATAGTGCAATTAGATGCAGGGGTACGAAAGTTATTTGTCCGACTTTAGTTTAACTAAATACCGAGGACTAATACACGTACAATGACACCAAAGAGGGCCTTTGAAAGAAAACATTTAAAAAGAGAATAGTGGCGAAGAGACAGCCGACGGATAAGGAAGAGTGGGGAGCCCTCAGGGCAGTTAAACATCTATAATGGTGCCTTCAAAGTAATATTGATATAAATATAAATATGGAATCGATAGAAACAACTACTCCGAGGGCTAATATCCCTACCGACATTGAATTACACTGTTGATTCCGACGTATTCTTAGACGAAGATATAAAATATTCAAAAAAGAAGAAATTAAAATCCTTATTCGTCTAAATTTTAAGATCAAAGATCTCACATTTTGAACGCGTCCTATCAAGTAGGAACAACGAACCGAAAGCCACATCCCACGACCGGTTTCGACCTATCCGGTCTCATCAGGTGGGCGCTGGCAGAAAGGCCTTATGATAAATATAAATATGGAATCAACAGAAATAACTACTCCGAGGGCTAATACCCCTACCGACATTGAATTACACTGTTGATTCCGATGTATTCTTAGACGAAGATATAACATATTCAAAATGTGAGATCTTTGATCTTAAAATTTAGACGAATAAGGATTTTAATTCCTTCTTTTTTGAACAGTTAATATTGTATAATATTGTTGTTGGGGTATTTTTCGCATGTTGTGTACAAATAATTTTGCTTACTTAGAACTGTATATTTCACTATAATTAGAAAGCTATAGTATTACAGAACGAAATAAGAACGTAGTAAAAATGTGGCAATCGTCGTAACATTTACATTATACTCCCCTTGCAATGCACACTGCACAGGTTAGGGGATGACCAACCTCCTCTAATATAGGAAAATGTATGGTGGGCACTGCCCCACACAAACCCGACTAAACAATTATAGAATTTGCCTATTAAGTACATTTTATGCAACTGAAGTGTTGTTGTTATTGTTCGAAATGTAAGGCTTTTAAAAGCTAAGGCGAACAATCGAAGGATTCGGCTGTTCTGGTCCATGTTTCTCTGTGGTTTCCTTGGATCATATAGACAAATGATGGGGCTATACTATTCCATCCGTCTCATCTTTCTCTCCCTAACCACACCATTGACCCATTCCCACGATTCCTGCAAAGAGGCTGAAGAGAGTCTTACGCCTTACCCTCCGGCTTTCCACTACAGTGTAGGTCGGAGGGTAAAGTAAAGTAAAGTTTTTTGGGTTGTTATGCACCTTAGTGGATGCTAATGTCTATGAAATACTCATATATAGCTAGATATTTCTGGAGTGGTATACCTGTGGGTGAATTGTGTTAGTGACAGAAGTACATTCTTTGACCTTCCGTAATAATTTAGGTATCAGTAAAGGTGCGGTGATATCGGCACGATAGCGTCCATTAGAGGGATAAATCTCTAAACATAATTTTGTAACATAATGATAAACAATACATGATAAGCATTGAGATAGAACTATGCATCCGGCCAATGGATAGAATGCTTGGTTATTTAGCTGGGATCTACTGTGGTAAACACTTGTATTGTTTCAGGTATCCTACGATCGCCAACAAGGCATTTCATCGGATTGAGACACCGTAAAGGGGGCTTTAACCGGGGTATTTGAATTGCATTTGTTCTAATTGAAAATCCTCATTAGATTTTATCTCTTTACATGTTCTTTAGCCGCTTAGTCAGTGATATCATGGGTACTTTAAGGTTGTAAAGAAAGAAAATTGCTTGTGTAGTTATTTGTAGATGACGTGACGGCGATATAACAGGCGGGCTGAAAAGTCGCTGGGGGCTAGATCTGGAGAGTCCGATGGAAGCAATTCGAAACACAATTCATGGAATTTTGGCATTGATTTCATTGATTTGTGGCACGGTGCATTGTCTTGATGAAACAGCACTTTTTGTTTTCTTCAAATGAGGCCGCTTTTCTGCGATTTCGTCTTTTAAACGCTCCAATAACGTTACGTAATAGTTGCTGTTTATGGTTTTCCCCTTTTCAAGATAGTCAATGAATATTAACCATGAGCATCCCAGAATACTGATGCCATAACCTTGCCAGCCGACTTTCCACGCTTTGGAGTCGGTTCATCACGTGTAGTCCACTCGGCTGACTGTCGATTGGACTCCGGTGTGAAATTATGGAGCCATGTCTCATCCATCGTCACGTATCGACGCAAAAATTCGGATTAATCCGATTGAACAGCTCCAAACACTGCTTAGAATCATCGATCCGTTGTTGTTTTTGGTCGATTGTGAGCTAGCGTGGCATCCATTTTGTACAGAGCGTTCGCATATCCAAATATTCATTCACGATATGACCAACGCGTTCCTATGATATCTTTAGGGTCTCACCTATCTCAATCAACTTCACTTTATGGTTAAAAAACAATATTTTGTGGACTTCTTTGATGATATCGTCGGTGACAGCCTTTTTGGGGCGTCCACTGCCTGCATCGTCCTCAGTGCTCATTTCGCCTCGTTTAAATTTAGCAAACCACTTTTCTACGGTTGATTTTCCTGGTTATAAGTCCGAATAATGTTTATCAAGCCAAGTCTTGGTTTCAACAGTATTTTTTTTCGCCAAAAAGCAATGCTTTATTAAAACAGGAAATTCCTTTTTAACCGTTTTTTCAAAGTAACAAAAGTTCTTTTACTAAAAATGCTATAACTCAGATACTAATAGTGCAACAGCTATCAAATTTATACACGCGTCTTTTGAAGGTTAGGGCTAACTAAAAAACATATGGATTTGATACTAGTAGCTCCACCTATGGGTCAGCCTACGAACGTTTCAGCCCGCCTGTTAATTCAGCTAATATATTAGATTGTTCACTACCTATCGAAAAGAACACCATTACTCGTTTTTTAAAAAAACATCTATTTTTGCACCCTTGTCCACTACTCACTTTCTTTGTTGCTGTCAATCTACACAAAACCTCTCAACCACTTGTTTCACTCGCCGTCACTCACACTTATTGATGGAAGAAGTCGCAAGTAGACTCATACAGCCCGTTTAGACTTAGACTTAGTCTTATTTACTGTTATTACATTGAGTTGTAGAGGTATTTGGCGGCTCTACAATTCTGCCGCCCTGGGCTACATCCCAATCTGTCTGTACTTAAACATATCCTTGTACACATGGACTATGCGGCTTCGCATAAGGCAATTATAAGTTCTGTTTATTAACATTTGTAAAGGTACAAGAATGGGTACAAACAACCAGTTTGTGCACGTATTCCATACAAGATGGTCTAATATTTTTTGTTTTACTTTTATCTATATTCTCGGCAATATTTGGTATAGTGAATAAATTTGTTTTTAATTTGTAATTTTGTAATATATTTTGTTATGATATTGTATGATAATTTTTGATATGATTTAATTAGTGCAATTACGGTAGTAATTTGGCTGAGTTTTTAATCGAAACGACAAAAAATAGAAGAGGAGGGGTTATAACTAAGAAGTGACAAGTGGAAGGTCGAGGATTTGCGGATTATTCCGGGTTGAAAGTGCAAGTTCGGAAATCTTAGCTCTGGAGAGGAGATTTTGCGGCAGCATCACTAGCACGTGTCTAATGCGCCGATTTCCCACGGTGGATAATACCACCACTTGTCTCTCCTTCCATTTCTTCCTCTTCTAGGTACCTACTATTTAATTTAAATTTCGTTGCGCGAAACAGCAATTTCGGATCAGATTCACCAAGAGAGAGTCCTAATAGAATTGCTTACTCAGACGTGTAACTACTTCAGGGGAATTGAAGCACTTATAAGATGCAGAGCTTTTTCTAAGAAGCGTTCGGACTGACATTTTCTCTTATTATACATTAAAGTAGAAACAAACACATATAATAAGAAAATAGGATCTTGTTTGTATCTAGCTCAAAATGGTTTTCGTTTGGTCTCACGTTTTCAACAAAAGCACTAGTAGAATATGTTTGTCAAAATATGTACCTAATTACCATCTAATTTCTATTACCACAATTGACACACATGGGAGGGGGCTGACAAGACTACAGCCATTTCAGAATATTTTAGAATATGGAAATGGGATTTTGTAAAAATTGTGTTTTAATTGGTCATAATTGATGTTTCTTGAAGACCAATAACATTATAATAACATAATAACATTAAATATCAACAAAATATTTTCTTTTATATTTTATACTAGCTGTGCCCATGACTTATTTTAAAAACTTTAAACGAAGTCGTTGAGACACAACCGTTAGCAATAACACGCTCGCACGTTCTGAGCCCGCGCGACAGGCAGCTTTTGTGATATTAAGTGACGGGAGGGGCTTTTACAATTTTTGTCTGTCTGTCTGTTTGTTCCGGCTGATCTCTGAAACGGCTGATCTCTGAAACGGCTGAACCGATTTTGACGGGACTTTCGCTGGCAGATATTTTAGAAAATAATTTATTTTGAAAATTAATTACTATTATTAATAAATAGTTTAATAATATAATAATATAAATAGAAATTAATAACTATTTATTAATAATAGTAATTAATTTTCAAAATAAATTATTAATTTCTAAAATAAAAGTAGCCTATGTAACTCCTTATTACATTGGCTATCTGCCAGTGAAAATCCCGTCAAAATCGGTCCAGCCGTTTCAGAGATTAGCCAGAACAAACAGACAGACAGACAAAAAATAAAAATAAATGTTATTTTGGTATATGTACCGTGTATACATCCATATGCATTTAATAAAATGTGGTTACTTTAATATTACAAACTGACACTTCAATTTTATTTATCTGTATAGATAAGGAAAACAAAACCGTGAATACATACAATACCGGGTGCTACAAATTGGACATCTCTATACTGAATACACGACAAAATGTACCAGCGACAAAACGTACCACGCGACAAAACGTACCACTTCTACCTGCCAAGGGTTCTGCTAATTGCTTAATATAATTTGGACGCGACCACTTTTATTGACCAATTATTTGGTTCCATTTGCTGCCCTTGCGGCTTACATCTTTGCCGTTGTAGTGTTCTTCGGGTAGTATGTTCATTCGGCATTTCAGCAACCTAACTAACCTAACCTAACCTAACTAACTTTTGTCATGAAGATCTCCCAAAGCCTCTTTCTGAATTTCAGTTAAATCTACGTCTTCTTCTCCCGCCCTTTTCTTAGCTTTTTGTATTCGCTTTGAAATATCTAGCTGCGCGTCATTTGGAGGTCCACAAATATGTGTTCTAAGAAATGAGTCTTTGCAAGTAGCCGTAGTACGTTTTGTCGTCGTTAGATTAAGTAATGACTCTTTGCAGGTAAAAAAAACCAGTTGTACGTTTTGTCGCTGGTACGTTTTGACGGGACACCGTCTATAGTATAATGTGCAACTACTTCTAACATTATGCCCGCCCTTAATGGTTTGTGAAAAACCCGTAGACTGATGCAAAAAAACATAGTAAGAACGGTTGTTCGTAATACGAAGGCACGAATGAATTAATTAATTGAATCTACATTTACCTGACGTGGCTTTTTCAGAAGTTACAAATATACCAAACCAACCAACCATGAGAATGGGTGGCTTGTAGTTGTGGTAAGAAAGATGAGACGAACTAGATGAAGGCAAACAAGAAGTGAAAGATTATCTGTGGAATATTACTGTCACAGAATTTGCCTAAATTATCTAAAGGAGCCACAGAAAAACTTGATTCAAATACATTAATGACGTTACAAACTTAATATGTTGGTAAAGAAACATTCAATTCTCTTTCGAAACGTTTAATCTTTTCTACCATTTTTAGTTCTGAGATTGTTGCAGCTCATTTAATATATTTCAACAAAATCAATTTCAACGAGTTCAACTTTCAAATAATATCTGTGTTCGAATTAAATTAAGATATAACTGAAGTGTATTGTCCCAAGACATTTTATTCTTATTATTTCAGCGTGGGATGTTTTTAAAATTAAGTATTCTAAGAACTTGTAAGAAAGTGATAAGAAATTTCAAAGATAATTTACTTCAACGTTACTTATAAAACTTTCTTTGCAATTTATTTTTAGAAAGCTGAAAGGGTAATGTAATTGTAAAGTCAAAATCACAAACCTACCTATTCAAATTTTCTTCCTCAAACTATAAAAGAAATTATTCCGTAAGGCACATTTATATCTAATTAAATTTACAACTTATGGAATTTTTAATATACATAATTGTATATATAAATATGGAATCAACAGAAACAACTACTCCGAGGGCTAATACCCCTACCGGCATTGTATTACACTGTTGATTCCGATGGATTCATAGACGAAGGTATAAAATATTCAAAAAAAGAAGGATTTAAAATCCTTTTTTTGGTCTAAATTTTTTAGGGATCACAGATCCCACATTTCAAACGCGTCTTACACAGTAGGCACAGCGTACCGAAAGTCATATTCCAAAACAGGTTTTCGACCTGATCATCTGATGAGACCTGATAGGTCGAAACCGGTCGTGGGATATAGCTTTCGATTCGTTGTGCCTACTGTGTAGGACGCGTTTGAAATGTGGGATATGTGATCTTTAAAAAAAAATAAAAATAAAAAGGATTTTAATGTCTTCTTTTTTTAAATATTTTATATTTTCGTCTATGAATCCATCGGAATCAAAAGTATAATTCAATGCCGGTAGGGGTATTAGCCTTCGGAGTAGTTGGTTCTGTTGATTCCATATTTATATTTATATTTATCATATAGTCTGTAAAGGCGTTTCTGCCAGCGCCCACCTGATGAGACCCGATAGGTCGAAATCGGTCGTGGGATATGGCTTTCGGTACGCTATGCCTACTGTGTAGGACGCGTTTGAAATGTGGGATATATGATTCTTAAAAAATTTAGACAAAAAATAGGATTTTAATGCCTCCTTTTTTTGAACATACATAATTGTATTATTTTAGAACTTATAACCCTACAGCATGTTATAAAACCGCATAAAAACGGTAGATATCGTGTTTTAATTAAGTATCGAATAAATTGTACACAAAACAGTAGTATTTAATCAAAAGTTGCGTTGCTTTTAACAACGTAATAATTTTTATTAAGGAAGAGTCTTCGAGTTACAATTTTTGCCGTGTTGCTGCAAATAACTGCGCACCACTCGAGACATAAAGAGCGATAAATTAAGTTTACTGCTGAATAAAGTGCCTTATAAAGTCATTATTAAGTTTATATAAACAGGTTATAAACAATAATTTATCGAGAAATATAAAGCAGGGAAAAGTCACGTATATCTACGCATAATTTATTGTAGCGAGGTCGGCAACTTTGCAGATAACCTCACAATTACAACGCTGTCACTTATAACTTCACTTGGAAACTTCGTTTGCCGTGCTAAATTATCTCGGCGAGCTTTTCTGTTACGAAACGATCGATTTCGTTTAAGAAGTTTCGTTGAAAGACGAACTTTATAATCTGATATTGTATTTAGCAGATAGGCAGGTAGTAACTAATGAAAATAGAGAGAATGCGGACCGGAGACTATGGAACGAAACGGGTAAAATGCAACTGCTGTACCATCGCCGTGTCGAGTCGTTTCGACTAAATAATCCAAAAACGTCATTTGCTCCTTTGCATTAAAATTATATTTCTACGATTGTCATTAGCGGAAACATTACTTACTTTGATAATACACGATAGATTAATTTTTTGACTTTTTACACATGCATTTATATTAGGCGTACAAATATGAAAGTTCGTTTTTTTACGATTCAAAAAATTAAATTTCCAAAAAATTTTCAAGTAATCTTTTATTAACAATAATAACCATTATTAACAACAACATTATTCCAATTTATGGGCAACTTATGGATTCCATCAAAAAAGAATTTCGGCTGTTTCGATGCAATCCATTCATCGAGCCATTTGTAAACTTCTGCTCCGCCAATCCGTGAGCCATCGACCGAAACAAGTGATAATCGGACGGAGCGATACCAGGAGAGTACGGTGGGTGGGGTAAGACTTCCCATTTTAGGTCTTTTATAGTGTTTCTGATCGGTTCTGCAACATGAGGTCTGGCGTTGTCGTGAAGCAATATCGGCACTAGTGTCATTGAATGGACATTCTGGTCGTTTTGCTTCAACTTCTCGGTTCAGATCGATTAATTGATCTTTATATCGAGCCGTCGTAACTGTTTCACCAGGTTTGAGAAGTTCGTAATACAAAATACCCTTCTGATCCCACCATATGCAGAGTAACATCTTCTTTCCATGGATGTTGGGCTTCGGAGTCAACTTCGGCGCCTCTCCTGGGTCCGTACATGATCTCTTTCGTTTTGGATTATCGGAATAGATCCACTTCTCGTCACCAGTGATGATTCGATGCATGAATGACTTGCGTTGTTACCGTTCAAATAAAAGTTCACACATCGTTCTTCAATTTTCTTGCTGGCGTTCAGTCAGTTCATGCGGCACCCATCGTCCTTCCTTCTGAATCTTGCCCATGTCATTCAAACGGTTCGAAATTGTTTGCTGCGTCACACCTAACGCGTCAGCTAATTGTTGCTTTGACAGGCTCTATCAGTAATCGAATCTTCACCATAAACTTCAGCAATCATTTTGTGAGCTTCAACGGCATTCTTCTTCCAATTAAACATGAACAAAAGCACTTCCCGCAAATGCTCCTTTTTTGGCGATTCTGTCGTCATTTATAAAATTGTCTTGAAATTTTATATGCAAACCTTTTTTAAAAATTCAAGAAACATTAGATAGCGCTTTAAACACTCTACAAGATAGATACAAACACAAGTTAAAAAAACAGGTTTATTCTCAAAAAAATATTAGATAAAATAAAACGAACTTTCATATTTGTACACCTAATAATTTATATATAATATCTAAGATACAGGGTCATTCAAACTGAGTGGTACATTAAACATTTTAGGGAAACTAAGCATATTAAGATTTGAAAATTTGGAAGGATGATCTATTTAACTAAAATAATTTCAACTGTTGAGCACTTACTTTTATACCGGAAGTTGATGTCAACTTTCTTATTTTAAACGGAATAGTATCTTTTTTACGATGAATTCGTATGAAACATAAAATTTTAAGGTGACATTGATAACTAACTTGTAAGCCAATTATGCGATGAATAGTTTCTGAGATATTCGTAATTTAATTTATTGGAAAAAATATTGCACCGCAACCCAAACTATAAAAAATCATGATTTCCATAAAAAATGACTTAGAATGTTGAAATTAGTTCTTTACTAATTATAGCCAAGTCATAAGGCTAACGTCACGCTAAAACTAAGCTAATTTTATCATAAACTTTGAACAAGAGAGCTGATGTATTGGTAGGCCTTACTAATTATTTATTAACACATTAATAATCATCTTAAGTTTATTTTTTTAACGCTTAAATTGTTGCTTTAATTATAAATAACGATTTTATAATTGTCATTCAGTAACTGTATCTAAACATTTAGAGGACGGTCGGGTAATACCAGACAGCAGGTATATCGGACAAAGGGTGTTGGAACAATTCAAACATAGATGTCGATACACATTTGGCAACAAAATGATCAGTTTTAACTACATGTTCTTCAGTTAGATACGCGTGTACAGTGGTACAATTATCCATCTAATTCGGTGTTCGAAGTCTATATCAAATGTAAACTATTTTTGGTGAAATTTTTGCGAAACTTTTACATGTAAACATTAAATTCTAGAAAAATGTCGCTTTTAGAGAACTTGGAAGTTAAAAAAACTTTATCAAATATAAATAATTCGGATGAGAACCAAACAAAATTGGTAATTTATAACTTCCCTCGACTTTTATGCAAATTGTAACCCTTATAATAAATAGTAATTCTAGTAAGTCTAGACATACCGAGCGGCGCGGTCTAGTGCTCTAGATCATTGCTTAGCATTCGGGAGGTTACCGGTTCGAACCCGGGTCCGGCTGCTCTGGTCGCAAGTTTTCTGTGGTTTCCTTAGATCATTTAGGCAAATGCTGGGGCAGTAATATTCCACAGATGATCTTTCACTTCTCTTCTGTCTTACTTTCGTCCGTCTCATATTTCTCTCCCAAACCACACCACCCACCCATTCCCACCATTTCTGAAAGGAGGCTGAAAAGGGCCTCATGCCTTACCCTCCGGCTTTGCACTACAGTGTAGGTCGGAGGGACTGCCCGCCCACCAGCACGAGTAGCTGGTGGGAATGAAACACAAAAAATGTTTTTTTCTAGACTTCAGTAATATTTGTACCTTTACTATCGCTAATGGCCATATCGGCCAAAACAAATTTGTCGAGTTCAATTAAAGAATATTGTGAAACTTCCTGTGTTTTTAATTTTATTTGGAGTGTATATCATTGATTACTCTGTGGTATCATGGTATCGACAGATAAGTGATTTTTCTATCAATTTATGGAAGAGTATAGTATAGTAACTGAATTAAACATCTGCGGAAAAGATTAATTTAAAATGGGCAGCAATAATTACAAAGAATCGTTTAGGTAAAACGACCAATTCACGTGATATCGAACAGAAACTTTTCAGGCACTACCGAACAAATTACTTTAACAGCTTCATCTAAAAATAAGAATTTTATTACCTATTTTAGTTCGAATTCCAAACGATGCTCAAAGTTATAAATAAAAGTATTCCCGAGAAAATGGCTCGAAGAACAAACGAAAGATTCTGTACAAAGTGTAGGTAATAACAAACAAGATCAACACAATCAACTGCATTAGCTACTGATCTGCAAAACATTGCTATTTCAAAAAACTCACAATTACTTCAGCGATCAACCTTCAGCCAGTATAACACCCCGAATTTGTTTCATAAAAATTCTTGAAAAAAAACTGCTAAACTGAACGCGGACGTTCAAACGGATTCTAAAATTTCTTCCCGTCTGACCAATACAAATTTTTGAACAAGATCCACAATTAAGTTGATATATGCCTGGTTTTGATAATTTCTCTACTTTGTCTTAATTATTCTTTATATGTATGCTAAGGTTATTATTCGTTTTGATGATATATTTATATTGTTGTCTGAGAAATTTATTGATTGTTAGTGTTAAAAGTTTTAATTTTTTATTTGTGTTATCTTTAGTGAGTGGGAAAATGTTTGAAATATTTTGAGTGTATGAAATTTTTTTGTAAAAGTGTCAATTATGAGCGGGTTGTAATTATTGTTTATGGCAATTTGTTTAATTAGATTCAATTATTTATTACAGTCTGTTTCTGACAAGGGAACTTTGATAAGTCTGTGTAACATGCTATAAAATGCTGAGTGTTTGTGTTGGTAAGGGCGACAAGATGAGTTGTGCATAATAATATCTGTGTATGAAGGTTTATGAAAGATGGAAAAATTAAGTTTATTATCTTTTTTGGAAATAGTTAAGTCTAGAAAGTTTATTTTATTGTTATTTTCAATTTCCATTGTGAAAATGATATTTTTATGTATATTATTAATTTAGTCAAAAAACATGTGCAATTGTCTATCTGAATCGGTGAAACAGACTATAATATCATCAACGTACTTGAAGTAATAAAGACAACATTTAAATATAGGTAACTTTTGAATAGAAGATTCAACAACGTGGTACAAGAATACCTTTGCCAACATCGGGCTTAAGGGATTTCCCATTATTAAACCTCACTCTAATGAAGATGCACCACCCTATTTATAGACATCTACCTTAGGTAGTTTTAAGTAAGTTTTGTACTTCTGAAGAAGCCACAGTGTTGGCAAAATTCGTGTTAAGTTTATTTAATAAATTGTGGAAGTTATCAACTGTGTATTTATTTCGATATATATATATTTTAAGTTTTTGTTCTGAATCTGAGTCCTTAGCTTGGGGTACCCCATAACTATTAGTGTTGTCAGAATCAAAAATGCCTGACCTCGTACGATTTTTTTAAAATGGTGTTTTTTATGACGCCCCCTAAGACGCGAAGGTGTCCACTAAACACCGTATAGCGGCTCCGTCATATTCGTGGTAGCCGACATAGCACTGACAAACCGTGTGTGCAATGTTATTTAATAATATTGACGCACGACTTTTAATTTATTAAATATATAATCCTGTAAGATATTTGTTGTACATATAATGTACACATTTATTCAAACCTTTTGTAATAAAAATAGGACCAGCTTGAATATTGCCTTCGTATTATAGTTTGTATTACATTTAAGTTTAATATAATAAATTGATAACACATATTATTCACCCTGAGTTATATTTATATTTAATTTTAGACAATTTATTATTAGCAGTAATTTAAATTCAACATTTCAATAATGTAATTGATTCGGCAATATTAGAAATATGGGAGCATAAAAACAATATTACGAAGAGTTCTTACATTCGACATTTCGCATTGAAATATTGAAGCCCAAATTATACTACATGATGTGCAATAACAATATAAACAAATTAGCCGTGACAAATTAAACATTCGTTAAGGGTAGTCAGACGATTTGGTTAATTCAGTATTCTAGCTTTACATCTCTGGCCAACACTATAACGACTGTAATATTACACTAAACTACGGCCGCTCTATTACGGTACGTACCGCTACCCTAGGAAACCGTAGCTTACGAGGGTTACTATTTATATTTTGAGCCTAATAATGAAAAGATAGTAATTTATTTTCGAAAATGGCTTTATTGTTTTTCGAAGTATTCTCAATGTTGATCAATACACTTTTGCATGCGTTTGAACCTCCAAAACATGGTTTTTGAATACATTAACGGCTGCTTTAGATGCCGAAAAACGTTGGCAACATAATTTATTCTTGATAATAAGAAGAAGTCATTTGGTGACAAATCAGGGCTGTACGGAGCATGACCCATCAATTCGATGTTTTGGTCAGTCCAATAGTCAAATAGATGGTTGTTTAAGCCTATATGCTTGCATTGTTCTGACAAAAAAATGGTTGTGTACCATTCAGAATTCACCGTTTTACGTTGCTCTAACGGCAAATGTCATGCCACACGTCTTTTTATTCCGAAGAAACAGACGATCATTTGCATCGAAGTGCTTCGCGCAGGAATCACTTTTATCGGATTTTGATCATTTGGAAGACTCATACGGTGGATTGTTGTTTTGTTTCGGGCCCATATGCATAGATCGAAGATTCGTCACCTGTATAGATGTTATACACAGCTTTTGATGCATCGCGATTATATTTCTTGAGCCTTTTTGTGCACCAATTGACACAAGCACTTTTTTGAGCTTCCGTTAAATTATGCGGGGTCCAACGCGAACAAATCTTCATCACAGCTAAATTTTCATGCAATATCTTATTAATGCTCATCATACTAATACTCAAGGATGACTCAATCTCACGATAAGTCACATGACGGTCTTGCAATATCAGTTCGAGCACAGCATAAATGTTTTCTGGCACAACAACCAACAATTGATTTTGGACGACCTTCACGACTTTCGTCCCTGAGCGAACTGCGACCACGATTAAATTCGTTATACCAGCGTTTTAGCGTGGCCAAGGACGGGGCTTCATCTCCAAAAGTCGAATCATGATGATCGAGTCGTTGATCGATGCACTCCAGTCTTGACAATCCACGTCGTAAGTCGTAAAAAATCATTGCACGAAAATGTTCACGAGTTAATTACATTTTTTCGCTGAGACAAAATTTTCAAGTCGTTTTAAACAACATATGTTGTGCTCAAATGAGAAAACGTTCTGAAGATGGTTATCGTTAAAAAAGTCAAACTTTCAATTAGAGACGTCAGATGGCGCCCGTAAACACATAATATTGCAACACTAGTAATATGTAGAGAGACGTTCGAACAATATTGAATTAATTAAGTGCGATTTTTGTAAAAATTGGGCGCGAGAGGAATGTACAATGTTGGTAAACCGTATTATAAATATGACACATCTTCCAAGTGCTAAAAACATCTAATGTAACCTAAAGCATATTATTTTGTTGTTGTTGATATAATATATACATCAAACCTAAAGTGGTCCTTTATTAACATATGCATAAAGAATAGTGAACCATTTTTGGTGCTTGTTGTTTAAGTGGACGGTATAAAACTGTATGCCATTTGCAGCTTCGTAACAAAATATGTCGACGACCCACGATTTTGATGGCCTCACAGTGCTAACTTAACACGAAAAACAAATAAACATATTTCTACATATATATGTGCTCTGTTTGCAAAGAGCTTTTCAACGATATCCCACAAGCTCAGGTAGAAATTAATGGAGACAGAATTTAGTACTATAGCAGTGAGCGTGAAATAGCAAAAAAATGTGGTTCGCTTTTCTCGCTCTAATGCGCCCTGATAGACTCTTTCCTAGCAGTACCTCTTTCTACCAAAATGTTGGACCACAATTATTTCCGATTTCAGGATAACTGATATTCGAGGGTGGTTTGATAAGTCCGTGACTTTTAAAGAAAAATATCAGTTTTTCCGCAAAAAATAATTTTATTTTTCTACATAATCTCCTTTTAGCTCGATACATTTAGTCAATCGTGTTTCTAATTGTTTTATTCCTTCTAAATAATAAAATTTCTGAAGGCCCTCAACGATAACCTCTTCTTCAATCGACCCAAATCTTTTACCGCCCAGCCATTTCCTTAGGTATGGAAACAGGAAACAGTCGGAAGGGGCTAAATCCGGAGAATAATGTGAATTGCGTAGCAGTTCGTAGAGTCCAATTGATGAAATTTTACTATGGTGACTGCACAGGTACAAGTATGCACCTATGCATTGTCCTGATGGAACAACACATTTTTCTTGGCCAAATGCGGTCGTTTATGCTTCAAAACAGTGTCAAATCTGTCCAGCAGCTCCGAATAATATTTGCCGTTGATCGTTGATCGTTTTACCTTTTTCAATTCAATCAATATTAATTACACCCCGCGAAACCCAGAAAACTGTGGCAATGACTTTGTCAACCGATCTTAGAAACCCACTGTTTCGATTTCTGCTTGGTCTTTGGTGTGGCGTGATGGATCCATGTCTCATCTACGGTAACTAAACAGCACAAAAACTCGTTTGTATTGCGGCTGTACATCTCCAAACACTCTTTTGAACTTGTCACATGGTGGCGTTTATGGTTAATCGCGACACCCATTGTTCCAACAGCTTTTTCATGTCCAAATATTCATACAAAATGTGATGCACTTGCTCAGTTGAGATTCCTATAGCCTCAGCCAACTCACGCACATTCGGCGTCACTTGTACAGGTGTGGCCACAACGAAGCTCAGTAAACCACTTTTTAACCTTTGAAATCGACAGTGCAGTCTCCATAGTATTTATCACGCCTCTAATTGGTTTCTTTAACGGATTTTTGCGCAAAAATTAATGTTTAATTAGCACACGAAATTCACTTTCCATTTTTGTTGAAATTAACGAGGTTAGCTGCTTTCAATGGCTGTCAAACATAAAAAAATGTCGCAGCTTGCTCAAAATTTTACAGTAATCTACCGATAACGAAAACAGTGTTGCCATTACAGTTACTGAGCGGGAAATTCAAAAAGTTACGGACAAATATATTTAAGAACGTAGGTAATGTTCCCAAAAACTGTATAAACAGGAAAACATACTTTATTAATCACTTACCCAGTCTAGTCGTTGTTGGCGCAAGGCTTGCATCTGCAAATAAGAGAATCAGTTACATTTTTGAATAAAAATATTTTTTTAAATATTTTTTAATTTTGTTCGTTCGAACCTGTATCATTTTTCTTTTTAATTGTCAAACGTTATACCAATCGATTCAGTAAAGTAATTTATGGCGATGTTGTTAGCTAAACGATAATAATAAATGGCATCATTATATTATACACAGAACAAAAAAATGGGTAGTAGTTTACCAAAGGCGCTTTGTACCGTCTTATTATTATTCAAAAGTCGAAGGCTTGGTAGATCAAGCATGCTAAAGGGAGGAACAGTCATATTTCGTGCTCCGATGATCCTGAAAACTACGTTTGAGAGTCAAAGTAAGACAGGGCCAAAATGACACTATAGAGTCAAATGAAGTGGAAGATATGCAGCCGAGAAGTGTTGGTATAATCTACGACTTTGTAGTGTGAGGTCACTCGCAATTTACTGTATCTATCCGAATACTTGAGGAGAATGTTAAAAATACGTATCATGTAATGTTTGGTAAACTTAGCAGTGCATAGCCGATATGATAATCAAAAATGCTGCCAAAAAAATTGGATTGATTCAGCCGTTACTCTGTGATAATTCATCTTTACGATAAAAGAATAAACACTACTTTGTTTATTATCACTTTTTTTATTTACAAATCCTATTGACTATAGTTTCGACAAAAAAGCTTGTCATTGTCAAACGAATAATTCAAAGTGAATGAATATAAACAGATTTTTTCAATTTGTAATCATTTTTTTTGACAAATCTGTTTATACTCATTCATTTGAATTATTGGTTTGACAATGACAAGCTTTTTTTGTCGAAACTATAGTCAAAAGGATTTGTAAATAAAAAAGTGATAATAAACAAAGTAGTGTTTATTCACTTATCGTAAAAATGCTGCCAGATAAAATTGGTGTAGATACACGATTTTCCTGTTTTAGTTTTATTTTTTTTATATTCTATAAGAGAGATATGAGATTTTATGGTTTAACACCAACTCCTTTTTTCAAATTATCACGTTTTAAAAACATAAAATAATATATATTTTTTTATATTTCGAAACAAGGAATAATGTAAAAAATTGGAAATATCACATTAGATTAAATTATTTATACGTCAAAATAGAAGTATATGTTGGAATATTTAGTTCCAACAGGCAACGAATAAAGCGCCTTATTGTTTCATATATGTATTTCAGGATGTTATGACTATCGATACAGATATTGTATTGTCATTTTATAATGTATGTATTGTATGAGTAAAGGTATTTTTAACAGGTAGATAGTCGTTCTCTTGCCATTGTATTAAGAAGTCGCTAATGATAATAAAGGTTAATCTCGTTCCTACATTATCGTTTTATTATAACACCACTGTACATTTGGATTATTCGACAGTATACTATACTGTATCTCGAGTAGGTGTAAAACCGCCAAAAATAAAATCTCAGTTTTTAGAAGCTATTTATAAGATATTTGAAATTTTAGCAATTGTAAAATTAAAGAGAAATATGTTATTCCATCTCTATTTCAGGAACAATTATCCGTACTAGTTATTGATGTTTTTGTAGGTTGTTTACACAAACAAACATAATTTCGGATTTGTAGAAGGGATGATTTTATAAACAAAATTCGAAAAATGCTGTTACGATCCAGTACAGAGATGCTAGACCGGTACTATTCCTTAAATTTCATCTCAAAATACTCGGATCTAATACATACAATTCACTATAGAAATTGAAAATAATAATTGCCTTAATTTTTTAGATCTAAAAGTATTAAAAATTGAGCTCTTTAAGCTTCGACATATATAGGAAACCTACAACTACAGATAGAATAATTCCAGCTGATTCTAACCAATCATTTACTATAAAAATGTCCGCCTTTAATAGTATGATCTACAGACTATTTAACATACCTTTTTCTAATGATAATTTCAATTCAGAATTAAATACCCTGACAACACTAGCTCACCAAACGGTTATGACTATTCATTAATTGACTGATTGGTAAGACGTAAAAAGCGCTTTATGATTCAAAATTTGTTTTATAGTCCAATTAATTAAATAAAAGTTATAAGTGACAAAGTAAGTTATAAACTTTCTAAACTAGATTTAAACTGCATACAGGTCAATAAATTACATTTATACAAATTATTGATAAAGGACAAAACAAAAATTGACCCATTGTAATAAGTGTGATGCTGTCTACATAGGACAGACTGGCAGATCTATAATAACTAGAATGAAAGAACATTTACATCCAATGGAAAAAATTAATAATAGTATTGAACATTGTTCTATTAAAAAACATAAAATTACTAAAGATTCTGTTAAACTAATTCATGCGATTCCCAAAACAAAAATCCTATACTATATGAAATATTACAAATTAAAAAACACATTGAAAACAATATTGTCAACAATCAAATAGAAATGTACATACACAACTCCCCCCTACTTATAGTTAAATTTCCTAATTTATAGATATAAATAGCTTTAGATAACATGATAACAATTAGAACACAACTGTATCTTATGATGATGGCCTCATAGTCGAAACGATTTCGTTAAGAATACTTGAATAAAATTTGTGAAATTAAGCGTTTTGTACTCATTTAATCTTAGTTCATCATGTTTCACAACGAATGCACCACAAAAAGTATTGATTTAAAAAAGAGACATATTAATTGGCTAGTAAAACATGAACTTTAACATTAAGATCAAATAGTTTGTGGAGGTTATGACCAAGAAAAGCATTTTCGTCGAGTGGGGTTTGTGTCTATGGTATCACCGAAGAGCAACTCCGTCGATTGTTGCAACTGATATGTATAAAATAATGGGTAGGATGGGTGGACCTTTGTGAGTGAAAGGAAGATGTAGACAGAGACATTTGCGATTCCATTTCGAGCCACTAGTCCAAAATTTTCTGTCGCTTCCGTCTGAATAACGAATCGGTTTGAGGCGCATAAAGGAGATTGGAATACTGATGAGTCGTTTGGGATGAGTTGCAAACTTTATGGTGAAGTGTTTGCCCAGACAGCGGGAAACTCATTGCTAATGCTCTTTTCCATTCTGTGTGTTTCTTCCACGTCGGCCGTCCGTCGTCGCTAAACGTATAATAATTATATTCATAAGATACATAAAAAGTATTTTATGAGATAGGTTTATGCTGTACTCCTTCGGAACGAAAATTAAATTTCCAATTCATGAAATCCCACCATCTAAACCTTAAAACGGCTGAAAATTGCTTGAAAATTGCTTTACGCCGCCTGGATCCTTTGATGTAGAAAGATCAGGGCTGTACGGAGGATGAATTAGAGTTTTCCAGTGAAAAGATGTTATGAGATCTTTGGTCCGATTAGCCACATGCCGATGGCCATTGTCATGCAACGAAACGATGCCCTTGCTCAACTTGGCACGTCTTTTGTTCTGGATTTCACGGCACAGATTCCTTACTATTCCATCACTCATGTTTTGTCCGTAAACTGCACAGGTCTCAGATCTCACGATGAATATCAATCGGTTTTGGTCCTTTAGCACTAAGGAATCGTATAACAGCCCGGACTTCACAGTCGGCGGGACGATTATCGGAGACATTTTAAGCACTCAGTAAACAACGTAAATAAGGGCGAATCAGACTGTAATGGCGTCAGTGCGTAGGTGAGAGATGCACGTACTAAGTGCGCATGCGCGGAACGCAGGCGAAACGTTGGGAAGAAAGTTCCAAAGACAACGGCCAGGAAGCCCGAAACCAAACATCCAACATATAAATGTGATTATTCACGAAATATTTACTGAAAGGTGGTTACTTTTTCGTTTCTCATACAAGTTAATCGAAAACTAATAAATGCGTAAGAAATGCTTTTTTTAATGTATCTAGCTTAAGATCAAAATATAAGTTTAATAATTTCATTGTTATTTAGAGATACCTCAACATGTAATTTTTTGAAAAGAAAAAGCAATGGAGCAAAAAAATAAAATAAAATCAAATTGAAATTTAATCAAATCGCATTCGGTAATATTCTTTCGATCTATGTGGTCATTACCAAATTAATAAAATTGTGATTTGTCTACGTTTTAATTTAGTTATTCGTTACTCGTGATAATGATAACATAAATTGAAACAACAAATCAAATAGTGCTTTCTTTCATTTAACTTTTCATTAAAATAGTAATTTGCCGTAATGTTTTACCTATCATTCTTACTGATTCGTTTTACTGCAAATTGTTTGCAATGAGAGACTCTCCAACTTTGTTAAGCAGACTCTTCACCACCGTATTTGTAGAATTATAACTAATTAAGAAATATAACTTCATCGAGAATAGAAGATATTGTCGCATTTTTAGCGGAATTTTGATTCCCATATAGGGAAATGTTGCCTATATTGGATTAGTTCCAAAATTGGACAGCTTCAATTTTTAATACATAGCAACCTCTTGTTACGTATTTTACCATCTTAAAAGGAAATAGTAGCTAAACTGTCGTATAGTATCAATAAGTGCGCTTTTTGCTAGAGATATGATTGAAATACGCGGCTTTATTGAAAAACAATTGGTCTGATGTTATGATTCGCCAAACTATAACATAAAACATTTAGCAAGTATGTGTTTGATACTATATGTACATGTAAATTGGTTTTCCACAGTATTTACAATATTGTTTCTTAAATTGGACACTTTGACTGCTCCTAAATTGAAACAATCCAGATTGGGCAATGTACTGGGATTCTATACTTAATTATATCGTTTTAATTGCATTTTATTTGTCATAGTATCTACGTTATTCGAGATGTTATTAGTTTGACCTGTTTTTACTACCAGTGATACCGTATTATTACGAAAATTGGAAATTGAAAAATTAGTTAAACCTTTATTTCATTTATTTTCGTGCTTTCATAAGCCTACTCTGGAAACTGTGTAATTTCGTCGTTTTTAATCTCATTTTAGGTATGTTATTGGTGAAAACCTCCTGTTTTCTTTAAAATGTGTTATTTATTTGTAAACACGCTTTATAGCGTGTACTATTTATAATTCATTTGGAGGTATCTATACGTCAATAGATTGACTCAATATGGATGCGTGTGTAGTGGTAAAAAGCCAAAAATTTTGTAAATATTATTTCTGTACATGTACCTACCTATTTCTAAATTTAGTTTTAATTCTTCCTAGATATTATTTCAATGTAGACATTCAACTTCTTGTCTGGTGTGTGCCTTTATTACATTTCTACCTATGTTCTATTGTTCTGTTACTTAGCCTGTACCTATAATTTTTTCATCAACACTATTTTCATGCACTGCCTAGTAGTAATAGGTGGTTCTACTTCCAATTAGTTTCATTATATTTCTGTACATTTCATTTCTACGTATTTCTCTAAACATGAGCCTTAACCTTTTCTGTCTTTATTTTTTCATCTAGTTTATTTCTTCTTCTTTAACAATCCTAGATCATTGCGTTGCATTCGGGAGGTCACCGGTTCGAACCCGAGTCCGGCTGCTCTGGTCCAAGTTTTCTATGGTTTCCTTGGATCATTTAGGCAAATGTTGGGGCAGTAATATTCAACAGATAATCTCACTTCTCATCTGTCTTTATTTAGTTCGTCTCATCTTTCTCTCCCTAACCACACCATCCACCTATTCCCACGATTCTTGAAAGGAGGCTGAAGAGGGCCTTACACCTTACCCTCCGGCTTTGCACTGCAGTGTAGGTCGGAGAGACTGCCCGCCCAGCATGAGTATATGGTGGGAATGAAACACAAAAAGGTTTTGTTTTATTCTAAGACAGTCCTGCTTCGTCTAACGTTGCATTTATTGTATGTGGATCATGATTTCGACCTTATTAGATCTCATCAGCACACCAGGTATCATCGATAAATTACTGACCAAGTCTAAGATGTTCCATAACGGAAAGTTGATTTAATTTCGTGTTAAGTCTCTAATTCTGATAATTTCGATAAATTTTTGACCAAGAACCAAATGTTCAACATTTCTGTTTGTTTTCTACTACGATAGCTTTTGCAGTGTAGTTAGTTACTTCAAATTAATTACTACAGTTTTTATTCTCTTTTGAAAAAAATATTTGTAAAGATGATCCAATATAGGCAACTCTCCCCTATTAAGGACAAAAGGTAAGATGGAGGGACGATAAGTCTGAGACACAAATGCATTAGGTAGGAAGGGGGGGGGGAAGAAGATGCAGTGGAAAGAGGTGATTTGTATAAAGATGATGCTGCAACGAGAACGGTAGCAGCGGCATATTCAAGACGTTTACTTGCAAGTTGTAGGCAAAAGGTTCTGCGTCTAATTACCTCTCAAGAGATTCATTAATCACAAACTCGCGTAATTACATTTGCTAAGTTTATACATATTATAACGCTCTTCGCCCCGAGGTGGAGAATTATCCTGCCGCGTCCTAGTGTGTCACTCAACTAAATTAATGAATACGATCACGAATTTTCAAAAATCAAAATTATTGCCTGAACTCATTTACTATATATATTTAGTGTTACCGATTCCCGTTATATGAATATTTTAGATAAACGTAACCCTCTATTTACATACATCAAATTAACAAACACAGATATAGGTTACAAAACTTTATTAAAATTCACGACAATTATTTCGAAACACTACATCTTATTCAGGTGAAAGAATGGTTGAGTTACTGTCAGTAGTAAAAATATAGTAATATACTAGAGGAAAGTCGCATGATTTTGAATGGTTATTTAACATAAAATGATTCCAGCAGACACACTTAGCATGTGGCGCTTATTTGTGAGGACAATTTTTGTCTTCACCTGTAAACTCTTATAAAAGGGAAAATACGGGGCATGTTTTTTTATTAAGTAAGTACCGTTTTGAAAGTCGACTGACGCACCACTGCGGTCAGCGTTCCGCGCATGCGCACTGAGTGCCTACATCTGTCACCTACGCACAGTCTGATTCGCCCTCGTTTACGTTGTTTACTGAGTGCTTAAGATGCCTCCGATAATCGTGAGTCCCGCCGACTGTGAAGTCCGGGCTGTTATACGATTCCTTAGTGCTAAAGGACTAAAACCGATTGATATTCATCGTGAGATCTGAGATCTGTGCAGTTTACTGACAAAACATTATGAGTGATGGAATAGTAAGGAATCTGTGCCGTGAAATCCAGAACAAAAGACGTGCCAAGTTGAGTAAGGGCATCGTTTCGTTGCATGACAATGCCCGTCCACATGTGGCTAATCGGACCAAAGATCTCATCACATCTGTTCACTGTTCACTGGGAAACTCTAGATCATCCTCCGTATAGCCCTGATCTGGCGCCCAGTGACTACTATTTGTTCAGGCGGCAGAGTTCTATGAGAAGGGTATTCAAAAACTGGTTAAACGTTATGACAAGTGCCTCAATATTGAAGGAAATTATGTAGCAAAATAGATTAAGGTACAGGCTTTCATGTAGAAATAAAATTATTAAGATATATTTGCACGTTTTTTATTAATTTCAAAACGGTACTTACTTAAAAAAACATTCCTCGTAGTTAGCAAAAGAAAGTGTAATTTGGCAAGGATATAGTAGCAAGAGAATAGTTGCAGAATAAACCCAAGCGTTTTAAACAAAAGAATAATATAATGGAACTTTTATAAAAATTATACGACCTTAAACATAAAGGTAGCCAAATTTTCAGCAGGAAAACTTACCTAAAATTTCCTATATAAAATTATTGTTTTGATCTGTGAGTAATATATGAGTAAAAAAAGCTGCCAAGGAATCTGCTCTACATATAGATAGCTTGACTTGATAACACGTATCTTATTTACTGTACTTTTAATTTAGTGGTCGAATAAAATAATTGTTGTGGACGGACACTGCAAGCGAAGATCGATATCGTACCTTACCTTGAGACCTTTTTCCAAAACCGATAGGGCAGTCGTAAATCATACAATAAACGTATGGCTGAGGCTACAATCGATACTTTTTATACAAGTGGTGTAAGGTCATAAATTATACGTATTATACATGCACACAATGCTGTGACAAAAGAAATTAACGAGAAGGTCCGAAAAGTAACCGAGAACATTCCACAATAATATAAAAAGATAACTGGTAGATATTCCCACGAGGCTGAAGAGGGCCTTACGCCCTACCCTCCGGCTTTGCACTGCAGTGTAGGTCGGAGAGAGTGCCCGCCCACCAGCACGAGGAGCTGGTGGAAATGAAATACAAAAAAGTTTCAGTTTTTAGTCGGTAGTTGGATACAGTGCGATAGACGATGTAAATAGTGCAAAAATGAGAAGACCAAGGGGTTATATAAATACGTAGTGAGATAAATAAGCGGTTGTTAGAAAAAATAACTGTATATTTATATTATTATTTACATATATGAGATTTGATAAATTGATTAAGGCTTTCGCGGCCAGTTGATGAACTGATATTGTCCTTCTTTGGGTGTACAGGCCGTCGTCGGTTGGAATTGCTTCCTAACGTTTCGCTAGCACGAGTGGCGAGCTTCTTCAGAGGTTGTAGTCAGTCTACAACCAACAGCGAAAATGGATAGACCTCTGAAGAAGCTCGCCACTCGTGCTAGCGAAACGTTAGGAAGCAATTCCAACCGACGGCGGCCTGTACACCCGAAGAAGGACAACATCAGTTCATATACGAGATTTGTTCATATAAATATATTGATTAGAAATTCATTACATAATTGACATAAATGATTACCTTGTAAACGTTGTAGCATCTTGGCACAAAGTACAGTTTTCCGATTATAAATCCGTAAGAAATTATTCAAGGAAGTAAACTCATCGTTGGCAGCGATGACGTTCGCTATAACGGGTAGTTTGGCATTTTCAATTGCGAAATTATGTGTTCCCTGTAAAAGCAGAGTGGCCAAACTTAATTAATGCCTGTGTTAAAATTTAATACCGGAGGAAAACTGGGGCGAGTCGGGATTCACGATCCCATTAACTCTTCAGAACTTCAGTTCCTCGTGGAACGACCTCTGCTTTCAATCTCAGCCGTTCAAAACTCATTCTTATTCCTATTCGTCCGACTCTACAGTCGCAAAGCTCTGTTTATTCAGCCGATTTTTAACTTATCCCGCTAGCGTTGCCGCAGCAGTTGTCACTTCGCTTCTGCTAACCTTCTATTTAAATTTGCACACAAAGTTTAATAACTGAACTTGATAGTTTGTCAGAAAAGGTTTGAAATAAATTCTACTTATTTTGTAACTATTTAAGAATAAATTTGTAATTGCAACGCATAGAAAAAAGTGGGTCATATCTAATTTTCAATTTTATCTTCCTTATTTGTTTTCATTTTTGGTTTCTGTTAATTTATCAATATGAAGATGGTATTTCTATTAAACATTACTGAATGAAAAAGATTGTTGAAGTTCTTTATTTTTAATATAAAAGAAACATACTTATAGTATCGTAAGTGTGTTCAGAAAGAAACATCTTAATAATAAACAACACACATCAAGAATATTTCAGCAAGTAATATATTTAAATACTTGCACTTGTTTCGACCTAATCAGAGTACAGAATAAAATTCTGGTATTGTGTCTTTATTTCTAAAATAATCGTCATATGGTCATCATTATTTATCCCCTTTTAACGCAGTTATCTACATAATTTCTTGATATAGTTAATTATTAAATGTCTTGTTTTTATTAAATTTGTATATTATTATTATTTAATTTCATTATTGTGTTGCCATCCATCAGTATTGCAATGTGTACCATGTAGATACTACAAGTAGAAGCACACAGCAACTACTTAGGTAGTATCCCGAACGTCTTAGTACTATAGGAACTCCAAACACAGATGTCGCACGGTGCTTTTCCGCAGCAGGATGAATTATATATTTAATACTTGTATATTGCTAGCGTCCGTAAGCGGAGGTATCACAGATTAAGTGGGACAGCAAATGATAAATAATTACTCGACATATGTAAAGCTAGGATCGTGACGATGCATCAAGTAGATTGTGTAGTAAATAACAAAAAGGCAGCAAAAGTCGTATTTCAGTGATAAAAAAACATAAATTATATTATATTAAATTATACCTAGTTTACTAGCATACCTAATAACTAGCATACTAGTTTATTTAATTAAAATTTATTTTTTTATGCCAATCGTCCATTAACTTATTATCCTTAACGATTTGCCTAGATAATGTATTTAGCTGCTGATAATCTGACCTAATCCACCAAAAAGATATTTACTGGTCATAAGTTTATAAAAAACTTTTCAGACAGAAATCGAACCAGAGCTCATCCTGCATTTACCATTTCGCTATTGAATGGGTTGACTATTTTAAATGCTCTGTATTCTTAATTCACCTGATTAATGTCATAAGATAACAAACTGATAGCTTTCACGCTATTGACTTTCAACCGATTGTTTATAATTAAATTAAAAGTATTTACTTTGAAAAAACACCTAGATATTATTTGCACTTCAACAAGCTGCATAATTGCATCACGTGTTTGCGAATATTAAATATAAAGAAAATAAAGACCACTTTAATACATGTAAGATTTTTATGCAATGGGTTTTATTAATCAAGATTATTTGATTATTTTCCATTTTATTTTTATTTTCATTATCCTCAACTGACCTAAGTCCTTAAAGCAGTAAAATGAAATAATAAATTGAAATGATAATGATGGTAGATAACAGTATATTAAAAAGAACTAGTCATATTCGAGTAAGAATTTCCATATGGTTACAACATCTGAAGCTGGCAGAGAGGCATTCCTCATTCTGTTTACAACAGTGAAAAACTGAAAGGATTTCTTTGAAACTTTTAGTGACCAGTCTAGGGTTTCTAATATTAAAATTTAGTGAACGGTAGGGAAACAGTATAAATTAAGTTACGCAAGACTTTAAATGTGAAGAACATATGGTGATAACAGTGTTGGAACTTTATCGACCAAGCACTATACCGTGCAGCTATGATCCCTGACATCCATCATCCATCGGATAACTCGACTTAAAAGATAGGTACGAAAGAAATTTGCAATTTGCCCTTTTCAGCTTGTCAATGTGTCTCACAGGTAGGAAACAAAATTTGGAAGCAGTACAGCATGTGAGGTACATCAATGGCTCTGTCTGCATACAAAAATATTTCGGGTTTTTTAAATTCATCAGTTGATCTTATAACAAAATTAAGTAATCGTTTATTTTCACAAATAAAAGAGTTTTTTGCAAAGTAAATTTAAACTTACAATCAAATGTAGAACAGAATATACTTTCTCAAGTTGTTTTTCACTAATACCATATTTAAAATCAATATCTAGCAATAGCAAAGGTAAAAACTTAATTTAATATTTTCTAACGACCATTTAGCAATTTTATTGAGATCTTTTTTTAGTTTGAAACAATCTAATACTAAAGAACATTTAGTTCTTGCCAAAAAATTATCAGATATGGATAGCAATTTCGATTTGATTTGATCAAAAGCACGCCATTGGTAACGTCTATAGGTTACTGACCAAATCAAAGCTATTCCGTAACAGTTACGATATTTACTGCTAACTGTGATATTTTATGTGTTTGACAAGGCCTTACGAAGATATCTACTTAATAAACTGAACACCCCACGCAGCTTATATTACGTGAGAAAGCAAATTAATAAATACATTAATACGATATTAATTATTGAATTAATTTATACCCACTACAGATTACCTCATACATTGAGGGAAAAATTTGTTTTGGTCCCGGCAGTAACAACTTTTTCCCTCATTGTATGAGGTAATCTGTAGTGGGTATAAATTAATTCAATAATTAATATTGCATTAATGTATTTGAAATTTACCGCTACTAAAAATTCTTCAAATATTTCATCATCAAATTACTAAAGATAACTGTAACGAGCCTGTATGTGTGTGTACAAGAGCGGCGGCGAGTTCCGGAAACAGATAAGACGGGTTCCTCGAATACGGCCGTCGGTCGTCGCTTTGATAGAAATAAGTAAACAACAACATAATAGGAGTTCGAGAAAATACTAGAAGATCGTTCCTGATTACTCCAGAACCTTCGATACCTCTATAAATATTATGTTGTCGACGGTCAAGAACAGTTTTAGTTTAGTTTAGTACACCGTCACGGTTTATAGTTGATAGTAGAATGGTAATATAAATACGATATACCGAGTGATATAAATAAGTGGTAATATAAATACGATATACTGAGTGATATAAATAACACATTTACCTTGTCATATAAATAAGTTGTTGCATTAGTGTTTAAGTGTTTTAAGTAGTGTGTAAGTGTAAAATAAATAATTGTTTAAATAAATAAGTTGATCTAGAAAATTCGTTACAATACGTTTGGTAATTTCGGTATTTTTTTTAGCAAGAATTTGGTCTGTGTTTGTCAAGTGGATAACTTCGTAAGCCTCTGTCACAGTTAGTTACCATCTAATGGTGTTTCGATTTTGTAAGAAAATAAGTAAACTGAAAACTGAATCAGAAAATTGTAACAATTATTTTGTCCGCCTGCTCCATTAATGTTCATTCATTTTTGTAAAAGCATTCTGATTGGGCAACAGAAGGGGCCGTAAGAAAGATAAATAATTATTGGAAACATTGATTAATTAAATAATTGTATTTTTGCAATTACTCTAAATGCTGACCGCCTTAAACTTCTTCGAATTGAGGCGTCTAAATTCATAAAATTCAAATTTTATTGAATAAATACAATTTTATTACAATATTTAGCATAAATGTCTAAAAATTCAAACAGGGCATCCGCACAACTGTTTATAATGTTATGTTTGCTTGGCTTGAATTTTGAAGCGTTTTTACAATGTATTCGAGAAACTTTCATATTTCTCGTTCTAATAAAAACGACTGAAGACGGAGCTAAAAGCGACGGTTAACGGGATTTACAAGCTAACCCAGATTTACCGTTATGGCTACCCGAAAATTTTTAAGCGAAGAATTTAGCTCGTAACATAAATATATTCACTCCAGCAGCCGCGCCGTGCAATACCGCTTCGTTTTTCCTTTGTTTGCCTTCATAATAACGACATGGATCCTAAAATTTTGACTTGGTCCGCTCTTAGGCGCGCGTGGACGGGCCATTTATCATAAAGTTTTCACCCCTGCTGTTGTTCCATTCTCTATCCCTTTTAATATTTCGTAGAAAAACATTTATTTATTTTTTAATTATTATAATATTATGTAGCTTTTAAGTTTTAGAGAGACAGTATTGATGTACGAGGAATATTTTTTAAGTAAGTACCGTTTTGACGTGCAAAGATATCTTAATAATTTTATTTTGACATGAAAGTCTGTACCTTATCTACTTTTCAACATAATTTCGTTCAATATTGATGTACTTGTCATAACGTTTGACCACTTTTTGAATACCCTTCCCATAGAACTCTGCCGCCTGACTTGTTAACTGTTAACCATTGCATCACAACTGTTTTAACTTCGTCATCGTCTTGAAGACGCTGACCGCCCAGATGTTTCTTCAAGTGCAGGAAGAAATGGTAGTCATTGGGCGCCAGATCAGGGCTGTACGGAGGATAATCTAGAGTTTCCCAGTGAAAAGACGTGATGAGATCTTTGGTCCGATTAGCCACATGCGGACGGGCATTGTCATGCACATTTGTGCGACCATTTTTAAATACTCTCATCCACTTCCTTACCATTCCATCACTTATAATGTTTTGTCCTTTATCAGTAAAGAATCGTATAACAGCCCGGACTTCACAGTCGGCGGGACTCGCGATTATCGGAGGCATCTTAAACACTCAGTAAACGTAAACAAGGGCGAATCAGACTGTAATAGCGTCAGTGCGTAAGTGAGAAATATAGGTACTAAGTGCGCATGCGGGGAACGCTGACCGCAGCGCTGCCGCGGCAGAATTTCAAACCAATACTTACTTAAAAAACATGCCTCGTATTATATGACAACGTTTTACATCTGTAGCGTCTGTTAAAATGTTAATATTACCTTAATACTAACTAATAAGAAAAACACTAAGTTAAATAAATAAAAATTTATGTACAATACAAAATGATAAATACAACGAAATATACGTTAAACAAATGAAATATATATAAAAGGCGAATAGAAGATATATAATAAATAGGAACATAAAGTGGCAAAAAGAAGCAAGAACACGACAGTAAAATAATAACACTATATAATAAAATATTAAATAAAGCAATGTAGATAATAAAGGCATAAATAACTTAGGAATGCTGGAGTAGCCAGTAGACTATGAGGAGATATTTTTTTTTGTTTTCGTTAAAGAGAGAAAGTCTTCAAACTACACCCAGCCGTCTGTATGCCTGGGTAGTGTCGGATTCCCGAGGAAGATGTCCTCAGACCTATCGACTGAAGTCCCTCTACCTCAGGCCGTTATAGAACCGTTTAGTTTAGGTTCTTTTCAGTTGTGTGAAATTATAATTGTGAAATGACTATATTTTCGGAGGGTAGTTTGTGTGAAAGGCGAAATTCTAGCTAAAGGTAAACGATAGTAATAATGGAACAATAGCATTTAAATGAAAAGGAAAAAAGGGCATCCACAAGATAATCTACATTGAAATCAGAAAATTTACACAAAAATAAAATTAAGAATATTTATAATAAAAAAATTTACAATTAAGTTTTTTCTGCTACACATCTAACATGCTCCTTCAAATTCTTTTAACGGAACCAAAATGTATTGCTAGAAGAGCAACTGATTTAATTTTTTAATACACATTTTCGGATATGAACCTTCGCATTTTAAGGGTTATCAGGCTAAAAGTTGAAGTGACATGGTCCACTGATTAAAGTATAAAATAATATAAGAATAAATAGCATCTAAAATTATTGGTTTGAATGTACTTCTAAAGAAAAGTATAATTCATTTTTGTACCTACATAATGAAAGTAACCGATTTGGTTTTGATATCTTAATGTTACTTATTTAAGAGAGTTATTATATTAATAGAAGCTGTTCGCATTTATCTTTTCATTTTTTGTTTTTGTAATTTATTGGGCTTGTTAGTCACACATTTTTTAACGTCTCCGATTTTTTGTATTGTCATGTGCATTTGCTGTCCGTTTCTTTTTTTTGCGATTTATGGTTTTATAATAGTATGTATCATATTTTTTCCCTTCTCAGTATTGCCGTTTCCTATTGTATTATTTTTTCTTTGTCTTCAAATGTGCATCTAGAGTTTAAGTTAGTTTATAGATTTATTGGGGGTAATTTGTTGACCCATCGGTCCATTTCGAGGACGTAGATGAAGCACCGACGCAGATTGCAATGTTGCATTTTTTGTGTTTACGTTTCCTCTCCTTTTTGTTTGTTTTGTTGTTTCAAGTGTCGGTGCATCGGAACCACCCCTCCTCTAGGGGCGGTTCTTAAATTTATGTCAATATAAGTATTTCTACAATTCAGTTCGAAGATACAAACCAGATTTGTAACCAGAGCCATTGAAAACGACAATCCCATATCAACCGAAACTCTAAAATATCAACCACGAAGACTAAAACGTAAACCTAAAAACAAACTACCATTCCCCCCTGCAAAACTACTGGCAAAAACTCCCAATCTCCCCAACGAATTCACAGAATACATCAACAACCTACCACCCCTCATCAGATAATACAACCCAAACCCAACCTCAAACCAACGGTGTAATCCAATGTCGGCAGGGGTATTTGCCCTCGGAGTAGTTGTTTCCGTTGGTTTGTCCCAACATAAACAAAAACACTCCACACGGCTGAAGAGGAACGCAAGTTCCTATAACGGCCTGAGGTAGAGGGGTTTTAGTCGGTAGGTCCGAGGACACCTTCCTCGGGAATCCGACACTACCCAGTCGTACGGACGGCTGGGTGTCTTTCGAAGATTTCCTCTCTTCCACGAAAAAAGTTCGAAGATAGATACCACAGTTGTTACAGTTAGTACAGTTCAATCAATTCATTCAAAAATTAGATAAAAAACATCAAACGTTTAGGAAAGATCATTTTTAGTACATTTAACATATAGCACAAATCAAATCAAGATCTCTATAAACGTATAGTATCAATAACATATAGTTCAATCAATTAATCATAATCATTTAATCTTCGTAAATAAGTAGCAGTCACGACGTTCATGTAAAATTAGTGTATATAGTTGTAAATAGTTGGGTGTAATAAACAATTAAAACACGAAGTCCGTTTATTGCACCGATTCCCCCATAGGAATCAAAAGAAGTGGCACACTGTGCACCGGTGAAATAATTCATTTCATCAACCTAATTATACAGAAGCGGTGACATAATTAATTTCATTTATCAGAGTCGCTAATTCGAAGTAGAAATATTGATTGCATTTATTTATTTAATGTGTCTATAGCTCCATTTGAATGTAAACATTATATGCATCACTTGCTTTTGTAATCTTATATAAATAAGAAAATACAATAAAAAACATTAACAAGTATGTTTAATCCAACTCGGCAATTGTTCCGGTTAAAGAGCTATAGTTGTTCTCTTGAGAATGGCTCTTTAGCCGAAACAATTGTAGAGTTGGATTAAATTTACTTGTTGAAGTTTCAATATTATTAAATAATATAAGTTTATCCCAATTGGACTATGTAGAACTAGACTATATAAAAAGTCGCAGTAACATTATGAGACACTGTAGCATAAAAATTTCGACACGTAACGTAGGCACAATGAGACAAACATCGCAAGTTCATTCGCAGTTTTATCCCCGCTGTTTATTACTTCAGCTATGGCAAAGATGGCGAAACAAATTGTATACCTACTTTTGCAAATTTGGGAATAACCTCTTAGAAGGATTACCAATACTAGCTAAAAACTTGCCATCCCTATCCTAAATGGAACATCCCTTATAATGCGAAAAACCACTCTCAAAATGTATTTCACAGTGTTTTCTTTATGTACGTCGTAAACGGTAACTTCGGCGGGAAAAAAAAAGAAAAAGAATTATTTGATTTTGAGAACAAATATCAATAAATAAACATAGTGGAATATGCCAATATAGGAAACCACGAAAAAGATGTTCCCGGAGTTACAATTTCTTTTCTACAATTTTTTTGCGGAGAATTGTCCGGCTTAAAAATATTTTTAGGAAATACTGCACAACACCAACTAGCTGGCTAATAAATCAGACATATATAAATTAACATGTGGTTCCTGCGAAAAATGCTATATGGTCCAACAGGTAGATCGTTTAATACCGGAATTGGAGAACATTTTAAAAGTTTATTTGATAAATACCACGACTATAGTTTCGCCACACAGTGGCTTCATCAGGTGGATGAGGAAATTATACAGATTTATTAACAATAGCGGCTTATATACTAGTTGTTGGATAGGTAGAAATATTCAAGGGGTGGGAAGTTTTAAATTTAACAGTGGGGAGTTACTAATCTCTAACTGATCATTTAATAAAATATTATCTTTGTTATGGTTGATTATTTCTAACGATTCTAACAAATTTAACATTTTACCCTTTCACTCAAAAATTTTGTGTATCTATGTAAATATCTCTTAACATCATCTGCTAAAACTTTTGTATTCTGTCCATCTGTGCCAATATCTTTTATTACTGTACTTTCTTATAATCCCGGCTAACATGTACCTATTAACCGCATGACTTCTGTCCTTCACTGTCCTCCCTAATTACAATTTTACAATAGGTTTCTTCGGTGGTTTGGGTCATTGCTCTATTTGGTCATATTTCTCGTTTTCCATGCTTTCGTAATTCTCAGTTGGCACCCTACTCCTATCTACTACCCTTTTCTTTACTTCAGAATTTCGATACGATTTTTTCCTTCTGACTGCACAGTCCGATCTAAATTTTCAAACAGTAAAAACCATTTCCGTTCGCCTTCTCGTTGTTAAATATATTGTTATTGTTATTATCGTTCTTGTTGCCTAGTTTTATTTATTAACTTATTAATTACCGAACACGAGAATATAAACTATTATGTATTTCTGTTAATCGTCCATTGGGTAACTGTCACACTTTCGGTGACGACGGTGTATACTGTTTGTCAATAACGATTACTCATCATGTTTATCACTGGCTTCTACCTTCGAAGTTTGAAAAGTGCCCTGTATGTTATTCCAGTACGGCACGACAGGACATATCAATTTCATAATGTCCAGAGAGAATTTTGTTGATAAAGCGACTGGCTTGGTTTCAAAGTCGATTACTTGTTTTCGTTTGGTCCCCTTCCTACCGATCACAGGTTACCGATCTCCGTGAAAAGTAATCCGTACCATAACTTACGAAGTTACGACGATGCCCTTGCAACATTATTCGACAGCGCAAATTCTCGCGAAATCGATAGCGAGCATCTCTGATAGTTCAATCAGAGGCCAATCCATGCAGAAGCAAAATCCGGGCAGGCAATAACTCGCAACTTTATATCTGATGGAATTGTTCCTTTGAGCGGGTCCAGATATCTTTCGTGTACCGAGAACCAACTCAGCCAACGCTATACCCGCCCGCCGTCTTACTGCATCGATGGAAAAGCTACCTAACTCTGAAGCGCTTACTTTGACCGAGGGGAGATATAATTTGACAATTTTTATTGTTCCATTTCTCCTGATAGACTATCCAATTCCAGGCATAGTGGAGAACATTTTACGTATCAATTTAAAGAAACTATGTTATATGCTACTTACATTAAAAAAAAAATAAAAATAAAATTTTAATCTAATACTTGAAGAAAAATTGAATCTTAACATTAAGATTTAATTTTTAAGATCAAGACCAATAAGACCTTTTAAACTATCTATGGTACAATTATGATGAAATATTTTCAAATATTTTAATAAAACACAAAAAAAGTTTCAACAATAAGGTTTATTAAAATCTGACAATTATTTCGGCCAACGGGCCATTTTCAAAGAGTACACATTTGTTACTAAAATTAAAGCACTAGCTGCAAAATTAAAAATCGCCTGAACAAATCCCAATTAAAAGTCATCGAAGTAAACAAAAAGAACTTTAAGTCCATTCTAGTTAACAACAAGCAAAAAATATAAACTTTCAAAAAAGGTATATACGAATTAAAATGTAATAGTTGCGATGCTATTTATATAGGGCATATAAAGAACAGATTAGACGAACATAAAAGAATTAAATACAATATAATGTCGACTGGTTTTTGCATAACCAATAATCACTATCTAGATGATAAAAATGTAAAACTGCTACACAATTATGTAAAAGGTAAGAAACTAAGCCTTCTCGAAAATTTGCAAATTAAAAAGCGCTGAATAATAATAAATTAATAGTTAATAACCACACTAAATTAAAATTAATTTCCGTATTACCCTCATCCCTTTGTATTGATCGGCTGCATTTCTTTAATTTTAGTAACAAATCTGTACTCTTTGAAACTTTCTTTGTGTTTTATTAAAATATTTTTCAAGAAGACTTTGTTTGCAAGACATCGCCAAGGACTTGATCAAAATGGAATATACTGAACACCTAATTTTAAAAAGGTAAATTTGATCATTCATTAATTTTTATTGCTTAATGTGCATCACACTATTTTGAAAATTTAAAAATCAGTATCCGGAAAATTCCATTTTGATATTATATATATATATATATAATAATAATAATTATATATTCATTTTCAAAGAGTTTAGATTTGTATATATATATATATATATATATATATATATATATATATCTTTATATATATATATATATATTTAGAGAATAAGATATATAAATATCTTTAAATTAATATAATTTGGTTAGGTATAGGTCAAATAAATTAAATAGTGTAAATAGCATCAAATATCTGTAGATTGCGATACACTGGCAATGAAAATTCGAATATTGTCTTGTTTCTTATAATTCTTGGATATGTGATTTTTATATTGTCTTGATTTATTTTAATCTTATCTCCTTTAAATTTATAATGTAAATAATATAAAAACATTATGCTCCAATAAAATTAATAGTGAGTTTATAAATAAATTACCTGTTATATATACATCTATATATATGAGTACTTATTTATATGTGCAATATATATAATGTAAATGCAAGTTATAAGCTTAAACGAATTCCGACTTCTTTAGATTTATTAAAGTAACAATTTTAATACTTTGATAATTTAGACTTTCTCTCTTCCAGAGTATATTTTTGGGTAAATAAATAACATATGAGGACTCACAATTTCAGTAATAGAAATTTGTTTACGTAAAAGTAAAAAAAATGAGCGACGTGATCTAGTGGTTTAGATCATTGCTTAGAATTCAGGATCTTATCGATGTGATTCCAGATTCGGCTGCTCTGGTCCAAGTTTTCTGTGGTTTCCTTGAATCATTTAGGTAAATACTGGGGCAGTAATATTCCACAAATAATATTTCGCTTCTTTTCTGTCTTCATTTCGTCCGTCTCATTTTTCTCTCCCTAACCACCACCCACCCACACCCACGATTCTTAAAGCGAGGCTGAAGAGGGATTTACACCCTATCCTCCGGCTTTGCACTAGTGTAGAACGGAGGGATGCTCGGCTACCAGTAGGAGTAGCTAAGTGTTCTATGATGATCAGTCTTCTACTATATGTAGGTTTTAGTATCATCATATTGTTATATCAATTTATCTTTCATGTGTTTCTTTGTTGTTAGCTATGATTTTTATTTATTTAATTGTTGTCCTTGCATACAATTGCATTTGTTCATATTTTTGGTTGTATTTATTCTGTTGTATATGTTCAATTATTTTGTTGTTTCTTGTGTTGTGTTAGTTTTTAATATAAATTGTATATATTTCATTGATGATACCTTAAGTTATATCTTACGAATACCAAAACCCAAAAACTTCATGTTTGTGTACTTATTATTCCCTTATAGTTAGTGTACATAAATACATAAACTTTACACACAGATACACACCCGTATCTATTTAATTGTGTCGCTCCCAACTCAAACGGTATAAACGTGTTTGCCAAGGTGATAAGCCGAAACAATTTGTCGTGAAAACTCATTTTCGGCACTACTTATCCCCAACAAACGAAAAAATGCGAAATTTCTTTGATCGATTTAAGAGAGAATTAGTACAGAGAAATAGCGAAGACGAAGAAGGCGGTGGGTAGCAAGGACAGTCGGTAGAGCCACTCGTATACCTCTTTCTTACCTCTCGTCGACTCTTCGCAAAGTTTAATTAAATTTTAGTCCCGATTATATGCGAAAATTGCTCGGCAGAAGTGATTACGAACAAATATAACTTGATTAAATCCAATCTGCTTTATTTTTCGATTCGTAGCGCAGGCAGCGGTGTCGGCTACGCTGAACGCTTCACACTAACGCTATATAGCGCAATTTATTCGAAATTTCTCCGAACTGTTGTGTAAAAGTGAATGAGAAGGCTTATTCGTATTTGGGCAAGGGTATGCTCCACTCCTATATTTATATATATATATATCACCTATAAGGTGTATTATTCAACTAACATTTAATCCCATTCTAATTATAATTTCTAAAGTTTATATCTACGTATGTTAGTCAACGAGCTGTTAATTATTTAATAATTTATACGTTTAGGGTTAAATGAGGACAAATAAAACATTTCCTTTAATAATACTCATTGAGAGTTTTTACATAAACCTACTTTTGTAGTAAGAAATACAAAGATATACTAATAAAGTCACACTCTCTGTTTGTTTCCACACTTTATTAAGTATACTTTATAACTGTTTCGCGTTACTAGCGCTTCATCAAAATTACGACAATGATAGTGTTATTTTATTATTACCATGAATTTCCATCAAGCAAATTTGGATATGGTTAATCATCCAAAGATATACCTGCATAAATTGTGAGTATGAATATTAAGAAAATAAAATACAGTTTAGAAAAGTTTCACCAATTTAATGTTGACAACTCGATAATTGTTTCAATCCACAAGATCATTTTAAGAGTTTTAAAATGATCAAATACAAAGATAATGTATTTATAGGTTATCTAAAATAAGATTGGTGATGACACTAAGTCTTTCTAATTAGTTGTTCATTACATGGTCGGAGTTATTTATTATTTCATTTATTTCAAGAAATTCAAATAGTCGACAGTTCTGAAAGTCTGGTTTCTATGTCTCTGCTAGTTTCGGTAATATAATTTTCTTTTTGATTTACCTATTTGAGGTTTTGTAATAACTAATAAATTTTTGAGTTTTACCTTAATGCTCTCTATCATTGAAATATTTAACTTTTCATTTCGCTTGTTGTAATATGGTAATTTCTTCTAGGTAGTTTCATCGGTGTTATCTTGGTCGACCGGATAAACGTTTTCTGAATCTGTTTATTTGTTTTCTGAATAGTTTAATTTAAATTAATCTGTTTATTGTTTTCGGGTTGTAACCATTAGTTCTAGCTATGATTTTTACTGTTCGTAGTTGGATATTGAAATTCTATCAATTAAAAAATGAAAGGCTGCTAGTTTTATGTTATAAAGAAACGTAATAAAAAACTTTTTGGTTTTTCATTCCCACTAGCTACCTACTCGTGCTGGTAGGCGGGCAGTCCGTCCGACTTACACTGTAGTGCAAAGCCGGAGGGTAGGGCGTAGGGTCCCCTTTCGGGAATCGTGGGAATGGGTGGATTGTTTTGTTAGGGAGATAAAGATGAGATGGACGAAATGAAGATAGAAAAGAAATGAAAGATTATTTGTGGAATATTACTGTCCAGCATTTGCTTAAGTGCTCCAAGGAAACCACAGAAAACTTGGACCACAGCAGCCAGCCGCGGATTCAAAAGGGTGACCTCCCAAATGCTAAGCAATGACCTACAGCACTAGACCACGCCCCTTGGTTTTGTTATAAGGGTGATTACTACTAAATGGTATTATTGAATCTGTAAAAGTATCTTTTCAATAAATTTTGAATTTTAATTTATCTCCAGATATTTGAATGTCTAAGTCTAAGAAATTTAGTTTATTGTTTCCTAATTCGAAAGTAAACTTTATTTCCTAATTAAAATAATGGAGTAAATTAAAAAACTGAGATGCTTGTCGAACTCTTCCGCACCATATGCAAAAAACATGTCGACGTATCTTTAATTTAAATTTAATTGTGAGTATATTAATGATTGAGAAGGTCCTTTTCGAATATAGAATATCGACTATCAAACTGAAACTGTGGATTGCGATTTTGAGTTTTCTGGTTCTCATTAGCACGATTATGAGAACTAAAGAGTAACAGTCATTCAATAAAATCTTTGCCTGTGTTTTAATTAACTTTTTTTAAATTAAAATAACTGAAGCATTTTCAAGAGTAGATGATCAAAAATATCGCATTGTTGAATTGAAAATGATTTGTTCAAAAAATTCAATGTATATCTTCGCAAGAATCGGTGATAACGGCAATCCCATGGGCAGACCGTCTTTCTGTCTATAGAATAGGTTATTAAATTTAAGGTGGTTTTGTTGTAAACATAATTTTGAAACTGAAAGTAAATCTATCTGGTGTTGAGGATTTAATGTGCTTATTGAATTAGTATCTTGAACTATTTCTAATAATTTTGAAACCGGAATAGAGGTAAACAGGTTAGAGATGTTGAAAGAAACAAGTATGACATTATTAAGAAAATCCAAAGTTTTACATTATTAACAATTAATAAACCAAACAAACATCCAACATCTACAAAACGTTTAGAAACCTTTTAGGCTTCCAAACGTTTTGTGGATTTTGGGTGTTTTATTCAGTTAATATTCCACAGCACTCCTTCGATTTTCTTGTTTTATTAACAATTCTAAGGAGAAGAGGTGTCTAAATTCAAATCCAACAAGATTTTGTTAAACGAGTTTATAACACGGGGCTTCTATATGTGAGATTACTGGTCTTAGGAGGTTATCAATTTTATGAATTTTTGATAAGCGCAGAAGGTAAATTTGAGGTCAAGCCAGCTATTATTAGAACTAAAAAGTTGATAATAATCTTTTTGATATTGTTTTCTAGGATCTACAGTGGAGGTAATAAAACTATTATCAGATACGTTAATACTTTAGAAGTGTACACTTATAATTAAATCAAAACTGTAACATTTACATTTTGTAGATTTAATGACGTTAAATTCATCAGGCTCATAGTAAAATTTTCTAAAATTAGATTTTCTAAAGAAGACGTTCCTTAAGTAACTTGCTAGGATGTTCTTTTCTTTATCTATAACTTCTTGATTAAAGGTTTACTAACTTTATTTATTTGTAGAGCTAATTCAAAATTCAAGCCTAATAATTCCAAGTCTCTTTTATAATTGCTGTTAGGAAAGTAAGGTACATATTTTAGACTTTTATTTAATAATTCTAGTTCTCAGTCATTAAAGTAAATGTTAGTTAAATTGATAACTCTAAGAAATAAATACAGACAGCGTAGTGAATGCCATCTGTAAATTTTTGCTACTATTTTGTGGTATTTTAAAAGGACCTTATTCAACATTACTGATTCCCACAAATTAGTAGCAAAACTCTACAGATGGCGTTCACTGCGCTGTCTGTATTTATTTGTTAATCGCTGTTTATAGCCACCAGGTAGGTTGGTTAGTTGGTGTTCTACCAGAAGTATCTACGGCGTGCGGATGAGAACCAACGAGGTTGAAATCGTGATACACGTCTGGCAGTTTCGGCAGAACCGTAACCGCTTTCCAGATAAACTGATTTGTTATTTCAACAGAAGATTATTGAGCGTCCGGTATCGATCGGTCTCGACATCAAACGTGCCGCCTTTGAAGTGCGTCAACTAATCGATTCATCGCACACACATATACGTTCGCTACAATATTTAAACTATAATCTTGCAATATATCCATATCGCAGAATTAATTATGCGAGACGACTGCTTAATACCACTTATTGCGTTCTTGGTCAGCTATCTATAGTCATTTCATCAAATGTTTAACATTTTTTTAAAGTGCAAATGTATATTCCCGTAGATAAAATGTAAATAATTGACACAATGTATAAAACTGCACAATCTGTAACATTTAATTGTCACTGTTTGTTTGTGTAGATTAAATCGTTCCCCCGACAAAAAATTCATTTGGCGAGTACAAGGGTGGAAAATACCATCACCATTTCAACCCTATCTAGTTCGAAGGCCAGGGGTAACACACAGCATACTTAGAACGATTTACGCGCTTCATCCGAAGCAATTAGTTCCCACCCTTCCTGTTTAATTTCAGCATTAAGTATCCATATATTTTGGATATTACTTACGGGCCGCATGTCTTAAGGACACTTGTAAAACTGTAGAAGACGCTGCAAGTACTTTCACTGGCGTTACTATGTTGTAATAAGAGCTCCCTAAAATACCCCATCAGTTAAGTGCTTCCTCGAGGTGTGTACTTAGTAACGTTATAAATGCAACAATGCATCAACATTGTCTAAATAAGCATTACTTAAATTAAAAAAAAAAATGCGTAAACATAGGAAAAACATACATATAGATGTGTCAGAAATCGAAGTTAAATACATAATATGAGAGTATACAATACAGGAAAACGTTTAACCGACTACATAAAGATTCTACTATATGTATTTCAAATCCATGTAATATTGGCAGGGTTAATGACGATGATGACGTAGTGGTTGGGGAAAGACAGATGAGACCGATTAAATGAAGACAGAAGAAAAGTGAAAGAACATCTGTGAAATATTATTGCACTAGAATTTGCCTAAATAATTCAAGGAAACCACAGAAAAATTTGGAGCAGGGCAGGCAGACTCGGAATTGAACCGGTGACCTCCCGGATGCTAAGCTACGATCCAGACCGCTAGACCACGCCGCTCTGGCATTCAGGTCTCCGGTTTATAACGTTCCCTACGAAGCACGGTCAAAATGTATATGATAATCTAGTGGTCACGCTACATCGGTCAAATTAGATTTAAGGTATCTTTATTTGTTAGAATTTTTACAGAGATGTAAATAGGACGTTCAACTTGCAATGCCTTTTCCCGCCGAATTTCTCACAAAACTACGAAAGTCATCGTCTACCAACTACGCCTGTAAGGTGTAAACGCGCAATATTAATTTTCTAATTTTTACTATATTCATTTGATTCTTCTAGTCGTGTTCTACTGTAGAGAGGTGCGCTGGAGATTAGGTATTATTAGGGACAGGATTATAACATGAAAATCTTAAAAATTTCATGAAAAGTGTCAAAACATGCAACATGACAATCTATAATAGCAATATCTATTTTTTTAACTCAAAATCAGTATTCAATTAATAAATTGTCAACAAGAGTTCATTAATTATTTAATATTTTGTTACTCTTGTATTCATAAATAACCACGTGTCCTCGATCACTCAAAATATTTTTATAAGAGAGGTAATTGTACAATGTTTGAATTACGGTGCTATTTTGGCAAAACTTCACCCGTCCCATTAATAAAACTGTTAACTTGAAACAATGGTCCAAAGATTGGTTTATTGTTCAAAATGTTTTCAAACTTTATTACATTTACGCGGGAATACTTCCGGAAAAGAGCCGTGCGACAAATAGATTCGGCGTAAGATTTTACAGTGAACACGTGTGTAAATTATATTAAATAAAACATGAAGCGACTTTGAACTGTCCATACAAAAAATTACAAAACTTGTCCTTTTATAGGTGTAAGGCCGAATGTCGTATTTTCTTGACTGGGTACTTTTGTTTCACAATAATACCGGTCTTCGTCTCTACCATAAAGTAAACCGTTAATATTAGAGTTCGATATTCAGGTTTTGCAATTTTTGCAATAAAACATGTGTCGCTTTTTTCCTTTAAATTAATTGTCCTACCGAAAAATATCGTATAAGGTGAGTAATAAAATAAACAGTTTCTACAAAATTTATATCGTACTTTACAATTGTTACGCCTAACTTAGGCTTCTTAAGAAGTAATACAATAAACTTACTTAAGATCTTATATAGTTTTGAGTTAATGTGAACGAAAAGATTGAGTAATGGTGAATTATTAAGGTCTACTTGGTCGTTTAAAAGTGTGTTTGTATTTAGGGACAATCTAAGGTTTTTATTTTCTACATGTAGTATATCGAAATTATCATTAAAAGTACGTTTTTCTTTAATTAGATGTTTACCATAATTTGAATTTAATTTGTTTTCGTATGACTTTTTGTGCTCATCAAGCCGTTTTTTAAAGGCTCGTCTAGTTTGATCAATATAAATACAATTGCAAGTGTTACAGGTTAACTTATAGACCCCTGATAGATTTTCTTTATTGGTTTTATCTTTATTGGTTTTTATATGTTTACTTAGGGTATTTTGTGTTTTGAAAGTTATTTTTAAGTTATTTTTAGTTAAGTATTTACAAATAACCCCTGAAGGGTAATTTAAATATGTGACAGTCTTGTAAAAAGCATTTTGATGATTACTACAATGAGGGTATACATTATTAATTAATTTCTTAAATTGTAGGTTAAAAAGTAAATTATCGATTATATGCGTATTATAATTATTGCGTACAGCGATCTGCTTAATTATATTAAGTTCTTTTTTGAAGTTTACATTATCTAAGGGTATAATAATTAGACTATGTAACATAGAGTAAAAAGCGGACATTTCACGTTGGTAGGGGTGACATGATTGGTTATGTGTGTGTTTTTCTACTTGAAACCATAGAAATTAAGAAATATAAAAATACAAACACACCTTTAAACGACCAAGTAGACCTAATAATTTACCATTACTCAATCTTTTCGTTCACCCCCCACCTTAACTCAAAACTATATAAGATAAGTACCTTAAGTAAGTTTATTTATTGTATTATTTTTTCCGGTAATCAATACAATACTATCCATACAGATAATTTCAGGTTCACCACAGTCTTCTCAAATTTATTGATTGTACCTATATATTTTATCAAGAAGGAAACTTTTTTATTTAAGGATACATCCACTCTACAATAGCTAAACGCTGTAATCCTTGATTGATGGGTACTAGTTATTCTGGGACAAAAAAGGGTAGGTGACAGCGAAGAGGATTATCACCCTTTGGAACTTCGGGATGGATCTAGAAGATGTTTTTCTTCAAAATCCATTGGGTAAACCCGTAACAGATGCGAATAAAAATTCAAATCAGTGTAGTGCTTATGATAACTTTTATATTATAACCATCTTTTTTTCATAATATAACAAATAATTAGCGAATAAAATAAAACAATAGAAAAGGAAATAGTAAAATAAATGAACCAATTTTAGAACAGTACTTAGCGAAGACGCGGTTGGGAAATTGTAAAACATATTTAATAATAAAATTTAAACACACAATATGTACAGGTTTTACAGAAAATTTAATAAGATTTCTCTTACAATGTCTCGCCTTGTAAGGCCATTATCAAAGAGTTATAAATAGAAACTAAACTAAAAATATATATATACTACTATATATATATATATATAAACGTTGTAGATCAGGTGTCTATGAGATCCATTGTACGGACTGCCAGGCTGTCTATATAGGACAGACTGGTAGATCCTTTAAAACTAGACTTAAAGAACACAAAAAATCGATTATAGATATAAAATGTAATACTGGCTTCGCGCAACATTGTCTTGATAATAACCATAATTTTAGTGAAAATAATTTTAAAATTTTACATAGTATAACTAAAATTAAAAGACTAAACTTTTTAGAAAAATTAGAGATTCAAAAGGCATTTTTTCAAAATAAAATTGTTACGAATGAGCAGTGTGAAGGGCATAAGAGCCCTATATTTTTAACGCGTTGTCAGAAATTGTAATCTCCCCCACTCATATTTGTAGTATATATATTGATGCATTTTTATTTTTAGTTTATTTTCTATTTATAACTCTTTGATAAAGGCCTTACAAGAAGAAACATTGTAAGAAATTTTCTGTAAAACCTGTACATATTGTGTGTTTGAATTTTATTATTTAGAACAGTATGTAGGTAATTGTAAGTCAGGGGTGGTTCGGGCGAATGCTAAAGGATTTGACACAGGAGTGAACTAACAGAAAAAGGTTTAACTTAATATAGTTAGTTATAAAAATAAACATTCGGATTATATTATTATCCATAGAAATAAAATAGACTATCAATTTGTTAATTAAACAAGTTTCTGTTGATAGCTAAAATTTAAAGTGCTAAGTAGTAATTGTTTCGGTTATGGAGTTCCAGTCTCGTTGAAGTAGATCAAAAGGCAATTTCTAAACACTAAGTGTTCGTCGAAATAATTGCAACTGTTCTGATGTCCACTAGAGCAACGTAAACGAGGAATTCGAACTGTTTTGATTATAATTGCCAACTTCTTTGTAACGGAATAAACGTCAACATTCTATGACTCTCTCTTGAGAAATTAACTGGGCGATAAGTTCAACAATCAGACCTCAACGAAAGCCCTTAATTAATGTTTCGTGTACAAAGCCTGGACGATGGAGATATCCAAGTGGTCAAGAGGACGCGAATCTAGTGACCAAAAGTGGTTATGAAGCGGTCAACTAATTACAATTCAATATCGTATCTCCTATTGCTATTGTAAGAGCGAATAACTAGATAGATCGTTGAATTTTCACTTTAAATTATTTGAATGTATTGATATAACTTAAATGAATTGAGTTGCGGCATCATATTTTTTATTGTACATTTAGAATTTACGTATAAATACAATTTTGTAAAGATTTTTTTCCTGACCCAAAAACCATTATTGAGACCGCTATAGCGTTTTGAAGGCGCCGGCATTCAAAAGTCTTCTATCACATTCAAGAGAGCGCGTGACGTCACTATACGGTTGTAGTAGACACCGAGCACGTGCTGCAGCCGATGCAGTTCATGAAGTGTACAAAGCCGACTGGAGCTGGATGTTTCCTAATGGTAAATAAGTAAAGGCCGCGTCAAATAAGTTTCGGGCGACAGATGATAAGACTGGAGAAAAATAAAAGTTTTCAAACGTCCTTAAATGATTTATTGAACTTAACGTAACTTAAACAGATTTCGGCTGGACAGAGCGTCAGCTATTGATAGACTGACTAATTAACCTTTCCAGTTTTGGATCTTAAATGTATTTACAAATACACATACATTGAAATTGAATGTTGATAACAAAGCCTGGAAATATTTTGAGGGAAAGTTACCAATTTGTTCAAGAATGGAGTACTTATTGACTTTGATAATTACAATTCTTGTGTCTGCAGCGGATGTCACGGTTTTGTCAATGATTTACAGGTGTTTAGTACCAAATAATGTAATATAGTAGCCATTACAAAGAAAATATTAAAATTATTAATTTTGGACTAAATTACAATCACAAATTAGATAAAAATAAAAGAGAGGTAAATTACATGAGTATATGTTACTAAAATCGGCCATAGGTAAATTGGACGTACATAGTAACTATATCGAAGATACATTATCATCTATCTTCATGAATTATAAGATACAAAAAAAAATACCTCACTCCTGTTCATAATCTGTATTTTGTATAAAGTTATTAACACCATTACTTTTCTACAAACTTCTTTTCTACTGTTTTGCCTTTTTGAATTCTCAGTAACAGCATTCTCTTCTTTCATTCACAGTCAATTTCTATCCCTTCGTTGGCAATCGCCTGCAACGATCAATCATAGAAAGTACTGTTGCCAGATCCCTAATAAAACTACCGCTCCTTGCGTCGCTACCCTCTGCATTTTTCTAGGAAATAAATAACCTTCACTGTTTTGTGTGCTAATTTTCTATATTTGAATCAACACCTCATCATCGATCGCTATTGCTACAACTTGTTTCGACCATTCTACTAATTTTTCATTCAACATTTAATTTCAACTCATCCTTTTATTTTTTTACAATATTAACAGTTACATCAATAAATGATTTCAACCAACATATACTAGTTTTTCATCTAATTAACTGTGAATCACATATAACACCACAATAAGAAGTATTGTTGGTATTTTTGACGTTTTGGTATTACCTATTAGAATAATTGTAACATGTACAGGGCCTCTTTGAAAAAAAAAGGGGTGGAAAGGTTCACGTAGTTAGAATATTATTTAAATTTACTGTCCAAAATTTAACGATGCCGACGCAAAGGTGATTATAAAAGTTTTTAGTTTATGATAATTACAACTATTTTCTAATTATTTGTTGACTACTAACCAATTCAACGGAAATAGACAAAACGCGCCTACAAATAGAGTCCCTTCAAGACGTCATAGTAAAATCTGAATAAATTTATCATCTAATGCAAATTAACAAAAAACGGTTAAAGAACTTTCTTCATAATACTGCAACAAATTTTTAATAAATATTATACATTTTGAACACAATTAAATACATTAACATATTAATTTTGAATTAATTTGTACCTACTACAATTTACCTCAAATTAACGAGGAAATATATATTATTGCTGTCATGCCCTTGCCGGGAATCGAACCCGGGATATTTGGCATTACGCGCCAATGCTCTTACCACTAAGCGAGAAGAGGTGGTAGCAGTAATAACGTACTTACAAAGCAGCGCGGCCAATATTAAAGCCTCACAATAAATTATGAGAATACGTATGACGTCACAATAAAAGGGCCTATTGTTCCACATTTGATTGAGAGCGAGACGGCGGGAGATACTGTATCGAAATCGTTTAGTCGTTTCAGAGCTACTTACATATTGCTTACAACACGGAAAGTATTAGCAAAATCGAAGCTGGTGCAAATTATAATTATTGTGTAATTTTGCAATATTTAATGACTGAGGCACTGGGAATATTTTTAGTGTATCGTGTATTGTAATAATTATATGATCGAGCATGGTGAACAAGTGTTGTGTCCCAAATTGCAGCAGCAACTATAAAACAAATAAGACTAAAGTTCATATCTTCAAGTAATAAAAGGTGGTTGAGTGCAATACACCGAGAAAATTTTATAATATCGGAGCATTCTGTCGTCTGCCATCATCACTTTCAGGTAACCGATATTGTTAACACTATTTCAGAAGTTGATTGGAAAGCAGGTAAGATTTTAACAGTTGATTTGAAAAAGTCAAAATTAAAAGAAAATGAAGTTCCTTGCATTTTTTTCGGAGCTCCATCATATTTAAGAAAAAGTAGTCAATTTTCTCGTGAGGTCCCAATCAAAAGATACAACGCTTGGAAGCTATTGCCATTGAAAGAGCTTTAGGTGCAAGTCTCGCATAAATCGCCCATAAATTCCACTAATTTTTTTAATTCAAACGACTTACAAATGCTACTAATCAAGATTCAACACAAATACCTGGACTCATCAAGTTACAGTCCAGGACGATTCAAAGCGGATCAAAACAGAAGCGTTTTCAGCTTGATATTGGATATCACATCTTTGAGCAAGACGAATTTTTGTGGGATTGGATCGCATATGACTCATGCTAAAAGAAGTTCTTAATGTTTACAAAACATTGAAGTACATGAACATCGCCGATTACTAAATAAGACTACTAATTTAATACAGAAATTTCAATGGAATGAGTACAAAATTAATTTCCGTTTTTTAATTTGATAAAACAACTTTGAATTGTTTCATTAGAGTTTTATATAAGTCAGTATTTGATAATTCGTAAAATAGGAACGGAAGGTCTATTGTAGAATCGAGAAAGCGTTGCGTGTGAAATAATAAGCGGAAACGTTTCAAAAGAGATGGAAGTAAATGCTGTCATAATTTTAACCCCTGTTCTACAAATTAACACTTTCGTACGCATTACCCGGTTAACGTGGCAACAACTGCCGACTTTTAGTTCCACGAAATAAAGCGCCGCAGCGACGGGCCATGCCGTTAGTGTTTCAACACTGCGGACGTAAATCAACTAAATGCACCACGCCATGCGAACAAGAGAAAAAATAAATGTTTAGGGGCATATGTTCATTTGAATATGAAATTGTCATGGCACTTTAAAAACTCGCATTTAAAACACTTGTTAAAGTCAATTTTAATTAATGTCTTTTATGGAGATTTATGAGAACCTTCGGAAAAGAATAGTACAAAATTATTGAGTCTGGGTAGCTGACTTAATAAATGATGAAATTCTGGACCAATATGCTCTTTCCTAATTTCCTGTCTGATAAACGTCATATTAAGCTTTGCGCGTCCAACGATTTTATGTGCCTGTTGGTAGTAAAAAAGGAAGAAACATGATATTCAACAACTTTTGAAAAGAATAGGCTTTTAGTTATTTTGAAGAAGGTTTTGAAAGAATACAAAAAATATGAACGCCTCAAACGATAAGGTACCTCAAAATCCAAAATATTTTTTGACACTTTAAATAACAAAAATGGACAAAACAAGTAATAGAGTAATAATTTGCAAGGTGTCTTTTGTAGCTAAATTGCCTCAGAATTGCGCCATTATTTGGCTTGTTTAATTTTGAGACTAGTACTAGTATTTCTCTTTTCTAACAATTTTAACTTTCTATAGTCATGTCCTTGAAGAAGAGCCCAGTACTAAAACGACGGTAATTATTTTAAAGTACTTTTCAAAGGCAAACTCGATTCAGACTATATAATTGCCCTAAAGTATTGAAATTTCATTTAATTTCCACCGAGCGGCGTGGTCTAGTGTTCTGATCATTGCTTAGCATTCGGAAGGTTACCGGTTCCAACCCAGCTCCGGCTGCTCTGGTCCAAGTTTTCTGTGGTTCCCTTGGATCACTTAGGCAAATGATGGGGCAGTAATATTCCACAGATAATCATTCACTTTTCTTCTGTCTTCATTTTGTCCGTCTCATCTTTGTCTCCCTTACCACACCACCTACCTATTCCCACGATTCCTGCAAGGAGGCTGAAGAGGGCCTTACGACCTACCCTCCGGTTTTAAACTACAGTGTAGGGCGGAGGGACTGCCCGCCCACCAGCACGAGTAGCTTGTCGCAATGAATTTCCAAACTTTATTCGTTGTATTATCCTTTTATTTTACATTGCAATCCTCTCAAAAAGAGATTTCTTTGTATTTTTTGGGTTTTGGGTTATGATATCACAAAATTCTGACGTGCTGTGGCAATTTATTTATTTATTTATTTCTGGCTCTAAATTTAGACTCACGGTCGCAAATTACGTCAATGATTACCCTTTTATTTTTTTTTGACGGTGGAAGCTAATACATGTTGAGACTTACACATATCGAAAATTCGAATAAAAACACTTAGTTTCAAAAACTTTTTATTTTGTAGACACTACAATATTGTTTCACCAAACATTGGCTTCGTCAAAAGTTTGTCAAATCGGCAGCTAACGAAGCCAATGTTTGGTGAAACAATGTTGTAGTGTCTACAAAATAAAAAGTTTTTGAAACTAAGTGTTTTTATTCGAGCCCTTTTATTTTTTTCCTTTATTATCAATAATTACGTTGACCTGTGTAATTTGATAATGCCTTTTTTGATGCTTATATCTTTGTTTTTATGAGTACGTACCAGAGAAAACAAAAATTGTTATGTCAACGTCTACTCAATAATCAAGAGTTTCTAGTTAGTAAACTAGAAAAGATGACAAATTCGTTGTTGTTTTTCAATTATTCACAAAATAAAAAGCAGCTTGATCAATTGTTAGTCAATAAAATAAAAAAAATTTAACCCTGCAATACTTTTTGTTTTATGAAAAATTGAAATCGGAACATTGAATTATTAAATATATTTCTCAGAAATAAGGAGGGTGTAATAAATTTACTGTACAAGCTTAGGAAGGTGTTATATATCTGTTGAGGATGGTAAAACGTTATAGCATAGAACACGGCAATACTACCCAGACTCAACCTGTTTTAAAAGATTTCTTATTTCAAGTACCAAATATAAAATAATTTTGAAAAATGGGCTGAAATGTTCTACTGTTTACAAAAGTGATTTCTCATACAGAATACGACTACCTACACAAGTTATGCTATGTAACGTAATGGTATAATCGACAAATCCAGTTACAATCTTCAACGATTTGATAGAAATATTTCACTCGCTACGAAGCAGCTTGCGTCTCGCAATAGGGTTTCTAGTCAGGTGGTTGCTTAACTTTCAAGAACAAAACGCCAAAATATTACCTTTATTGATTCTCGCATCGTCCTGGGGATGGTTTTATTGTATTGAGAACACTCGACTGCATACGGGACGGTACTAATAAATAACGAAGTAAGTGCAAAATTCGTGTTTTTTAATGAACAGATACGATGGTTCTACGAAGTACACCAATATATTGTTAGACTCGGCTCGTTATAAATTGTAAGAAAAATAAATAATAAGACTACGTAATTTATTTATTTTTTTGCTTAATTCAAATTAAACAGATATATTAAAGTAGATACAAATAGAACTACTAACCAAACGTTTTTGTATCTATACAATAATAATTAATACCTACTGTCGATCACAAAAGAGCATTATCCTCATATTACAACAGGCATGCCATGGTTTTAATAAGAATGACAATGTTGTAGATATTGTAAATAGTTTTTTAATAGACGTATTAACAATTCTACAATTCTTTAATAACAAAATACCTACAAAACTTTCATCGATAGTCAGGAAATTTGACAGAAAATCAAAGTTCGCTCCAATATACCGTATCGCGTGAAACAATATTTATATTGTAAGCTTTAAAATTAATTTCCTTTTTAGTTAATTTAAAATACCAGAATCACGATTATCATTTATATTCCAAGTTTTATAGTTAACTAGTCGTTTTTCTATATTTCGAGTGAGTTCAATATCTATTGTTGCTAACTTCAGTCAGTACTGTTTGGATTGCTTTGTACAATGTTGATTACGCACACAGATATTCTTATAAAAATGGGATAATGGGTTAAAGCAAGTGTGGATCTTTAGTAGGAAATAGAAAGACAGTTTCAGAAGCGGTGATCTCCCTTGATTTTGTTCAGTTCTGTCGGCAATGTTCACACACGCTTTTAGTATTCTAGACAGGTTCCGGGACAGTTCCGGTCATCAGACAGCGCCTCCGTTAAACGGCACGTGATTGCGCCTAGCGCTCCTGACAACCTGTCCATTCGACCGTTTCTCTATAACGTATACGTAACTTGCATGTATGTATGTATGTATGTGTACAAGCTAATCTGTAAAATTCGGAATTTTAGAATACGGTCAAGTAACTAAGAAATAAGTTGTTTTTGTTAGCGGTTAACTAAAACTAAACTTTCAGGAGAATTGTCAAATATATCAATTGGTCATTAATAATGAAATATTTGAAGAATTTTTTAGTAAGGATAAATTTTAAATACATTAATGCGATATTAATTATTGAATTAATTTATACCCACTACAGATTACCTCATATAAATGAGGGCAAAATTTGTTACTGTTGTCATGCCTTCGTCGGGACTCGAATTTAAAGCCAAAGATTTCGGGTTCGAGTCCCGGCGAGGGCGTGCCAGTAGTAACAAGATTTTGCCCTCATTGTATGAGGTAATCTGTAGTAGATACAAATTAATTCAATAATTAATATCGCATTAACGTATTTAAAGCATTAATAAATAAATGTATTGTAGTAAATAACCAAACAGGGTTATCAACTTACAATTCCCCTTACTCCTGTATAAACTTTGGGTTATATAAATAGTATTATGTAGCCTTAAGATTCAGTAATCTTTTTTACTCTTGTAAATGGCCGCATTGTCGAGTGATTATTAAATTGCGTGAAATTTTCCTTGTTTCCATTTTTACTAAATGCTTGAAATCAACATATAAAGAAAACATTTTTGTGTTTCATTCCCACCAGCTACTCGTGCTGATGGGCGGGCAGTTCCTCCGGCCTACACTGTAGTGCAAAGCCGGAGGGTAGGGCGTAAGACCCTCTTCAGCCTACTTGCAGGAATCGTGGGAATGGGTGGATGGTGTGGTTAGAGAGAGAAAGATAAGACGGACGAAATGAAGACAGAAGAGAAGTGGAAGAGTATCTGTGGAATACTACTCCTCCAGCATTTGCCTAAATGATCACCGGAAACCACAGAAACTTGGACCAGAGCAGCCAGACCCGGGTTCGAACCGGTGACCTCCCGAATGCTAAGCAATAATCTAGAGCGCTAGACCACGCCGCTTTACAGATGTTGAAATAAAGATATTCAATCTTCTTTAACTATATCTGTAAAGAGAGCTGAATAAAATGAATAATATAATAAACGTGAACTTCTTGCTTGTGGAGCCACTAACAAAGACGTAAAAGATTACGTCTCACTTATCGATGTCAACGAATTACGAATAGCCACCGAAAATATTATATTTGCTTGCATTGAATGTAGCTCAATATCCCGCCTAAATTCGCTGTTTTATGCTAGTAAATGTTGATGCTGAGAGGAGTGGGCACGGTTCCAATAGTGCACAAAACCCGTCTGCTGGCACAGTTATCTGTATGTAGCTCTGTAGCACATATACAGGGGTTTTTCAAGTTGATGGGCTATTAGAAGTAGATGAATTAGAAGAATGAATTCAATTCTGAAACTTGGGTCATTTGATTATTGTTTATTCTACTTCTTTTAAAAATATTTCAAGTTCGATTTACATCCGGTTATACCGGAAGTAGATGTTAACTTTCTTATTTTTACATTTTCCGATAGAAAATCTGAATTCATGTATATTTTATAGGTGGCACTACCCCGAAAATATTGATGGATTTTGAGTTATTTAATTTTTTTCAAAATTGTTGACATTTGCACGTTAATATTAAAAAAAGATATAATTCAATTAATTTTTGAGATTTTGCATTATAACTCGTAACAATTATTTATAACTATTCACATTATCGAAAAAAAATTGTGGTTTTTAACTAAAATGTACAGGGTGTTCGAAGTTTGTGGTCAAAGTTGGTCAACTTCAAAGGGGCATAAATTATTATTTTTAATGCAATGACCCATTTTTGACTGCATATTCGAATTTCTCCTTGAATTTGGCTATTAATATGGCACTATCATATACCTTTGTTTATACTTTTTGAGACGTATAATGTTAATGAATGCAGTGTGCTGTGATTTCAAAACAATTGAACAATCAATTGTTGTTAAGTGTCAGAAAGCCTATGTCGTCTTCTAGACCCACAATTTTGAATTGTTGCAATGATGCTTTATTGCTTCTAATAGCTTATCAACTTGAAAAACTAATAGTCCCCTACTTTTATTTAATAACCGTTAGCTCCGCCTTCATAAATTTCCTAAATTATTTTAAACTAAAAATACTAACAGTTTTGATTCAACTTTCATTCCATCAATTTATTTCTTCTTTACGGTCCAGTGTTAAATAAATGTTTGTTTCATAAAATCCAATTATTGCTAATATTGAACACGCATACACCAAACTAGCCTCCCGTGATGATTCATACCATTTTTTAAGAGCGGCCAGGCATATTGTAATTATAATAAATCAGTAGGTACGAAAAAATTATTTAATTATTATTTAATAGAAAAGTATTGACATTAACCGCAGGTGTACACTTTTGTTGGTAGATATTATTATAATTGTTGAGTTCTGGCAATTATCCTACGTACAACTTTTTTAGATGTTCATTTTTTTTTATATAGGTACAATATTAGTAGAATATTTTGAAGGGAGTGGATTTGTCTATTAACAAGAGGAAATGTTTTTTTTTTAAAGCATTTTGTGTTAAAACTGCTACAATTGGACAAGTGAAAAAGTCTTTTAAACGACAAAACTGGTCACGTATTGCAGAAACGACTTGCAATCATCCTCACTGTTATTTTACCTGCAGGTTATCACTGTACATTCTCATAATAAGTTGAAATAGAAATCCAGAAGAAATTGTACTAAGGCTCTTTGAAATTGTTCGTGGAAATTGGTTTCTTCAAAAGCGATGATATTAAATATAATAGTCTTCTCTGAATGACGCAATGTAACAATGTAACAACAAACTTATAAATCTAATTCAGCATTATAAAAACATTGTTATAAAGTATAAATAAAACACTAAGACTTAATTTTGTAAAACAGAGAAAGAATAGGGACCGCATTAGATGGCATTCCAGCATGGTGTGATGCAGTTTATATTCACTGTGACCTGCTTGTCTCAGTTTTCATGCCCCAGCTTTTTATAAATTCACGGTGTTTTTTTATATATTGTGTAGTCCAATTAGAACGTTTACATTAAAGAATTATATAATTTATAAATAAAAGACAATTGACTTTCCACAAAGTATATTATGAACTTCAATTTTCATCAAGTACACGTAGATACAGATAACCATAAAAAAATTGTACGGTTTTGAAAATTTGGAAAAATTTGGCTTCTTATTTAGTAGGATTGCCAAAAATTTTCCCAATCCTATCATGACTATAACGCGAAAACCACTCCCAAAATGAACTTAATGGTGTTTTCTACATTAATTTTGCCAGTGGAAAAATGTTATCAGTGCATGAATGCTCATAATCGCAATTACATTTCACATTCTAAAAAAAGAAGGTATTAAAATTCTCCTATCGTAAGGAAACTATCCTACGATCCTATCCTAAGGACTTATCGGGTCTCACCATAGGTCGAAACCGGTCGTGAGATATGGCTTTCGGTGCGCTGTGCCTACTGTGTAGGACGCGTTCCAAATTCCGAACCTTATAATTTAGAAATAAGGTGAATACCTTTGTGCAGGAAAATGGAGCTGTGCAGTATTTGACTAAAAATATTTTTAAACCGGACAATCAAGCAAAAAATGTTAGAAAAGAAATTATAGCTCCGTGAACTTTTTTTTTCGTGGTTTACCCTGTAGGCATATTCTATTGTGTTTTCATTTATTGATCTTTGTTCTTAAAATCAAATAATTGTTTTTCCACCAGAGTCACCGTGTACGAGATAAATGAAGAAAACTGTGAAATACTTTCTAGGGATTTAGCTTGAATTCGTAATCCTTCTAAGTGGTTATTGTCAAATTTTCAAAAGTATATAATTGTTTTGCAATCTTTATCATAGCTGAAGGAATAAACTGCAAGAATAAAAGTGCGATGAAGCTTGCGATGTTCGTCGCCGTGCCTAAAAAATTAATAGTTATTTGAGTAACTTTCTCTACAAATATTTCATTTTGTGGCAGATAAATTAATAAATACATTGTTTATTATTAGCATAGGAATAACCGTATGAGTTTAAAAAACAGTTATTTCTGTATTACAGACAGACATGTCAGTTTTATTTATAGATGTATAGATGTATAGATTTATGGTAGGGGTAAAGTTACAAGTTTAATTATAACAGGGATGTACTATTCTAATTGGTTATTTAATAGACTATTTTGTTTATTACACCTATTACATAATTTATGATTTTTCAAGTAAATTATTTGTACAATACTTTTAACAGAGTATATAACTTTATAATGTTATCAAAAGTATGTTTTTCATTTATAAGAGGTGTTTTGCGTATCTATAGTTTTAATTTTTTGATTGCTATTATTTAGGATGTCCTTTTATTCTGTTTTAAGTGACATTTTTAAAGAAACTATTTTTTAATATTTTGTATTTTAAATTAGAACAGTGGATTTAATTAAGAGGTTTTTCATCGCTAAGGTAGAGATGACAGAATTTTGCTTCTAGGATTGTAAGATTGAATTAACATTCAACAAATAGGTAAGTAAACGTTTGGAGAATTCCCGCTTCGTTTCATCACGAGCCGCCACTGACCCAATTACCTACAACACATTTTTGTTTGTATTTTATTCATTAAGTTCTTGTGATGAATTGAGCAACGACGTGTTTCTTCATCTGAAGTAACTTTACTAATTTAGTCTTTCTGCACAGTTTCTAAAACAATAAAGTCTGCAATTCGCCGAAACTTTCTAGTTTCATTGCTCCATATACCCAAGAAAACACTCTCAAATGTATCAGAGTTAGAACGGCGAATTAGAAAAGTTTTTTAGGCACCCATAAGAGGTTTAGCAACATAGTTCTACATTTTGCCAAAAGGAAATTCTATTATGATTGCCCATACTTGTTTTTTTACTTTTTAATACACCTTAATTAATTAAGACACTTATTATTGGTAAATTAAGCTTAGTTGTTATGAAAACAAATCGTTAGAGTTGATAGAGTATCCAAAAACTTGATTTTAGAACGTTACGGTACGATAAGAGTATATAATAAAAATGGTATAATATATGCAACGATTATTGTTTTTAATATTTATAAGTGTTTATAACAAAATTATTACAAGAAGTATCTTATTTATTTTTCTACATAATCGCTACAACAATTGAGGCATTTATCTTGTCATAACAACACCTTTTTGATGCTCTATTCATGTCTTCAATTGTCGAAAGAGGTGAAAATCAGATAATGAGAGATTTGGACTATAGGGTGGATGGTGAAAAACGTGCCCCTTGAATTGTTTGAGAATAACTGTTGTCATGTTGGCACAATCCGGTCGTGTGAAAAGGAGGAGAGCACGCCTCTTCGATTGCCCTTGATCTCTCTGCGAAAGTGATGCACAGTTATTTGTTATTGTTGTCCCTTGCATTAAAAAGTCCATAAACCACACAACTTTTTGGTTCAGAAAACAGTAACTATTTCTCTTTGACTGTTCAGTGTCGGTTTGAATTTTTTCGGCTTATTTGGCGAAGCCGGGTGTATCTACTGTTTCGAGTGTTCTTTGGTTTCTGGTGCCATGTAAGCCTAAGTCTTTTCATCAGTAAATATATGAGGGTAATTTGATAAGTCTGTGACTTTTTGAATTTCCCGCGCAGTAACTGTAATAGCAACACTGTATCCGTTAAGTGCCATCTGTCAGTCGATTACTGCAAAATTTTGAGCAAACTGCGACGTTTAGTTTATGTTTGACAGCCATTGAAAGTGCTAACGTCGTTAATTAAGTATTACTTTTCGCGCAAAAAATCCATTAATTCATTAAAGAAATCAAGGAGAGGCTTGATAAATACTAAGGGGACTTTCCACCGCTCAACCGTCGATGTCAATGGTTAATAACTGGTAAACTGAGTTTCGCTGTGGCCGCACCAGTTCAAGTGACGCTGAACGTTCAGGTCAACCAAAAAACGTCGTTACGCCAGAAATCGTTGACAAAATCCATGGAATGATGTTAGATGATCGAAAGTTGAAAATACGTTAGTTGGTTGAGGCCTAGGCATCTCAACTCAGCGAGTGCATCACATTTTGCAGGAATATTTTGGACATGAAAAGCTGTTGGCACGATGGGCGATGGGTGCTGCGATTGCTCACGATCGACCATAATCACCACCGTGTGACAAGTTCAAAGGAGTGTTTGGAGATGTACAGATTTGAGACAAAAACGATCGCATTTAGTAAAAACAAAGTGTTGTTCCATCAGGACAATACACGGATACATATGTTTGTAGTCACCATGGAAAAATTTCATCAATTGGCTTACGAACTGCTACGCCATCCACGGATTTAGTCCCCTTCGACTATTTCCTGTTTCCAAACCAGAAGAAATGGCTGGGTGGTAAAAGATTTGAATCGAACGAAGAGGTCATCGTGGAAACAAACGTTTTATTTTGAGGGCTTTGAGAAATATTATTATTTAGAAGTAATAAAAATATTAGAAATACGATGAACTAAATGCATCGATCTAAAAGGAGATTATGTAGAAAAATAAAATATTTTTTGCCGAAAAATTAATGTCTTCCTTTAAAAGTTATGGACTTATCAAAACACCCTCCTATATTTTGAAAACTATTCACCTTTTTTATCGTGATATGTGCAAATGTTAAGGCTGACGCTATTCGCTGTATTTTGTGTTCGTCACTCAGTATTTTTCAGACTCAATGTGCACACGTTTTCAATCATCAATGGTATATATATTCCAGACCTCGAATCGAGTGATTTTTACCTCTTTCCACAGCTGAAGGTATGGTTGGGTGGACAATGCATTGCTACCAGCGACGTACCTGAAACTTCTAAGAATAGGGCATCAGAAACCTAGTTCGGCTATATGATAAATGCCCCAATCGTTCTGATCATTATGTAAAAGCTAAATAAGACACTACTGATGCAAATAAAATTTTGTTCTATATAAATATCTTTTTTCTAGTTTATTCCTTAAATTCGTGGTTACACTTCTATCGTTGTTAGTTTAGTTATTTATTAAATTTTAGAAACAACCAAAATTATGAAAATTGTTCTAGATAGAATTATTTGTAACCCTCGATAAGTTCTGTTTGTTTATGAAATATTTAACACTTACATTACCTAATATAGTTTATTAAACCAGCCTACGACATACAAATTACAGACTATATAAAATATAAAAAGTAGGATAAACAAATATTAGAGACATTCTACAGTGTAAACTGAAGAAAAAACCACATTATGTATAAAACCATGTATTTGTAACTTCTTTGTGTAAATATGTAAATAATGTTCTTTGTATTTTTACTTAAATTTCTCTACCGATTCATCTTTTTACAAATACTTGCAATTTACTAATTCCTTGCAATGTTTCTATTCTATTTTCTAACTGCATAACGTCTGTGTTCTGTACCCGTTTAATTACTTTTTAATAGTGGGTTTCTTCAGTGATTTGGGTTCAATGTCTTAATTCTAGAAATTCTATGTTCGGCATTTCCAAATTAAGTTCTCTTACTATTGGTTCCTTACTTTTATCTACAACCCTCAGCTGCACCTTAATAACTTTCCAAAACTATTTAAATTCAAAAATTTAATTCAGCCTTCATCATGTGACTCTTCTTATTCTCTTTACGGTGTTGAATAAATATTTGTTTTAATACAATGTTATTATTATTGCATCGAACGCGCATTGCACTAAAAACAGTTGTCCATGTTGTCGACTTTCTCACGTTCACAAATGTTACATTTAATATGTAATAAATACCTATAATTAACAAAATACACATACATTTAAATACATAACACTAATTTACTTCAATTACATTTGTCTGAGACTAGTTATAATTTAGAACTAAATATCATTAAGAATATTGCCAAAAACAATGATTATAATGTTACCCTAATCGACAAGTTAATCAGTAGTAAAAAACAAAAATTAGTTATAAAGTTATTAAACACAGAAGATTTTAATGTCAATTCGAATAAAAACTTTGCCTCTATACGTTTCATTAATTCTATTAGCAATAAATATAAAAATAAATTACAGAAGCTAGGTTTAACTATTGTAAAAAATAATAATGTTACCTTAAAAACCTTGTTAGTAAACAATAAAAAGAAAACAAACTCCCTTGAAAAAAGTGGTATTTACCAATTGACATGTAATTTATGTGATGCAATATATATCGGCCAATCTGGTAGAGCTATCTCTACTAGGATAAAAGAACATTCAAACAACATAAACAAAAATAGTTTACAAACCGGAATTTCAGAGCATTGCACTTTGTTTAAACATAATATCGATACAGACAATGTTAAAATCTTACACTCTAATATTGTTAAAAGTAAAAAATTAACGATGTTAGAAAATTTAGAAATACAGAAATGTCTTCACTATAAACAGAACATTGTAAATAACCAATTAGAACTAGGACAAACTTCATCCCCTCTTTTACTTTGTAAACTGTAAATGTATATAAGCTGATTCGTCACACTTTAACTTCAGTAATTATACTCTTGATAATGGGCTATGCCCGAAACAATTGTCGAGGAATTTTAAATAAATCAGTGAACATTTGAACTGTGTGTTTTATTAACAAAACACTAATACGTACTCATTAACAGACAACAATAAATACATAAAACAGTAATGAAGTACTTCATTTTTTGGCAAACATTTCACCTATTAATATGTACAGAATTTTACTTAGGATACATATACAGAACGCAGAAAACAGAACCACCAACAATTAACTATGTATTACCTCTCTACAGTAAATACACCAATAAAACAACATCTCACTAGCTAATATAACTGGAGAAATACCAAATATACCAAGAATGGCAGTTGCGTAAAAGCTACGGCGAAATATTTGTGGGTTTAATACTGAGATGACATCTTTTGGTTCATTCGTGATGATTGGTGAAATATATCGAAGTAAGAGAAAATAAAAAATCTTAAAAATGTTTTAACTGACTATATTTCAAAAACTCGACATGTTTCGACCGGACGGTTTTTATTGAAAGTAAGTTGTTACTTTATCGAGATTAAATTGTCAGTCTATCGTCTGGTCGAAAATTTTTTTTTCGAAATATAGCTCGTTGAAACATTCGTGTTAATATTACTTAGGCTCGATATGGTGAAGTTTTGATGAAACATTTTTAAAAGTTCTTGAAAGAAAAGGTAAAAGCTTCAACGGAAAACTGCATATTGTTTTGTTTAATTCTAGTTATAGTATACTCTCTGAAAATGGCCCGTTAGGCGAAAAAATTGTAAGAGGTTTTAATAAACATTATTTCGTTGAAACTTTTACCTTTTCTTTCAAGGATTTTCATTCTTGTGAATTTCAATTTTCTCTTTTCTCAAAGGTTTAGTTTATTCAAGGTATACGGTGCTAGATACAGTTCACATTATCGGAAGTTGCCGTTATGCGATATTCACACTATCGATTTGTCTAGTGTACTTAGTGTTAGAAACGATTCGTTCTAACTAAGTGATTTCAATCATTAATTTCATTGGCGCATTTATCACCAAGATACGCCACAAAATTTGAATTTGTGATGGGGATAGAAAGGGTCCTGCTCTTCAAGACAATCATAATTAAGCAGTTCCAAATGAAATGTAGCGGAAATGTTTCCTTAGTGAGATCAAAATGCGTAAAATTATAGAGACCGCTGGGCACAATTTGCATTGAGCAACCAACACAAAGAGAGCACAATACTTACTAATGAATGCAATGAGGAAAAAGGGAGAACTTTGAGTCGTGCCAATAATGTAGTTATCCAACATTGAACAAAGATTAGGTAAATTTTGTGATTCGCGGAAGATATTGTATTTAAAACAAGGTGTCGTAGAAATGTAACAAGTCTGTGAATTACAATAGAAAGAAAAATGTATGATTTCATTAATTTTGGGATATTTCTAAAAAAACTTTCGAACACAACCATGAGTAATAATTATATTAAATGTTTTGGATAGGTGTAATTGTTAGAATCATAATAAAAGATGACACTTATAAGTTGTTACTAAACTAACGAAATATAAAAATTGAAGGATATATGTTGCTCTGAGAAAAAATCTTCATGAAAATTCGTAATTTATTTTGTTTAAAGCAATGTAGTATACATGTAACTATATTATAAAGAACGTGTGAGGTTTCGTTAGTAAAAGCGGAAAAAAGGGTCTTACATCTGTTTATTAGTTGCACAGATGTGCCACTTCTTTTGATTCCTATGGGGGAATCGATGCAATAAACGGACTTTGTGTTTTAAAAGTTTATTACACCCAAACCTTTTTACAACTATATACACACTAATTTTATAATAATGTACGCCGTGATTGCTACTCATTTTTACGAAAATACTAAATACTAAATTTATTATATGAAACTATATGTTATTAAATACTATATGTTTAAAGAGATTTTGATGTGATTGGTGCTATATGTTAATGTACTAAAATGAATGACCTCTGATAAAAATGTTTCATGTTCGAATGGTTTGAATCTAATATGATTGAATGATGAATTGATTCTGCAATTGAATGTAAAAATACTTATTATAACATGAATTTAAGAACCGCCCCCCAGAGAAGGGGGTGGTTCCGGTGTACCGACACTTGAAACAACAAAAAAAGGAAGGGAAACGTAAACATACAAAAATGCAATATTGTATGTATATGTGTCCGTGCATCATCTTCGTCCTGGAAATGGACCGATGGGTCAAAAAATTACCCCCAATAAATCTATCGACTAACTTACTCCAAAAGAATATTTGAAAACAAAGAGAATATATTACAATAGGGCTAAACAGCAACACCACGAAGGAAAAAAATATGACACATACAATAACCATAAATTGTAAAAGAAAGGAACAGACAGCAAAGGCACATTACAATACAAAAATTACAAAAAATCCGAGAAGTAAAACAATGCATGACTAATAAGGCTAATATATTACAAAGACAAAACATAAAAAGATGAATATATGCGAACAACATCTGCGAAAATTAAAACAAATTGGCGACTTTTAGCTGTCATATCAAAACGGATTTGATTGCCGGTTTTACTACAGTATTAAGAAGACGTCTGTAAATTTCTTAAATGTTTAATTAAGTATTGAATCACGCCACATTTTTGTCTATTGCCCTATTAAAATTAAAATAAAAATTATATTTGGTGCAGCCAAACTTCATTTATATAAAATGTGTTTCGCAGAGAGCACACATAAACTGAGTGATTTTGACGTAATAGTGTCTGCGTACCTAAGTAAAGCCAGGTGTAAAGGATAATCAGTTAGAGAATGTACATTTGTAATGGAGTGATATAACTGCATAAAAATGTTGTACGTATTGTAAGGAATTTTCTAGTTCACTTATTTATTTACAGATATTTATTTAATCACTTAAACACTACTAACAAACTTAAACTACTTATTTATTTGACAAGCAATAATACACTTTATTTATATCACTTTGTATCTCGCCGTTGAATATGTATGTATGTAATATGTCCGGAAATCAACTGTCCGGCTGACCCAGAGACGAATGTATATATTTACTGAAAGAAATTATTACAAATAACGCGAAAATATTTCGACCGCTTTTCAGAGAAAACGACTTGTTATTTCAACAGAAGATTCTCGAGCGTCTATTGTCCGGTATCGATCGGTCTCGACGTCAAACGTGCCGCCTTTGGAGGGCTTCGGTGCTAATCGATTTAACGCACACGCATATACGTTCGTTACAGTATTATAATGTAAAAATGAGATAGCTGATCGTGGGACACTCTGCAACTAGCTGGTGATTACAATATTTAATTAAAGAATGGAACTTCGATATTAGTGATATGTTGTCGTTGAAAGGAGTACGAGAGTTGCTATTAATTTTTTGAGCTGAATAATTAAAAGACAGTAAGTTATTATCGAAAATGGCTTTAATGTTTTTCGAAGTATTCTCCATGATAAAAAAAATTGAATTTTATTCTCCATGATGATCAATACAATTTTGCATGCGATCGAACTAATTTTCGTAACACTTTTTCCACTCCGATGGCGCCTGTAAACACTTAGTATTGCCAAGGCTCAAAATTTAAATAGTAATCCTCGTATTTACTTATAATCACCAACAGTTTTACGTGCTGAGCGTGTTACAACTTCAATTGATACAATAATGCATTACAACTAATAGGGGGTAGGACGTTTTACCCAACATCCTTAGATTAGGTTAAAGTGGAAAAGGTTTTCCTAACTGATATGTGTGAAGTGGAATGCATCGCATATAAATAGTATGTACTACTAACATCGTTACCGTTCACGTTTGGTCATACTAGTATTACTATTTTCTTGTATCTATCAAATACACGGTACACTCTTTCAAAACTCGTGTAGCAATGCCGTACAATGGTTTTCAAATACTAACAGGTGGGCTGATAAGTTCGTAGGCTGACCCATAGGATGGCGCTACTAGAATCAAATCCATATGATTTTTAGTTAGCCCTAACTTTCAAAAGACGCGTGTATAAATTTGACAGCTGATGCATAATTAGTATCTGAGTTATAGCATTTTTAGTGAAAGAACTTTTGTTGCTTTGAAAAAATGGATAAAAAGGAATTTCGTGTGCATTGCTTTTTGGCGATAAAAAATACTGTTGAAACCAAGGCTTGGCTTGATAAACATTATTCGGACTTTGCACTAGGAAAATTAACCGTAGAAAAGTGGTTTGGACAATGCACGCAGTGGACCTCGCAAAGAGGCTGTTATCAACGAAAATATCAAAAAAGTCTACAAAATAATTTTTGATAACCGTAAGGTGAAGTTGATTGAGATAGCTGAGACCATAAAGATATTAAAGGAACGTGTTGGTCATATCGTGAATGAATATTTGGATATACTAAAGCTCTGTACGAAGTGGGTGCCGCACGAGCTCACAATCGATCAAAAACAACAACGGATTGAATCGATGATTCTAAGCAGTGTTTGAAGCTGGGAGCTGTTCAATCGTAATAAATCCGAATTTTTGCGTTTGCGTCGATATGTGACGATGGATGAAACATGGCTCCATCATTTTACACCGGAGTCCAATCGACAGTCAGCCGAGTCGAGTGGACTGCATATGATGAACCGACTCCAAAACGTGGAAAGACGCAAAAGTCGGCTGGCAAGGTTATGGCATCAGTATTCAGTATTCTGTGATGCTTATGGTATAATATTCATTGCTATCTTGAAAAGGGGAAAACCATAAACAGCGACTAGCGACGTAGCGTTATTGGTGCGTTTAAATGACGAAATGTGTTTGATCAAGACAATGCACCGTGCCACAAATCAATGAAATCGATGGCAAAATTCCATGAATTGGGCTTCGAATTGCTTCCGCATCTACCGTACTTTCCAGATCTGGCCCCCAGCGACTTTTTTCTGTTCTCAGACTTCAAGAGGATGCTCGCTGGACAGAAATTTCGCGCCGATGAAGAGGTAATTGTAATCGTCGAAACTGAAGCCTATTTTGAGGCTAAAGACAAATCGTATTATAAAAATGGTATCGAAAAATTGTAAGACCGCTATAATCGTTAATCGTTGTATCACGCTCGAAGGGAACTATATTGAATAATAAAATCAAATTCTATCAAAAAAAATTTTTTTTTCTATGTTAGCCTACGAACTTTTAAGCCCGCCTGTTATATCTATGTGGGGTTGCAATAATAACATTAAGAATTTATGAATTCCGTAAAACCCATAATTAAATCTTGGATAAAACAATTAGGCGATTGTTTATTGATGTTTTTCTTGATGCTGTAAAACTTCGTCCGTAAAGTATTGTAATAGATACAAAGCATTTTGCGAGAACGAGAAAAAAGCGAAAAAAAACGCGCACGGTAAAAAAATTTCTTATTAAATTTTTACAAGATCGTGAAGGCTCTTCGGCATTAATCTTTGTAAATGCGGAAGTGATCTCACGTGTGTAACATGCGCCTTCACGGAAAAACTTAAGTGCACTTTAAACTGGAAAATTCGAAAAACCGACGTTACATACAGAACAAGCTGGAGCGGACCTGTTTGGTATCGGCGGGCGAAGTCAGCGAAGAGCTTGTGAAGCGCGAGCACGTTAGCCAAGTGAAGCAGCCGGGACTCGCCCACTCTGGATTTGTTTATTTTCGACATAACGAAACCAGCCGAGCATGAAACACTAGGAACATTTTAATTTTTATTTGCGAGGCTTTTTAAACTTGCAAACTCCCGTTCCGGTAATGAGTTAGAAACAAAGGTGCTCTTGCATAAATTACGGAGAAACTTTACCGTAGTGAACGCGATCTGGCGTAAGTACAAAAATACGTTTCTAGTTCTGCTTTTAAAGTTTAATCGCGAAAGGTAGAAACCAATTATACGCGGGCTCCTGGACCTTGTTCTCCATCAACGGAATGTGGTCGTTTCCGTTTCTTCCGTCTCGTCTTCGAATTTTCGAGTACAAAAGCCATTCTCTCCCGTTCGCAACGATACCTACTACTACTCCTACCTACTGCCATCCCATTTGCTTATCGCAGCTTCTGGTTGATTGCCGGAGAGCTTAATTACCACCTGTAATTAAAACTTTCGTCGTATCTCTTTCTTCTCCCGTTGACACGGTTGAAAACAAATACTTTCATCATTGAACAAACAAAAGACAAATCCTATGCTTATTCTTAATGCCTCCTTTAAGATATCTTTAGACATTTTATTATCAACTTTGAACAAGTTTCTACAACAACAATAACAATGTATTGTAAATTGTAAGTTTTACTTAATCCATTTTGACTTAAGATTATATTTCTGATTGTATCTTTTTGATATTTTAATATGTTGTAAGTTCAGTGGTGGTTCATGAGTGCGTTACATGATAATAGTGTCACGAACTGTACTTGCAGTTTGTGTTGGTTGAGTCCTAATTAACAACACCTTCCTGGAAAAGATAATGGATATTCTCGGCCTTCCTAGATACGTCTGGGATATTCTAGCAACGATCAATAAAAAGACAATAGTAACACGAGAAGATTGTAGAACGTTCTAGAAGGAATGCTGAAAACTAAAAAAGCGAGTACAATGGGCCGAGTTAGTTTGTTTACATCGTGCGTTGACAAGTGACAGGAGCAATAGACAGGCGATAATCATAGAGTGGCGGCAGTGGAACGCTAGTGTAAGTAGTGGCGAACAATACGGCGACGGGAGAAATAGATTGACTAGTGTGAAGGTGTGTAGACTTATGTTAATCAGAGCTGTAGTTAATTTAATTTTAGTTGTTAATAAATTTCGTTGTTTTCGTTCGTTCAATTGTGTATTCATGGCTGAACACGTCACAATAGGATATATATTACTACTCCTACTACTATTAACTACTTCCAACGTTACACAGGGTGTTCCGAAAGTAGTGGATAACCTCTAGACCAGGCCTGGGCATTTGGCGGCCCGCGGTAGAATTTTGTCTGGCCCGTGAAGCATTGTATATATTATTATTAAAAACACAAATATTAGTTTTTGTCCAACATAAATTGGTGAATAAAAATTTTTTAGATAAAATATTAAGCAATACTTATACACATTATCAGGGCCGGTGGGAGCCAAAATTTTCTCCCGGACAACCGCTCTTTTCAGCGCCTCCTATTCGAAAATATAATTATGATAATTGAACAATTACAGTATGTATAATAGTCGCACAATAAATATGCATACAACTTATTCACGAATGTAAAGGCATTTCAGTTAAAACAACTATCACAAGAACGATTAGATCATTTTCCAACAGTAAAAACATTGAATATTTCCACGAATAAATTGACTAAATATTTGGATATCATTACTAAATTAAGCGAAGAGTATTCTAGGAGATTTGCGGATTTCGGTAAAATAGAAAATCTGTTGTCGATTGTGCATGAACCATTTTCTGTAGACATTGAAAAAATACCAAGTGAATTTCAACTGGAAATCAGAGACTTACAGTGCAATAATAATTTAAAAGACTTATATAGAAGTGAAGAAATATACTCCTTTTATAAATCTTTGGACTCTGATAAATTTTCTAATTGAAAAACTTTAGCCAAAAAAATGTTCGTTATTTTTGGATCAACGTACATTTGTGAGCAAACATTAATGAATTTTAATAAAAATCCGTTCAGATCCTGTATTAGTGATGAACATTTAAAAGCAGTATTAAAAATTTCAACCACAAAATTTTCACCAGACTTTCAAAAAATTATGGGTGATGCTAAAAAATTTCACTTTAGTCATTAAAATTAATTATTAATTATTAATTTTTTTTTTCAAAAAACTACTTAATGTTGGCTATGAAAATTATAATATGTCAAAACGCAAATGTCATTAGAACAGTTTTTGTAATCTAATCAATTCAATATTATTGGAAGATTTGTTTTCATTTCAGCATACATATTTTATTGTAGTTACCTTTTTCATCATAAAACATAACTTATCTTTCTTTCATATTACTTGTTTATGTTTAATGAAGTGAAATATTTGATCTAAGAAATTGACAATCTAAGAAGACGTTCTGTCAAATTAATAGTTTATGTAAATAACCACAGTGTTGCCAGCATTTGTTTTTCATGTTTTTTGTGACTATTTGTGACTCAATCTATTAAGCATAGATAATAGTGGTAACACTTTTAATAACACCTTTGTATGATAATTGTACAGTTTGATAATTATCTGATATTAATGTTTAGAAATTTTCTTTTCAATTTTTTTATTCAAATGATTTGATAAATAAATATTTTGATTCAAAAATGTTGGTTTTAAAATTCATTAATTGACACCCTTAGCAAAAACTATACTTAAAATTAGAAAAAAAACTGTTTGGCCCGAGGTCAAATTTTCATCTGCAATGTGGCCCGACTATCAAAATATTTGCCCACCCCTGCTCTAGACTGTGTATGGCAGATGACCAAATTCCTTAAAAACTGCTTAATTAATACAAATGGTATGACATATGCAATTTTTACCTTCAGGAACAAACTAATTTTAATACTAAATTACCAATTTAATTTGAATTTAACTTTAACTATTATTTTAATAAAAAAATGAATGTTGAAAGCCTTCTAAAAATATTAGTAACCTAATTAATTTTATGATTATTATAAAAAATAGCCGCGAATATCATTGACCGTCTAATAACTCTAGAAATTTATGTGGGTCCAATATTTTCCCATTTAAAATTCTTCTCGAGTAATTTACTTTAAACTGATATTGTAATCTTATACAGGCATAAATCTTTTTACTAATTATAATATAGAATTCAATTTTCTGTGTGGCTTTGAGGTCTATCATAACGCTAGTTATGGGACATCATGTATGCTATCGAAGCCGCAAGTCATTTCTGTATTTTGGAGTAGGGTGAGGAGATTTGTTGCTTAGGGTAGTAGTTATTTCATATGGGACCCGTAGCATTCTCCCAGAATGGGTTAATTTGGTCGCAGAATGATTACACTACTTAGCATTCAATTTTTTAGTAATTCACAATATTGACGAGGCAAAATAAAATTTAATTGTCCTCGACGAATAGGAAGTAAGTAATCATTTCTATTTCTCTTGAGAATGGTTGGCTATCGGCCTAAAGGGACTCTCCAAGAAAATCTCGTTTTACTCAATTCTTCTTCAATATTTTATTTAATTTAAAGTTATTAATTAACATGTTTCACAAATGTTGCACCAAATAAATTTTAGATTTTAAATAATATGTTTCTGTTTTCTAGACAAACTCATTTTCATATATAGTTGAACATCTATTTTATTAATTTTTAGATAGTCTGTACGGTGGAAGCGTATTTTTGCTATTATTTATTACTTCTTACCGTAAATGGACAAAATCAGAGTGAATTAATTTAGATATTATAACTTCATTAAGATGACAGAATGTAGAAGATACTTCAACCGTGCCCATTCTTCGAACAATGCGTCATTTTCAAAGAAAACAGAAAAATTGCACCGTTTAAATACTTTTTGGTTTCAAACATCTCATATGATGGCAATTCTAAACCGTCTAAATACTTTAATAATTTTAGGCTAAAAGGAATTTTCAGATGTTTCTGATGCTTAAGAGCTCATGTTAAGCTGTAAGAGTACAGTAGAATGTTATTAATCAGCATAAGAAATTTAACTAAGCCTTAAAAAAAAATATGGATTCTCTTTCTTCATATCTCTATTTACTTTCCGTTCAACGCTTTATGATAATATTTATTTATTTATTTATTATTTTCATTATATGCCCCTTTATATGGAGGTTTTGCAATTTGTTTCCATCATTCTGGTTACTAATCTTATATACATTTACCAATTTAAATTCACTAGCAATAATTCCCTTACATGCTAACACTTGCATTCCCTTAGATTTATTTCAACCTACATAATTCAATCACATAATTCCTACATCATCTCCCCCACTTCTTCACTCCTTAATAAAATCTATAATTTCTTGTTTTCGATTTTTCATTGCATTTTTACAGCATATTAAGTGCCCTAAAGTCTCATTTTTACAATAACACACGACACACCCACTTCTTAAAGCCTTTTTTTCCTGCCCTGCCTATGTTTCCGCATCTAGCCCTTGCCCAAATTTCTTTATGCGTCTTATTTTTACATCTTTTATTTAAGTATTTACCCGAGTACTTTGTACTTGTTATTAAACGATGACTTCATGATCGCTTCCCATTCATTTTCTTTTGCTTTGTTCTTTAGTTTAACTACACCCTTATTTAGTAAACCTTCTATCTCGTCTATATGTTTATTTCCCCACATCATCTTAAAAACTTCACATATATTCATTTCGTATATCACTTCCTTAAATAATTACCCCATTGTCCTACATTTCTCTAGGAGGCAAATTTTAGGCCACCTATCGTTACTCAATCTGAGCACCTCACACAAATATTTACACGCCCTTTCTATGATAGTTAACCTTATACAATTAACCCCTATCTCAGGTCTCCATATTTTGGAGTGTTCCTAGATACCTCCAACGCCATTTTACATAATCTCGGTTGAAGTTTGTACATCTCTTTTAAATTCCTCCACCCCCAAATTTCCACTCCATATAAAGCTATTGTCCTTACTAACGAAGTCATTAAATACATTTTTTCGTTCATATTATCCCTCCCTGTCCGTTTGAAAATTCCCCACGTTATATTCGCCGCTTTTTGTGCCTATCCTACCATCGTCCTCGTATGTTTCTCCATACAATTTCTAGCATTAAACCAGAATCCCAAATATTTACATTCGTTAACCACCTCTACACCTTTATTACATAGTTTCCATATTACATCCTTTTTTTTCCTCTCCCCATTTCTAAACACCATTATTTTGTTTAATTAATGGTTAACTTATTCTGTTGTACATACTTTTTTAGCGATCTTAACATACCGTTTAGTTCTACATTACTTTCAGCAATTATTGCAATATCGTCCGTATATTTAAGTGTGCTTATTTTCGCTTTACCTATTATCTCCATCCCTGCTCCTGTCTTTCCCACAGTTCATCAATATCATCTATGTACATATCGAATAACTTAAAGCACAACCTTGTCGGACTCCTATCCTTGTCTCAAATTCTTTATGATAATATTATATTTGAGATGAAAAATCATCTTTTCTGAATTTTTTTAGTGTACTTAATAAATGTGGAAGCTTTTACAGCGGGGGTTTCTATTTTGTTGCAGATTTTTGTTTCTGTTATAAAAAGATGTGTATATCGGTTTTAAAGTATTAATTTTGTGTAGTATCTACCTTTCAAAGAGCAGGAAATGTTCTATCAAAATTTTATCATGTCAAAAAATTCCTGTGCTGATTTATGATGAGTCAGTAGAAAAAGAGCGATATTTATTGCCCTCGGGAGAACTGCAGTGAAGCAGCAGTTATAGTGCCAATAAGGACGATACTCGGCGAGAATTATTCGGTTTAACTGCTTTTAAAGTCGGGAAGCGTCCTCGTTCTGCTTGCTTTCGAAAGTGCAGAGTGTGTGTCCTGTTTTGTGTTGTGTTTACTTTATTTTATTGCTGCCGTTTTGGCCGTTGATTTCGGTTCGAATTCTGCGCCATGCCGTCACGGCCTCCCCTAACCGCATCTCTCCATTTGTTGTTACCACTGCGTCGAAATTTTCCTTGTTGCCAAATTTCTATTTTATAATATCAATACAATACTCGCGGCTATCAAGTTCACTATTATTTTCATGGGTTGCTTAGCGTTAAAAAAATTATAGTCTCAAAAATAAACATTTAAACATTTACGTGATTTTTAACTACTCATAGTGGCGGACGGGCAGTTCCTCTGACCAACACTATAGTGCAAAGCCGGAAGGTAGTGCGGAATTCCTCTTCATTAAACCTGTAATCTCTTGATCTGAAACATAAATACCATCTTAAGCCTATAACCTAAACTTTAACTTTTTAAGCGTTATAATCCGATTTTAATTACTTGACTGATACGTAAATAAACTACCACAATGTAATTAATTGCTTTGGTGATTGAGTAGTTGCTCTTCGAGTCATGTAGTTTCAAACATTTTCGGTAATGGGCTTATGGGAGTGTTTATGGTTTAGGTTAAAGAATTAAGGAGTTTAAAACACTATCGTTAGGTTATAAGGTTACTGAATTTAAATCATTTGGGTTTAATGTTTTTCGTTAATCGGTTTTTGAATTTTTCGGGAGTTTGGGCGCTGCATTCGGAAGCACTACTCCAGTCAAACCTTGGGGTGAGAGGCGATTGTAACTGTTGTTCCCTGCTTGGATACGCACCTGGCACTTTTGTTTAAAAAGAAATTTTACTTGACAAACGCTGTTTTCTAGTATCAAATATCTTTTTTTATAGAATAATAATTAATACATTGTATCAGAATGATATGTATTGTAAAAAATTTAAACAATAACCTGTATGAACAGTGAATATTTTTAAAACTTATAATACAGATAAAGTACCACAAATCTTTTCATATTTTTAACTTCTAAGTGACAGTTCGTTGGATATTGGATACATCAAATGGGAGTAGACAATTTAACACAAATATCTGGATATCGACTGAGATGTGTCGTTCTTTGATAACATAATAAAAAATAATAGCATACGACGAGGTAAGTAAAAAAATTTTGGTAATCAATCCATGTTAGGTATTATGCGTTATCAGCGATCTTCTTTAGTTTCCTTCAAGTAGATTAAGATTCCTAATGAGAACGAAAAAGATTTCAGAAACTGTTTATTGTCCAAAACAATTTCTTGACCGCATAATGGGTTTTTCAGTTCGAAGAAATATTATTTCCAGTAGTGTTTAGTAGACATCTTGTGTTGTCTTTATTAAACTGGATAAATTCATAAATATTCTCTGATGTCAAATTCCATTTATATAACGTAATATAAAAATAAAAAAAACAAGCGAAAATGTGGTGAAAAAGTGGTTTATCCTATAATTAACACCGACGTTTCGCCCTAACTATTTAAGGTGTGCATACGTGCACCCAATGATGTTCATCCCAAAAAATAGTCCATTTTGAATGTATAGCCAATCAGTAGTAAGCGCGCAATTTAAAATTAACATATTAAATTTCAATAAGTGTTATCTTTTAGTAACAACAATTAATAAATATTTGTTATGGATACAAAATATTGCGTTAAGTTTTAAAGAAATAAGTTTAGTTCGTAACGTTCGTAGTATTTTGTTAGTTATATAATCATTTTCAGAAGAGGGTAGTTCGGAATCAACAGTGTAATTCAATTCCGGCAGGGGTATTAGCTCTCGGAGTAGTTGTTTCCGTTGATTCCATATTTATATTTATTATTTAGCTTGCAAAGGCCTTTCTGTCAGCGCCCCCCTGATGAGACCCGATAGGTCGAAACCGGTCGTGGGATATGGCTTTCGGTGCGCTGTGCCTACTTTGTAGGACGCGTTTCAAATATGGGAGCTGTGATCCTTTATAATTTCAATACCTTTTTTTTTAAATATATTTTACTTTTCAGTTAGTTAGGTTACTTGAAGAATATTTTTTAGGTTTATACAGCTATATATAGTTTTTTATTTTTAAAAAATTACCAATTATACAGTTTTTTTGGTGTTGGAGAACTTTAAAACTTGTATAAATAAAGGTAGAAGTTCGGCAACAGTGGACTGGTTGTTGGTGTTTGGAGACCGTTTGACATCATCTGTACTCGCCTTGAGCTCTATTGTTGGCTCTCGTTGCTCAATCAACTGCTGCACCACCGCAACAGTTGCTCCCTGAATGCAGATTAGTTGCTGTTCTCGAACTAACAAGTCTAAGGTTTGTTGTCACATGATTCGCCCAACTCAAGACAAACACAAGAAAATATTGGTAAATTCGTTACGTTAAGCATCTTGCATCTCAGTTTTCACACACTAACAATGGCCCATTTCTTCAGTAAACTGGGTAATATTTTTATATATTCGCAATTCATAGTGAATTAATTAAGTGTAATTGTTTACAACAAAGCATTTGGAAGACCGATATATCATTTTATTCAATTTTGTCTAAAGTTGTTAAATTTGATACAACTTCTCACTAAATCTGTTTTGTCAATTTTATTTATCAAACTTTTCAAAACAATATGATACTTTAGTTTTTATTTTAAATACAGGCCTGTAGATATCCCTACTAAGCTCATACGTCACTACGGCAGGCGGCAAAGCTGCAGAGACAAAACTGCAGAATGTAAATTGAAATAATATGTATTTTTATATCGACACTGTCTTTAGTCAACGTTGTGAATTAAATATTGGCTACTTTTAGGTATACCAAATGTTGCGTCCCTTGGATCACCAACTGCTTTGTTATCATTGCAAGATGCGTAACATTTTCACGCTGACTTTCTAAATTTTGATTTTTAGCTCCTTTGTTCATTCATTACCAGTTCCTTTCCTTTGTCAATTTAGTATCTAATCCTTTCCTAATTGCCCATAAATTCCAATAATTTTTCTGGCTGTAACTGTCAACTACCTAATCCTAACGTCCGTCAATTTGTATCAAATTTCTGTCACATTTATAACCATACACCAATACGCTACAAGTTTCCAATCCCACCTTCCTCACTTTTAACACTCATTATCATTGTTCTCATCAAATTTAACCACACCTCCATCCCTTTCCAACTTATTCTAAAATCTATAAATAACCTTTTTCTAAAAGGAGATCATAACAAGCAATATCAATTCATATTAAACCATCTATCTCTCAGCTTATATCAACCACCAAGTCTAATCAATTAATAATATTCAAGCGACAACTCAATCGTGACGCAACGCTTCCTGATAGTTACTACCAGTGTTATTTGTTGTAAAAAGTGTAAATATATGTATATAAAACCTGCTCAAAGACTTTAATTCAAACGATTTTCAAACGCTACTTCAATCAAGATTCAACACAAATACTTCATCAAGTTGCAGTCCAGGACGATTCAAAGCGAATAAAAACACGAAATAAATACTCCCTAATTAAGCGTATATATTAAACATTTTCTGTAGTATCATGAATAATGTCCTCTGTCTGTTCATTTATTATTCGTCTGCAGTAGTTGTTAAATTTATACAAATTTTATTATCACGTTTTGAAGAGGCTCTAATGCTAGACACATTTTTAATCTTTCTGTTAAGATGGCAAATAATAACTAATAAGTAATAAACACAGTTAGTTGATAAATAATTGTAATTGCCTAGATAAACTTTCGCGAAAGTTAAAATAGAAATTAAAATGATTGACTGCGGAGGATCAACATATTCAAAAGATTATTTTGTAGCGGTTTTCAGTAATTGTTTGGTAGTTTTTTATTTTTAATACCTATCAGATTTTGAGAAATAGTTGTACCCGTTGTGAAAAAGAATTGAGGTGTAGAAATTCTTATTTCTAAAAGAGAATAAAGCAATTTATGTTATAGCAAACATTTAAATTACTATAGAAAGAATGCATATAACTTGCGTTCAACAAATTTCAAACGTTTGGAAGGAATATTGAAGAAACTGAAACTTATGAAAGATTAAAATGAATTTATATGTATATTGTGACGTGTTCGGTCACGTAAAACTCGAATATACAGTATGTCCAACAAATAACCACGTTTATTGATAAACAAATTTAACAAAACTAATTTCAATTCAACTAGTTATACAACCCAAATAACTTCGCACAAAAACAATGTATCGCAAAACTGTCACTAAATCAAGTCACTTATCGCTCTTCAAACTTTCTCGCTTGTTTCGCTGTCAACGCTCGCTATCAACTGACTGTAGTTTGACAGTCGCCGTCGCTTATATACCTCCAGGCCAATTTTCCAGAATGTTCCATTCTTTTCTCGAAGGTTCGAGATTTTTCCCAGTGTATTTTCTGTATTTGTGTTGATGTATTCTTCTGGAATGTTCTCGATTCTTCTAGAGGGGCCCAGAAATCTATTTTCCCGTACAAAAAGATGTTGTTTACCGAAATCGTAAGTACAAATCGTGACAATATTTTTGTTAGTTCATTTATAAGCAGCTAAAAACGTATTGTTTTTGTAACAGTTTTAAAGTTTTACCGTCTGTTTTTGTTTTTAATTTCGGCAAATATGATTTATTATTTATATTTTCTAACTGTATCCAAATTTTAAGGGAGATGCTTTATGTATACGCTTAGGATAGTTACGTCGATATAAACCTGCGAAATGGCCGGCCGCTTTTGGGATCGCTTCTGTGACGTCACGCTAAGCAAGTTGGCCTGATGATTCACAACCGGCTCGATCCAGTACTTCTCGAAGAACTCGCTTCCCAAAGTGCATTGACGAGTGTTTGTGATGAAGTTACAGAAGAATTGTGGCCGACTATCATCGGAAATATTCCCAAAAAGATAAAAATGTAAGGACTCTTCAGGTGTCATAATTATGAACACTTGTTGTGTTATTTTTGTGATTAAAAGAATAAATATTAGTATTCGTTTAGTTGCGTGAATTCATTTGTTTATACAGTTCTATTATTTCTGAAACATTTTTAAAAATTTTACGGACTTTTTTCCCACTCTCTATACCTATTTATAGCCAGAGAGAATTATAAAACATTTTGGAGAGTTGTGCAATTACAATATAAAAAAGAAATAATTTAACGTATTATTAGCTTTATTCCCACTGAACGCTGTGGGTCTATCTATTCATGCATTCATTTTGTGTCACGTTAAAACCAAGTACCGTAGTTTTCTCTTTTATTTTAATCATATCGTTCTAAATACGAGGGTAAATCAAATATAAACGGTAATTTTACTATTTAGCTTAGTACGTAATTCCGATCTAGAGGATTCGATGCTCGAGTGTTGTTTGGTTTATTAGGAGAGGGAAACCGGCTTAGGTAGCAGCTGCGCTCGGTTCTGTCCGCAGTATAGCCTTGACTGAGCGCAAGGTACCTTTGTCTGTTGCACAACGCATCATCATAATTTTTTTAATCAATGAAGGCGTTAAACGTTAAACCATCGGAAATTTTCACTCGTTTGAAAGCACAGTTTGGGGATGTGGGGATGCTACACTGTCTTAGAAGTGTATACTTGGGTCAGAGAACAGAGAATTCATAGATGGGCGAGAACTTGTCGAAAATGAAAGATCATGATCGACGCCCAAGGCCAAGTGTCACAAATAACGACAACATCCGTGATGTTCCAGAGCTTGTTGAAGGTGATCGTCGGTTATCTAGTTAACTATTAAACAAATCTTATCAGAAGTGGATATCAGCTATGGGAGTGTTCAATCCATCATCACTGATGATGATGTCCGCTGGATTAAGAAAAATTAGTGGTCGCTGGGTTCCAAGGTTGTTGATCGAAAATTAAAAACAGCTTAGGTCGGAGACCAGTGAAAAACTTCTGAATCGATTTCAACAAGAAGGGGAGTTTTTTAGGCATATCGTCACTTGTGATGAGTCGTGGGTCCACCACTACACTCCCGAATTAAAAATGCAGAGTAAGGAGTGGCGAAGAAAGGATGAAGGCTGCCCTGTCAAAGCTAAAACCCGTCACTCAGTCGGAAATGTGCTTGCGACTGGTTTCTTTGACTCAAGGGTTTGTTTGGGTTTTACTCATTGATTTTCTTCAAGATCAATGAACAGTGAATGCGGCTTACTATTTTGAGTTATTACAGTTGACAAAAAATTCAAATCGTATCTAAGCATATGACGGGGTATGCCCATTCGAGATGTCATCGGAGGATGACATCATGACAACGTTAGGCCACACACCGCAGTTTTGACAAGGAAACAATAATAAATTGGAAGAAATGGGCTCGGAAACCTTCGAGTATCCTCTTTATAGCCCTGACTTGTGACTTGTCACCCTGTGATTATTTTTTGTTCGCACTTGGAGGCAAAAGATTTGAAAGCAATGAAGAAGTAGAGGAGTATGTGCGCAATTGCGCAATTGCTTGACAACTCGCCCTCAAAAATTTTATGAAAAAGGAATATTCAAGCTTCCAAATCGATAGCAAAAGTGTGTAGAGTACGGGGGTGACTACATAGAAAAACATTAAATGTTTAGTTTGTGTGTACATTAATATATTTTTTTTACAAAATTACCGTTTATATTTGATTTACCCAAGTAGTTAGACATCACTAATTGATTAATAGAGACCGGATTATATGCAATATTAAATAGTATGCTGATGAAGACTGGAAATTTTGGCGGTGTTGTAGAACTCAGTAAACAGCTCACTTAACGTTTAGTATAGTGTTTTGGCGTTGTGCTATTTAGTGTATTCTCCAGTACAAAAAGTGTAATTTTTGCTTTTTTAACTCAAAGTTAGCATAATATTAATAAATTACTGACAATAATTAACAATTATTTAACATTTTGTTACTTACAACCATGTGTCTACGATGACTCAAAATATTTTTATAAGGAAGGTAACTGGGTAGTATTTGAATTTGGCTGCCAGGTTTTCACTTATTGTTTATGGCAAAGGTTCACACGTACCACTGATAAAACTTAAAAAAAAAATCAATTTAACATAAAGGTTCAGAGCCTCGTTTATTGTTTAAAATGACTTCGTATTTTTATTTATTTACGTGGGAGTATTTTTGGCAAAGCTCTAAGAGCTGTAAAAGCATGTAAAAGGCATAAGATCGAACGGCCTATTTTCTCGTTTAGGTACTTTTCCTTCACAAAAATACTGGCCTTTGACAAATTGGTTAAGGCTTTCGCGGCCAGTTGATAAATTAGTGTAGTCCTTATTCGGGTCTAAAGGCCGTCGTTGGTTGCAATTGCATCCAGTATCGGAGATGAAAGAACCTCTGAAGAAGCTCACCACTCGTGCTAGCGAAACGTTAGGAAGCAATTTTAACCAATCACGGCTTTTAGATCCGAATAAGAATTACACTAGTTCATACTGGCCTTTATTTGCTATCATAAAATGGACTGTTAATACCCAATAAGATTCGATCTTCAGTTGTTTTGATTTGGCCACGAAATATGTGCCGCTTTTATAGTTAAATTTACTCCCCCAACGAAAAATATTGTAAATATATCGAAAAATGCATCATCATCATCAGTAAAATATGAAATAATCAGTTAGAATAGTCTAAATATGCAAATGCATATTAACCGGTCTCTTTATTAATAGGAAAAAAGCTATTAATTATAAGTAAGTTAATAAGCATAAAGCAGCATTAGTAAGTACACTAAAGTAAAAGTGCAATTGATTTTTAATGGACATCCTTCACGAATAGCAATAATTTAAAATATAAGTTTGGTGTATTTTCTATAAAATATACTGTTTTAAGTTTCTGTCTCAGGCTATTAACAATTATTTCACTTGATTGATTCACATGGGTATTAGTTTGGTAGTGAAATTCTTGGTTTGATCTATTACTTCAATATTAAATTTAATGGGTAATTTAACGTAGTATATATTTTTTTGATAAAAAATAAATGTGTCGTATATGCTGAATATTTTTTAACTTTTAAGTAACTACTTTTGCGTTTTTTAGAGCGTGTTTTGAAGTTTCTCCCAATTTGGCCTATATAGAATTTTTGATGAGATGCATAAGACGGATATAATTCTTTACATTTTCTTTTAATAAGTCGACTAAGGTTGTTATTATTGTTAAAGTTGCTGTTTTACTAATGACGATGTTATTTTTTGGGAATGAGAGTAATATATTTATGGTTTTGAATCCTGGTATGACCATTATCAATTAATTTAGTTGAATTATTTATTAGTTTTTTTATTACCTATGAACTTGTTTATAATTTCGAAATCGAAATCAATATTTAGAGTTTTTTGTTTAACAATATTGATTTCCTTTAAATAATTTTGTCTAGTCTTTAATAAAGTAATGTAGTAATCTGTGTAGTAGATTGGGATGCCCTATCACCAATTCACAATAAATTCACAAATTATAAAAACATAAAATTTCAATTAAATATTATAATCATCAAGTTTGGTATGTATATCAGGATGTTAGTTAGGGTATGCAGAATTAAAAAGATAATAGAGAGAACGATGACGTCTGAAAATTGCAAGTTTAATTTTAATAAATTTACATATGCATATAGCTTGATTTTGGCAAAACTGTATCCGTCGGTTAATACTCGAGAATATAGAGCCCGATTTTTATTATGTAAATCAATGACTGCAAAGGTAAAAGTCATCGCGACTAGTTATTTCTGCAAACTATTTTCAAGCATAAATTTAAATGTTTAATAAAATACGGAGCACTTTAATTAAAATAGGTTCCTTACGTTCTAATTTTATAATCTACACATGACACGTAAGTGTAATATTGGCAGTTATGGTTAAAAGTAAAAGTCAACCGCAATGATAATAGAGTTCCAGAGGCACAAGTTGATGGTTGGCTCTGGCGCTACAAGGAGACGTTAGTGACGTTAGAGATGGGTTGCCGTGTTGGTGATGTTGCAAAGTGGATGTAATGACGGAAAGGCAACAACGTAATACGAGGACGATGCGACATTTACGAATTTACCAGACCGTTCGATAAATTGTATTCGTAGCTTGACTATTTAGCCGTGACGGCTATCAAATAGGCGAAGTTAAAACCAATAATTAGTTCGTTCCGTGGGTTCAGGGGTAAATGGTTGTACCACCGCACTGGTACCTATGTGTTAGTGTTCAGCAACGTACGCAAGTGAACGAAGTGATCGAACAATCGCAGTAGGTTAGTTCAGTTCTGCTGGACGCTAATCATTTTATGTTACTGCTGTAGATCTCCGTATTGAAACTTACGGCTAGGAACTTTAATCCTCTTAAAATGCAAATTGGCTTGGCATATAGAACGAAACGTTCTATGTAATGAGGATGATAGGATGTTCAATGAAATGACGTAGCTAATTTGTCATTTTCTAAGTATTGCTTCACATTCTAATATTAGATAGCCAATGAACAATCAGAAGTGGGACAACTCGTGGGGGACGTGAGCCAGGTTCATATAGTTTTGATTCATATCACAAAATTAACGTTTCACAACATCTATTTAATTTGCTTAACTATTTTAATAATTAAGAAAGTAAATAGCCGGTAGCTCTTGATGAAATATATTTATATTAAACTAAAGAAAAAAAGTTTCATTGTTTATTAATTAACTCGATGTACATTTCGTCTTATTAGGACATCATCAGAAGTATTACTCTTCAATTATCATCGAGTTAATTAATAAACAGTGAAACTTTTTTTTTGTTTTTATTTAGTTTAATTTTAATAATTACTGTCAACAGTGAGATACTTATTTTTATTATTACTCTTAAAAGATATTGTAAAATCACACGAAATAAAGGAAGCCAAGAAGATCTGGACAAATTTAGAAATAGAAAAATGGCAAAAAAGGAGTCAAAACCTAGGCGAACACCTTAAGTTTATTTATACTGAACTTCATGTAAGATTCCACAATATAATTTTTGATACAATCACTACAGATATCCATGAAAATGTTAAAATTTCTTGCAATAAAATATAAATAAAATTTTGTTCAATTCAAATTGACCCGCTCATTTTTTTGAATTGCTGCTGTTAGATAATAGATTGAATTACCTTGCAATAATGTTTATTGAATCCAATACTTTAGATTGTATTTGTATAGATACGGTAATCAACGAATTGGTTAAAAAAAAGTGCAGAGTAAATGATAATATATTATGTAAAATAAATAATAAGGTTGTTTTACTTGAATTTTCTACTTGTTTTATTAATATTTTATTTGAATTTATCAAAAAGAAATTTTATATTCTTTTGTCGTTAGTCTGTAGGGCCCCTCCCCAAAACACGGAGGCCCTAGGCCTAGGCCTCCTGGGCTTATGCATAAAGATGGCCCTGGGCCTGAGGGGGAGAGATTTTAGTCGGTAGGTCCGAGGACACATTTCTTCGGAAATGCGACACCACCCAGTTGCACGGGCACTGCAGTACACCCGGAAGAACACCACAATCCGCGCTTTTCCTTACAAAGTGCTTCGGACGTTTAATGTCGTGTTTTGGCGTTGGGGTTTGAGCTATTTACTATGTTCTAATTACCACTGTAACAGTTTTATAATTAGGGTGAATCTCTTTTGATATTATTTACTGCCGTAAATACAAATGCAAATAGCGAGCGTACTGAAAATTTGCAGTTTTTTTTGCCAAACGATTGGAATGAAAAATCGAACTTCATCCGGTATATGGGGAAATTTTACGGTAACTTGTTCGGATAATAGGGGTTACTTTTATAACCAGGCGGACAGCTCACTAGGAACAGGGGGTCGATACACGGGGCATCGTTCAGATGGTGCTTAAAAATGTAAATAAACATTGACCTCCATGTACTTAATTGACTTCCTGAAGGACAGACACGTGAGTTTGAACAAAAGGGGTGACGGACAGGCGTGAAGTTGATAAAAATTATTTGAAATATGATTATTTTCCGAATTATTTTTCAATTGAATATGCTAAGATCAATATTAGTCTACATTTTCATGCTTTATCTGGATGACGTAAATTAATAAAAGGTAGGACACTGTCACCCTATTTCTGTTTCTAGTGATTTATTCCCTGTTTATAACATGTTACCGTAAAATTTGCCCTTTGTTTTTTGACTATAAGTGTCAATATCAATACGAAGTTTATTTATTCTCTTCCATATTCTAACCGCTCAGCAAGTGTAACGAAACGGCACCTATTCAAATACTGCCTCACTATAAGGAATTACTTTTGCAGTGGCATAATTTTTCCCTGTAACGTCATATATCACGTTCAAAGCGTTTTGGTTTTGCATCAAACTATTTATATTTACTAATAATTGTTGAGGCACTTAATTTTTGAAATTACATATTAATCATAATAATGACCTTCCGGTTTGGTAATTTTCATATGATTTATTTTTATTTCGCTACAATTGTTTCATTACACAGTAACTTCATCAGGCGAGATGACAAACTAACTTATAAGATATTTTACGTTACTTAAATAGGTACTAAATCTAGGGTGGGGTACGTTTTTATTTACAATTAAGTGTGTGTTACTAACTTCTACTTGATCATTTAAGATATTGTTACTTTTGTTATGTTCGTTAATTGCTTATATATCACAGACAAATTTAATTTTTGACTTTTATTAATAGTGTGAAGAATTTCAAAATTTTTGTCAAAATGAGGATTTTCTGATATCAGGTGTTCTGCATAGGTGGAGTGTGTCTTCCGTTGTTGGTAAGCTTTTAGGTGTTCGTTTATTCTTTCTTGAAAAGATCTACCCTTTTGTCCTATGTAGACCTTTTCACAATCTCCACATTTTAACTTGTAAACTACTGATTTTGAGTTTTTATCTGTTTTATATTTGTTATTTCTAATTTTGTTTCCTAAAGAATTTAGTACCTATTTAAGTAAAGTAAAATATCTTATAAGTTAGTTTGTCATCTTGCCCGATGAAGTTACTGTGTAACGAAAGCAAAATAAATCGTTTGAAAATTACCAAACCGGAAGGTCATTATTATTATTAATATTTATATTTAATAGACAATTAATAATAATTCCGTGGTTACAATAAAATTCTCAAGAATTATTGCAGTTTTAGAATTTATTTGCGCACATCATATTTATACGATAACGACGCCTCGGCCAAAAGAATAACAAGAGAGAAAATCAAACAAAATGCGACTTGGTTACTGCAAAAGGCACTTACGATCAAAAGAGTTGAGAGTAGAATTAGAGAGATTGAAAAAGTGCTTCTAGAACATCAAGCACTTACTTCCAGGCAATTAGATGGACGTTCGATTATCTTTTTCGATGGCATGTGTGAGTTTGTGTGGTTCAAATTTTATTACAGACATAATGTTCTATCTCGAAAATCAAATAAAACAAAACTAATGAAAACATAACCATAATTTGCCACGAACGCGCGCGCGTGTCTAACAACTTTAGCGCCCGGATCAACATTAACACTCATTAAAAGGATAAACGGGGAATACACACAAATCTAATTACCGTTAAAAGGAATTGCTGCTGTTTGTAGCTGCCACTTTGACGGCTTGTATTCCCCACGCAACATATTCCCATTCATAACTCGGAAACACTAATTTGAAAAGCAAACAGAGAGAAAAGATAAACTGAAAATTAAAAATACAATAGTGCTTTACATGCTGTCATAATTTGTTAATCACATACTTTAAAGCAACCATACCTTAAACCATTGGTTCTCAAACTTATTTCGTCTACCGCCCACTTGGAGAATCAATTATTTTCTAGCGCCCCCCAAAATTTTTTAACTTTACCGCATCTCAAAAATCACAATCACAATCATTGATTTAATTATATTGAGTCTCAAATGAGCATATGAGTCTCATCCTGTTAATTGAGTTCAAACTTACATTTTAAATACTGTTCTAAAGAGAGCAATAGAACGCAACTTTGTAAATTATGAAAACTTTTGTTCAAATTAAAATAAACATTTCAATTTCAATTTTAAAACTAAGGCGAAGGATGAATCTGATGGTTTTTAATAAGTTTGTTAATATCAGGCTCGAATTTATTCAAAAACAGCCGTAAGTCACTGTGGAGGTTTTCTAAATGTTAACAGTAATCAAGCAAGTCGTCGTTGTTGAAGGATGCTGCTGATAAATTAGGGAAAGCGTGAAACTCGCGTCTGCTGATATTTTTCTTGTGTAAGGGCAGTTTGGCTACGAAAGCAGCAACGACATTTTTTGTTTTAATCAAGTTCATGTCGTCACCTTGAAGTTGGAGATTGATATTTCAAGAACTCTATCACAGAGTCAAACAGATTGTAAAATCGAGTCAAACAAGTACCTCTTGCCAACGCACTTCTGCATGAAACAGCAATCTGTTGAAGTCTTCATTAAATGATCATTAGCAACACAATGTTGATTAAATAATCTGTCATTAAAAGGGCTGTTTCGGATTTTATTCACTGCTATTGCTTTGATGACATGATGCATGTATTGAAACAGTCGTTCACTCAAATTTCTCACAACCAAATGTTATCTATGAATGATGCAATGTACAGCAAGCACATTTGGAACTTTACTTTTTAACATAAGTACGCTGTGAAGTCTTTGCGATGTCCTGTTATAGCCGAACCGCCATCCGTAGCAGCTGATATAATGTTCTTCAAGGGAATTTATTTTTCATCATAAAACTTTTTCAGTGTATCAAATATGGTTTCTCCTTCTTCTCTTTGTATCTGTTTCTAAATTTCTAACAAATAATAGTTCTTGACATATTTTCTCATCTTTAATAAACCTCGCGTATCACAACAACAATACACAAATGCTTCATTAGTTGGTAAAATGGACTCATCCAACTGAATTGAGAATTGGCTTGTCTTCAGATGATTGCACAATGACTCTTCAATGTTTTCCGTCATCTCATCAATTCGTCATTGCAACAGAATTATTGCTTAAAGGAAATTTTCGGATAATATCTGCCGCTGGTTTATGGAGCACATTAGTTATTACTTCTTTTATTGCTGGTAAAATTAACTCTTCTCCAATAGTGTGAATAGTGTGTGATTTTCCTGTTTGAGCGATTAATAAAGAGATATTGTACGAAGCTCGAAGTCCGTCATCATCCTTCATCGTCTTGCTTAGAAGCCGCTGAAAAAAGTTTTGAAACAGTTGGCAGTTGGCTCAGCTGTAAGCTGTATACTTCTTTTCCAGTTCTTGAAAATAGGCCACATTTTTATCTTTTTTATCTGAATGCATTTTATTCTAATGAAGTCTATTCTTGTAACCTATAAGGTTAGAAGACCTTCATCGCTTCATTCGAAAATGATTTTTGACAAAGGCGAAAACGGATTTGTGGGATTTTCAATAAATCCGTATTTAATATATTCCGCATTGCATCTCTTTTTCATTGTCTCTTCTTTTTTGCTTTCGACATGGTTCTGTCCTCACAAATACGTGAGTAAAGCATCGAATTTAAAGAACTTGCTAACGATTGCACTATTATTGATTAGGATTAAAATACAACGCGCACCGACAGAAATAAGATGAACATGCACAAACTCGACGTAAGCAAGATAGAACAAGCATCGATGGTTGTGTTGCTTCACAAAGGATTGCACAAATCGCGTTATTTACGTTATTTAACAAAAACTTGTTAAAGCTTGAATGCTCACGGCCTACGTACGAAAGCCGTGTTAAATTATTTATTCTATAGTCTATACAAGTAAACTGGGCAGGGGTAAGAACAAAATAATCTAGGTTCTTATTTTAGTTTTTAAAGTGAAATGCATATCAGGAATTGCCCCCCAATTTTCTCTGGGCACTTTACAGCCCCCTGTTGGCGTTCAGCGCCCACAAGGGGGCGTTATCGCCTACTTTGAGAAATAATACTAAACTAACCAAACTTTCCTTGCTATAAGAAATAAGTTGCACGTATTTTTACGTTCACCAATCAGCTGCTTTAATTCAATCGGTTAATTTTGACACCGGTAGACATGGACACTCGTAATATTAACGTCAACATAAAACGTGAAATGCGTGATTATATGGACGAAAAATACATTAAACGTCAATGCGCACTTTGGAGAAGTGAAAATCGGCAAACAGAAACGCGACGACCTGTTTAGAATTGTTCCTCCAGAATATTTTTCACCGCACCATAACTGGCGATCATTTTGCAGCGAAGGATTGCATGTTCGTTGATCGCCTGCAATACACGTAATTTTTGTGGTGTTTGTCACTGGAGGAGCTATTATGGCAATTTTATATTTAGTATTTGTTATATGATTGCTTGTTGTAATATTTAATAATTACTCTTTTGATCGGTTATTAATAAGGATACTGTAATATTTGAAAAATTTTTAGTAGTGGTAAATTTTAAATACATCAATGCGATATTAATTATTTAATTCATTTGGACCCACTGCAGATTATCTGAAATTAATGACGAAAAATTTGTTACTGCTGTCACGCCCTCGTCAGGAATCGAACCCAGGACCTTCGGCTTTACGCGCCAATGCTTTTTCCACTAAGCTACGAGAGGTGAGCATTAATTTGAGGTAATCTGTACTGGGTACAAATTAATTCAATAATTAATATCGCATTGATGTGTGGCAGCCAAAAATTTTAATTCTTTTTGTATTGTAACTTATTTCAGATGTATTAAGGTGTAATTTAGTTCATTGTATATTCAAATTTTATTGTATTGTACATTGTATCATATTGTTATCATGTAAATATTCTTTTCTTACAATTCTATTTCTATACTTGCTCATTACCTGCTCTGTATGTATTCTTCGCTTAATGACAATTTAATTGCTTCAGCACTTTCTTATAATCCCTCTTAACAATTCAACTATGTGTACTAACTGCATGCTGTCTATAATTCTTACTTTTCCTAATAACAATTTTACAGTAGGTTTCTTTGGTGCTTTGGGTTTTCAGTATTTCATGTTATCGACCTTTTCAAATTCATCCCTACTATGACTAACAAACTTCTAGCTTCCCTCTTCTGTATCTTTCTAGAATATTATTTTAAAAACAACTAACGGTTCTCATTCTATCTTCCTGGTATCTACTCAAATTCTTAACTCCGTTCAATTTTATATTTATTTTAATTCCTACTCTTCATTTAAATTTTTTGTCAAATATATATCTATTTTGGTTCTGTGTTATTTTATTTTCTTCGTTACCTATAACGTATAAACTTAAACAGTCTAAAGATGTATCTATTTAAAATTTACCCCTACTAAAATTTATTCAAATATTTCATTATTAATGATTAATAATAATATACATTGATTCCGACGTAATGTAACCTAGTAAGTACGCTCGTCGTTTTTACTGCTGTCACCTATCGTAGCTTAGTGGTTAGAGTATTGGCGCGTAAAGCCAAAGATCCCGGGTTCGATTCCCAGCTAGGCCGTGACAGGAGTAAAAAAAATCCTCATTAATTTGAGGAAATCTGTGGTAGGTATAAATTAATTAAATAATTACTATCGCATTGAGGATATTGTAATTTTTTTTCCAGATGACACTTACCTGTTTCATCTTAAGATTGCTTATCCGTTTTCCCAAAATACGCATTGACCAAAGGGCGCTTCCTGGAATGGAATAAAAATATACCATTATTGTAAATATATGGAATAAAGGAAAAAAATCAACAACTTGATAAAACTATTTAAAACAAAATGCACCATAATATGATGATTACCATGAAATGATGATCAAAGATTGTTGCAAATATTTTGTAATGAATGTAGATATTTATTGTTCAAAGTATAAAGTACCAAATACATAAAGGCGGTATTAGAGTACCAATTGCATGTTCTCAGATTTATTTGAGTTCCACATATCTAAGGGTGTTCAAATTACGTTAAACAGATGTATACGAACGGACCATCGGAACGCAACAACATATGAGAACTATTCGAACTAGTTGCTGCTCGATTGCTTCTTGGACGAGACGTGTTTCAGTTGTGTATGTCAATTGTTACTTTGTTATATACCTCTTTGTATTACTTTACTGTTTTATACACGTGAGTCTCTACCCACTAAGTATCTTGGTTCTTTATTAGGATATATACCTTAGATCAGACTTGATTAAGTTATTGCAAGTTATTCTAAATTGAATAAGTTCAAAGTTGATATAGTATTAGATGCTTGAGAGAAAATGCTTAAGCAATTTACAGTCACGTATGGTAGTAATAGGATGGTTGTTAATTTGACTGTCTCGTGTAATAATTAGTGTTGGAAGCTGTTCTGCTTGGAGGCCAGTGTACCTTCTGACTGGACTGAGGTCTATAGGTAGCTGAGACTTTGGAGAGTCCGAGTTTTCCACACTAGTTGCGTGGGCAATTTAAGAGCGTTGAGCTAGCCTCGCATGGAATGTATGTTAATGTTAGAATTCTTTATTTGTTTCGGGCATATATTGAGCTAAAAGATAAACTATCACTACTTTTGGTCAAAAAAGGTCCAAAAGCTACTTGTGCGTCGACTAGTGTGGTGGCTGCTTGGCTTGCAGGACAGTGTAGTCTGCCGCGTCTCTGTACTAGTAGATTGGTTACACGGAGGTTGAACAGACCCCAACTATCACTCTCTTCGGGTGAAGAATGTATGTTTTAGCTTAATATATGGTGCCTGTATGTACATCTAACGGCCAGTTGCCTTCGAGCCACTTGTAAATGTTTTGATATTCATAGATCAGACTTAAAATGCTGATTGAATTTAATGTAATGATGAGGTGGTCCTTTGAAGGGCTAGAATAGTTTGTGCTACTTTATCTAGCTCAGGTTCAACAATTCTTATACAGCAACGCCGCGTGCTTTTCCCTGTAAGTCCCAATGCTGTGTAAGTTACAACGATTTAGTTTAACATTTCAGTGATTAAGAAATTGACTCTTAGTAGTGTTTATGGTAGTGTATTAAGTGTATATATTTGGTTTTTGTTTATTTATTTATATTCGCATTCGTGAAAATTCTACGTTATCATCATTTATCTTCATTATTATTATATTATTCCTGTACAATTGCATGTATTAACCGAGTATTTCTGTCATGTTTTGCCGAATCGCAAATTGGGTAACAAAGATTGTTGAATTTCTCTGCAGAGAGAAGTGGAGGCAATTGAGGTAAATCGAGTCATCATATGCTGAAACTTTTATCCATGTACGGCTTAGATACGTGTATACATAAACGTAGATACATACAGAGATGTTCACGGAGCACCTCTTATTTCTCCGATTTAGTATTCTCAAAGAGAGGTCCACAGCGATGTGAATCGGAAGATATATTAGGAGCTCGGTGGCCATTCCTCTATACTCACTGCTCGGAACTATATGTATGCAAATATTTCGGTCGAGTGGGGAGTTGGCTCCGGAGCTGGCTCCCAACCACCAGCTACTAACTACTACAACGTACTACAATTGTGTCTTACTTGTTACTGTTTCAATTCGCTATGTAAATCGCGGCTGTCACCACCTTTGCCTGCAGCGCATACATGTAAATAACCGCAAATTGCATTGTAATTGCGTTGCGAACTACGGACTGAGTAAAATAATTCGCATGATATAAACCGGCCGAGATGCGAGGGCACCACACTATACTGCGCAAGGTGCAATTTAGAAAGCAATTCCGACGAACAACTTAAACAGTTACAGTAATTGCTTGCTTATCTTATCTCACGAATGCCTGCCTGCTCCATGCCAACCGAATTCCTTGAACATACTAAATAACCATTCGTGATGGTCCTTCGAGCCGGATAACTGCGTGTAAGTTATTTTTTGCGCATCATTTGTTTCTTAAGATCGAATCATACATATTTAAAAAAAAATTAACGTCAAAGGCCGGTATCTAGAAAATTAGTCATGAGGGTTTAATAAAACCAAAAACTGTATAATAATGTAAAAGAATTCGAAAACAAAATTACACATAACAGCATTACGTGGTTGTATTTTATAAAAAATTGTCATATTAAGTATAAATATTTTGTGCAAGGATTGCTGAAAGAATTAATGCTGTTAAGGTATCAAACTAGACTGAGTCTTACCTTGATGTTTGAATTGTTTTCGACATATCACACGTAAGACACGACCCATGAGCACATGGGCCGATACCTATAAACTAGTGCAATAAAAAAATTAAGTTGCAAAAAATTGAGGAAGTACAAATTGACTGACGATTTTTGGAACAGGAATTCCTTCTTTCAATAAAAATGAACAATTTTTAGTGCACTGGCCCTTTTTAATGTAGTATCGGAAAACCAAGTTAAACAGAGAAAAAATAGATCGAACCAAACTTGTAAAGCAGAGTTTTTAAACTGTGTTTTAGAGAAACTAATGCATTTTTTAATATCATTCAAGACAAAACAGTAAAAATTATCGCTCCATCAAGTTATAAAATGGAATCCCAATTAACTATCGCTTTCATTAACGATTAACCTGCGCAGTGTGTATTTTGGATTAAAAACTCATTAATGTCAATGCAGATCTTTTAACTATGTCAGCAGAGGAATACAACACATTTGCTGAAATGACATCTGCTTCTACGTTGCAAGAAAAATTTAAATTAATGCCGTTAGTGGAATTCTAGTGCAGTTTAAAAGATGAATGTTCTCATTTGTCACAAAAGGCCGTGTTGGCATTTCTACCATTTACAACTACATATACGTGTGAAACGGGGTTCTCAGCTTATATGTCGAAAAAAAATTAATGCTGATCCTAACATAATAATTCAACATTCACCCATAAAACATTCTAATATTGAGTATATTAGCGAGAATAAAATGCTGCACCCTTTCTACTAAGCTATTGAATGAAACCAGGACTTCCATGATTAAAATGGACATTAGACAGCGTTTCACTTAACAAGAAGTGTAGGAGACGCTTTTGTAGAGCATTAATTTTCCTCCGAAACTTTCCGTAGGAATGGTAAAACGATTGCGACAGTTTTCATGAGGTGCGGATACGAGGGGGGGTGAAATAGATGCAACTTCCCCCCCCCCCTCTGACGCTAGATCGGTGCACCATTTTGACCAATTTCAAAATTTTGCAGGCGTCATAACAACATCACAATCTGTTTATCAGAAAATACTACTACTGAGTAGATTTAGTAACTATAAACCGTTCGATTGTCTATAGTATCTACAAATACATATATATATATATATATATATACTCTCATGGACTTTTTTGTATCTAGTACACCGGTTCAATTTTCTTCTACATAGTTTAGTTTTCCCAGGTAAGTTGAAATAGGCAAATGCATGCTATTTCTTACATTGAAATTTGTTGTTCCTTGCAGTTCCAGAAATATTGAAAGACATTTTAATAATTTATATATTACTTTTAATCATTATTAATGAAATACATGGAGAATTTTTAGTAAAGATTATTTTCAATATATTAATGCGAATTAATTTTTGAATTTATTTCTGTCATCTACAGATTATCGCAAATTGACGAATGTGATGTCCATAATTAAAGATTAACCACTATTTATTAAATTTAAATATTATAGACGAACTACAAATTTGGCTTTGAAAATTATTTAGTAAGTATAATGAATGGAGCTTGGCTCAACGAGTGGCTGCTGCTACTTTTTCTTTCCTTTTGATGATTAAAAAGTTTTTACAACTAGAGAACTTCTTAGAACTGTAAACATTGAATCGATGATTTATGGAGATGCCTGTGCGGGATGGGTCAGGTAGAATCATTTGAAGAAAAATATAAATATAAAAAAATTCTAAACAAGGTTGATTACTAACGAACAGATAGGCTTAAGGGAAAAAAGTAGAATTTTGTAAACGGTTCAGGCAACAATTCATATTTCTCCTGTTTCCACTTCGTCGTTCGTTGTCGTCTCTGGTGCATGGTGGACTTGACGAATTGGCGCCTCTAGAGGACAACCAAACGAGCAGTTGCTCCGGAAGTCCAACTTTATGCAGTATTTGTCTTTCGCAGGAAGTGCACGACGTGAAAAGCGAGTCAACGTTGCAGTCGTCGGAGGGTGTACGTCTACTTTGTCGTCGGATACCGGTGTAGCCGTCGCGTCGTTGGCAGCAAATCTCGTCAGTTAGCGAAAAGGCCGACTGGAACGGCGTAAAGCAAACATGACGATATAATAAGCTTAATTAAACACAGAGACGGCGTCATATTGGAATTAAATTATAAGTAACTACGCAATTATGTAGACGGTTGCGCTTTCCATGCAAATTCAGACGTTGTTTCACGCTACAATTACTTTCTTCGTAACGTCAAAGCGAAAGTAAACTTGTAGTTGTGCACGAGAACAGTTGGCTGTCTAGAATTATAGATCGCTCATACTTGTACACTTCTTGCTCTACTCTACCACCGCTATACTAGCGACACGAACATAATTTCCCGCAACCACAATTCTGATCACGCTGAAAGGATTTACTCAGTGTTTAAATCATAGAGGTTAGAATGAGGGATAACGAACATTTTGCATTAGATCGTCTATCCCGTAAAATTGTAAAATAAGTTGAAAGAAAATTTTTGGTCAGTAATCTGTTCAAACCATGAGACGTGGATGAGAACTCTCTCAGCACTTTGTAGACAATTTCGAAAAAAAAACAACTTTTTTGTGTTTCATTCTCACCAGCTACTCGGTCTGGTGGGCGGACAGTCCCTCCGACCTATACTGTAGTGCAAAGCCGAAGGGTAGGGCGTAAGGCCCTCTTCAGCCTCCTTTCAGGAGTGGTATGGTTAGGGAGAGAAATATGAGACGGTCCAAATGAAAACAGAAGAGAAGTGAAAGATTATCTGTGGAATATTACTGCCCCAGCATTTGCCTAAGTGATCCAAGGAAACCACAGAAAACATGGACCAGAGCAGCCTTATCCGGGTACGAACCGGTGACCTCCCGAATGTTAAACAATGATTTAGAGCAGTAGATCACGCCGCTCGGTACACAATTTCGACAGAACAACGGATAATTTATTCACTGCCTTGAAATAGAGCTTAATGAATAAATACAGACGTCACGGTTAACGCCATCTGTAGAATGATAAGGTTATTTTCTAATATGGATATCGACTTGTCACATTCATATTTTTATATTGCACTTTGGAGTTCCAGTCCAAAAGGAATATAATATTTCTACTATTTGTAGGAATTGATATGATTCCCGAAGACGTTGGTTAACTTATAAGGAAAAAATCACTCAATCCAATAGAAGCTCAATTATTGAACGTTATTGTTTCATAAAATATTATTTATGAATATTAGTAATACACATACGGGGAATAAAATATCTGTACTACTAATACAATAGTCGATACTTGATATTTTGGTTATTAGAAAAATGAGTGTTCAAATCACGAGCTGGTTATTAACTGACCTAGCCTATTAAATTCTTAACGATTAAGGGTAGTATTTGCCTAAGTGAGACGTGACTTCCTGTCCGTACAAGAGTAAATCAATTTGTAAATACAAACAGTAATTATAACAACAATAACTTCGACTGTTTTATCGTTATTGCAAATGATTTGTTTCTCATGGCCTAATAAATACCTTAATTAATTTTTTTTTCACTTTCACCTTTTTTGGTAACTTTCTCGACCAAAATTCATTTTTACAATTATACTATCAATAAAAAATTATTTAATGCAAAGAAGATGATTCGGAGGGGTGGGGAAAAAGAGTTGTATGCCACTTTTGGTTATTTCCTTCTTCGAAATTCATCTTAGGTGTCAATAAATAATAGATTTTTAATAGATTCATGCAAAAAAACATAATGTTTTTGAGGGTGGAATTCCAAAAAAGCGCCAAAATGATATGGAGTGTTGAATTTTTACAAGTTGTAGTCAAGTCTTAAGGCTATCGTCCTTAATCCAAAAGAAGTTTGTCATAAATTACTGAACTCACATTTAGTGGCAAACTTTTACAGATGGCGTTTGTTATAACTTATATAGGTGTTAATCTATAAGTAGATACGAATCAGTAGCAGTAGCCAATAGAAGAAACTCCGGTATTGTTATCGGGATAACTTAGCAGTCACAACGCCTCCCTCTTTGCTTCGTATCTCTGGGTCACTTAACACATGGGCTGTTCCGAACCTAACAAAGAAAACACGTTTTTTTTGTTCAAAATTGGTTTTATTCATCAACGTAATCTCTATCAAGATCAACACAATCATTCCAGCGTCGCTCTAACATTTTAATACCACTTTTGTATAACAATTTACCTTTTGCCTCAAAATAGGCTTCAGCTTCAGCGATAACCCCATCATTCGAGCGAAATTTCTTGCCGCCGAGCAATCTTTTGAGGGTCTGCGAACAGCCAGTAGTTGCTTGTAGTAGTCTCCAAATCTGCAGAAAACGGTGGATGTGGGAGCAATTCGAAGTTCAATTCGTGTAGTTTTGCCATTGTTTTGATGATAAATGATTTGTGACACGGTGCGTTGTCTTGATGAAACAAAAATTTTTTTCTTTACCATATGCTGTCGTTTCTTTGCAATTTCAATTTTACGGCCTTTAAACGCTTCAATAACACTATATAATTACTACAATTCACTGTTGATAGAATTTCCTTTCTCAAAATAGTCAATGAATATTACACTACGCACATCCCAAAATACCGTAACACACGACGATCATTTTGATTCCGGAGTGAGTGATGGGTCCATGTCTCATCCATTTTTGACATCGACATATAGACGCAAAAACTCCGGTTTGTTACGTTTAAACATGGCCAAACACTGCTCAGAATCAACACATTAACACGTTCTTGTTTTTGGCCAACAGTGAGCAAACGCGGCACCCACTTTGATAGTCATAGTCTCATATTATTATAGTCAAAAGCTCATGCAATATCAATATAAAGCCAACACGTTCTTTTGAAATATCTTTACGATGTTAGTTAACTCACGCAATTTCACTTTTCGATCATTCAATACGATTTTTTGGATTTTTTTTAATGTTTTCTGATGTTACCGCCTCATTTGGACGTCCACTGAGTTCTTCATCATCAGTGTCTCTACGATCACATTTGAAGCCAGCAAATCAACAAACCAACGGTTTATTTTGTTTCGGTTGTTTCCGTTGGAGCGGACTCTCCATAACACTTTTCAAGCCTTTGCTTATTGCTTAGCTTGAACGTTATTTTTTTCCCCATCAAGAAGCAGTGTAAAATTAAAACACGAAATTGTTTTTCATCCATTGGTTTGAAAATAACAAAAGTAGCTAGATAAAGGCACTCTTAACACAATAATTCACAAACTAATGAATAGAACATCATGAAATTTTAACAGCTGTCTTTTGAAGGTTAATACTAACTGAAAAAGAGGTTAATGCAATAAAACTAACGCCATCTATGTGTTAGGCCCGGCACATTTCAGCCAATGTGTTATTTAAACAGCTATTGTTTAATTTTGATTGTCTGCTAGAGCTTACAGAACTTATTCTATCGATATTATAAATGTATACATTTCAATTTACTGTTAGGTATATATTAAATGATGAAGGCTGGAAGCTTTGGCGGTGTTGTAGACTACACTAAATAGCTCAAACCTCAACACCGAAATACGACACTAAACGTTCGAAGTACTATTAACTGTAGGCTGCAGTTCAGTTTTAACTCTCTTCAAACCATTCTTGGTAACCCTAAGGATAAAATGCCTTTTCCCTGAAAAGTCAGGGATAAACGAAATTGGTTGTAAAGATTGTTATAAGAAACATGTTAGACAAACTACACCATCTATTTAAGTTAGATTCTAGGAACATTTGGCTCATGTTAGGTTTGGTAGAACAATACTCAAAGAGTGGGGAGATTTTAATTACCCTATCTAATATTATTGAACTGGAAATATCTTCGATTTCATTTAAAATTACTGTGTTTTTTTTTTGATATGTTTGATATGATACTTATGAAGATGTCCAGGTAGGGCGAAACAATTATAAATAGCAAAATAAAATTATAGTGGAAATTTGTGTTATTATTTTACTATTCCATACTCTTGTGAATAATTTCTTTGTATATTATATTGTTATACTCGTTTCATACCTATGCTGTGTATTTGTACATTAGTGTGTATTCATTTATTTGTACGTTAGTGTAATTTTATTTTAGTGTTATAAGAATCAATTTAAGTAAGATTCGAGCACTATCTTATCGAACTCCGCAGGAGAACCACCACCGTATGAACAAGCCATGTAGATTAATTAAATTAGTTAAGAACCTTAGTACTTTTTATTGAAGGTATTTTATTTATTTATTTATTTATTTATTTATTTATTTATTTATTAATGTGTAGTTAAATAAATAATCATAGTTATTATATAAATAAGTGGACGTAGTGTATATAGTATTATACAAATTAGTTAATATTCAAGATTGTTTAAATAAATGCAAGCAACAAAAAAAATCATTACAATATGTACTATTGTTTTTGTAGGTATATCGTCACATTTTTGAAACATTATTTGGTTCTCTGATACATTCATTGGTTTTATTAAGTGGACTGTGACAATAAATTATTACGAGGTAAATTCTTAAAAACAATTGGTTTTATATAACAGTTATTAAGTTTTAAGTTCTCCCAGCAAATACAATCGGCATCCATTAAAAAATTGCCGATCGAAATTTTTACGAGCATCGGCAACGGAACATTAAGTCGTGAGTTTAGAAATCATTTTGTAGATTTAGGAGCAATTAAAAGTTTCTTATTTTTACGACTTTCTGTCTAGGTACTGGGTCCATAAAAAATTTAATTTACAAGGGTTGTTTTGACGGACAGATTCACTTGCTTGGATTTTAAAGTCGCTTTACGACGAAAGGGCTCTGTTATTACATCTTCATCACCATCAAAAGCTTTAATCAGTAGAAGTGACGAAGTAAGGGAAAGTAACCAGGAAAAATTACTTTAGAATTAATGCAGATATATGCATAAATACAATAGAAAGGCTATAGTTCAAAATTAAACGTCTATAATTCAGTTGTTTTTGAGGAAATAATCTAAACAAAGCTTTGAAAAAATTGATTGAGTAGGCCTCTACTTAATGAAAGTTGATCAACTTGATTTTTGGGATAAAACAACTTGAGGAACTTTCATTTATTTTAATTAATCTCTTAACAAATTCGTTTCGACCTACAAGGTCATCTTCAGAAGAAGGAATCATAACTAAGTTTTACAATTCTGTCTTAAACACTAAGGTCTAATGCTATGGTGGGGGAATAAAAAATTAAAACGATAAAGTTGCCTTTAGAACAGTAAATAATTTATTTAAATATTTGAACAATAGAAAAGATCAAACAGATTTACTTTTAAAATGTAGGGAATATAGATCATTTTGTAATTCATATAATTCAATTTATATAGGCCAGACTGGCAGAACCGTTAAATATCGTACTTTTGAACATTGTAAAAACTATAACAAAAATTCTACATTCAGGAACCATGTAATAGAACAAAGCCATAGTTTCAATAACAAGGAAAATGTAAAAATACCACATATAAAAGACAAAGGCAAAAAAATGACACTACTAGAAGCAATTGAAACTAAAAATAATTTAAGAGCAAAAAAAAACCTTTTAAATGAAATTGAAAATGTATTTGATTCCCATATAGTTAATATATGTACCAAACATTTAGTTCCCCACTTTAGCATTAGACCTTAGTATTTAAGACAGAATTGTAAAACTTAGTTATGATCCTTCTTCTGAAGATGGCCTTGTAAGTCGAAACAAATGTGTTAAGAGATTAAATAAAATAAGTGAAAGTTCCTTAAGGTGTTTTATTCTAAAAATCTAAAGAAGGCTATTTTTTAAAGTAACGTCATGCAAAAATAAAATACATTTAATAAAGAACATTTAGTTCGTGGTCAGAAATTTATCGAAATTATTAAGCTAATGGCTAAATGATGTCACTCAACAACAAAAATGGCGAACTAGATTCTCTTAACCACCTCCATAAAGTTAAGGTATCAAATGAAAGGGTTTGTCAGAATATGAAAAATGAATATAAATATAAATATGGAATTAACAGAAACAACTCCTCCGAGGGCTATTACCCCTACCGGCATTGTTGTTTCTATTGATTCCATATTTATATTTATCATATAGCCTGTAAAGGCCTTTCTGCCAGCGCCCATCTGATGAGACCCGATAGGACGAAACCGGTCGTGGGATATGGCTTTTCGTACGCTGTCCCTACTGTGTAGGACGCGTTCGAAATGTGGTATCTGTGATCCTTTATACCTTCGTTTTTTGAATATGAAAAATGAATATCAAAGAAAATGTAATACTGCATGAAAAGTATGAAATAATAAATAGAAACCCTTTTAAACAACCTTTTATTTATGCCATGTGTTAAAACGAATAAAATAAGTTTAGGTTTATATTGAAGTAATGTTGTTTCAAAAAATATGCTGCGCAAATTGTAATGAAGATAAACATAATTTAATGAAAATGATTGAGACTATTTCTATGAACTTATCGCACGCCAAGTCTTTTATATTTCATACAACTTAAATAAAAGCTTGTTTTTATAGGTGTTTACTATTTATTATTTTATTTTTCACTAATTCCACAGGAGAAAATTTGCCCGTCTGATATATTTCATTTTCATAAAATAACCCAAAATGATATTGAGAAGAAAATCTTCATTTTATCTGTAGTGTTTGGAAATTGATTTATATTAAAACTATGTACTGTTTTTTGGATAATAGTTCATGTATACATAAACATAATACCTACATAAAAACTTCAATGTTTTCTACACCTCCATAGTTGTTGTAGGTCTCATCGTGACGAAAATTGGAAGAAAGAAACAAAGTACCTACTTAACTTCAAAATTAACATTTAGATAAAATGCAAATTGTCAATCTCGGTTAAAAATAACCTTTTAACTTCAACCCTTTTGCTGCGAGCGCATTACATTCACTCACCCTCGCGATTTCTTAAGGGAGAAGAACGACCCTTCGTACTTAAAATTTTCTGTTAGGTGCCTACCTAAACGTTACTGGTGGATCAACTTTTGCTGATTTAAATTTTGAATTATAAATGTATTTCACGAAACCACCCTTGCCTTTTCAAATTTACATAGAATTTATTTAACGAGAGGTACTTGTAATAAATTCGAAAAGTTTGGACCAAACTAACTAACAACTTTAGGACATCCGATGGTACCTTCTATCTGTATCTTTTGAAAGGGGAGCAAGCACATAATAAACATTAAACAATTTTTGTAATTAAATAAAGTACCCAAGTATTACAAAGTTTAAAAAAGGGCACTCCTTTACCTTCGCTTTAATTTTAAAGTTTTCATAAAGTTAAGAACTTAATTAAAAATCTGATAACCTTATTATGGAAAATGTAGCTATATTATATTAAAGCCTCGGTATAGGTAGAGTAACATAACAACAACACTAATAATTAAAAACAAACGCAAATCACTTTATTTAATTGCTATCTACGCTACTATAGTTTCGATACAACGAGTATCATTATCAAGCGATTTTTAAGGAATGGATACAGGTACCTGTTGAAGGGTTTATATACACAAATGGACTAAGGGTAACTAGTAATATTATAAATAATGTTATAAAATTTTGTACACAGGTGTTATATAAATGTATTTGTTCGTTTAAGATGATTTTGTTTGGGTTTTTTTGTTGGTTTATGAATTTCTATTGCTTCGAAGATATTTAATTTAAATCCTTTTTTTGTAAGATGTATAACTTCAAGATTTTCGATGTCTGGGAAGCGGTGTTTACTATTAATGCAGTGGTTAGCGAAATTAGAGTCCGTTTTTTGTAGTTTAAAGGACCGGAGGTGTTCGTTAAAACGGATTTTAAACTGTCTGTCAGTTTGACCTATATAGCAGTCATCGCATTCAGGACATGTTAATTTATAAACTCCACTTTTTTCGTACTTGTTTATTTTATCTTTTGAGTTGAAAAAAAAAATGTCTTTTAGCGTGGTGGCTGGTCTTAAACTTACGGTGACGTTATGATGTAAAAGTGCCTTAGCGATTTGTAGGGATACATTACCAAAATACACCAGAGAAACATATTTTTTATTTTTATTTTTGTCCGGCAAGCTATTTTATACTGTTTTTTATTGATTAAATTTTGAACAATATGTTTATCAAAACCATTTTTTTCAGCTATATTTTTTATTGTCAATAGTTATTTATCTAAATTCTCTTTTGGTAGAGGAATCGTGAACGCCAATTTCCAAATTGTGACATAAGTTTTCCAAAATCTATTTTAATACTGTTTTCATGTGGTTTTGAATGGTGTAGCTTTTATTTATTTGTATCGAGTCGTTTTCGAGAAACACCCATGAAATTTATTTGTTTCATGAAAGCCACATTTGATTTATCCACTTTTGAATTCAGCGATGTTTTCTGAATAATTTGTGTCACATACCACACTGAAGTACATAAACGTACACCTAAATTATAAAAACATTATTCGTTTAAAATTTATATCTATTTACAATACGTCAAACTAATGTCAAGTTACATTTATGCATTTTAAATGGGGAAGGTATTGTTATTTGGAAAAGTTGAAAAAGAAACGAACCTAGTCTAACAAAACTCTAACGTAACCTAAACAAAAATATATACATTAGATAGGTTAGGTTAGGTTGAGTTAGGGGAAGTTTTTCAAATATTTCCAAAATTTCAATAAACACTTTCCTTCCAATACCATTTTATGAGATTTTCATATTTCATCTTAGGACATTTAAAAAACAATAAGTTTTTAAAAAACCCTTACTAGGGAAGTTATACCAAAAAATTTAATATGCTGTCCATAAAAAGCGAAGAAAAGGGGACTGTGGTATGGAAATAATAAAAATCAAAAATGTTTTACGCCAATTTACCACAACACATTATGAAAAACGGGCACGTGTTTTGCTCATTTACATTGTGAGGCTGTAGTCTTGCGTTGAAAATGCTCACAATATAAGTGAGCGAAACACGTGTCCGTTTTTCTTAATGTGTTGTGGTAAATTGGAGTAAGACATTTTTTGATTTTTATGGTGTCCATAAGACAAACTGAAACTAGTATGTTTCTCGAAAATACGACTGGACGATCAAAGAAAGAAAAAGTTACACCATGCGAAAGTACATACAAAATTCTGAAACTAAAACTGTTAGAGCACAATTTCGAAGTTGACGTTTTCCCATATTTTTTTGAAAACTTATTTTGAACTAAAAAATTCTGCATAACTTTTTCTATTTCTGCTATTAATAAAGATGGCCATGTTATTTCACATATGGTGGGACATCCAGTATATGCCCATATTTGAAATAACTTATTTTGCAGGCAATCGTACTACAAAAAATATACAAGCGAAACGTATGACAATTCCCGTGATAAGAGGGCGGGCGATATCGTTACCAATAATATAGATATTGTCTTATACACTGAGTTTCAGTTTCACTCGAAAGTTTTATGGCGGATCCTGTTTCATGATTTGAAAGCTTTATAGGGCAAGATAAAATCGACTTGTTTTATTGCAGACCTTTCGATAATTTTATTTATTCTTGACCTTAGACTAGACGTTAGACTTTTTCAATATAACCAACCACCTTTTCGGATTTTTGTCTCATTTCTCTTTTATTGTATTTATCGGACAACGGAGAATTATATTGGAAAGAAACCAACAAGGTTTTCGTTCTTGTATCTACCTGAGGCAGAGACAGTAGGAAAAGGGATAGTAGGAGACGGGTGCGGAAGTGTGTAAATGTGTGTGTGTGTGTATCTATATATATACATATATATGTTATATATACGTATGTACGTTTCTAAGATAGGAGTAAAGTCGTAGTTGAAAAGCTACACTGCTCTCGCTTTGAAGACATGTGAATCGTACCGGAAGAAGTACACAATCTAAATGAAAAGCGAGACGGAGAAACGTAATAAAACGTAACAGTCGAAGCTTGAAAAACCAACATCGTGAAACGCGCCATCCATACATATACGTATAACCCACCTTCATCGAACGGGAATGAAACTCACTTAATGAATACAGGGTGTCCTATTAACGACAATATCAGAAATTACCAGGAAACCACAGTAAATAGAAGCGAAACACAAGAAACTATTTTGTTCAGACAGGATAACCAAACGTTCAGATTTACCCCGACTTCCTTTCAACGTTTAAACATCCGGGTTTACTTCTTCTTTACACATTTCCATCACGTATAAGCTTTGCATGTTCCAAGCATTACTAACAGGCGGGCTAAAAAGTTCGTAGACTGACCCATAGGATGGCGCTACTAGTATCAAATCTATATGAATTTTAGTTAGCCCTAACCTTCAAAAGACGCGCGAATAAATTTGAGAGCTGTTGCACTATTAGTATCTGAGTTATAGCATTTTCAGTGAAAGAACTTTTGTTACATTGAAAAAATGGATAAAAAGGAATTTCGTGTGTTAATAAAGCATTTCTTTGGCTTGATGAACATTATTCGGACTTTTCACCAGGAAGATCAACCGCAGAAAAGTGGTTTACTAAATTTAAACGAGGAGAAATGAGCATCGAGGACGATGCACGCAGTGGACGCCCCAAAGAGGCTGTTACCGGCGAAAATATCAAAAAAGTCCACAAAATAATTTTTGTAAACCGTAAAGCGAAGTTGATTGAGATAGCTGAGACCCGACTCTAAAGATATCAAAGGAACGTTTTGGTCATGGTCATATCGTGAATGAATATTTGGATATACGAAAGCTCTGTACAAAGTGGGTGCCGCGTGAGCTCACAATCGACCAAAAACAACAACGGATCGATGATTCTAAGCAGTGTTTGGAGCTGTTCAATCGTAATAAACCCGAATTTTTGCGTCGTTATGAGACGATGGATGAATCATGGCTCCATCATTTCAGACCGGAGTTCAATCGACAGTCAGCCGAGTGGACTGCACGTGATGAACCGACTCCAAGGCGTGGAAAACGTAAAAGACTCCGAAGTGTGGAAAGACACAAATGTCGGCTGGCAAGGTTATGGCATCAGTATTCAGTATTCTAGGATGCTTATGGTATACTATTCAATGACTATCTTAAAAAGGGGAAACTATAAACAGCGACTAGCGACTATTACGTACCGTTATTGGAGCATTTAAAAGGCGAAATCGCGGAAAAGCGGTCTCATTTGAAGAAAAAGAAAGTGCTGTTTCATCAAGACAATGCATCGTTTCACAAATGAATGAAATCGTTGGCAAAATTCCATGAATTGGGCTTCGAATTGCTTCCACATCCACCGTACTCTCCAGATCTGGCCCCCAGAGACTTTTGTTTGTTATCAGACCTCAAGAGGATGCTCGCTGGACAGAAATTTCGCGGCGATAAAGAGGTAATCGCCGAAACTGAAGCCTATTTTGAGGCTAAAGACAAATCGTATTATAAAAATGGTATCGAAAAATTGTATGACCGCTATAATGGTTGTATCGCCCTCGAAGGGAACTATATTGAATAATAAAATCAAATTACATAAAAAAAAAATTCCTATGCTAGCCTACGAACTTTTCAGCCCGCCTGTTATAAATAATATTTCAAATATTTTTCTTGATTGTTTTTGTTTTCCTTTCCATTGTGATAAATTAAATTACAACCAATTGTATGTACAAGCTTTGTGAGCACTTTACTTTATTCAGGTAAATATATTAGTACCGAAACTCCCCGTTTTCTAATGTTCCCTTCTTCCTTCGTAAGCTAAGAAGCTATTGTTCAGTTAATGCAACAGATTTGTGTATACGGCTTAGAAGACGGCAAACAACAACAGAAACATCGTTTCATGGATGGGAGTAGAAGTCATAAATCATCATCTTTCGCGGGCACGACGCAATGGAAGCAGTGATGGCATCGGCATCGGTAGGAGAATGTATAGGGTAATAATAATTGTAAACCAGATTTACGTTTAAGGTTTGTTGTACTCCCATTTTCCATCCGATGCTTTCGAATTAAGCGACCAATTTGCGGAATGGGGTAGTTAAAAGCATCTACTATCAAACTAACAGCATCTATTCTGTTATTAAAAGTTTTTTGTCAATTCGATGGTATTACTGCATTAAAATAATTACGAAAATCATAAAAGATTAGCACATTAATCATCCTTGGTGTGAAGAATTTACCTACCACAAACTTTCCTTTTAACATTTGCTGGTATTTTTTTTTTCGAATTTTCATTAAGTACAGTTTGGTATGAGACGGCTGCTTATTAATTTCAAATTTTCTAATCGATTATGCGATGAAACTGTTCACTTTTTGTTATCTATAGACAAATAGCAGAAACCATTATCACACCTTTGTAGTTTTGATGTACGTAAGCGAAATAACAAATTGATTAAGGCTTTCGCGGCCAGTTGATGAACTGATGTTGTCCTTCTTCGGGTGTACAGGCCGTCGTCGTGCTAGCGAAACGTTAGGAAGCAATTCCAACCGACGACGGCCTGTACACCCGAAGAAGGACAACATCAGTAAGCGAAATACTTTAGGTAGGGATTTTAATTTACATGTAGTAAAAACCGTTGCTTGCCTTTTTCACATACATTTTTTATAGTAAAGTGTAGAGGTTTGTGGTAAAATTTGAAAGTTGTATGATAGGAATTTTGTGTATACGTGGGGATTGAATAGTCAAAGCGTGGTGGTCAATTTTCTGTCTCAGTGACTTTTCAATGTTTAAACCCATATGGTAATAAATATTTAATGAAGTTGTAAGAAATTTCTATTTAAACTTTGTTCGATCCAGTTTTTGTGAAACATTCTTCTAAAGGAGTATGAAATTAAATTAAACACTTTTTAAAGACTTTATTTCTCAACAATATTGTTTCGGCCAATCGGCCATTCTCAAGAGAGAATACAAAGATTACTAAATTTTAAAATATCTAACACTAAATTATAATACTTTAATGGTAAATGGTGAGGTAGGTTACAATTTATGGAGGATGAGAGGGGAGTTGTAGGTACAGAGTTCTTTCTAGTTGTTTACTATATTGATATTTTTATGAATGGCTTTCTTAATCTCTAGGTTTTCTAATAGCGATAATTTCCTACTTTTTTCTATATTCTATATTCTGTATAAAATTTTTATTCGATTTAAATTAATATTATGGGTATTTAAGGTGCAGTGTTCAGCTATGCCTGTTTTGCAGTCTTTCTTGTTTATAGAATATATATGTCCAAGAAAAATCAATATAGTAAACAACCAGAAAGGACCCTGTACCTACAACTCCCCGCTCATCCTCCATAAATTGTAACCTACCCCACCATTTACCCTTAACGCATTATAATTTAGTGTTAGATATTTTAAAATTTAGTAATCTTTGTATTCTCTCTTGAGAATGGCCGATTGGCCGAAACAATATTGTTGAGAAATAAAGTCTTTAAAAAGTGAAACCCTCCTGTGTTTAATTAAATTTCATACTCCGTTAGAAATTTCTATTTAGTGTAGTAAAATCGCAGTTTTTTTTAGTAAAATTATATGGTACATGAAATTTAAAAAACCATATTAAATACGTGGCAGTGACAAAAATATTTTCCGGATAAAAAACACAAAAAACCGACGCCATTGAACTGTTCACTTTTTCTTTTCGACGTTCGCACCCCATCCAGTTGGTCGATTCGTCGACAGGAACACAAAAGGTCGTCCAAGAAATGAACCGGTAAATCAACCGGAACAAAGGCCGACGCTAAGAGCTACGGGAACCTACGCCGAGGCGGCATCCGCCGTTTTCCGCGATCATTCTTAGCGCCGTGGATCATTTCTCCCGAATTAACGAGACAAGCAGATTCCATCAAATGAAGACGAAGATGGATGACGTTGTTGTCGACGTGGTAGAGGCGTGAAAAGACCTCGAAGATCACGGTACCGCGTCACACGTGCCGACAACTGGGTCTTTGACGTTAATAAGAAAAGGATTTTTAATAAAGATTAGACGTGTGTGAAATTAAGCTAGAGTCAAACGGGAACATCGCCGCAATAACGGGTAGAATGACGTTGGTAAAGATCGGCATTTATCGCATAAGATAATAAAAAAAAGAAACTAAAAGGTTACGTATTGAATTAAAGCACAATTATTTGATTCACATCACTATAAAATTTCTATTAACAAATAAGTAGTAAAAAAGTACCATAAACATTAATAAATATATTCAAAAAAGAAGGAATTAAAATCCTTATCCGTCTAAATTTTAAGATCAAAGATCTCACATTTTGAACGCGTCCTACCAAGTAAGCACAACGAACCGAAAGCCACATTCCACGACCGGTTTCGACCTATCGGGTCTCATCAGGTGGGCGCTGGCAGAAAGGCCTTTACAGGCTATATTATAAATATAAATATAGATATGGAATCAACAGAAACAACTACTCCGAGGGCTAATACCCCTACTGGCATTAAATTACACTGTTGATTCCGATGGACTTCTAGACGAAAATATAACATATTCAAAAAAGAAGGAATTAAAATCCTTAATATAGCCTGTAAAGGCTTTTTTTGCCAGCGCCCACCTGATGAGACCCGATAGGTCGAAACCGGTCGTGGAATGTGGCTTTCGGTTCGTTGTGCTTACTTGGTAGGACGCGTTCAAAATGTGAGATCTTTAATCTTAAAATTTAAACGGATAAGGATTTTAATTCCTTCTTTTTTGAATATGTTATATTTTTGTCTAGAAGTCCATCGGAATCAACAGTGTAATTCAATACCGGTAGGGGTATTAGCCCTCGGAGTAGTTGTTTCTGTTGATTCCATATTTATGTTTACATTCACTAATAAATAATTAAGATGGATGTGTCTCATTTGTCAACATTTGATATCGTTTTATAATAATCAATTTAGTAGTGTAGATTCACGAACCAATTGCTTGTCCCTCCCAGCCGGAGTAGAATAGCTGGATCAGTTGGGGTATCTGTCCTACCTCTCCAACCAACATCAATCCTTTGAACGTTTGTTCGGAGAAGGATTGTTCGATCACTTGCCGTATCTGTCCCACCTTTCCAACCAACCTCACTACTTTGAACGTTTGTTTTTGGTAGTACAGTCTGGAGCCGACTTTATTTAGATGGATCAATATCACGAGTGAAATGAATGTATTGTTACAAGTGAGCAGCCTATGTCAATATTTGTAGAAAAAAACTATAAACTTCGAGAGAACCATTCTGGAACCTTCTAGAACAAATCTAGTTACTATAAAAAGCTGCCGCAAAATCATTCTGTTGTAGTTACGAGGCGACAGAAGGCGAATAGCTGAAGAGTGATATAGTAGGCGAGAGAGAGTCATAAATTGTTAGTTGTGGTGTTGTTCGAGAATTTATTAGCGATAATAAATAGTTTTACAGTGACAGCTGTATTAATTACAAGATATTTGGTGACAGTTGTTTGGAAATACGCGACAGTACTTTAACCCACTGAACACGATTATCGATGGTGAATGTAATTTGTCATAAACAAATTATTGTTAAATCGTTTGAAGTAGCAATTCTTTTAAAAATAAATTTTAAATGTTTTTTTTTTCTTTTTAACGTAATTCTAAAACATTTTTTTGTTTGGTTCTTATATAATAAGTTATAACTTAATATTAAATTAAGCAATAAAGAAAATAATCACAAATAGCAACAAAATAGTGCACATAGAAGTGGGAAATGATTATATGAATCATTTATTTGAATGACTCTTAAAAAAGAATCACTTGAATCGATGCATTGCTTACGGTGTGGAAGAATACAAGATCACGGCTACTGCACTCAGCGTAAGAATCGATTCCTTTTATGAAATTGAATCGTTTGAATCGATTCATCACAAGAATCATAATGTCTACCTCTAGTACACACCATGAGCAACTCACATATATGCCTGTATTCAGTTATACTGACAATCAAGTATTACCTGATGAGACCCGATAAGATGAAGCCGGTCGTGGGCTATGGCTTTCGGTACGCTGTGCCTACTATGTAGGACGCGTTTGAAATGTGGGATCTGTGATCCTTTATAGTTATACGATTGAGGACTTTAATGCCTTCTCTTTTTGAACAAGTATTATCGCTACAATGTCAAAAATTTCCAGCTACTTTTAAAAAAAGACAAAGTTATTTTTAGGACAACAATTCTATCAATATACTCTTTATGATTTAGCGTAGTTTATGATGTTCATATATTGTTAAATTGTAAGTTATTCAAGGTTATGCTCGGCCACTTGGACCTTTTTACAACGTTGCCTGTTTGCAACCTTTGTCTGAGTTATAGGAAATTTGTGTGACCAGCATGGGCACAATGTCTATTTATAAATATATTTTAGTCAGTCTACAACATACTTTGGGAAAAGTGTTGGCCACAGATGGTACTAGCGCTTTCTCCAGGATGACAAATTTTAGTCAAATAGATTTCGTAAACAATTTTTTTGGTTTTTCGATTTTCCTTGATAGTTTTAGACCTTGGGCTTGCTCATCGGTAAAACTATTGGCCACATTTAACACTAGTGCGTTCTCAGAGATGACAAATTTTGGTGCTGTATATTCCGATACTGTAATTATTCCGTTTTTTTTTTTTGACAATTCCTTTCTCAAACACTGCTGAGACGTGGGATTTGCTCCTTGGGAAAACTATTGGCCACATTCAAATATGATAAATTTTGGTTCATACAGATTCATATAGAAGTGTACCACCGCATGTAGCACTGGTACATTCCCGAATATGACAAATGTTAGTGAGAAACATGTCGTAAATTATTTTATTTACAACCGAGTGGCGTGGTCTGGTGGTTAATATGATTGCTTAGCATTCGAGAGGTTAACGGTTCGAACCCGCGCCCGCCTACTTTGGTCCCTGTTTTATTGTGGTTTCCTTGGATAACTTAGGCAAATGCTCAGGCAGTAATATTCCACAGACAATTTTTCACTTCTCTTCTGTCTTTAATTCGTTGATCTCATCTTTCTCTCCCTAACCACACCACCCATCCAATCCCACGATTCCTGCAAGGAGTCTGAAGAGGGCCTTACGCCCTACCCTCCGGCTTTGCACTATAGTGTAGGTGGAAGAGTCTGCCCGCACACCAGTACGAGTAACTGGTGGGAATAAAAAAAAACAAAAGTTGTTTTTTTACACTCGTCATACATTTATCTTTCAATTACTATTTACACAATTTTTCATCGCTGCAATAAGTCGCCTTAACTTCATAGTTTTATCCGTTTTTATAATGAAGTAAATGCTTTTAACAATTTAATTTTAATTATTATTAATTTAAAATTATTTTCTGTTTACGCCTTCTGAATATGAGCATTCGTAAGAATTAAAATTCGACAATTTCAAAGTTATAGCTTTCCCTAATTATAAGGTTGTAGCTGACAGACCGGCACATACTGTTGGGATTTAAGTGTACTATTCGGGTGTTTTCTTTATTATTATTACTTTTACTAAGTTCCAAATTGCTGACATTTCTCTTGTGATATCTACAATGTATATAAAGAAATAATAATTGAACTGCTGAAGAATATAAAAGCTATCGTCATAGTTGACGTCGCTGTTAATCCAGACGGCTCCCTCTTCTGAAATAATGACGGCAAGAGGGTTTTCCCAAACGGCACGTTTCGGTACGTATTTGTTATTTTGTTTGAGTGCTGTCAATTTACACTGATTTCACCCTAAGAAGATTACAGATAATTTTTGTAAAGGCCAGTTTGTCTCGACTCAACGGGATCTTGGAAAATTAACTTCAAGCACGGGCCAAGACTTTAATTTTAAGGGGAGGATATATACACTTGAGATATTAGGGAGTAAAAAAATTAAAAAAACATTTAAATCTTGAAAAAATTAATAAATTAGTATTAGTAGCTGCTCTAAAATGAATCGTTTCAATTATAGCTTTTTAAGTGATATTCCGGATGGCCACCTTTCTTCAAGACCAAATTTCCCTGGTTTTTCCAAGTTTTTCAGATAATATTTCATTTTATTCCTTGACTATGTAAAAATCACAATTAACTGTAGTGGCCAAAGTTGTTCATCAATTTAGTGAGTTTAATATTAGCTGAGAAGGATTTGGTAATAATCAATAAAAGCCGCAAAGGAGGGATACCACTAACTATTTGTTTAGATTTATAAACAGTTTCCGACTTTTATTATTGTTACCTGTTTTTGGTATGGTTGCATGGCAACAATAAGTGATAAAACAGGTTAGATATTGTTATAATCGTGACGATTATTCTCTTCTTGGAATATTCTTTGCGGTACCGTGGTTCGTCGGGATCCGCTCGCTTTATCTGGCTACTCGGTCTATATAGACCTCCATTGTCCTGCTGTTCCAGATAGTCGAATTTATTGTTTTACCGCGTATCTTATGATAGTGTACCGACGAATAACATCGTCACAACGGAAGGGGAAAGATATCGCCCAGCTTTTTTTACTAACCTACCTTCATTTTTTCTTCAATTTTGATTCGATTTACAACTGTACATATTTTTGCATCATTATTAATTTGTAAAATATAGTGAAGTTCTAAAGTTCACTGGAGGTTTATTATCACTACCTTCCCATAAAAAAAAATTAATACTCCACGTCTTGTTAATTCAACGTTTGTGCTATTACTCAACCTGCAATAGTAACGATCCTGAGTAAATGCCTGTGATTTCACACTATTGATAATCCGCCTCCTCTATGGACGTTCTATTCTGGAGTGGACCTTGGAGAAGCTGGATTAATATAAAAAAACTAGTTTTGCCGACAACCATTTATTAATTTGTTCTAATTTAATTTTTATATGTTTCAATTTTAATCTTTTTCGTAAAATGGTCAATATAGCTCGCTAGAAGTACGACTCAATCCAGGGCAATGTTCCCTTTCTATAAAAGTGTTTAAATTAATTTCGCTGTTTATCTTTTAATGCAGCACGTTTTTCATAATTATTCTTTCGGATTCTAATGTTGGCGAATCAATGTTTACAATGTCTTGATAAATACTAACAAAATCAGCTCAATCGTTTAGATTTAATTTTAAAAATGCATCTACCGCTTGCGAAATTGATAATTTGTCAGTGTTTTTTTTTGTTTTCTACTCGTGCTGGTGGGCGGGCAGTTCCTCCGACCTACACTGTCGTGCAAAGCTGGAGGGTAAGGCGTAAGGCTTTCTTCAGCCTCTTTGTAGGAGTCGTGGGAATGGGTGGATGGTGTGGTTAGGGAGAAAAAGATGAGATGGACGAAATGAAGATAGAAGAGAAGTGAAAGATTATCTGTGGAATATTACTGCCCCAGCATTTGCCAAAGTGATCCAGGAAAACCACAGAAAACTTGGACCAGAGCAGCCGAGTTCTTCCCGACTGCTAAGTAATGATCTAGAGCACTAAACCACGCCCCTAATTTGTCAGACCTTCTTCATGTTTATACATTTTAATTACATGAAGAGTTTTAGATTTTTGTTCATTTTATCAACTATTTTGGTGAAAGGAGTATTCAGCATAGCAATACAAACGCCTTTTTTTTGGGGTGGGCACTGACGCTCTGTGAAATGACCTGTGATCATGTAAACATTCGTGCCCTCTGTCTACGTCAGGGTTTATGATGGGAATTTATAAATGTCCTCATTAGGAAGTTACTATCCACCTGATAAGAAAAGACAATCAAAATATGCATTTTGTGTTGTATCATTTGATCTAAAAGCTGATGGTAAATTTAGGATTAGTGAATTTTATATACATGAAACGCATGGCAGAAGCACTTTGGATTTTTTATATATGGATGGAAACAATTCCCTAAATTCCATGACTGCGTAAATTTTTTCATTTTATCCAGAAAGTTTCAATCCTCGTTTGTCGATTACGCTTTGACCGATACATCAATTAATAATAGATTAAAGTGAACTTTTTTACATGTGCAAAAATAACACTTAAAAAGGGAAACTCCAAAACAACTTCTGAAAAAAGATAATGCCAATTAAATAGACATTCATATAAATAAACAGTATTCTGCAAAATAATTCGTTTTAATTCAGGAATGATATTCTGCTGTAGATTTTAAAAACAAAAGGCGAAACAACCAAGAAAAACTTGATTTAGGAACTGAATGTATTATTTCATTTTCAACATAAAAAAGGATAATAATGATTGTATTTTTTCTTCAACTATAAAACATAATAAAAAAAGGGAAAGAGCCACATAGTCTAGGAGACCAATCCCATTTGCCATTAGTTAGCGACGGATTTATAAAATAACAAGTTCACATGCAACAAAAGAGTTGGCTGCAGATAACGGCAATTTATTTAGCCGGTCGTTAAATTTCACAATGGGTCCTAAAGAGCGTAGGAAATGCAATCAGGACGGCGGCGGTGGTACTGCTAATGTGCGACACAATAAAGATTATCTGCATAGCCAGGCCATCGGGTCCAAATTATATCGTAACATCAGCGGCCGCATCGGCATGGCACCGGCAGGCCTTTAGTTGTAATTTGGCAGGTCGGGCGCGATATGGCTCATTTGACACTATTTTATAAAACGCTAATTTTCCGGAGCGCGTCCGTTTGTCAGGGCTTAGGTTTCCACCAGTGCGACTGTTCGATGCAATTATCTCCCATTGTGCCTCGCCGGCACAGGGCTGCCATCCTGACGCCCACTGGTGGTGCGAATTTAGCGCCATTGTGCTCTAGCGTAACGAGCGACGACCGATGAAATAAATATCCTTATACATGACGGGCCCAAACGCCACATCTCTGACTTATCGACTTAACAAACCGGGACCGCCCTGTATCGAGGTATTACCGCGACTCGGTGCTGAGATATCGAATCATTAGTGAACGAAATGGTATCGACAGTTCTGTTGGAGATACTAAATTTGTAACCAAAATTGCAGGATGAGAGTAACGCGTCACATCCCTTTGAATATACATTTGTCCATGTGAGTAGGTACCTATAGGTAACAGCCGTAAGGATCATTAATAAAATAACTCCGTTTGGACCAATTTCTTGATTTGATTTCCGGTTGGAGACTTTCTGGAGGAATCAAAACGACAAAATTGAAATGTTACTTTGAAAAAACTGTTTTATTTAATTCATTCGAATATAAGTTTGCATAGTGAACTTAAGTTATTTTCTGTCATTGATATTGTTCGGTAGATAGTTTATTTTGCCACCTTAGATTATAAACTAGTGAGAAATAGACAAATCATAAATATTATAGTCTTCCAAAATATTTGCTGTTTGTCACGTACCATTTACTAATCAAAATTGCCATCGGCTGCATCCCTTGTGGGTATAATGACCGTATACCTGAGGGTTGCCACGTGGCTGACTAACTATCATAGTGACTACTAAGTTTTGCATATATTCAATTTTTAATAAAATTTAGACAGTTCTCGCATAGACTCGCTGGAATCTACACGTATTCCATAAGACTCATTATTAAGCAATTTTTTCTATATTTTACAAATCAATCATTAATTATCTTTTTTCATTAATATTAGTTATAGTTATAAGTTTGCATATAATTCCGTTTATATTAAATATAGTTATCGGAGTTATTACCATAAATTTACGTGGTTTCAATTCATGTGGTACATAGTACACCCGTTGGTAAAAATTTAAATAAAACATTATCAACGATAAAACAGAAATAAATAGAACCGTAATATGTAGTTTAAGGAATTATAAAGGAAACCAGTTACCTAAAATACCCCTACCGGCATTGAATTACACTGTTGTTATATTTTCGTTTAGGAGTCCATCGGAATCAACAGTGTAATTCAATGCCGGTAGGGGTATTAGCCCTCGGAGTAGTTGTTTCTGTTTATTCCAATTTTATATTTGAATGAATTCATTTAAAAGAAAACGGTGGGTAGATTCACCAATTTTATTTTCTAATTCGACAATTTTGCTTCGGTCCAAAGTGATCATTATCAAAAGTAATTATTTTACCAAAATACATATTTGTACCTACAATCTGCACAGGAGGAATGGGGTTGAGTCGGTGTACATTTCAATTTGCTTGTTGACCATAATTTTGCATAATAACATTAAACTAAGAAAAAAACTTTCATTATTTGAAAATATTGAAATTCAAAATCACTACACAAAAAGCAGTTTTTGGTCAACAATCAGAATGAAATGTACACAAACTCAACCCCACTCCATCTTCGTATGTTGTAGGTATAAACATGTTTACTGTAAGTTTTAATTTTAGTATTTTTAACAACAATTGGTGAAACTGTCCATCTTATGTTTTTTTTAAGTGAATTTATTTCATGTTTCACAACCAATGCACCAAAGAAAGTATTAATAGCATTATTCTTATGATTTAAATATTTCCCAAACAATGCAGAACACATAAATAGCTTTGCAATAGAACATAACTCTGGTTCTATTCAGGTAATTATGCATATATGATTATACAGTTGTAAGCAATAAATATCTTTTTGGTGGATTAGATTAGATTATGGTTACCTAGGTGTTTTGTTTCATTTTTACTCTATTTACTAGGCTTACCTCTCTCTCTCCTTTTAATAGTTTAAGTTCAAATTTTAATGTATTGTTTGGTTAAAGTAGAAAATAGGAGACTGTGATAAAAGAATAATTAAATAAAGAAAGACTCACCCTAATTACCACTAACTAAATTTAATATGAGCGGACACGTATTTCGCCCACTTCACACGTGGGCATTATCAACGCGTCAGTCAGTCTCGCATTGATAATTCCCACGTATGATGTGGGCGAAACACGTGTCCGCTCTTATTAAATTTATAATAGTTAGTGATAATTAGGGTGTCTTTCTTTATTTAAATACTACTGTTACTGCTTAGTAGCATTTCTGGATAGATAGGTATACCGTGAAGACGAAAATTTGCTTACTACCTAGACAGTAGTTGCAATTATGAAATATACTGGCTATGCAACTGACCCTACGAACTGAGGAAAACCGGCACCGCTGCGCATTACTGTCCATAACCCCTGTTACTTACGTAAATTTTAGATATCATATTGCAGGCTGTACAAATTTTTGGTTCAATTCATTAAGTAAATTTGTAAAATTTAACGTTAAATAATGACTTTAATTAATTGCTTAATAAACGAATACTTATAGGAAATAATTTGAATAACTCTTTCATCTCGCTTGTGGCAAATTACTTATAAAAGTACATTAATTATTATTTATCTGTTAGTTTAGTTTAATCAGTACCCTGAAGATGACCACTTAATGGTTAAAATGCACATTTGTATATTTTTAAATCAATATTGTGAGGTTTGTTGCAAATTTTATTATTTTCGAATATTACTTTAATTAAGTTTGTTGAAAAAATAGGCCTTTTTCTAATACGACTGGGTTATTAAAATAATAAAACAGCGGAACTGGGTGAATTACCTCTTGTTTATGTAGTGTCTAGTCACTGCACTGCTATTTTAGTTGATGTTTTGTTTACAAAAATGTCAGATTTAAAAAATTGGCATCGATAAATATATTATTTTGGAATCCACTTATTTCTCCCCAACTGAACGATTACTGTGAAGTGCTTTGGAACTTGCCAAATATATTACCAATTGTGATAAATACAGAAATTAACTTTTATAAAACCTACAATTAATTGATCTTCATGGAAGTTGATTACAAATTGAACTAAAACACTTACCACAGTTTTTTATTAATTTGACATACACATGTTTCGGCACATTATAGGTTTTTGAAATGTTTTAAATATACTTCTATCAATCGCGGATATTTCAAATGTGTAACTTCTGAAAACGCCACAAAGTTGTGAAACATGAGTATATTAAATTAATAAAAAAAGTGTGGAAACTGGATGTGTTTTAGTTTAATAATTAACTTTTGCACTACTTTTAGTAATCATAGTTGTTTAAATGTGTTGATTATTACAATTTGTAGTTAAACAAAAATAAATATTATAATCAACGACTGGGTGATACTAACGATGTTATAAAAATTGTTATTCGTGTTAAATATATATATATATACACCTACCAAACAGAGCACTCAATTAATCAGTATTTAATCGGTAAAAAAATAAGTTCAGACACATCAGCATATATTAATTTGACAAGGCCCGATCAACACGATCATTAGTTTTGTTTTATTTATTGTTTTAAATTCTTCTGTGCTCTATTTATTGTAGGATAGGGTCCCAAAGTGGGATAATCAGATCCTGAGTTTGAGGAGCCACAACACAGCAGTAAATTATTTGATAATGGAAAATTGTGGCAGTGCTACTGCCCATATTAAACATAAAGATAACAATGAAAACACAATTTCCTGTTTTTAATGGAACGTTTACAATTTATTTTACTGTGAATTCAGTAGCTAACAGCAGCCAGTTTGCATTTATCGCAATAGGTATATAACTAACGACAGATTTAAAGTGGATATCATACAAGTAATAAATAGTAACATAGGTCAACGAAATCAGGGACTGAAAATATAAACAACAAATTGTGACATTGAGTTCAAATGTTTCATCAGAATTGGTTCAGTACATCAAGATTTGTAACTATAAGGGTTGCTATTTATATTTGGAGCCTTGGTAATACTAAGCATTTACAGGCGCTATCTGACGTTTCTAATTGGAAGTTTGACCTTTTTAACCATAATTTGGGGCTGAAAATATAAACAACAAATTGTGACATTGAGCCCAAATGTTTCATCAGAATTGGTTCAGTACATCAAGATTTGTAACTATAAGGGTTGCTATTTATATTTGGAGCATTGGCAATACTAAGTATTTACAGGCGCTATCTGACGTTTCTAATTGGAAGTTTGACCTTTTTAACCATAATTTGGGGCTGAAAATATAAACAACAAATTGTGACATTGAGCCCAAATGTTTCATCAGAATTGGTTCAGTACATCAAGATTTGTAACTATAAGGGTTGCTATTTATATTTGGAGCATTGGCAATACTAAGTATTTACAGGCGCTTTCTGACGTTTCTAATTGAAAGTGTTTTAATGGTAAGATTTTATTGTACAAATGTTCTTTATGTTAGGTAATTTAAGTGTCCTAAATCCTGTCCTATTTTTTCATATCCTTTTAATTTACAACCGTGAAAAATATATTGTTCGATTCAAAATTGGTAACTTTCGAATCTTGTAGAGGCTTCCAAAAGCGACAATTTTGGCTCCAAATTTATTACTTTAACTGTCAAGGGTTTCGTCGTCAGGGCCCCTCAAATTATACCGTGATGTCTTACTTTTTAAAATCATATCTATCTTTTTTTGTGCTATCTGTCTTCTTACCCCCTGTTACTCAACTCCACCCACATTCTTTTGTACCTTTCCCTAATCCATATCATCGGAAGTTTATGTATGTAAAGTTACCTTTAAGAGAAGTATTCATTAGTCTACCGAAGAGAAGTCTTCAATTTCAAATCATATCGAATCGTGTTGAACCGCTCGCCGAGAATTGTTGACACCATATCTTGTAAAATCACGATAGCAAGGGACAAATTAATGTAAATATTGTGTATATATTCATCTGCAAAATAAATATTGTTACTCGATTAATTTTGTTTAACAAATCTTCACTGGTTATTGAAGAACTTCCTCTTGCTCCAAAATAATCGTGAAGAAAAACAGAAAGTTACTTGTGTTGTTTACAGTGATTTGGAAATTTTGTCTCAGCTTTCGATGTGGATTATCAAGACAGAAGTGCATCGATCAACTTACTTCTACTTTTGGTGATAAAGCCCCATCCATGGACACTGTGAAACACTAGTATAACGAATTTAATCGTAGTCGCAGTCCGAAAGTCGTGAAGGTCGTCCAAGATCAGTTGTTGGTTGTTGTGCTAGAAAACATTGATACTATGCGCGAACTGATATTGCAAGATCGCCATGTGACTTACCGTGAGATTGACTCATATTAGTATGACGAGCATGAATAAGATATTGTATGAACATTTAGCTGTGAAAAAGATTTGTTTGTGTTGGATCCCGCATAACTTGACAGAAGCTCAAAAAGATGCTCGTATCGATTCGTGGACAAAAATGCTCAAGAAATACAATTGAGGTGTATCAAAAGCTGTGTAATAACATCTACACAGGTGACGAATCTTGGATCTATGCGTATGAGCCCGAAACAAAACAACAATCCACAGTATGGGTCTTCTAAGACGAGTCCAATCCGACCAAAGTGATTCCTGCGCGAAGTATTTCGAAGCAAATGATCGCCTGTTTCTTCGGAATAAGTGGACATGTGCCGTTAGAGTAACGTAGAACGGTGAATTCTGATCGGAATGGTACAAAACCATTTAGTTGCTAGAAGTGCATGATCAAATACGAAAAAAGAAGCGGCAACGAAGGATCATTCTTCATCATGACAATGCAAGCTGCCACACATCGGCTCAAACAACCATCTATTTGATTGGTGAAAATATCGAATTAATGGGTCATGATCCGTACAGTCCTGATTTGTCACCAAATGACCTTCTTATTTCCGCATATCAAGATTAAATTGCGTGGCCAACGTTTTTTGGCATCTGAAGCAGCCTTTGATGCATTGGAGGTACCTCAATCGGAGTGGATAAGTTACGAAAATTGTTCGCGCATACAAAAGTGTATTGATCATCTTGGAGAATACTTCTAAAAACAATAAAGCCATTTTCGGAAATAAACTTACATTTCAAAACCAAATAAGCCAAATTAGCATCATTCGAATTGTGAAGTTAATTTCAAAATCTAAATGATCTGGAGCAACCTTGAAGACAGACGATGATCGGAAATTACTACAATTTTTGTGAGTTTGAATTTTCTCGTCTAGTAATACTCACAACGATGTCAAAAGTTTTATTTTTGGAATTTCAGGTTAGGCTAGGTTAGGTTAGGTTAAGAATTTATTATTTAGTTTGTGTTGATTAAGTTTACTGTTGATGTCATCATGAAGTACCAAAAACGTCCAATGATCGATAAAAAATTTTTTTTTAGTAACTGCATGTTTGTAATCAGTCCTAGTATTTCTGTAACATATTTATATATGTCAATTTGATATTCACCGTGCGGATATTAACTTGCAAATACATAATTAAATCGATACCTAATTAAATTTTTTATACGTTTTATTGACGAGGGAGAACTACAATAATTATTTATTTATAAATTTTCCTGTGTGCCCAAAAGTAGAGGGAGGGAGATAATAAGGGAAATGAAAATTGCACTCAAATCCCAGATCGTTGTAGTTATTTGTTTCAATCTGGACGGATGGTTAAAATGGTTTTATAAAAAATGCAATCTGACTCATGACAGTGTAACACCCTCGCGTCTGTCGTTTTAATCGGAACACGTAATTCGTCCCAATTACCGGGATGTCAATCTAACAACGTGGTGGCATGACATCGTACGTAACACCGTAACACGCGTGAAACTGCCCTTTTCCATCTTTTCGTCCATTCCCTACCATTCCCGTTCGTCCGTCGGGTTCGTTTATTCTAATGCCGTATACAGCAAAGCAGCGCCGCGGCTCTCGTTCCAATCATGGGCATTAACAACGGCGGCACTTGCAAACTCTGCAATTGTACAAAATTAATGTTTTCCGCACGCCGCAATTCATTGCTCCGAGAGGGCGACTGGCACCCCCCAAAACTACGTACGTTCTTTCGCACACATACATACATACACGCTGATTACTCATCAGTAACGCCCCCCTGATTAATGTGACCGATCCTACAGTTAATTAAAACCTTTATAATTTTCGGGACCGTGACGGTATGTTCCAATCAAATGTCTCTGATTTATGGAAGCATTTAGTGGGAACGGGAGGCTTAGGCTGAATTTATGTATCGATTACTTCCAAGCGATAATGGTCGCAAAGCGAGGATTCATTTGAGACGGATGTGTAGAAGGTATGTGCAGGTGGGGATCTGGAATGCCTTATAAATACCATATTAATTTGTTCATTTCCTCATTACTCCTGTTAGGTCTGCGTAATGTCGATTTAATCGTACCAATAACCGATCAACTTGACCCACTAAATGCAGGAACTAATGGTTTCTTTAATTTATTACGGTGATAAACTTGAAACTCATTAAAATAATAACAGATGAGAAGCAGATATTTCTGGCTCATTCAATTTATCACTCGATAAAGTTGTAAAGAAAACACAATTTTACAAAAATTTGGCTTCTGTTGTAAATAATGGTGGGGTGTAACAATAAAAATATTTTTCGTCTATCTCATATGATAATGATCCAGTCAAGACTTCAAACTATTAATTTGAAAAACTTTTACTGGTTGAAGGATGTTATAATTTTTGAGGTAAGTACTTCATTTCTTCAAATTTCCTAAAACGGGAATTTAATTCGCTTATTTACTATACCAGAAAATTCAAATAATAAGGAATGATTGGTACAAGCGTACAACCTTGTACAACACTAAAAAGGTGTTTGCAGGTGGGAGCAAAGAGATTGAGGTTCAGGGGATAGAGGTAAAAAATTGAGTATTGACTAAGGTAATCTAACGCAACCCTTATCAATTTTAAGCTAACCTAAACAGGTTACCGCATAAAGTAAAACGAACACAGACTTAAAATTAAAATTAATTTATAATCAATTTTAATCCTAATTTCGATCAGTCAATTGTATAACTTCCGAAGAAGTGGTCGAAAAAATCATTAATATGATTCTGAGTGGTATGAAATAAAAGGTATACGTGCAGAAGACTTAAAACCATCGAAAAGGTTGATCGTGATGCTGACTAAAACTACAGCGATTTTTACGTCCATACCCACTAAAGAATTATTCAATATTTTATTCTTAGTAATAATTTACTTAATTTGTTAGAGATCTGTTTGGAAGAAAATTATTTCACATTTAAGGTTTTACCGGCAATTAGAGGGCCTCGCTATGGGATCGCCTTTATCACCTGTATTGGCGGAAGTGTTTATGGGTGATTTTGAAAGCAAATTATTTAGTTTGGTAAATTTAGATAATTTCGTTTTAGTTCTAAATTCATTGAACAACAACATCTGTTTTACAATCGAAAAAGAAATCAACAATAGTATCAATTTCTTGGACATATCTTTGAAAAAAGAATCAAATAATTTTGTTTTTAATATCTTTCGTAAACCTACTACAACTTATACAGTTATTCCGGCAAATTCTTCACATCCCAAACAAGTATAGCACTCAGTATTTCAATACTAGAGAGACTATTTTTGGTGTACTCTTGATGAAACATTATTAATAAATGAAAAGTAAAAATACACAAAGAAATGTTTGAAAGTTTATTTTGACGAAAAACTCGACAATTGTTTCGACCTGTCGGTCTTTTTCAAGAGCATTAAAAGTATAAGCAGTAATTCGAACTTTAAATAGAGGATAAATTTGTACAAAGTTATAGAATACCATAAACCTAAACGAGGGAAAAAAAGACCGACAGGTCGAAACAATTGTCGAGTTTTTCGTCAAAATAAACGTTGAAACATTTGTTTGTGTATTTTTACTTTTCATTTATTCAGTATTTCATTCCCTACTAAATAGACTGATTAACATACCTTTATCAAATACAACTTCAATACAGAGTTATCAACTATTAAATATATTGCTTTTGCCAATGGTTATTACCCCATCAATATTGATAAATTACTAAATAAAAAGCTGAGAAAACAAGTTTCTACCATATTGTACAACATTTCTTCCTTTTGTCAACAAAAAACTATCCTATTTGTCCTATCAAAATATGTTAATAATTTTAGCTATGAATACAAGTTTCTTCTACAAAATAAGTTCAACTGTAATATAATCGAAACTAACTCCATTAATCGTAGTTTAATGATATGTAATCTTAAAGTTAGTGTTCCCCAGCCTAAAAAATTGGGCATCTATCAAGTTGTGACGCTACATACATTGGACAATCAGGCAGGGCTATCGGTAAACGCATTTGCGGCTATACGAAACAAAAAATGTAAATAGCTGAAATTTGTATTGAGTTAGGTCATTTTCTGGATGTAAATAATTTCAAACTTCTACATTCAAACATTCGCAAATCAAGAAAATTATGAAACTAAGAAAGCTATATCAAATAACCTTAACTTAGTTAACAATCAATTAGAACTAACCACCTATAACTTCTCCCTTCTACTTTTCAATTTGTAATTATTTAAATAGCAGCGAATAGTTCTTAATTTTAGTAATCATCTGGTATTTCTCTTGTAAATGGCCTTATTATGCCGAAACAAATTTGTCGAGTTGATAAATAAACTAGTGAAACTTGTCCTTTTACTTTCTTTCTTGTGCTTCGGGTAAATATTAATACTCAAACGAAAAAAAAATAAATAAGTATTTTCAAAGTGCGTAATTTTTGACGATTTTAAAAAGTGTCGCAGATGTGTCTCGTACAATTAACACACAATTACTATTGTGTGCAAAACTATTTTTTCAACAGTGTAACTCCCGAACCTTCTTAAAATAAATTAACGTGAAACTATAAGGGCAGCGACATTTGTTTTGCACCTGGACGGACAACAACTCAAATTAGGCAGACTTTCCGTATTAGGTGGACTTCCTTTAAGCAAGAATGATCGTAAACTAAAGTAAACAGATTCATTACATTCTGAAACTTATGATATTGTCGATTACAGTAACAATAAGTGCAGACAGTCTTTTCTGTTATAACGGGTGCTACATGTCTGTCTTACACAGTTTATTCAAAGGTTGTTTTTCAATGCAATATACGGTGGATTGCATAAAGCAGAGCTGGGAGCGATAAGAGACGAAATCGTGAAAATATATTATCTGGTGCCTTTACATGTCAAACAGGAATATAAAATTGGCAGCCCTGACTGCAGCAATGAACGTTGGCTGCACTGCGGCACAATCACATACACATACACACATTATACTTATACACTCTCACGTGTATATACATTGGAGAAATTAGAGTAGACGAAAAAGGTAAGTAAACGATAAGTCACTGTCAGTATCGGCGGCAACTCTGCGCGGATACGGGTAGGAAAAGATGGAGAAAAGGACGTTAGCACGCTAGGACGATCGGAAAGAGCGAGAAAGAATCCTGCGGAGGTGGAAGACAAACTTGCTTTTAATTTAGCAGTGCGGAGCGATGTAATTTAAGGAATCGATCTCGACACTATCGACAATTTATCTAACGGGCAGCTTTTATAATCGGCTTTTGCAGAGCCATTTATTATTCGTGCAACACTAACGGAACTAAAAGAAAATGTTGTACGTGTTACTTATTCTACACTCAATAAATTTTTTGATAAGTTTGTTGTTGTTTTTTTCTATAAAGTACAGTAAATGTGTTATTTGTTATTAATTACCTAAGTAGTATCTCCTACTATCTCACGTTTTCCATCCATTCTTTAGAGAACATTTGTAAATTCCCTGTGGAGATTAGAAATAAGTTGTTGGTGCGCAGTTTACAATAATTCCTTTTCATACGAAATATAAATATAAACCAATTTTATTTGGGTATTTCCAAATGTTGCCGATATCATTCCGGCAACAAAGGGACCTTATTGGGGTACTTGCTGGGGTCTTTGGCAGGCATAAATGTCTAAGTTCAGGTTTTCCAAATACGTCGATTTTGTATACTTACTTATCTATTTTGTAATCGCTAATGCTAACCGTAGCCTAAGGTCAAACAACCGACCAACCACTGTCCCACCCTTTGCATCCCCTCCGTTTAATTTTAAAAGTACCACCTAGTAATTTTATTCATTTTTTTATTATTTAGCAATAATTTCTGAACTTCTTAGATGAGTAGATAAGTAATGTATATATATATGTAAATAGTGCAATAATAAAAATTAAACACTGTCCTGTTTATATGCAGAAATAATAAGTGGCACAGCTTTTTAATTAAGGTTGTGCAGCAGTGAACATTAACAAGTAATAAATAACTTGATGAAGGTTCAGTGCCTAAATGTAATAAACACTCCCTATAGTTTCGGATTAAGACGCGTTCTCGCGAATCAAGTTTAGTTGATTAACATTAAATACATTAATGTGATACTAATTATTGAATTAATTTGTACCCACTATAGATTACCTCATTCAACGATTTTTCCCTCATTGTATGAGGTAATCTGTAGTGGGTATAAATATATTAAAATAAAAAATAAATATAATAACCCCTACTAAAAAAAATTCTTCAAATATTTCATTATTAATGACCAACATTAATTGATCAACAACATTAGCTTAAATGATCCAAGGAAACCACAGAAAACTTGGACCAGAGCAGCCGGACCCAGGTTCGAACCGGTGACCTCCCTCCCGAATGCTAAGCAATGATCTAGAGTACTAAACCACGCCGCTCGGTATAGAAACAAGATACTGTTATGTGATAAACAATCTCACCAAATATTGTTGTCATTGGAAGTTTAAAATTCTCAACGTTTCGTCGATACGTATGGACGACATCTTCTATGAGTAAATTGCCTTTGTATAGTTTGAGTCATTTATCTCGATACAATGAAATGTCTGGATTGGATCTCGTTATTTTGGAAAAAAGTTTTAGACCAAACCTCTACGATTTCGAAGGGAAAATCAGTTGGTGTCCTTGAGTGCGACCTTGACCTCGACCTCAGTGGTTTTTTGCATTGCAGGGTCCCTAATTTGAATACGAGAAATACTCCAGATCTTGTGAAATAGTCTTAACAAAAAAAGTTTCTCGAATTGTTCACATTGATATACCTTGTACCTCATGAGCATCTTATTGTTGATATTGTCTTGGTTTTTAAGACAAGACGAGACAATATCGACATATTCTTGATATTCTTTAGATATTTTGGCGTCTAATGTAGGAGATGACCAGTTATTTTTGATGCAAGAAACAAAAACAGTTACTCATTATCTATGACGTTATTACACAGGGAAAATAATATAAATACAGGAGTGATTCCCCCACATCACTATTCGTATTGAAATTGAAAATTCGCAGTTATTTTTCATATTAATCGGTTGGCAGCTTAATTTAAGGACAATACGGATAGGTTGTTGCTACATATGTCGTATGACATTTTTGCTGTGGTTGGTAGTATTCATCCTTTTAATCTTTCCCAAGCCTTTAACTTTAAACTATTTCAATAAATACCAGTCAAAGGAATTGTTCTTTGAAGAACAAACGTAGTAGTGTATATTAGTGGAGTTAATTTTTGAAAAAATGTCGAAACAGTTGGATAAAGTTATAATAATATTAACGATTTGTTTTCTATTTTCCGCACAATCTGTGTGTTTTGAAGAGGACTTGTCAACATCCATTTACCTCAATGATGTGATAATCACGTAAAGGTTTTTGGTTTGTATTAAGTATAAGCTTTTAGTACTGAATTTCTTAGCATCGTATTTTCCTGTCCTGTAAATAAAATAAAATAGTCCAATTAAGGTGAGTTCTCCTAGTTTGCTACATTCCAAACGAATAGATTCCAAAATTTAATAAAAATGATATTCTGTGCATACTTGGGAACATAAACACATCATCTTACGCGTATATATATATATATATATATATATTTGTGTGTCTTGAACGCGTCTTTATGTCATGTTACGAAGTTTGGTGGTAAATCAGAGTCGATGCAGCTCGATCACAGTACGTTTGATATTCAAATGATCGAAGGGCGCTATGAACGTTCCCATATTTCGAAGAGTGCCATTGAACATCAGCTTCCGTGCCTTCAAATCAAATTTGCAAATCGAAATGTATTGCTCTACTACTGAATGTATAAACTGAACTGGGGCGTTCGTTCGGTACGCTGATCAGTGGGAATATTGATGGCTATTAGCTGCCATTTAGAAGCGTTTCGTACAATAACAGCGAAATTGTAAACGAATAAAGTGTTTCATTATGCATCAACGACAAACACAATAAAAGTAACTTAATTAACGAAAACTTGCACATCCAAAATCCGACAAAACAAATAGGAAATTTAAATGAAAAGTTTTGTTCGAAATATCCTCGATATTTAATTAAAATAATTTGCATTAATTAACCGAGGATGAATTAAACAATAATATTGAATGTAAATACGTACATTTAAATTATTAATTACTGAATTATACAAGATTATTAGCAAGCAAAATGTCGTTCTGGAAACAAGAGTACCTAACTATTATAGTGAAACTCTCTTTAATGTCTTCTGTAGCAGCTAAAATTCACTAGATAGTAACAATTTGTTACTATTGTATTAACTGTTCTTTACGGAACATTTATCGAGACTGCCTATGGCACGCTGATGAGCTTTTAATAAGAGCGAAATCGTGATCCGTAATTGTTTTTGAAACTCTTTTGAGTTAGGCTCAAACAATTGGTGCAGTACTTGATCAATATTTCTTACTTGCTATGTTGTTTGAGTGGTTTATGATACAGCTTTGTCACTGGTGAGTCAGTAATTGACCATCGGTAAAAATGGAACAAGTCAAAAGAATCACAATTATTGCCACTATTGGTAACGACCTTACAAGTTGTCTCTTGGTTCACAACTACTATTAATTTACGTATTATAATAAAAGCAACTTTTTTATTGATGTTAGATCATCAAATTTCTGGACGGATCATGAGATTCTGGTTAATTCAGGTCAACTTGGATCAGGATGTTAAAACCAGAGATATCATCATACACATTTAGCGACGCTGATTCCGAAGCTGGCATTAGAAATACGTTTCGATTTTGACTTATCCTAACCATAAATTCAACAAACATCGATATTGTACCCTTTTGAGAGAATTACTACGTGAAATACGAGGGTAAATCAAACATAAACGGTAATTTTGTTATTTAGTTTAGCACGTAATTCCGATCTAGAGGATTCGATGTTTTAGTGTGGCTTGGTATATGAGGTGGGGAAAGCGGTTTAGGTACCAAGCTGTTCGAGAGCTTGTTGAAGATGTTCACCATCAGCCGGTTAACTATTGAACAAATCTCATCAGAAGTGGCTAAAATGGGTATCAGCTATGGGAGTGTTCGAGTGTTCAATCCATCATCACTGATGAACTTGGCCTTAGAAAAATTAGTGCTCGCTGGGTTCCGAGGTTGTTGAGCGAAAATCAAACACAGATCAGGTCGGAGATTAGTGAAAGACTTCCGAATCGATTTCGACAAGAAGGGGAGTTTTTTTTGAGGCGTGGGTAATACCACTACACTCCCGAATCACACACTACACACCGCAGTTTTGACAAGGAATTAATTGGAATAAATGGGCTGGGAAACCCTCGAGTATCCTCCTTATAGTCGTGACTTGTGACTTGTCACCATGTAATTTCTTTTGTTCGCGCCCTTAAAAAAATCACTTGGAGGCAAAACACTTTAAAGCAATGGAGAAGTAGAGAAGTACGCGCGCAATTGCCTGACAACTCGCCCTCAAACTTTTTATGAAAAAGGAATATTCAAGCTTCCAAATCGGTGGCAAAAGTGTGTAGAGCACGGAGGTGACTACATTGAAAAAATGTTAAATGTTTAGTTTGTGTGTACCATTAATCAATAAATTTATTTTACAAAATTACTTTTTATATTTGATTTATCCTCGTAATAGGACAAAACAACCAAAAGTAGCTATTCTCAAGCTACCTTTTTTTGCTGAATTAAAATCTGGCATCACAATTGCCCCACCAGATTCAGATTTTGATATTTCTCAAAATTCAAATAATAGTATATCGTCTTGTTTGGGATTTCTTAAAACTGTAAAGTGGTAATGCTTTTCTAGGACCACATATAAGTTCGTTAGCGAAGAATACATCGATAATGTAACTTTCTCATCTGATTCTTTTTTAAACTCTTAAAAAGAGAGTACCACTATGGCCAGCTGTAAACATAAAATACAATAAGAGTTTTATTTTCGATGTATTTTTCAATGGCGAACTCAAATTTTGCTCTATAATTGCCCTAGAATAATGAAATTTCAATTCTAATCTCAAATCCAAAAAAGCTTAATTAGCAACATTTATACTTAAAATATTTCAAATTTTGATGTGGTCGGGAAATTGAAGTTAGTGGATTCTAGTTCTAGTTCTAGTACCTCCCTTGGAAATAGCTACTCCCTTAGTTGTTTTGTCCTGTTATTCCAAATTGACCGAGAGGCGTGGTTTAGATCATTGCTTAGCATTGGGGAGCCAAAGCTGAGGCTATATTTGATTTAAGTTTTGTAAATTACGTCGTAAATGACTGTTTTTTTTAAATTTATATAATACAATGTCTGGCACATCAACACAATGTAACAACAAAAAATCTACTTTTACTTTCTTAGTTTAACATATTCAAAAAAGAAGGAATTACATTTGGAACGTGTCCTACCAAGTAGGCACAACGAACCGAAAGCCCACCTGATGAGACCCGATAGGTAGAAACCGGTCGTGGGATATGGTGTGTTAACTTGGTAGGACACGTTCCAAATGTGAGATCTTTGATCTTAATATTTAGACGAATAAGGATTTTAATTCCTTCTTTTTTGAATATGTTATATCTTCGTGTAAGAATCCATCAGTGTAATTCAATGCCGGAAGGGGTATTACACCTCGGAGTAGTTGTTTCTCTTGATTCCATATTTATATTCATAGTTATATTTCTTAGTTTAATTTTTTAAATTATTTCACGTACGCTTATAAGTAAACTGAATTTTAAATTCGAATTTTCCTTTCGAAATTAGTTTGAAAATTAAGATCAGATTCAAAAAATTAAATACTTGATGTAGTGTTTAACAAATGTTTGAAAAATATTTCACTAAGTACCTAACGATAATACAATTAAACTAGTGTTAATGATTAAGGTTTATACTACTGCACACTGATTTGATACTCTTACTGAATTTTATAAAAAAGGGGTTACATGTTATATCTCTCAATTTTAATTAACAATAGTTAGAGTATCAGAAGGATGCGCAAAGGCCCCAAGACTTATTAGATTTTCAAGAGCATTTAAGCTCGTTAAGCAACTTAAGTAGTAATTAGTATCTATAATTAACTCTGTTACTTCCATATTTTATTAGCCAAGTCAAAACGTTTGTGTAAAGCTACTGCAACGATTCGTATAGCGAATCTTGATGCAGTCTGACTATTAATGATTCCAACAATGCGGGGGATTACACATTATATATGTATATATGTATATATACACATTGTGGAGCGTTGTGTAGGGTTTCTTTAATCCTTTCATTTGTCTGATACCGGCCTCCATAGGAGTACCTAACTAATTAATTTAATTTTAGCCTAAAGTTCCGCCACAACGACAAACATGGACCGAGACGAACTTTGACGAGGATTTACCTCGAAATTAACAAATATCGGTATAGAGCGGTGCACATTACCTTTATCTGCTCATTAATTCAACACATGCGCTATTTCAGTGCTTTATCGTGAAATTAAATTGAAACGTAATTGCTATTATATATGGTACACCAATAGATGTTTTCATTGGAGGCTCGGAAATTAGGTTAATCGAAAATGTGTATTTCAATTGTTAAAGTCACTTCGAGTACGCACGATTCGGTTAGCGATAGTCGATCTTTTAAGAAAAATATTTTATTAACGATGTTTAAAATACAGGTTCGAGTAATGAAGAACGAACGATAGCTACTTACAAAAGTGGCCCACAAATTTAGAGAAATAGTGGCTACAACATGTATATAGCACATGGGCTGAAAAGTCCCAGGCCTAACATATAGATGGCGATAGTTTCATTGCATTTACCTCTTTTTCAGTTAGTACCAACCTTCAAAAGACGGCTGTTAAAATTTCATGATATTCTGTTCATTAGTTTGTGGGTTATTATGCTAAGAGTGACTTTATCTAGCTACTTTTGTTATTTTCAAAACAATTTCGTGTTTTAATTTTACACTGCTTCTTGATGGAAAAAATAGCGTTCAAGCGAAGCAATGAGCAATAGCTTGAAAAGTGTTGTGGACAACAGTAGACTCCGCTCCATCGGAAACAACCGAAACAAAATAAAACGTTGCTTTGCTGAACCGTGTTTCAAACGCGGTAGTAGAGAACGCAGTAGACGTCCAAATGAGGCGGACACATCAAAAAAATCAAATCACCACAAAATCGTTTTGAATTATCAAAAAGCGAAATTGCGTGAGTTAGCTGACATCGTAAAGATATTTCAAAAGAACGTGTTGGCTTTATATTGATATTGCATGAGCTTTTGACTATAATAATATGATACTATGACCATCAAAGTGGATGCCGCGTTTGCTCACTGTTGACCAAAAAACAAGAACGTGTTGATGATTTTAAGCAGTGTTTGGCAATGTTTAAACGTAACAAACCGGAGTTTTTGCGTCGATATGTCGATGTCGAAAATGGATGAAACATGGCATGAAAGCACAACAATCGGCTGGAAAGGTTATAGCCTCGGTATTTTGGGATGTGATGTGCGGGGTGTAATATTCATCGACTATCTTGAGAAGGGACATATCATCAACAGTGAGTTGTAGTAATTATATAGCGTTATTGGAGAATTTGAAGGCCGCAAAATTGAAATTGCAAGGAAACGACCGCACACGGCAAAGAAAAAAAAAATTTTTATCAAGACAACGCACCGTATCGTGTCACAAGTTAATCAAAACAATAGAAAAATGGAAAAACTACATGAATTGAACTTCGAATTGCTCCCACATCCACCGTATTCTCCAGATGTGGCTCCCAGCGACTAGTGGCTGTTCGCAGACCTCAGAAAAATTCTCGCCGGCAAAAAATTTCGCTCGAATGAAGAGGTTATTGCTGAAGCTGAAGCTGAGGCCTATTTTGATGAATAAAGCCAGTTTTGAACAAAAAAAACGTGTTTTCCTTATTAAGGACCGGGTTTTTTCAGACCATGTGTTATGTCGATGATTGACCACTGCTACTGCTTGAATACTTATTAACACTAAATCTACCACGCGTTGTCAAATGTGTTGTAAGAATAGGGGTATGCTTGTGACGGGTGTGCAATGCTCAACGGTTCCAGACTAAACAATAAACAACAGGGTCGATAAATAATGATAGTGTTAAACTGATGTTGTCATTCTTCGGGTGTACAGGCCGTCGTCGGTTGGAATTGCTTCCTAACGTTTCGCTAGCACGAGTGGCGAGTAGACTACAACCAACAGCGAAAATGGATAGACCTCTGAAGAAGCTCGCCACTCGTGCTAGCGAAACGTTAGGAAGCAATTCCAACCGACGACGGCCTGTACAACCGAAGAATGACAACATCAGTTCATCAACTGGCCGCGAAAGCCTTAATCAATGATAGTGTTAATTGGAATAAGCTCATATGTAGAGCAATAAGTTTAGTTTAAGTTTAACCATTTGTATTAAAAGTCGTAATCAGGTTTCAGTTGCATCGTAGTCAATATTTTTTGTTTATTAAATTCATTATGGTTATACTGTTTATTACTTTGTTATACGGTTATTCTACACTGGTTTAAGTCATTAGCCAACAAAATGACCGTTTTTGAAATTTCGTTTGGAATTTCTTGTATACAACGTTACTGTATCGCCATATAACTTATTGACTTTTTTTATAATATAGGTACAACCCATTTTTCAATATTCATAACTTTCTTTATTGTTTACTAGCATGTCATAGCATGTCTAGTCTACCACGGACGGTCATCTGACCGTTTGAAAAATTCATGTTATTTACGACTATATTCTTCGGAAAGCGCACTCCTGAAATGGTTTTATAAGTCTACAATGTAATTGTGGATCTACAGTGTAGACAAAGGCGCAATTAGAACAAATGCATAGCGTTTTTTGTACGACAGTGCGGTTTTGCGATCCAAACAGAGAGTATCAAAATTTCACAGTGTATAATATATATTATTACGTGGTATAAGTGATAGCCATGGGAGAAATATAATAGTTGAAATTTTTTTTACAAATGCATCATTAGCGAGTAAACTTCTATCAAAGAAAATTATTCGCAGAAATAAAAGAGAGCTACCAAAATTAGCGAGACAGGCTAATGATAGTATGTCACACTTTACAATATTATACTGTAACGTTCGGGGGTTCAACAATCAAAACTCGAAGACTTTTAAACAGGAACAACAATTTATTTATACTAATATTAATTTACTTTACTACCAATTACACTATTTACTTATGTACAGTTACTGTCTGTATAACACTTCTCACTTTCTATTTATTTACTACGCGTCTCGATTCATTTCTCACATTACTTTCACGACCGTCAATTTATATCTAAACTCTTCACGACCATCAATTTATATCTACACTCTTCGCGACCATCAATTTATATCTCCACTCTTCACGACCATCAATTTATATCTGAACTCTGAACTGTCCTCGGCGATCGTCTTTCCGCTTATATACTGTTCCGTTAAATTTCCGGAACACTCCCGAAAAACAGAAAAGTTGGGACCATTTTATTTTTCACCGAAATATCGAACAAGTTTCCGCGAAACACAAATACACTAACATGTCCTCATTTATTACGCACACACTTGCAGTTACGATATACACGTCGCGGCTCGGCCTCGACCGGCTCGCTCACATACACGGGCACTCTAACGCACACAAGCAAACACGCACTCGTTACAATACATATCGAATGATTTTATTCTTTCAATTTCTAAGCTAAACCCAATAAAAAAGTATTGATCCATAGTTCAATGCATTGGTCTGTTGAAATTGAAAAAAGTGACACTCGTTTGCCACAGACAATTAAATTTTACAATAGCACAAAATTCGGTGTAGATGTCCTTTACAGGTATTTTTCAATATCTTAGATTTAGCCGGGATAAATTTTCAGGCAAGAATTTTTATTTCAATTGGCAGAAGAGCTTGAGACCGAATATCACAAGGGGAGACAGCTAAGCAAAAGAATGTTCATCATAAGCACTGTGTTAGATACCTTTTTTTTATTCTAGTATAATAATACCCTGTATATCATTTTCAAACCGTAATGAATGGGAATATTACATGTTTAGGCAATTTTCAAGATAGATTAAGAAAACAACACATTTCCTGTTCAATATTGAAATGTAAACATTTCTAACTTTTTGTTTATTTTAATTGAAGAAATTATTAATGTAATGTTTAACTGTAATATTGATTTGTAATATTTAACTTCGATGTACGTGCGTTTTGGGGAGTATCTGCTATGATACTCTTATACCTACGACGTAGATGTTTGTCAATATTAAATAGTATAAGACCTCTGTTATCAAGGAAGAAGATGAACTTAGTGTGGTATTGTTAATTTGCCTATCGTCGCTGTCGGTTTTACTTTTCATAGTCTAGATAGATTAATAAAGCCGTTATAGTTGGTGTTGCCCTTTTTTTTCCATCTTGATAAACGATATTCGTGTCGACATACACATACAAAAGACTGTCTGGTGTCAGGGAATACGACAACTGTTACAGATTCTTCTGGATGGAAATATTGTCAAATAGGATACTGTAAAGTCAATAAGAATAACAAAGTTAGTTAGTTAAATGTAAGAAATGCGTATGTGGAAAATATGCAATACAAAGTGCTGTAATTTGTAAAAAATGTGCTGAAAATGCATAAAGGTAAAAAAACTTGTTAATTAGAAGAATTGGGGAGCTGGTTTTTATTGTATCACCAGAAAAATACCTACAATTTTTACAAAATGTTACGTGTAGGCAACCCATGCGAAGTGACGAGAGCTGTACTGTGGGTTGCTGAGATTCCAAATATACTATAATTTTCTAGAACGTCATTCTGAAACCTTGTAGAACAAATCATGTCACTATAAATAAGCTGCCGCGAAGTCGGATGGGTTATTTCTAGTTATGAGGCGATAGAAGGCGAATAGCGAGGAGTGAAGAAGTGATTTAGTGATTAATTATTAATTGTGGTGTTGTCTGAAGAACGTTAGTAGAAATAAATAGTTTGACAGTGACAGTTGTATTGATTACGCGACATTTTGTGACAGCTGTGTTTGCATACGTGACAGTAATAATATTGTTACAATAGAGCAGTGATCCTGAGAAAGAAAGTTTATCTGTACATTATTTCTCGCTCTGACGTGGCCTGATAGCATGTCCCTTCTCCAGCCGTACCTCTCTTTATCAATGAGGATGCATTAGAACGATATCGGATGCCCAGATACACTTCCTATTTGAATCATGCTGCTTTAGTATTGTATGCTTCTTCTATGTTGACCTGTACTTCTTAGTTGTCTTTATCGTGTATATTATTAAGACATTTATTATACTCAGAGAAAAATAAAAACTTAGCGGAATGTTTTAACGGAATATATGCCCGGTCGAACATACGTAGAGTTTTCTGAAACGTTCTTTACCATTTTTACTTTTTTCTTAGTTCGATGTTTCAATTTACTTGACAGGTAATTGAAACTATTGACAAGTAAAAATAATTACAGAGAATCAAAATCGATTGACAAATTCTGATTCTGTATTTTAAGCAATTGACAAGGTTGGTACGTACGTTATATTATACCATTCTTTGTTTTTGGAAGATGTCTTCATGCCGCAATCGCCTTTATTGCCATTACTTCTTAGAATTTTTGTCTTTCAGAGAAGTGACTCATTCAGTACTCGATTTAACTATTCTCTTGTTTGCAAATAAAATAGTGCTTGGTCGTTTATATCCTCTTCGCTTTCAAACGAATAAAAATATATGTATACTTACTGCAGAACGGAATCGATAAAACAAAAATACTTTTCGCACTTAAGCCTGTTCAGCTATAGTCGATGAATAAAAGTCTTGATTGGATCCGTTCGACTGTGCAATAGGGAAGATTTTTAAAAGGAAGGATCGAAATGAGGAAAAAAGCGATCAAAGACAAATACGGGTGCCTGCTTCTTCCATCTACCAGACAAACGATACCTTTGGAGCGGAAATTTACCGTAGAGCGCTAGGCGCTGGCGGAAACGCCGATAGGTGCCGTTTTTTAAAATTATATTTGTTTAATCTAAATTGTAGATACGGCTTTCATTGGAATAATGGCGAGCGTTTCCCTTAAATTCTCGTTAAAATCTTCGGCTGTTTGAATATACAGCGTGTTCAATATAAAACGGATAAATAATAACTGAACAAAGCTGCAAAATATTCTTTTGATTATTAAAGAAAATTTAGTTCTTGGTTAAAATTTTACCAGATGTAGATCGCGATTTCGATCTTATTAGATTCCATCAGCAGGTTGGTTTAAAATAGCATTAAAGGCAGTATATCGTCATCTACTGTAATTTACTGCTAACTGCGATATTTTATGTTTGATAAGGTCTTATGAAGATATCTACGTGAAACACCAAATCCACGATTCAGTTTATATTATGTGATAGGCATGCAAACCAAATTAATAAAGACAATTTAGCTCTTGGTCAGAAATTTATCGAATTTACCAGATGTAGATCGCAATTTCGATCTTATTAGATTGTCTTGGTAGTAACGCACTACTTGAATTGTCTTATGTAACTGAATAAAATTCAATCACAGAGGGTTGATCGATAAAAACACAATATTGAATACACTTAGAAACAAAAATGAATAGCAAGAGTCTAGAATATATATTATACAAAATATTTACAAATGGAACTAACACTAAAAGAAAACAAACTGAAAAACGTAAACTACGAATTTGTTTCAATGGTTCCCTATCACCCTGTAGTGGTCCAATGACAAGGACAGATTCAAAAAAGGGAACCGCTCACAAAAGTTATACATGACACTAAATTATGAGAAAGTCAAAAAGATATGAATCGATGGTGAATTTCTGGGAACCGGTACATTTAGAAAATTACCGACCACGATAGCTTCACAACAAGGGGTAATAAATACCAAAACGGATTTACAAATATTGGAGCTAATTTCACCAGATTTTGAAAGGTTTTATGATTTCGTTTATGCACACAATTCTTAAAGATAGAACTATAACAAATTCATGTATAAATATAAATGTACAGTTTGTCACAAACCGGAAAGTGACAATGTTTCCGCAACATAGATCTCATCAGCACATCATAGGTGTGTTTGAGGTTTTATTATTAAAATTTGGTTGAAACATTTAGACTCTTTTCTATAATCATATTTAAAAAATACCCTATTTTCTTTATTTATTTTCTGAATACCCAAGTAGACATAAAGTTAATTCTTGCAATAACTCAATAAATACGAAGTTGTTGGTTATTGGGGTTGGTTCGAAGATTAATAGAAACTCAGGGATCGGTGACAAAACTACTAAGGAAATTTATTAAAATTAAATTATTTAGTGTACGTATAGCTACTTTTTCAAAAATTCAACAAAACGAAATAAAACATAAGGTGAAACAAAATTAGATTCCGATCCTAAATAACAAGTTGGATAAAATTTAAACAGTTCTCCACAGGTAAAATGAACTACAGCAACTCATCTGTTGTGACCATATGTGGTCAACTACCACTCCCTGGGTTTGGTTAGGTACTCTTCAATTGGGTTAGTAACACCAAAATCAAAATATAGGAAATTTTCTATATGTGGTGGCACACAGTGAGCGATGTTCACCCCTGATCAACCTTCGTGTATACCAGACGGCCACTCACATTTGTTTGTGTCTACCCTGCGCATAGTAAAACCCTCACCCTTTCGGCAATGCTACCAGTCACTTTTCACCATGTGGTCCCGTACAATCACGCCACTTACCCCTACTATGTCTTACAACTAAACACATACGTCCTTGCCTAACTAATCCTACTACATATGAAATATGTGGGACCTGTACACTTTTATTAGGGTTGTATATTGTGAAGGAATAATGAATTTGATATGATGGAAATCAAATAAACTTTTAAATAAACAGTGAAATAAAAAAGGGTTAACATGTAAACATCAAAGAAGAAATGCCCTTAATTGATTGACCACAATTTCTACCATAGTCGTAAATTTATTTGCGCGGGTGTTATGGCGTTCCTGCTGAACAACGTCCTGAGGCCCGGCACCATTGGTTTTTCCTAGCTCCCAGGATCTTCTCATTTCATTGAACCGGATATAGTCACAAGGGGCAAGAACGGGTAAGTAGGGAGGATGCGACAGTACCGTAAACCCAACAGCACTCAGGCGTTGAATGGTTTGCTGACTTTAATGTTGACGCGCATTGTCATGTTGGAGAAGAAAATCGCGCATATATTTTCCAGAACAAGTTTACTGAATGCTCTAGGATTATCGTGCTATCGCATTCTCCCTACATAGGAGCTACTGACAATGTTAAATGAGAAATGATGTTAAATGTAAAATATGGGGATGCGACACGCGGAGGGAAGAATGATATATAGTTTGTATAAAGAACAATGGAATTTGGACAACAACACAAGTATTAGGAAGGGAGTTAGACAGGGATGCACACTATCACCGCTACCATTTAATCTATATTTCGAAGATGGGATTAATATTATTAAAGACGAGCTAATATAAAAATCGATGAAGTCTCTGATTTTCGATCTCTAGCGACGCTAACATGAAACAAAAGATAGGGTAGGATAGGATGAGGTTGAATAGATTCTAATAAAAAAATCACATCTGTTTTTGCGATCGGCTATAATTGAGGAACTCAAAAGATTATTGATTCTGTATGTTTGGATTACGGCTCTCTGTAGGGTGCGAAACGTGGACGATGAGCGCGGCGGAAAACAAAAATTACTAGCGTTTAAAATATGAAGTAATAGGCGGCTGGTGAGAATACTGTAGATAGAAAAGGTTAGAAACAAGAAAGAATTAGAAAGAGTAAGAACATAATGGGTGTTATGGAAGTAAATAAGGAAGCTAAGTGTTCAAAATTTGGTTGGTTTGGTTCTTTTAAAACATTTTGAAATATTTATCCATGATAACGATATTCATTTAAAATCTGCTCGTGTAACCTTAAACCATATTGTAAATAAGTCGATCGAGACAACTACAAAAAAAAACTGGTCTCTTATCGAATGAAGCAAGATAGATAGTGTTCAAAATTTCAAATATTTTTAAATTATTTCATATTATAATGTAATGAGCATGCATGAGCACTTAATAAATTTATTTCATTTTATATTAACTGCAGTGAAAATACAACATTGATTGTATCCAATAAATCCTGAAATGCTATCAGCCTACCATAAATACAATCCACTTATAAAAATATCTCTACAACAATATTAAACACTAAGGAATACTTAGAGAGAGACGTATTAGAGGCAGAAATAGGAGTAAAAAGGGACAGAGAAGGGCCTAAATTAGATTACTGTTCGCAAATAGTTAGGAATGTCAAACGTTTTAGTTTTAGAGAAATGCGAAGATTGGCTCAATATAGAAAGAAGTACGTCCAACCAGTGTTCGGACTGATGGCTTTATGATGATGATAGTCTATGCAAATCACTTGAGTTCAATAATTTAATCCATATTGAACACCCAAAGTATACAGGGTGAGCCAATAGTACGTGGACGGAAGATTGTGTCTTTATTATTGATTTTACGAAAATATGATTTGAATAAAAGTTTCATCAAATGAACTCGTTCATATTTTAAAATTATTTTCAATTATACAGGGTGTTCCGCTTCGCCTGGGTGCTACCTTACTTCATTTTTTTAATTGGAACACCCTATATATTATTGCATTTATGAATTTTTCGTTGAAAATAAAGGTCACTTTGATGAGCAGATATTGGGACGAAGTTGCATCGTTTCGGAGTTATTTAAAAAAGAAAAAAACTGTTTGCAGCGTCTTAGAGGAACCATCATATCTCCGAAACGAAACAACATAGAAGGATCCAGGTTTCACTATTGTGTTGAACAAGGAACCCAGGCGAAAGGAAACACGCTGTATATTCGAAAATAATTTTAAAATATGAACGAGTTCATTTGATGAAACTTTTATTCAAATCATATTTTCGTAAAATCGATAATAAAGACACAATATTCCGTCCACGCACTATTGGCCCACCCTGTATATCTTGAATGTACACCCTGTAGGTTGTGATTATGTTAAGTATCTAATAATGATAACTTCGACCTCGAATTACCTACCTATGGTAATCATGTCGATGATGAACGTGGTAGGCAATCTAACTTTGAATGTAGGGGGTTCCGTTTCGGTATTGCCGCCTGCAAATGAAAAAAGGAAATTGAACATAACGATCGCGCAAAAGGCGAAATACATTTTTTTTTCTTTTCGTTACAACTGCTCTGACGTTAGATGGATGTGAAAAAGAGGGAAGTTTCTGCGAAAGTGGCTTTTTTCGGCGACAATAAATGCTTGATATTATCAACCGGTATTATTGTTATTACCATGAAGGGGGAAAAGTTACGGAGCATTGCGGCACAACGGGTGGATGCTCTCTCTTTGCAAGAATAAGAAGGTAATCAAATTAAAATGTGCGCGCTGCTTTCAAATCGTCTTAAAATGATCTTTTTTTATGCGTGACCATAACGGAAAGGTTTTTCTGTTGTCGTTCGATGTTCATATTTAATCCAATTTTTCGTCATGTACGTGCCAAAGTATAAATATAAAAAAGCAGAATGGCACGTTTCTAGTGTATATAAAACGGTAAAAAAACTCGAATTGGAGAAAAAACTACGGATGTGTAGAAATAGTCGAAACCACGAATTTTAAATTGTCTTTCCGCGAGTCATTTATTCCGAATAATTTTTTTATTTCCTAAATTTTTTCTGTATTATATTATACTCATTTTAAAGCGTACCTTGTACCAAGCTTATCTGCTAGTTCATGTAGCTGAATATTTAAAATTCCCAATAACATTCATCCTTGTAGAATAAATGCAAGATTCCAAGTAAAATTAGTATTTGAGAAAATCTAAAGGAATTGCAATAGTACTTATTACAAAATTTAAATACATACCACCACTTTTTAATGTATATATATGGCATGTTTTTAAGTAAGTACCATTTTGAAATTAATGAAAAACGCGGAAAGATCTTAATCATTTTATTTTTATATGAAAGCCTTTTCCTTTACCTACTTTTCTACATAATTTCCTTCAATATTGAGGCACTTGTCATAACGTTTGACAAGTGAGCAGTTTTTAAATAGAACTCTGCCGCCTGACTTCTTAACTGTTAACCACTGCATCACAACTGTTTTGACTTCGTAACCGTCTTGAAAACGCTGCGCTGACCGCTCAGATGTTTCTTCAAGTGTAGGAACAAATGGTAGTCACTGGGCGCCAGATCAGGGCTGTACGGAGGATGATGTAGAGTTTTCCAGTGGAAAGATGTGATGAGATCTTTGGCTTTGGTCCGATTAGCCACATGCGGACGAGCATTGTCATGCAGCAAAACGATTATCGATGCCCTTGCTCAAGATTCCTTAGTATTCCATCACTCATTATATGTTTTGTCCGTAAACTGCACAGATTTTGCAGTCGGCGGGACTCACGATTATTGGAGGCATCTTAAACATTCAGTAAATATCTTATTCAAAGGCGAATTAGACTGCAGTGGCGTCAGTGCGTAGGTGAGAGATATAGGTACTCAGTGCGCATGCGCGGAACACTGACCGCAGCGTGCGGCGACAAAAATGCAAAACGGTACATAAAGAACATGCCTCATGTTTATATATATATACATATATAACACTTCGACTTGGTCAGTAATTTATCGAGACTGCCTATGGCACTCTGATGAGCTTCTAACAAGAGCGAAATCGCGATCCGTGTCTGGCAGTTTCGATAAATCTTTGACCAAAAGCATAATCATTGTTATTGTTAGGCAGTTTATTATTCTATGATGAAAACCAATTTATCATGGTGATACTGATGATAGGAGTACCGTGGCGTTTCTGATGGTTGTTGAAATTGTTTACCAGTGAAATTCATTAGACATGTGTGTTATTGGTGTTAGCTTGTATTCTTACAAAATTGTTTGCGATCATAATCATTTTGAATGTCTTTGATTTGCATTGCCTTTCAGGTCACATATACAGTTCACTATGGACTTCACTTCTAAAGTGCACCTTAAACGTATTTAACCATTTCTAATTTTTAACTAAAATTTTAACAGTAGGAAACAGTACTTTTATTGTACTTTTGGTGTGTAAAACACTGGAAGTTGATTTCGGAAAATTATTTAGAAACTATCATGTGACAATTTATTCAAATCTGCTTTTAGGATTTCGTACCCCAAGGGACCCCAACAAGGATAAGTGCTATGTAATGTGTAATTAGATTAGGTTATGGTATGGGGCATATCAACCCTATGCACCATGGACAACTATATCGATTTGTTCAAATTTTCACGTGTTGAACTAGTAGTTTAATAACCCTAAGAAATTAGGCCACCCCATGAAAAGTTTTCATTTATCGGAGAGAACTTCAAAGTAATGGAGTAGAGGTTTTCGCATAGAGGCATCAGAGTTCAGCATGTGCATTTTGTCACACATTACCACTCCGAATGGTGCATCGGAGGTGGTATTAGCGGCGATAGTGTGCGAGCGGTCTGGTACGTATCGAACTATTGGCACCCCATTAATAATTCAGGTCAGACAAAACGCTATTACGTTACCCAGTCCTCCAATCCCCCAATCCTGCAGTGTTAGATAGTAGTAGTAGATGCGAAAACGAGAGAGAGTTTACTGCATATCCACTTAAATCGTATGAATTTTTAATTAAAATATTCCGGCGAAGTGCTAATCAATTATTTACGTTTTACTGTTAGCGATTTTTGCCGCAAAAATTATTCTGTCGGTTTCAGGCTGTGCCAGAATGTTTACTAATGAATTTTTGTGGCCGCGCCACTACATAACACCAGAACGGAAAATGCATTAAATATTACCCACCGTTTATTATTACCTAATACACGTGTGCATTGTTTCACTTTGACTTTTCTAACCACAAAGTTAACACATCGTTATTACAATTACAAGCGTACACCAGTTAAACAATTATCTCGTAATGAAACAAGTAAAATTTTATTACGTACGTAGCAACTGAGAAATGACGGATTAGTTGGAGACATAATAATGTATGCAAATTAAGAAGAAGATATTATTATAACGCATAATTTTATGTAATAAATATATTAACTTTATCAATGGTTTCAAGTGATGAAATCTGAGTAATTCGTAATTTTGTTAAAAATTAGCATAATTTCAAACTTTCGCCTTTAGCTCCTCTTGTGTTTGCCCTGGTGACTATAGGTAACATATAAACAAATATGTTGGCTAAATAAAGCGAACTCGATTTTAGGAGTTCCGAAATTCCACCAAGTTAAAGGAATATTGTAATATTTATTAAACTAGTTTTGGTGAATATTTGATGAAACATGATAAATATTTAAAATAATATGAAAAGTTTCAACAGTGTATTTAAAGAAAGCCTCTTTTAATTGTTTCGACGAGATCGTCAATATCAAAGAGTAGGTAAACAAACTAAATTAAAAGTTAAAACCAACCGGTTAAATACCTATAGACAAGATGTACAAATACACATACACAAACGTATTTGTAACAACTAATTAGCCGATATGGGATGGATATACATACATAAACATATTTGTAACAACCAACTAGCCTACATGAAATTTTTGAACATCATAATATCAACTCACATTAAACCTATTGTATTCTATGTGACAGTAAGGGTGAATTATTTGAGCACAATTCTTTCTGGTTATTTACTACATTTTTCCATCCAATAAAGCTTTTTTAATTGCAAGATTTTCGAGTAAATTTAATCTTTTGCTTTTTTGTCCGACGTGAATTAATTCAATATTATCTAAGTTTAATGTATATCCGTTGATATTACAATGTTCGGAAAAGCCCGTAGAATTTACATGGTTTGTTATGCTATTTACATGTTCTTGTATTCTATGTTTTAAGTCTCTGCTACATTGGCCTATGTATATAGCAGCGCACTGGTTACAATTTAATTTGTAGACGCCACTTTTACAATTAAAGTCTGTTTTATCTTTATTGTGTACTGGTAAAGTTTTTAAATTAGTTTTATTAACTTCTACTGTTTTTATATTCAATGGTTTTAATTTTATTGCTTACATTTTTTATGAAATTAATGTAACAAAAAACATTTTATTTATTTTTGTTTGCTTGGATGTATAACAAGTTTTTTTTGCTTGATTTTTAAGTTTTTTGTTTAAAATATTATGTATTAAATTAGTGTCGTAGCCATTTTTGTAAGCTAGGTATTTAATTGTATTGAGTTCTAATTCAAAATTTGTTGTATTTAACGGAATAGATATTAAACGATGTAGTGACTATGGAATGTTGAATGTTTTATGTTTGAAGATTGGTTCGAATCCGCGGGTATGATAATGTCTGTAGAAGTGTTTTTTCTAAAGATATTAAGTTCCAAATGATTGTTGGAGTTTGTGATTGTTAGGTCCAGGAAATTGAGACTTCTAATACATTCCATTTCCATAGTAAATTGAATTGACTTATTGAGGGAATTAAGTAAATTTAAAAATCTATGTAGTTGTCGGGAAGTACCCGTCCATATGCAAAAGACATCATCTACATATCGACACCAAAAGAAGATATTTTTTATTAGATATTATTAGTAATAATTACATGGCAACTCTGCTTGTTAGTTGTTGTAGTTTAAAAAAAACCAATTCAATATTGAACTATGTCTACTAAAAAGAAGTCGTAAATTTCATTACAAAAAACTAATGGTCACTAAAGTTCTCATAACATAAATTTCCTACGATATAGAAAGAGTCTCAGATGAAGATCCACAAGAGAACTGAAAAGACGAGATTCTTCTTTTAAAAAAACTTTTGCTCTTGTGTCTATCATTCCCACTCGATCCTAGTGCTGGATGGTGGGTAGTCCCTTCAATATACATTCTAATGCAAAGCTGGAGGAAAGGACGAAGGCCCTTTTAAGAATAAGAATAGTGGGGATGGCAGGGTGATGTTTGATGCGAGACTGGTGAGACGGTCGAAATGAAGACAGAAAGGGAGTGAAAGATTATCTGTCGAACATTATTTATACATAATTTGAGTAAATGATCTAAGGAGACCACAGGATAACATGGACCAGGGCAGGCGGATCTGTGATTGAATCGGTGTCTACCCGAAAGTTACTATAAACCACTAGACCACGTGGCCATGTGTATGTGTTAATACGCCCCCGATAGTTTTATTTGGCAATTACTTCTTGTATAAATAAATAAAAATGTGTATCTTACGGTAATTGCAGTATTACAATTGGTGGTAAAAAGGACCACTCAGTAGCAGTAGTAAGGTACATGCTACAATATATTTGTTGTAGTGTGTCTTACTGCTTAAGTGAAACAATGATGAGAGATAGCCCTGAAAACGAAATTTGAGTAACGTGAACCAATATTTTTTGCAAAGTATTAACTTCCTTAATACCCGGGAAAGGGAAGAAAAAAAAATAATAAAAAGTACTTTTCCGTTATTTTTTTCAATATGAATAACGTCCAAAAAAACAAAGACTGGCGTTTTATACGATGTTATTATTTTATAAATAAATATTGCTCGTATTAAAACTTTCTAAAACAACTACATCCAATTTGATTTTGTCTGTGATGGTACTTTTACGAGATAATCAATATTGAAAATTTTACATATAAATATAGGTCTTACACACATGTTATTTTAATCCCCCTTTTGAATTTTGAACAGTTTTAATATCAAATATCTAAATTTCAAACCCTTAATTTAATTTGTATTAAATTATTTACTCATTCCGTTGACATATAAAATTTATTTTCTTAACATTTTCTCGTGGTTTGAGGAATTTCATACTTTACAGGAAGTTATATGATTTTTAGATGAAAATTTCCTTAACTTTTGGTTCCTGCTACTCAAAAATTTGACTTTAGAGTTATTTTTACTGGGCTACACCAATGATTAGGGACCGGATTTATTGCAATACAAACAGTTTAAAATATGCATGAAAAGTGTTAAAATATGCAACATTAAATAATAAGAAATTATATTTTTTTATTCAAAATCAGGGGACAATTAATAAATTCATTAATGCGATGTTAAATATTTAATGAATTTGTACCCACTACATATTACCTCACATTAATAAGGAAATGTTTGTTACTGCTGTCACGCCATCGTCGGGAGCAGTGGGTACAAATTAATTTAATAATTAATATCGTATTAATGAATTTAAAATTTACCCCTACTAAAAATTCTTCAAATATTTCATTAGTAATTAATAAATTGCCAACAGTAACTAATAATTATTTAATATTTTGTTACTCTTGTAAACGTAAATAATAAAATCACTTGCAATACTTTTATAAGTGATGTAATTGGACAGTATTTCAATTTATACATTTTGCTGTGTTAGCACTACTGTTTCCGGTATTTATTAAAACTATCAGTTTGACACAAAATGTTTTCAAACTTTTGTTTAAGTTTACCCGAGAATACTCTGGCAGAGTATCAAGAGCGTAAGATTTTAAAGCGATTATGCGCATAGATTGTGTTAAATAATACCGAGCGGCGTGGTGTAGTGCTCTAAATCATCGCTTAGTATTCGGGAGGTCACCGGTTCGAACCCAGGTCCGGCTGCTCTGGTCCAAGTTTTTGTAGTTTCCTTGGATCATTTAGGCAAATGCTGATGCAGTAATATTCCATAGATAATCTTTCACTTCTTTTCTGTCTTTATTTCGTCCGTTTCATCTTTCTTTCCCTAACCACATCACCCATCCATTCCCACGGAGGCAACAACAATTTTTGCTCATTACCTTATATAAAAAATGTTAGTTTCATATTTAAAAATGTTCTTAAAAAATTAGATATTTCAGCTGTAGAATGTAACAATAGGGATCTTAAGAACTTACTAGTTAACAACAAAACAAAGGTAGGTGTAAATAAAAAAAGTGGTATATATAAATTATGTTGCGATGATTGTAATGCTTTATATGTAGGACAGACAGGCCGAGCTTTCGAAACTAGAATAAGTGAACATGTTAAATCTATAAATAAAAAAGACATTAAATCAGGAATTAGCGAACGTTGTGTTACCTTAAATCATAATTTAAATTTAGAAAATACTAAATATCTACATATACATGTTGCTAAAAGTAAAAAACTTTCTATGTTAGAATGCTTAGAAATAAATAAGGCTTTAAGAAATTCAGAAAATATTGTAAATAACCAGATAGAACTAGAAAATTTTTCATTCCCTCTTATACTAAGTTACCTATAAATTGACATGTAAGATTTGTAATTTCAGTATTATGTTACTCTTGATAATGAGCACGTAGCTCGAAACAATATTATCAAGAACAATAAAATGTGGTGAAACTTTCCAATTTATTTACTTTTAATTATTCAAATTTTTAAAATGTTTCACAGTGTTTGTACCATGAATAGCATCAATTACTTTATTATTAAAACTTTGACATGTTCGGCATATACTTATTCCGTCATCTGATTTGTCAAAATAAATCAATTTTACTTAAATATTTAGAAAATTTAACAAAGAAGAACGTTCAAATTATTCTTCGTGTGATTTTATCCAAACAATTGCACAAATAAGAATCTATTATGCCGTTACCTTCGACTTATTTCTGTTACATTAAAGGAAAAGAATCGGTAATGGTACAGAATGCGCTTTACGACATTATTTCGCGATGTGTAATGAAAAGTTGTTGCGACGCTGATGGAATAAAGCACGTTGATAAACGTGTGTATACATATACAGTAAAAGAGAGGGAGAGAAAGAAAAGGAGGCACAGTGAGCGCTGGAAAGACACGGAACGACAGGCAGCATCCCTTGCACAAAGAAATAACAATTTCCACGTAGTTCACATGTCTTTGTGTTTGCTTTAACTTCATTGCCGCCGCCGTAATATTTCTCAGTTTTATAAACGAACCTTGATCGCGAATCAGACAGCAACGGATCGACGACTGCACTGGCGTCGGCGACATCGTCTGTCGCTGCGGCGGACGGGACGTCTACCGTAAAAAGAAAATCGCTAAACGCGACACTTTACAAAATTCTACAGTGGAAATAGTTGGGAAATTGATTTTTATTTGAAGAAAAGGGCGATTGTAATGGAAGTTATTGAACAGTATCCTGCTGAGCGTTCCTGCAACAACCCGATTCAACGAATATACCGCAGTGTCGCCTGCAACAAGTACAGTATGCACCAAAATATTTGACACGCATCAAATACATCCATTGTGTTTATGCAAATGTTTGTAACATTAATACATCATTCTGTCAATTAAAAATTACCTTGTGTGTATTTCAATTGATTATACTACTCTATTATTGTATTAATTTATCTTATCAGAATAGAAATCAGTATAGATAAAAAGTAAAATCAAAATATTACCATGATTAACCAATAATAATGTAAAAATTGCATACTATACAAAAAACACGCTAGGTGAACTTATTAAAAACAATAAAGATAAGGCCGATAAAGAAAATGGAACAGGCGTATATAAATTGAATTGTCTTTCGTGTAATAAAATGTATACTGGACAGACCGGACGTACATTTAAAAAAAGAATTACTGAACATAAAATATCTTTTGAGAATTAAAAATTCGACTGAAATTACGCAAAACACCTAAATGACGAAGGACATAATTTTAATTTATCTGAAAATAAAAGCTAAAAACTGTCTTTTCTAGAAACCATGCAAATAAATAAATATAAGAAAACTAATACTTTGTTAAACGACCAAACAGACATTAATAATTCACCGTTATTAAATATTTTTGTTAAACAGCCCCCTCCCTAACATTAAGGTATATATGTTCCGTAGTCTTAATGTTAGTTTACTGATAGTCGCACTTCTGATGAAGCGTTAGTAGCGCGAAACAATTGTAAAGTTTACTTAATAAATTGTGGAAACAAACAGTGAGTGTTATTTTATTATCAAAATATTACCAACGACCAAGTAGAATTTGGTAACAATTCCTCATTGTATCCAAACATTGTTCATCTCCCACCCTCTTAGTATATACTATAAATTAATGTATTTACTGTTTTGTTACTTAGTATAATCTTGTTACTCCTGAAGATGTCCTTGTAAGGCGAAATGTACATGGAGTGTTTAATAAAGTTTTAGTGAAATTCATAGTTTTTTTTTAAATTAAACTTAATTTAAATTAAATTTTTAATTATCAGAATAAAAAACGTGTGTCTACAGACTGAAGTATTTGTAAGTAAATAAAAAAAAGACAGGGTTTTTTTTCAATGAAAAAGCATATTTATCATTCAAATAATCCTGGTAAAAAATATGATACGATTTTGGTGTTCTACCAATTGTATGAAAAAAATGTGCGCTGCTCAAATGTTCCGTTAAGCGATACCACATAAATTTCGAACTAGATAAATAATAAATTCCGATAGGATTTTGATTGAGTTTTGACTGTAAGCGGAGTACAAAAAAATGGTATTAAAGTACGAGGCATGTTTATTATGTAAGTACCGTTTTGAAATTCTGCCGCCGTTGTGCTGCGGTCAGCGTTCCACGCATGCACATCTCTCACCTGCCTGTTATACTATTCCTTAGTGCTAAAGGACTAAAATCGATTGATATTCATCGTGAGATCTGTGCAGTTTACGGACAAAACATTATGAGTGATGGAATGGTAAGGAATCTGCGCCGCGCAATCCAGAATAAAAGACGTGGCAAGTTGAACAAGGGCGTTGGTTTGCTGCATGACAATGTCCGTGCGCATGTGGCTAATCGGACCAAAGATCTCATCACATCTTTTCACTGGGAAACCCTAGATCATCCTCCGTACAGCCCTGATCTGGCGCTCAGTGACTACCATTTGTTCCTGCACTTAAAGAAACATCTGGGCGGTCAGCGTCTTCAAGACGATGACGAAGTCAAAACAGTTGTGATGCAGTGCTTAGCAAGTCAAGCAGCAGAGTTGTATGAGAAGGGTATTCAAAAACTGGTCAGTGGTCGGAGTTATGACAAGTGCCTCAATATTGAAGGAAATTATGCAGAAAAGTAGTTTACGGTACAGGCTTTCATGTAAAAATAAAATTACTAAGATCTTTGCACGTTTTTTATTAATTTCAAAGCCGTACTTAAAAAACATGCCTCGTACAATTTGAAAATTATCGTTATCAAGGGTGTTAATAAAGGTGTAATGATTTTTGACTATAATCCAAAAACTAATTGAAAAAGGATTCACTTTTGCAAAGTTTATTATTTTAGAAACTTTCTAGGAAATAGAGTCAGAAGGAAGGATCGTACTCACAGTTGCTGTCAGAATAAAAGTCAGAATGTAACCAATTTAGGCGAACCAGCAGATAAGAAACAATTTTCTCTTTTTCTTGTTAAACGGAAATAATAATGTATAAAGTACGTAAATCAATTATTTGTAGATTTTAAACTTCTATCATTCTTTTCATTGAAAAATTATAAACTTGCGACAAACGGGTAGACCGACTGCATCACCACAACAAGTTTTATGGTAACGATAGTATTGCATTTGTATGCAAAATCCTGTGAAACTTAATAAGTACAGATAGCGTAATGAATCCCAACTATTTAAAGATATCGACTTGTCAAAATTAATCTATAACTGCGTAATAGGTACGTATCATATATTTACATAACATATTAATAAGAAACACATGTACGGGGCTCTCTAACCGATGTCGGGACAGTTGTGGACCTGGGACATTTGCGGACCTCACCCTAATTATCGTATTTATTTACAAGTACGGTTCAGGTAGAACCATCTGCGGTGAGACATTTGCGGTCCTCTTTAGTTAGGTTAGTTGTGCTACTAAATTGTTTATATGGGGATGGAGCTTTTTTACTAACTAATTTATCTAATAGTGTATATTGTATCGTATGTACAATAACACATATTACGTAATTCTGTATATAATAAGAAGTTAGAGGTCCACAAATGTCTCACCACAGATATTTCTATCTGAACCGCACTTGCAAATAAATACGTTAATTAGCGTGAGGTCCGCAAATGTCCCACTTAATGACAGGTTCGCAAATGTACAGATTCGCAAGTGTCCCAGATTCCTCTAACCATTGTATTATCAATAATCACAAGATAAACGAAAATAATAAAGGGTACAGATTAAATTTCATTAAAAATAATAAAACTAAATATTATGAATAATCAAACCGAAATGTTTGCTAACAATTCACCTATTATTACACCGCTTAGGGACTTTGTAAACATCTTGTGCACATCTAGTCTTAAGGTAGTTATAATTTTAAGGTATAAATAAGATCAACAACCATTTTTCTTCAGTAAACTTTTACTCTTGATAATGACAGGCTACGGTCAAAAAATTGTCGAGTTTTTCAATAAATTTGTGAAAAAGTTACCAAGTGTGTTTTTTAATTATTTATGGTTTTAATCATGTCTTTTCACAACAATTGCACCGTTGAAACATTAGATAGTATATAATACATAAGTTATTGGTCACTGATCTGTCAAAACCATCAGACGTGGATGGCACATTCGAACTCTTTGGTTTTTTATCAGTATGCCGTAGACAGTTCCTACAGAACGCCGACCAATAAGAAGAACAGAACTGTCCACGTCGTGATGATGAGAACTAAACAGTTCGACAGATTAAGAACTTACGTAATTAATGCTGTTTGTGGTGCATTCACTGTGAAACATTTTTACAATTAATTGGTGAAGTGAGTACAAAAACACCTTTTGGGATATTTCACAAAACTTTATTGAACTTTCCTGATGCACGTTTCGGCTATTAGGCCATTATAGAAGGATACAGATCTTTGTACTGATTTTTATATTTCTCGCTTAACTATTTATACTAGGTTTGTAAATGAGAGAATTCAAATAGTAGTAGAGGTGAATTGTTGGTGTTTAATTCTATTTCGTTATTTACTAGATTAACTTTGTTCTTTTGACATTTTTTAATTTCTAATGTTTCGAATAGGTTTAACATTTTACTTTTTGAAATATGGTGTAGTAGTTTGACCGAATTAAATAATGTTCGGATATACCTGTAGATTTTTTATTTTTCTCTATAGTATAAATGTGTTCTGTTACTCTTGTTCTGATATCTCTCCCTGTCTGATCTATAAATATTGCATCACACATATTACACGTAATTTGGTATACCCCGCTTTTATCCATGTAATCAACCTTAGATTTAGTGTTAACTAATAATTTATGTAGATTTAATTTATTTATTTGTAAGCATTGTAATCCTAATTTCGTTAATTTATTGCTTACTTTATTACTTAAATTACCTATATAATTAATGGAACAGTAATTATTTGCAGTTTTATTTACATTTTTGCTTCTGTTATATAACATATTTTGAATATGTCAGCGCTTTTTACGTCTAATTATACTGTTTATTGTATGTGGTTTATAGCCATTGTTCGAGGCAATACTTTTTATATCGTTTATTTCTGTTTAAAAGTGGGTTTTTGATAATGATATATTTAAATCTCTATGTCTTAGACTATTAAATGCAACCATTTTTATACTAGAAACACAAAAAATACAAAATTGTAAACTGTTTCAACTATTTATTAAAAAAATTAAAAATTGTTTCGACCAATTGGTCATTATCAAAGAGACATTTAAGAAGATGTGCTAAGTTAAAATTAAATTACAACGTATATATATATGTATATGCCTGGCTATGGTTATAGATAACAACCTAATTAGGAAATACCTCCCATTAGAGTGAGGGCAATAACAGGGGTGTGTTATAAGAATAAATTTCAGTTTGATTGTTTACTAAATATTCTCTTTTGTTTCTTAATGCTTTTTTAATTTCTAAATTTTCTAATAAATTTAATAATTTACCTTTACTTTGAAGATGAAGAACCCTGGTATTGCCCTCATCCAATGTATGATCCTCATTTACACAATGTTCCGAGAAACCTGTATTACATACTTTGTTTTTTATAGAATGGCTGTGTTCACAAATACGGCTTTTTATAGCCCTTCCCGACAGACCAATATATTTAGCATTATAATTTTTACAACTTAATTTTTAAATTCCGCTTTCTAATTTATTCTTATAACACACCCCTGTTATTGCCCTCACTCTAATGGGAGGTACTTCCTAATTAGGTTGTTATCTATAACCATAGCCAGGCATATACATATATTTATATATACGTTGCAATTTAATTTTAACTTAGTACATCTTCTTAAATGTCTCTTTGATAATGACCAATTGGTCGAAACAATTGTTAGAGTTTTTTAATAAATAGTTGAAATAGTTTACAATTTTGTATTTTTTGTGTTTCTATTAAACATGTTTCATCAAGATTGCATCATAAACAGTTTATCTTATATTTTTATACTGTATGATTGACATGAATTGGCTGGGATATGAACTTATGTTAAAAACACTGTTCTAGAAGAAATCCTATAACATTTCCATTAATTCACTTATTTATTTTTTGTGATTAGACTTCACTTGTTGCTCCCTAACTGGTTTACTTATTCTGCATCACACTGTAGCTTTCCTTCTCTGCAGTGCATTCATATAAGTACATACCCTTTCTAGATAAGCTGCCGAGGAGGTCGACAACGAATCTGTTATTCGAATGTGGTACTTTCCAACTCAGTTGCCTCGTATATACGTATGTATGTATATATTCAAACCTTCGGGACCCTCTTCGACGTTTTAATTCAAATGTAATCGATAGTTCAAAGGACTTGTAAATAAAGCATTAACGGGGAGAATAATGCACGGTTTTATAGTGAATGGGTACACAAAAACCACTTACTAAATGCCGATGGTATTATTTCGTGCACACCAAGATCAGAATAAGCTACAAAGCGCGGCAAATGCATTATACTATTTCTCTTTCTTATTGAGTACTTTTTAATTCCCATCTTTATTTAATGTATATTATTAAACTAATTTTGGAAACTATTTATACCTAAACTTTCGTCTGCTAATGCTGTATACCAAATTTAATGTAGTAAAAATGATCTCGGTATTTATAGGTGTGCCTCTGCCGTAGTCATTTTTAAAATAAATTTATTCACATTGAATAGTAGTAGTACTAGTAGGTTGATAAGTTTTCAATAGCCATCATATAAACTATGTAAAAAACTTAGCAAAATGATACCCCAAATGTTAAACTTCAATCCACAATCAAAAATAGTATAGAGTTCATTCATAAAACTAAACTGTTAAATATCTCAAATAATGGTAAACTAATATCATTCGATGTGAAGAGTTTGTTTACGTCAATACTAATTTTAGAATTAAATAACATATTAGATAATAATATTTCATCTAGTTCACTGTCAGAAATACAAAATTATTTTAGGTTTAATAATAAAATATACAAACAACTAGATGGTCTTCCGATGGGATCACCTCTATCACCATTATTTGCAGAAATGTTTATGAATATCTTTGAAATTAATTTATTTTCATCAAGTAACCCATTGTTAAAAAACAAACATACATGGTTCAGATATGTCAACGACTATTTTGCATTTGGGTAGGAACTAATAGACAATTAGAACAATTTTTAACCTCTCTTAACATAATAAATAAAAATGTCCAATTTACCTTAGAAGTGGAAAAAGATGGCCATTTAAATTTCCTAGATCTTGATCTACAAATTATTAACAATAAACTTGAATATAACATCTATAGAAAAAACACCTTTACGGATACTATTATACCACAGGACTCCAATCAAAATTCTTTAATTGAATTATCAACATTCCACAGCCTTATCCACCGACTAGTTAATTACCCCCTTAGTAAAAATAACTTTAATAAATAATTAATAATGATAAAAACCATAGCTAACAATAATGGCTACAACCCTAAATTAGTTGACACGTTATTAAACAAAAAACAAAGAAAATCAGCTTTAAAACTAATATTTCAAGGCCAAAAAAACAAAAAAGATGAGTGGTATAGCATAAACCAATATAGAAATCTCAGTGAAAAATTATATTACACATTACGCAGAAATCTAAATATCAACTTAGTTAGTTGAAACAAAACCAATTTAAAAAATATTTTCGTTAACAATAAAATAGAATAAATAGACAATTTAAAAAAAATCAGGCGTATACAGAATAAAATGTAACGATTGTGATGCAATCTATATTGGAAAAATCGGTCGTAACTTTAACATTAGATACAAAGAACATGTCAAATCAATTAAAGAAAACAAAAATTCCACAGGATTGTCACAACATTGTAACAAGAAAGGATATTTGATAAATAAAGACAATCTATCAATTTTACATATGTTAGATAATAGTAAAAAAATTAGACATTTTAGAAAGACTTGAAATTCAAAAAGCTTTGCATTATAACAAAAATATTAGCAATGATCAAATTGAGGGGTTTTCCAGCCCAATATTTAGAGGATCGTTTCCACTTACTAGATAGTAAGGAATTTAATGTATTTGTGTATATACTAATGTTTATATACTATATGTATACTGTATAGTTAACTTAGGGTATAAATAATGAATATCTTTACTTTCAATTTAGTTCGTGTATGATCTCTTCGAAAACGATTGAAAAATCGAAACAATTGTAAGAGTCTTCTAATAAAAACTTTGTGAAAATTAAACCCAGTCTTTTCATTTACATCTATTATAGTTTTCATTAGGTTTTATAAAGTGGAACATTCTCATCCGCCATTCTGGATTCATCAGAAGAGGAAAACCATCGAATGTTAACGTGATAACTCAGTAGTATTCATCTAATTTGTGCATTATTAAATTACTGGTAAATTGAAAAATTCAAAGAGATACTGCTGCTCACTTTCCAATTGGTGTATCACGCAATAAAATACATCGACACTCTTTTATAAAAGTCAATAATTAAATAAAAACGTAGCAGATATATTTCTGTCCAATGGATGGTTCCACCTGTGCGCAGTATGAAAACGAAAGAAGAATTTTGAATGTCCTTCTAGGATTCAAATGTCCCTAACTGCTTTCACCCCATAGTTGATGGTGTAACTATTGTCCTTAACAGTCCTTTCGAAATGGGGAAGAAGTAGAAGTCGGATGGAGCCAAATCCGGAGAGTACGGAGGGTGTGAAATAGGTTTAAACTTCAGATTACGAGAAGCCTCCCATAGCTTTTACAGTAACCCAACTGATTGATAATGCAGTTTACATACTATTTATACTCGTATATTTCTAACTGATTAGCGATGCATTGTTAGGCGGTTGGCCGGTAGTTCTGAATCAAACCGTTCATTTTTTTTATGTGTCTTGTTAGTCGTAGAAACTGGTGTTTCGATATGAAGTGTAACCTCAATTTTTGCTTTACCTGTTTCACATTCGCAAAATTTTAAAATCCATTACGTATGCAGAGTACTTCTATGTATCACCACGGTAAATTCATTTTCACTTTAATGTCGTCACTCTGAAGACCGTCTCGACAAGCATTTCCGCTCCTACTTATCTTGAGTTAATTTTCACATCTTTTTGGATCTTACATCCCTAACTATTTATGAATAGTTGTCTAATCTAGGCTTCCACTTTTTACTTATACTTTTATTGCTAATATATTTCCAACTAGCCCTTCATGTCTCAGAAAGTTTCCTACCAACCTACCCTTATTTTCCTCAATGACTGATTTTAATCGACGAAAAGTATACGTGGAATTTACATTTTTCGCTATTAAAATTTTTATTACTGCAAGCTGTTCTAACTCCGTTGACACAATGCATGTACGCAACTCCATTTTAATGATCAGGTACAATGAAATATATGTAATTCATGTAATGCGATTTATATTGGACAGAGTGACAGGTCTATCAGAAAACGCGTTTATGAGCATAATTATGCTATTAACAAGAAATACATCAAATGTGGTTTCGCCGAACAATGTATAATTAATAATCATCGTTTAGACATGGATAAAGTAAAAATTTTACATAGTAATATTCAGAAAACTATCTTTGTTAGAAAACCTAAAAATAATAAGAGCTGTTTACAATAACTGTAATCTAGTTAATAACCAATTAGAATTAGTATCTCACAATTCCCCTTTGATACTGTATAAATTGTAAATTCTAACCCCCCACCCCCTGAATTGTTGATACACATTTTTTGCATTTAGTAATCTTTTGTATTTCTCTAGATAATGGTCGCATAGACCGAAACAATATTGTCGAGGCAATTAAAAGTTCTCGTGAAACTTACTTGTTTTATTTATTCTTCTTGTGTTGAATATGTTTCATAAAAAATGCATTGTTCAAAGTTTAAGTTTTAATTTCATATATCTCCGATTGTTATAGAAATCTTCTTTTCTTTTTTGTGTTTAATTCCCACCAGCTACTCCACCCTCCGACCTACACTGTAGTGTAAAGCCGGAGGCTAGGGCGTAAGGCCCTCTTCAGCCTCCTTGTAGGAATCGTGGGAATGGATGGGTGATGTGGTTAGGGAGAGAAAGACTAGATGGACGAAATGAAGACAGAAGAGAAGTGAAAGATTATCTATAGAAAAAGAATTTTAACCTTAGGGTTACCAGGAATGGTTTAAAGAGAGTTAAAATTGGAACTGTAGGGCTATTCGGAAACCAAGTTTACGAAATATGCCATAGTCTCCTCGAGTAAATCTTGGGTCGTATAGTATAGTAGTTAACTTAGTTTTACTGGTGTCTTTTTGAAAAGTTAAGGATCTTGAAATAGGATTCATAAAATTAAAACTTTGATTAATTTAGCAGCCATATTACAATTATAACCGTTGTCTTTGGTAATATTTGTATTTGTACAAAACATTTTATAGTTTACTTTTTTCAGGCAAATGATGTATTATTATTTAAACAAGCCCTACGTTTCGCTCAAAGCCTTAGATTTTTTCAAAAGGGAATCGTTTGGTTTAAAAAACAAATTATTTGCCAGAAAAAAGTTCAGAAATTTTTACTACATAACATAAAAACCAGGAAAAAATATGGATATTAGTATAAAAAAAATTTTGTTAAATTTTGAAGTGATCAATCACTAATTCAACTATTAATGAATATTCTTAATTAAAGGACTTATATAAAACAAGCGTTTATATTCCAATTTCGAATGAACATTGTTAAATAATAATTAACGTACCAAAGAAGTACAAATCTTCAGGCGGGTATTTTATAATTACAACCACCAAATATTACGTAGTGGGGATATCAATCTCCAGGTCCACTCAAGTAGAAGTAAAACGACAATAGCGTCGCCACGCCGACGTTGCGTTTGATGCGGGCGATATATCTTTTGATAATTATCAAAGCCAGTAATATTTAGGGAAAATTAATTAAATTCCATCTTGATTACAAGCCGATTGGTTATAGTAATGAGTTTACGGAGGCTCGATGTGGTTATGTTATTGTGCTCTCTAATGATAAGGCCGACTATTTGGGATCAAGTAATTTACACCGTCATAACTTGGAGTGCTATACCGTGTTTTGATGTTACAGTCAAAAACAAGAAATTTTAAATTTATTTATTTCAATGTTTCTGATTACATAAATAAAGGAACACCCAAGCTGGTTAATTGTTCAAATATTCAATAAATACCAAAATGAACAAAGGGCAAGTGTATCTTAAAATTTCCAAAGAGTAAAAACGTGCTCATCTGTATGGTGTTATCATATAGATAGTTTAGTAATGTTATCTTGAAGAGATATTTCCTGTAATGATAATAAATTATGGAATTATCTGATCATTAAAACGTCACTAACATTTTGAGTGTTGAAATATTAATATTCGGTCATCGTGTCATAGGGCCATAGATAAGATGTAGCAGTGGCTGTGGGCAAACGCTCGCTGACAAAATAATTAGGTTATGGCATGGATGAAGGCCATTCCTCAAATGTAACTACTATGTACAATCGATAACGGTACCCATTCGTCCAAACTTGAACGGGCTCAGCTAGTCACTATATAATACACTCAAAACTTTTTTGTGTTTTATTCCCACCAGCTACTCATGCTGGTAGGCAAGCAGTCCCTCCGACCTACACTGCATTGCAAAGCCGGCGGGTAGGGCGTAAGGCCCTCTTCAGCCTACTTGCAGGAATCGTGGGAATGGGTGAGTGGTGTGGTTAGGGAGAGAAAGATGAGAACGGGCGAAATGAAGACATAAGAGAAGTTAATGATTATCTGCGGAATATTACTGCCCTAGCATTTGTCTAAGTGATCCAAGGAAACAATAGAAAATTTGGAGCAGAGCAGCCGGACTCGGATTCGAACCGGTGACCTCCCGAATGCTAAGCAATAATCTAGAGCACTAGATCACGCCGCTCGCTCACTACAGGGTATACGTTTTCAACCTGACCCCTAGACTATCTTCGGACTGAATTGGAATATCGCTTAGAAATTTTGGTTGAATGAGTTTTCACAGAAGGCCTACCATCTTAAAATATTTTCGAATCACTTCCAGTTATACCGGAAGTTGACTTCAACTTTATTATTTTTAATAGAACCCCCCTAATTTTTCCATCAGAAATAAGGTTACATTGGATAATACAACCCTACCTTTATTCTAAACGGTTTTTGAGTTATTCCGTTTTTTTTTAAATTATTCCGTTTGCCGCATTTACTTTTATCGCGGTTATCTTCAAAATTAACTGATGGTATTTAATTATTTTTCGATATGTTTTAGTAAGGTATTAATTCGTACAAAAATATTAAAAAAATAGACCATGTGTTGAATATCATAAACTAGAAATAAAAAAAACTCTTTTGTTTTATATAGCAGCCCATATTTTTTTTCTACAGTTACATCAACCGCTTAAACTTCAATACAAAAGTATAAGAGACTATGCATCTAAAACTGATATCGTGTGAGAAAATTTAAAAATACTGATTTAATACAATGTTTTTATTTTTACAAATGAGTTTATTTAACCAATGACAAAATTATTATTTATTATTATTTGTGATGGGGAATCCAGAAATGTAAAAAAAATAGGGGGTTCCATTTAAAATAACAAAGTTGAAGTCAACTTCCGGTGTAACCGGAAGTAATAGAAATTCGAAAATATTTTAAAATGGTAACTCATTCTACCAAAATTCAAAAAAACATTCCATTTCAGTCCGAAGATAGTCTAGGGGTCAGGTTGAAAACGTACACCCTGTATATAATAATATGTTAATATCAATAGAGCTAGTGTAGATCGATTTGCAAAATAAATTTCTGGAGCTATCCACATCAAAGATCCAATATTGTATAATTTTCTGACCATTTAAAGGTTTAATAATTGGATAACAAGGATAAAAGTAGTTGATGCGCCCACCATTAATAACTAGGAAGTTGTCGTTTACTCGGAAGTTTTAACTAAAAGAAAGTACAAGTTATTGCTGTGTCGGGCGTGGTTAAATGTCAACATTCTGTAGTTGTAGGATGTGATAGTGACTATGGATAAACGGCTGCTAAAGGAATCTTTAGCTAACGGTATTAAGGAAAATGTAGTCCAGTCAAAATAGACACAAAAAAGTCCAAACCTAAACAAAATTCTCACATAGACACGAATTTGCATAGAAACCTTTGAACAGTTATTTTAAATAAAATGTGAAAAGTCCCCATTGATCCAACATGGGCTAAAAATTTTATTTATGGTCAAAGGTCATGAAAATCAGTTTTTGCGAATATTTACTAAAAGATTATTTATATTGTAAAAATAGCTATCATCAAATTTACAGAGTATAGGATTTCCAACAAGAAAGGCCTTTAAACTTTTCTGTCATGAATAATCGTTCCTAAGTTGTTTCAATTTTGGTAACTGCAAACTTACATTCTTACTGATATGCACTCTTTTCCACGATCTATGTAGACGATCAAAAGGAATTGTTACTTTTGTTTGATAGTCAGTTTGGTAGTTGCCTACTCTATCATTTTTATGGTTTCTACCTGTTTCAGACTTGTTATGTATGGTGCTCCAAGAAATACCACTTATTTAGAGAATTATTAATTTTCAAGTTTCGTAAAAAAGTACACGACACTATAAAGTGGTACAATTATTCTGTCTCCCTCCAATATCTACTGCTGCCATATTATGAAGCTCAGGCACGGATAGGTAATAAAAATGAAAATATAGAGCCAATTAAAATCCTTCTTTCACCTGCTTCAGAAATGCTACTCAATACGAATTTTTGCATCAAGAGTTACAATTTCAATCATGGATGCTAACTACCATATCCGACTTATTTTTTTGAGCAATACGTAGAAATCCAGCAGTCAGAGAAAAAAATAAGAAAAATAAAATACGGCTGAACAAATTGATTACGAAGATTGATAACACTGTTTCCTCCAAATCAATAAATTATCTTATTATTATTTAATAATGATTACTATAATCTCTTTTTGATCGTCTACATAGATCGTCGATTAGACCTGCACGCTAAGTACTCTACCGCTAATTAATTTTCATGACTGAGAAAGTTTCATTACTCATTTAAAATGACGATTCGAAGGTGTCTGTAGATTTTAGCTCTCTGGGAATTTTGTCTAAGGTGAATACCTATTTTGATTAAACCAATGGTTAAAATGCAAGTGATATGCACCGTTAATAACGCTACTCATACTTTTAAACCTGGACGGTTTCAATTGGTACATTTAATATTTTGCACATATTTTTCGAGTTAAAAAATATACATTTGAAGCACGGGTCCGTATGGGTGGGAAACGTGGACGGTGAAAAACTTAAACTATTTCTGGTGCAATTTTTGTGAAACTGCATGATTAAACCAGACAAATAAAATAAAAAACACCCGAAGTTTCACAATTTCATTTAAATGTATTCGACAAATTTGTTTCGTCCGATACGACAGTAAATGTACAAAAATTACTAAAGTATAGACTTACCAGTTACTATTTATAATTAGGATTACAATTCGTATAAAAGTAGAGAGGAGTTATAAGTTATCAATTATATTAGGTTGTTAACCAAATTATCTTTATTTGATAAAGTTTTTTAATTTCCAGGTTCTCCAAAAGCGACATTTTTATGGATTTTGATATGTTCGTATGTAAAATTTTGAAATTATTTACATTACATTGATGCTGAAGGTTAATGGCATCGACCGAACCAAATTTGTCAGATTCGATTAAATAAAATTGTGTTTATTTTATTTTTTAAACTTAATAGAATCTACTGATGCTTAGTTGAAATTCATTATAAACAAATAATAACACATATAAATATAAATATGGAATCAATAGAAACAACTACTCTGAGGGCTAATACCCCTACCGGCATTGAATTACACTGTTGATTCCGATGCATTCATAGACGAAGATATAATATATTCAAAAAAGAAGGCATTTAAATCCTTTTTCGTCTAAATTTTAAGGATCACAGATCCCACATTTCGAAGGCGTCCTACACAGTAGGCACAGCCTACCGAAAGCCATATCCCACGACCGGTTTCGACCTATGGGGTCTCATCAGGTAGGCGCTGGCAGAAAGGCCTTTACAGGCTTTATGATTAAAGAACTATAAATTTGGATCAACAGAAACAACTACTCTGAGATCTGTTCTGAGGCGACTACAAATTAGCATATAAGTCAACCTGTATGTAATTGTTTTTGTATGTTTGAATGTAAAACTTCAGATGAAACAAAGTTTTGGCGAAACAATTGTCAAGTTAAGTAAACCTGTTGAAATTTACATGTGTAATTATTTTATTCGTTGGAAAAAGAAAGTGTTTTAGTAATGGTGATATGGGCGGTTGTTCATAATTTCGTGGATATAAGAGATTAGACATGAAGACGTATTAGGAAGAGTAGAAGAACAAAGGGCTGGGTAATGGAAGTCAAGAAAAAGGGGAGCTAGATGGGTAGACCATATTTTGAGATATGAAGGGCTTGAATCATATTGGAGCTAGAAATAGGAATGAAAAAGAGCAGGGGAATGCCTAGATTAGATTACTGTTCACAAATAGTTAGGGACGTAAAATATTCTTGTTTTAGAGAAATCTGAAGATTAGATCAAGATAGGAATGGGTGGAGGTGTGTATTGAACCAGTCTACAAACTGATGACTGTATAAAAAAGAATAGAGAAAAGGAGACTATGGTAAATGAATAAATAAGTAAAAATAGGAGACTCACCCCAATTACCACTAACACAATTTTACTGAGCGTACACGTATTTTGCCCACTTCAAACGTGTTGATTATGGCCACGTTTTGACGGGACTTTCACTGGCAGATAGCTAATGTAATAAGCAATAACTTTTTTTTTAGAAATTAATAATTTATTTTAGAAATTAATGATTATTTATTAATAATAATAATTAATTTCTAAAATAAAAGTAGCGTAAGTTACTCCTTATTGCATTAGATATCTGCCAGTGAATGTCCCCTCAAAATCGGTTCAGGCGTTTCAGGAACAAACAGACAGACAGACAGACAAAATTTAAAAAAAATGTTATTTTAGTATATGTACCGTTTTACATCCATATGCATTTAGTAAAAAGTAGTTAATTTGTTCCGTTTACGATTAAATTACATCTGAAAAACGTAATGACTACTTTAGTACTTAACAAGCAACCAATACAATGGTAGAACAATGATTCCATATAAAACGAACTATTCGCACACTTCTACTTGACAGCGATCCTATATACCTGCATAATATGTTCAGTTAATATTTATTAAAGAAGTTTGAAGTAGTTAACGAATTATGAAGTCGGATAGTTGGAAAGGAATCTACTTGTGCCCTGAACAACCGAAAGGAAATTGTTGGAAGCAGTGGGTTGGAAGCTTGACCAGAGCAACGCCATTGCTAATGCTAATGATAATAACAAGCAAATGCTGTAGCTTTCGGACTTCGGACACTGGCTAACCTCCGGCAACCTGCAATTACGCGTTGCCAAACGAGAGCAAAGCAACACGAAGGAGGACAGCAGCAGTGACCGCTATTCCCAAGAGATTTCCACAATTCGAACGTCGATAAGCTGATTTAAATCGAATGACATTCGATCTGCAACGAACGGTGTTACTGTTGTATGCTGTTTCAATAATTCAATTATGAATTGGCCCGACTGATATTTTAGCATTGGCCTCACAAAACCACGCATGATATCGACCTAATCGTAAATAATTACAGCTATCCGCACGCAATACGCATTTGAATAAGCCAAGTACAATTACTTTAAGATAGTTAACCTCCTTTAGCTTTGAATTGCATTTTAAACAGTTAACGCTGCGCTTATTTGAGATTGACAATGATTGAACAATTGAAAGAACAACTTTTATAAAAGAATCGTAGAAATCGAGTCACTGCTTACCGAGTAGAATGAATCGTCATAGTGAATAGTAGAATCGAGGAGAAAACGACACCAACACTACAGCTCCTCGAATCATGAGAATTGATTCCTTTTATGAAATTAAATAGTTTGAATCGTCAACCTCAAGCTTAGAATATAAAGATATGGAGACAGCATGCCGAGAGGCGTGGTCTAGTGGTATAAACAATTGCTTACTGGTTCAAATGCCGGTCCGGCTGCTCTGGTCCAAGTTTTCTGTGGTTTCCTTGAATCACATAGGCAAATGCTGTAGCAGTGATTATTCCTCAGATATCACTTCTCTTCTGTCTTCATTTCGTCCGTCTCATCTTTCCCTTCCTAACCACCACCAATACACTCGCAATATTCCTCAAAGAAGGGTAAAGGGGACCTTACGCCCTATACTTCGGCCTTGCGCTGCAGTGCAGATCTGAGGGACTGTCCGCCCAATAGCAGGAGTAGTGGCGGAGATGAAACACTCGGAAGTTTTTCGTTTAATACTATAGCAGTAACTGTACTTAACTATAAATAGTTTTAAATAAAAAAATTGTATTTTATTTTTGTAGGTAGGTATGATTAGGAAATTTTATAAGTATCCTTTATGCCTTCCTCAATTTAGTTTGTACTACCAACTGCAATTTTTTAATAACCGAAATCCAGTTTATCAGGGTCGGTACTTCGTAGAATAAACGATTGTTATGGTTACCCCAACTGATGCATGTTGGAGAGGTTGTGATATTATAAAAACCTCACTTTTGTAAAACAACAGACATCAGAAGAATTCCGACAAAAATTGAGGTACACCAAATACTGACTTTCATACAATTCAATCAGTATAATTGTTCGGATTTATCTTTTCATTTTTTGTTTGTAATTTATTGGCCTTGTCGGTCACGCATTTTTTACGTCTCAAATTTTTGTTGTATTGTCATGTGCATTTGCCGTCCGTTTCTTTCTTCTGCCATTTATGGTTTTATAATAGTATGTGTCATATTTTTTCCCTTTTTAGTATTGCCGTTTCCCATTGTATTATTTTTTCTTTGTCTTCAGATGCGCTTCTAGAGTTTAAGTTAGTTTATACATTTATTGGGGGTAACTTGTTAACCCATCGGTCCATTTCGAGGACGTAGATGATGCACCGACACATAGATTACAGGGTTGCATTTTTTTGTGTTTACGTTTTCCCTCCTTTTTGCTTGTTTTGTTGTTTCAAGTGTCGGTGCATCGGAACCACTCCTCTTCTAGGGGCGGTTCTTACATTCATATATAGTTAACACAGTTGTTACAGTTAGTACAGTTCAATCATTCAATTTCAACAAACTAGATAAAAACATTAGACGTTTAGGAGAGATCATCTTTAGTACGTTTTAACATATAGCAACAATTACAGCAAGATCTCTCTAAACGTATAGTATTAATAACATATAGTTCAATCAATCACTCATAATCATTTAATCTTCGTAAAATAGTAGCAGTCACGACGTTCATGTCAAATTAGTGTATATAGTTGTAAATAGTTGGGTGTAATAAGCAATTAAAACACGAAGTCCGTTTATTGCACCGATTCCCCCATAGGAATCAAAAGAAGTGGCACATCTGTGCACCGATGAAATAATTTATTTCATCCACCTAATTAAACAATAATTAATAATTCAATTCAAATAATCAAACCAGCTTAATCTAAAGCAAGTAGTATGTTTAGTAGCTATATAGGTATACAGAATCCAAGTTGCCATCAATAGGTATCTAGGTATCGTAGATTGGGGGTGGCTTGGCTTGCGATAGGTTGGTCAACAAAATAACTACTTTCCGTTTTCGTAATGTATATTTGTAGACAATTAATTAACTAAATGATTAAACCAAATAAATAAGTAAAACTAGATTAAATATTATAAATCAAGAGCGTAAGGCCCTTTTCAGCCTCCTTTTAGGAATCTTGGAAGTTGGTGGGTGGTGGTTAGGGAGAGATAGATGAGACGGACGAAATGAAGACATAATAGAAGTGAAAGATTATCTGTGGAATAATTACTGCCCCAACATTTGTCTAAGTGATCCAAGGAAACCACAGAAACCAGAGCAGCCTTAAAATACGAGAAATAAAAAGCAGTTTATTGAGATTGAATCCTTTCGTAGACGAAATTGGCATCTTGCGAGTGGGAGGTAGGTTACGAAATGCTGACATTAGTTTTGGAAAAAGGTATCCAATTTTATTTCCCGCTGAATGTATAAAATGAATATGATGAAATTTTGAATAACGCTTCCGTGTTTTCTAAATTAAGCCAACTCTATTTTTGAATAAATGAAATGACTATGTCACAATACCAAGTATTTAATAAACAGTAAAAGTCAATTAATTAAGCAATTAGTAAGTTCATTAGTATAAATTTGTGCCGCCAATGATTTCATTATTTGTTTTGCAACGCGATCTTTCTTAGTGCCGGATTATAGTGAAGCGGCGAACATAGCGGAGAGCGTAGAGGAGAGCATAGCATAGCTATGCGTTTAGCGCATAGGCCTAATGAAAGTATCTTAAACTTCACTGACAAGCTGATTCCAAAAACAGATAACTTTATGGACGAATAAAGCTTAGGAAGGCAGTTTAGAAAAGTTTGAATCAGTTCCAAAAGACTGTTATAAAACTCTTAAAATAATTGTTATTGACCATTTGACAACATTAGAGGAGAGAATTATTCATTATTTCCCAAAATTAGATATAAATAAATTGGGTTCGCAATACATTTCTCATAAGGGATACTTCTGTATTTGACTTAACTTTGAATGAAGAGAAAGAACTCATTTTGCTTTCCAATAATCGAGATTTAATTTTAAAACATTCAGAAGAATCAATTAATTCATTTTGGATTAACATTAGATGCGATAATCCAATGATAGCCAAAAAAGTTTTAAACATATTATTACAATTTTCCACATCTTATTTGTGTGAATTCGGATTTTAAGTATTACTCAACAATAAAACTAAAAAAAGATCAAGATTGTTAAATGTAGAAGACGATATGAGAGTAGAATTGTCATTTTTACGACCAAATATAAATTGAAATCGTTAAAAGTGTGTCGCAACAAAAGAAAGGTTGAGAATCACTGCTCTATGCTTTCAAATGATTCTCAGTATTTCTCCTATTTCTCTTGCTCATCAGCTAGATTCGCTTTTAGTTTTTTTTTTTATATAATTTCGTACTTGGAGGGTCCAAAGGATGCTGTGGGTTACTAACCTCTCTAAATAACAGGCGGCCTGAAAAGTTCGTAGGCTAGCATAGAAAAAAATATTTTTTTTTGATAGAATTTTTTTTTATTATTCAATATAGTTCCCTTCGAGGGCGATACAACGATTACAGCGGCCATACAATTTTTCAATACCATTTTTATAATACGATTTGTCTTTAGCCTCAGAATATGTTAGGCTTCAGTTTCAACGATTACGATTACGTCTTCATTGGCGCGAAATTTCTGTCCAGCGCTGGGGGACAGATCTGGAGAGTACGGTGGATGCGGAAGCAATTCGAAGGTCAATTCACGGAACTTTGCCATCGATTTCATTGATTTGTGACACGGTGCATTGTCTTGATCAAACAGTACTTTCTTTTTCTTCAAATGAGGCCGCTTTTCCGCGATTTCGTCTTTTAAGCGCTCCAATAACGCTACATAATAGTCGCTGTTTATAGTTTTCCCTTTTTTAAGATAGTCAATGAAAATTATACCATAACCATGAGCATCCCAGAATACTGATGCCATAACCTTGCCAACCGACTTTTACATCTTTCCATGCTTTGGAGTCGGTTCATGGCATGCTGTCCACTCGGCTGACTGTCGATTGGACTCCGGCATAAAATGATGGAGCTATGTTTCATTCATCGTCACATATCGACGCAAAAATTCGGATTTATTACGATTGAACAGCTCCAAACACTGCTTAGAATCATCGATCCGTTGTTGTTTTTGGTCGATTGTGAGCTCGTGCGGCACCCACTTTGATCAGAGCTTTCGCATATCCAAATATTCATTGACGTTCACGATATGACCAACACATTCCTTTGATATCTTTAGATATCTCAATCAACTTCACTTTACAGTTAACAAAAATTATTTTGGATACTTTTTTATGTTTTCGTCGGTAACTGCCTCTTTGGGGCATCCACTGCGTGCACCGTCCTCGGTGCTCATTTCGCCTCGCCTCGTTTAAATTAAACCACTTTTCTATGGTTGATTTTCCTGGTGAAAAGTCCGAATAATGTTTATCAAGCCAAGCCTTGGTTTCAACAGTATTTTTTTTCGCCAAAAAGCAATGCTTTATTAACACACGAAATTCCTTTTTATCCATTTTTTCAAAGTAACAAAAGTTCTTTCACTGAAAATGCTATAACTCAGATACTAATTGTGCAACAGCTGTCAAATTTATACACGCGTCTTTTGAAGGTTAGGGATAACTAAAAATCATATGGATTTGATACTAGTAGTGCCATCTATGGGTCAGCTGACAAATTTTTCAGCGCGTCTGTTAAATGAGATAATGACTTGAAATTGACACACATTCAGAAGTATTCGTAATGTGGAATGCTAAAAGTAGCAACTCGTGTTGAAACGCATGCAAAAGTAAGTAAAAACTCAAGTGTACAACTGTCTACTCTTTTTTCTTTCTAATCTATTCGCTCGTTGAGTACCGACACAGATTTTGCAATTGTAAAAAAATCAGCAGACTGAACAATTTCTAACCGTCTGCCACTTTAATTCAAGGGAAATAATCTGACGAAAGCCTTTTAGCAGACAAATTCGGTGTATTCCAAGCCTCGCACATTCAATAGGATCCAAAAAACAATTTTTCCCGTCTGCTAACTCATCATAAGGTTATTTTCAGTGCAAAAGTTTTCGAAGAAAATTCGGCAGACATTTAGTGCGTATACTAGTACGTAGGCGTTGCATCAAAATTGTATTAATCTTCTTTGTTGGAATGCAAACCTTATTTTCTTCGCATTTGGTGCAGAATGTGCGAAATTTGATGCACACGAAATTTGTGTGCCTATAAGTTTCCATCAATTTTTTTTAAATATTCGTGAATTGGGTGTAAGTCAATAGCGCGCTGCGGTCAGTTTAATCCCTGTGTGAGGAAACTGACCCTAATCGTGTTGGGTCAATTGCGCGCAAAGTTGAAAAAATAAATACATACTTTAATCTTCTTTCAAATAAACAGAGATTTGAATTAGATGCATGTAAATACAAAAGTAATTAACGAAACAAGTTAACTACTTTATCAGCGTTTGTTGAGTATAAACGAGGTAGAAGTATTAGTGCAGAGTTATATAAATTAAATAAAATTACCGAGCGCGCAGTTGAGCCTACAACGTCTTGGCAAACCGCGCGCAATTGACCTGTAATATTTGACTACCAGAATTTATTCCTGACCGCAGCGCGCTATCGTCCATTGCCCATTGAATTATTGGGTCATTTATGTTAGATTGGTGGTCCATACGTATCCTGGAGAATTTGTAATTTTTTCCGGTTATTAATTTGTAGCGCAATGTTGAACTATTTTCGAGAAAATCGATTTTAAATGTTTTTTTGTTATCGAGGAGCAAGAATAATCTGCGATTCTAAAGAATACCCTGCGCCTTATATACAATAAATTTTAATCGTTTAGCAAAGAACCGCATGGGTGTACCATTTTGTTTTTATATATAGTTGTAAGGTCGCTGGTACGAGTCTTAAAATGCACACTTATTATTCATTCGTTATAAACCACTGGGTTACTCTATTTTCTCATGCTCTACCGAGCGGCGTGGTCTAGTACTCTAGATCATTGTTTAGCATTCGGGAGGTCACCGGTTCGAACCCGGGTCCAGCTGCTCTGGTCCAAGTTTTCTGTGGTTTCCTTGGATCACTTAGGCAAATGCTGGGGCAGTAATATTCCACAGATAATCTTTCACTTCCCTTCTTTTCGTCCATCTCATCTTTCTCTCCCTAACCACACCACCCACCCAACGATTCCTGCAAAGAGGCTGAAGAGGGCCTTGCCCCCTACCCTCCGGCTTTGCACTCTAGTGTAGGTCGGAGAGACTGCCCGCCTACTGGCACGAGTAGCTGGTGGGAATGAAACACAAAAAAAGTTTTAAAAGATGCTTGACCGATTATTTTATGCCATGGCTGGATCCAAATTAGATTTCGAGCATCAAGCATTAAAAGACCTGTCGTGTTTGCCTTGATTGTGCCAACATAGATTACCTGGCACCTAATGCTGGCCCAATTCATGGCCATTCATAAAACCTTATAAGGGATAACTGACAGACGGTAAGAAATTGTTCAAAATTGTTCAGGCAGGACGTGTCAGTATGTATTGTATTTAATGAACAGAGAAGATGATGACATCATGAAACTAGTCATATTTGCCTACATTTTGTGTGAAAAATCTACTGCGTGAATTTTATGGCGCAAAATGGACAAAAATTTGTTTGTAAGTATAATTTAGGACGGATATTAACATTATACACTGATTCTCAAGTTCTGTGTCACTCAATATGGTTCTAGTATTTTATATTCCCATGACGCGAAGTATTTTCAGTGATAATTTTTCTTTGCATTTCCACAGGACTGCAACTACACATATCTTCATTCATTTTTGTATAACAGGTCGAACGAAAGAAATTTCAAATATTTAATTCCAACTGGAAATTGGAGGAAGAGGGTTTCGTAGAATTTATGTTGGCTCGACAGAATTACAAGACATTCCGTTCAGGTCCGGTAAACCGCACGAAGAATATTGCGGCGGCTAGGCTGCTCTCCTATAAATAACGTAGGCGGCGGTGCGGTGGTGTAAAGGCGGAATTCAACTTTTGCTATCTGCCCTCTGGACCCTTTTAGGCGCCAACGCCACCCTTTGCGGTTCATGTAAACTGACTTAAATTTATAACGGAACTACGCCGCTAGCAAAATGTTATCTTAAATTGCCATCTAGTCCTTTCGCATTTTCCTGTACGTCCTTGTTTCTATCTTTAGTATGTAATTAATTGACCAAAATTGTGTGCATCTTGAATTTAACGTAGCATAAATGAGCACCGTTTTCTATCAGAATGAATAACTTGTAGGTCGTGATTTAGTTTTTGCTTATTATAAATATTACCATGCATATCGCTAAACGATCATATGGGTCAGCATATTTATTACGTACCGAAAATTTTCCTCTTTCGAAAGCATTAATTCTATTAATTTTTGGACTTTACACGTATCAATAACTAGGCTAGATAATACATGACAAACTGCCAGACGTCTATCCCGATTTCCCAACCTACTGTCTTTAAACAGCGTTCAATGAACAAATACATATCCTTAATAAAAAAGGACCTTGTTGAACAATACCGAATCTCATAATGAGTAGCACATACCTACAGATGGCGTTCACTACAATGTATATATTTATTTTTATTATAATTAATTGAATCTACATTACAAGGATTACAAGGATGAAAAAACATTTACGTTACTTATAACAAAATCATTATTTTTCCAATAGTTATATTGCGATAATTAACAATGATGAATTTATTATTTTTAAAACCCTGAACTAACAAAAATTGATAGAGCAATGTTATTGCGTAATAAGTAGGTGTTTATCCATTTATCGAAAATTTAGATACTCAAATATTTTAGTTTTCGAACAAATTCCTTGTTGTGAAATATCAAAATTGTATCGCCTTTTTCTTTCTAACTTTTAATCCTCGTTGCTGCACTTGCCTGTCTTGGTCTCCTGCATACACCCACCATAATTTATGACCAGACCTATAGTTCCTATATTCTTCTCAGCTCGATACCCAGCCATATTCTAACTATCTCTGTTCTTTTTAACCGCCTCGTCCGTTCTCTATTTCTTTCGCTTCATACTACCGTAAGTTAGTCAGGACTAAGTAGATAGTCAATAAGAATTCACCGTACCGCATCGATTCACCGCGCCATAGTTTTAATAAGAAAGACAATATTATAGATATTAATAGTCGTATGAACAATTCTGCACTTCAGTAATAAACAAATACCTGCAAAACTTTAATTAGGATTGTCAGGAAGTTTGATGTGATACACCAAAGAAAATCAATTTCCGCTCTAATATACCGCACCGGGTGAAATATTCCTAATATTGGGATTTAATAGATAGAAACATAACGTCTGGTAGTGAGAAAATGAACTAAAACTAAAGTTGTCTTTATAAGCGATTGTAAAGGGGGTTTATTTATATCATCTAATTAATTTATTAGTTATGGAAACAAAATTTTCACCATGTTGTTCAAACAAATAAAATGAAGATTTAGTTGTAATATTTAATTAATTTCCACCAGCATTCAAATGTGCGAAGAAAATTAATTCGGAAAATTAGAAAAATTGATTTATTTAAAATTTGTAAAAAACTTGTTTCATATGTACTAATAAAATTCATATAGGTACATTATATGAAATATTAACATATACAATAAATAAATTTTGTAAATATAGGTTTAGTAGATATATGAATATGATGTTAGCACAATTATTTTATCATGGATTACCCCATCAATTTCATCAGAATGTCTATTTAAATGAGATGTCTCCAGACAAAAACTGGTAATATACCTCATCCTACAACTTTACGTTGTCTGATTTTTTGTTACATTTTGGAATATAGGCAGCTTTAAAAAACCCTTTCAACTTCAATAAAATTGTTCTGGCGAGGGGTACCAACCCTTGGGTTTGTGATTACATTCACAAATTGCACTAAGAAGACTTATTATTAAATACAGACAAAAACTAATTATGTATCCCTGGGTTAAACGTCTATCATTCAACTTTATCTTCGATATTAATTACCCACCACTATTATGTCCGTTTCCAATACTTAACTCATACTTGTTTTCATAACGATATCATTTTTGTGTTGTAAGCTTTAACAACCGTAACAAGTATTCGTTTCATTATCCATGCATCGGTTGTATGTATACAAAGTAGAAAATGAAGACTATGGTACAATAATAAAAAAACAAATAAGAAGTGAAACTCACCCTCAACTCAACCAGGGTTGCTATACTGGCTATACAAATTGCTTCGGGCAGTTTTCTCTGAAAAAAATATGTAATGCTTACGCAAAATCACATTTTATTAAGATTACTATTTATATTATTAAATAATTAGAAAATTCAAAATCAGACATATCATAATAATAAAAGTTAGAGGTGATGCCTAATAGATAATATTGTATAAATACTGGTTTCATACTGCTTTACGTTATTCTTACTAGAATTGCTTAATAATTGCAACTGCCTAGCAATAGAAAACGAAGTTAAAGGTTTTAATTATTATTCCATTATGGCAAACTATCACGAAGTAACAGCTAATTCAATCCAATAATTATATTTTAAATACATTAATGTGATATTATTTTTTCAATTAATTTTTACCTACTACAGCTTACCTCAAATTAATGAGGAAAATTTTACTGCTGCTGTTACGCCCTCGCCGGGAATCGAATCCGGGATCTTTGATTTTATGTGCCAAGGCTCTTACCATTAAGCTATAAGAGGTGCCAGTAGTAACAACGAACGTACTTATGAAGTCACATTCCCGGCGAGGACGTGATAGAAGTAGCAAAAGATTCCTCATTAATTTGATGTAGTCTGTAGTAGGTACAAATTAATTGAAAAATAAATATCATATTAATGTATTTAAATTTACCTCTATTAAAAAACTGTCTAAAAATATTTCAATATTTATATGTTTAGAAGCGTTTTATTCCGTTTAATTAGAGATATTCAAAAAGTTTATTAAAGCTTTAAAGAATAATTCACGGGATACACCTAAATAACAACCCAATAGGGTTATTTCGCTAAAAAATGTAAGTAATTTGAACAAATTCCTAAACAGTTTTAGTAAAAATATAAAATAAACAAATCAGGACTTGCCCAGTACTATGTGTGATCTATAATGTTAATGTAGGAAAAAGGAAAAGCTGTTGATAGAAGAAAAAGCATGTTGTGTTGTTTGTGGAATGGAATCTACTTGAGTCCATTAATGTGAAATTTGTAAAAATCTATTAGACGCAATATGTGGAAATACAGTAGGAGAAGAAAGATATTAATCGAAAAATCGTCATATATAAGATAGAGCATTATATATTAAGCGGAACATCTTGCAGAAAAACCTAAACACATCAGCTGAAAAGATAAAAGCTAATTAGTCTACGTGAAATTGCAGGAAAATTATTCTTATTTGGAGGTCAAGGGTTCAAGAAGTGTTCCTGCAAAAAATAGAGATGTCTCTAAAAAAGGTAATGCCATTTGTAACTCGAGGTGCCACAAAACCACAACGTGATTCAATAAAGATAAATAAACATTACATTTAAATTTTATTAACTAGACATACACCTGAAATAAATATAAAGGAGGCTATGGTGATTAAAATAAATAAAAATGGAAGGTCTTGCCTCAATTATTTTCATTTAGATATATATCGTTTTTGTTTAAGTCTAATGTATTTCTTTTGTTAATTTGTTTAGAATAAATAATTTATGGTTTCTATGATAATTCTTGTATCACTTACTCTACACTTAATAATGTCTGGTATACCGAGTAAATACTTTTAATATAAAAAATATATATTTTTTTCAATTCACTAAATTGCTTAATGATTTAATCAAATCCCTTCATTTCTTTAAGGAATTGGTAATATCAAATTGTTATTTTAAGATCGTGAGTTGTTTATCTCCCTTAGGGATTTGATCAAATCTCGGTTTTTGGAAAATGCAATGGAATCCTACCACTGTACCAGAACTGAGAATACTTAAACTCGACATACGTTTCGTTAACCAAGTTAGTATCATCAGGAGATGATTTAGAACTAAACTAAAAAATCTTATGCGGACCAATTTATACTAGTCATGCCTAGTTAACCAGTTCTAGTATAGTGGTAGGACTCCATTACATTTTGAGTGTGCCAGAAGGTTCCAAAAATCTCAACCTACATATATATGAAGCTACACATTCTGTCTCTTTACGTTCGACCACGCTGCTGTGGCATATAGGAAGATGCCTCCTAGATATAGTTAAACATGCTCTGACTTTTAAACAAAATTGAATAATACAATATTGAGCCCAAAATTTGTACACTGGTTTTGGTATTTGGAATGAGAAAATAGAAAAAATCATTAGCTATTTTTCTATAGTACGCCATCCCTTAAAAATATCAGATTTTATGAAAAGGTGCGTAGTAGATATTAATGTTTGAAACTTTAGTTTCGACAACAAAATTACGTACAGTTATTATTTATGTACGTACACAGTGATGTACAGAGCCAACATTTGGTTTTCAGTACTAATAAAACCATCAAAGGTTGATTAAAAAAGAAAATAAACGACCTGCAATTTTCCGTTTTATTTAAATAGAACAAATTGCGATTTAATAATGAAATAACGTTTGGCGTCGCTCTAAAGGCCAGTTATTTCAAATTATTCGCGAGCAACACTGCAATTCACTAATTGTGTTGTCAGCCACTTATCAAAACGAGCGGACAGACGCACTTTTAATTGGACTTTTAACTGATGCTGATTTTGTAGGCAGACTATGTAGCATTTCGATGTACAAAATAACACATGTACATCATAAATTATAACACGACCTTTAATAGATATACAAGGTGCATGAAACAAATGCACGTCAAAGTTAAATTAAAAAAGGACAAACAAAAATGAAATAAACCAAGTATACAAATTGATTGATTCCATATTTATATTTTTATTTATCATGTAGCCTGTAAAGTTCTTTCCGCCAGCGCCCACCTGATGAGACTCGATAGGTCGAAACCGGTCGTGGGATATGGCTTTCGGTACGCTGTGCCTACTGTAAAGGACGTGTTCGAAATGTGGGATCTGTGATCCTTTATAGTTAGACGAGTGGGGATTTTAATGCCTTTTTTTTGGATATGTTATATCTTCGTCTAAGAATCCATCGGAATCAACAGTGTAATTCAATGTCGGTAGGGTTATTAACCCTCGGAGCAGTTGTTTCTGTTGATTCCAAATTTATATATTTATTTATTTAGATTGAATATTTTTTCTGTTATAGGAACCTATTTTATCTATTCTGGATTCACATTCTAAGGAAAAGCTAAACACATTTCACATTTAATAACCTATTTTGTAACTTCTGCATTGTTTTGTTCTCACTGTAGGGGTGTAATTTTAGTAAAAATAATTATTAAAAAAAAAACATATTTTAATATACTACGTTATTAAGACGGTCTAAAAAGCATAACATAATTCTTCCTAGCCCCATAGTGTTTCCTAACCCCATACAAATAGTTTGCGATTATATACTTTTAATATCTATGAAAATATTTGTAAGATTTAAAACCAAAAACGTGGGACGTTTACCTGCAATAAATAATAGCATGCGTCAATTATCTATTGTACGCGCCCCAAGTTTTTGTTTTTAAATCTTACAAGTATATGCATAGATATTAAAAGTTCGCAAGCAATTTTTGAGTACTATCTGGATAAGAGAATTCAGATATGGGTTCAAGGTCCGTGATCTAACGGAACGGTCAGGTCCAGACGTTTCGTCGGCAACTGCCGACTGCAATTGACACTGCGGTGATAACGCGGTTCCTGCTCTAAAGACGTTATGGTTTTACAAATTATTTTTCAGTTGATTACGCTAATAGAGCCCAGCACAAAATGAGACGCCGCTTGGTAATGTGACATGAGTCACCAGTTCGATTGCAGTTTTTTCACGCAGTTTAATACTTCAGCTATGGCAAAGATGGCAAATCTATTAGATGGATTACCGATACAAACCAAAAAAGTCGTTGATGGAACATCGTTTGTAATGTGAAAATGTAATTATCATTGTTATCTTCATTTATTTCGTAGATAGTGATACGAATTATTTAAATTTGAAAATAAAGATCAATAAATGAAAACATAGTGGAATATACCTAGAGGGGAAACCAAGAAAAGAAAAAGCGTTAGCGGAGCTATAATTTCTTTTCCTACATTATTTTTATAGAATTGTCCGGTTTACAAATAATTTCAATTTATTTACATAAGCATTACTCAAGAAAAAGACCTATTCGGTTGAAACACGTGTATATAGAATGTGCGTCAAAGTGTATAATTTTATGGTTTAAAAATATTTTTAGTAAAATATTGCACAACATCAATTTTCGTCCACACATATATTATATTGGGATAAAATTCACCATACCTTAAAATAATACGGTTGCAAGAAAACAATATGACATTTAATAAGTCTTATGTAGAATTTTATTGGGAGTGTTTATATAATGATGACATTTCCCCGCTGTATATGTAAATGAAGAAAACATGTTAAGTTTATTTTGGGAGTGGGTTTAAGCATTATTAAGGATGTTACATCCACGATAGGGGTGAGAACATTTTTGACTTGTATTGGTAATCCTTCTAAAAATAGAAGCTACTGCCAAATATTAAAAAATATATTAGTACTTTTTTTAAATCCTAATTGGACTAGACTATAACACATATCAAGAGACGTCCTGACTTTCTAAAAAACTGCGGCATGAAAACTGTTCTACGCAGATCACGGTGAGCATAACCTGCATCAGATGCGATGCTATCTAACGTGGTTATTACTATTTTTGTGGTTTACAGATTCTTGCCATAATTCACGTTACGTCTCGTTATCAAGCTGCGTCTCATTTTGCGCTGAGTCAAAGTGTTCGTTGCATTTCTGACTGTAGTGTTTATCGAAACAACGACCCCTTCTGTTCAGTTTTCCAATTGGGCTTTTATAAAAAGTTTCGCAACATGCCGTATACCCATTTAAATATTAGTTATATAGGTAGGTGTCGTACCAGTGTGTTACTATCTCGTGCCACATGGCCAGGATCCTGTGTCCGCGTCCACTAATACTACTATACCTATCCACACTGGTTGTATCTCGTTTGAAGGCGAATCGCAGCGCCCGCGTTCGCTTGTCCGTCCGACCGACCATCCATCGATACGCGCCTGTTCTGCGGTTTATACGCCGCTGATTTATGTGGCGTTGTAATGTGATTTATGAAAATGCCATCCGATACAAGGGGGCCACGCGGTCGACGGTGCCACCGTCATGCTGTTGTTTAAAATCGGACACGATTGTGTGCGCTAGCGACTGAGTGTACGTAGAGAGTGTATACTCTAGTTTCCAATGCCACTGCAAGGCTATGCACAGTGTTCTAACAAACGAAAAAACGATTTTCATGACATTTCCTAGAGCCGTTCTACCGCACACTTACCATATTCGAAAATTTGATTATACGAGTAATTAAAACAAATGTGTGTGTGGGCTCCAAAATAAAAGCTCAACTTCGTAGTAACATTTTTACAATTTCCTATTTTTAAGATTATTTGAAGATTGGTTAACACTTATCGTCCTTTAGATAATTGTTTACAACCTGGAATCGAGCGTCGGTACAATATTAAAGAAATATACTTAGGTGAGGGCGGGTGGGGAGACGGGTGGAAGCGAAAAATCAAATATTAAAAGATAAACTAATGTAACTAAATTGAATCCTAGCTTAAAATAATCTAATTTGCCATAGCAAAAATAATTTGTATTGAGTCTAACTGTGTAAGTTTACGAATACTCTATTTTTCAAAATACTAAAGACATAACCCCAATAAATTTTTGGTGTTATATATATTAGGTTATGTTAGGTTATAACGCCATATACAATATATAAATGTACGCCAGAGGTAACGTCATAAGTATCGACCGGCGTGGTATAGTTGTCTAGATCAGGGCCGGGAAGCTCGGCTCCTGCGAGTCGAGCCGAGAGCTCCTGAGAGCTGGAGGAGAAACACTTGAAAGGCGGAGGAGAAGTTGTAACTCTGCCCCACTCCTCGACCAAATAGAATTAATGGAAGGAATGCTGGTAGTAGTAGGCCGGTAAGCAACGGCGCTCGGCTCTCGGTGGCTCCGAAGCTTTTCTGGGAGCCACTGAGTTGCCCGTTCCTGGTATAGATTATAGGTTAGCATTCGGGAGGACATCTTTTCGTTTCCGGGTACAATTTTTTTAATAGTTGGAATCATTTAGTTAATTCTTGAAGCAGTAATATCCTACAGATAATATTTCATTTCTCTTCTGTCTTCCCAACCACTTGTTCTCACAATTCCTAAAAGGAGACTAAGGAGGGTCTTCCATCCTACCCTTCGACCTTATGTTAGAGTGTAGGCCGGAGGAACTGCTCGTTCACCAGTAATGGTAGCTGGTCATAAAGTTGGTAGGTTGGCAAAGAAAAAGGGGAGCAGTAACTTAGTAACATTCATTCGTAACGTTAAATTTTTCCTAGCATTTGACTCGCCTCAGGCGTTACCATAAAAAGTATGACTTCAAAAATTCATAAATGAATAAATACTTACTTAGGATGGTTAACTTCAAGAAAATTTAAAAAAATAAATGTCAAATAAAAAGCGTTCACGATAATTACTTGAGAAAAGATTTAAAAGAGAACAAAAAACATCAGCAACGTAATCAACGAGCATGTGTAGAGCTTCATCGATGATACTGTTTATGAGCAGCTAAAGACTTCGATAGATTTGTACGTTAATATGAACTTTCTTGCTAAATTTACGCCAAACGGGGAAAACCTGCAAACAGCATGAACTTTTTGGTTGATCTAATCATTGGTCTCATCATTGTTTGTTTCGCAGTTGCGATGACATAATGAAAACAAAAAGTAAAACTTACATTTTTTCTTGCGACAAGGCTTAAATATAAATAGATGTAACAATTATTATAATTTTTATTAATTGTTTAATTAAATACTAATCTCAAAAAGATCGCAACATACTATGATTTTATTGATTTGAAATTTCCCTACGACTATGGTTAAGGGAAATTTTTGCAGTACTAGTTGAACCCGTCCAAATTCGAATAGATGTGTGTCATTGTCGATAGTGCACAGCACATTTAACAATGGCCTTCCTCCATACCGCAACCTAATTAATTAAGCTAATGATTCCGCCGGCGGGCGTTTAGTCACAACTACTACCTCATATTATCTATGAGCCTACGAAAATCGAATATTGACATTTAAACTAGATGAAAACGTCAGAATGTTGGTGACATTTCATTAAAAATTCTGCTTATACATAATATAAACGATAGTTAGTTGAATTCTTTTTCTAGTTGTTTTAACAGTTAAATAATTCCATCACGTTGTATCACGAGAGGAGATAGATCCATAAGATATTTTTACAGACCTACCTACCTATACGCCATCGCCCAAAATATTAAACCGATAGTGATAGGAAATACCTGTTTAACTTTTACCTTTTTTTCACACTACCTGATGACCACATTTGAAATAATGAACGTAATGGAAGTCTGAATTATAATTGGTGTTGAAAACACTGTGTGTCGTACCGGCCCTCATTTCCACGGCTCTCTCTTTTGCAATTCGGTGGCATAATTTTAGTGCCGTTATAAATTCATCACAAAGCGCAGTTAATATGGGGCATCCTTCAACGTCACAGAAAATTCGCGCTTAAGCGGCGCCATTTCCAACTTTTTTCGTCAGTAATTTGTTACACGACTTGCAAAATTTTGTATAAAAAATAACTTCTTTCCATTATTCAGTTATAATAGCCTATTCTAATTAATTTTTGAAAGACAAATTCATTAATATACATACAATTGAATCTACATTTAATTCATCACTATTATTAATAAAACAATTTTATAAAATTATGTTCAACTTAATACGAGTTTCGCATGCATTTCTGTTTCATCGAACCAAAAGCCATATCCCACAACCGGTTTCGACCTACTTGGTAGGACGCGTTCCAAATGTGAGATCTTTGATCTTAATATTTAGAAGAATAAGGATTTTAATTCCTTCTTTTTTTAATATTTTATATCTTCGTCTAGGAATCCATCGGAATCAACAGTGTAATTCAATGCCGGTAGGGATATTAGCCCTCGGAGTAGTTGTTTCTGTTCATTCCATATTTATATTTATATTTATAATATAGCCTGTAAAGGTCTTTCTGCCAGTGCCCACCTGATGAAACCCGATAGGTCGAAACCGGTCGTGGGATATTTCTTTCGGTTCGTTGTGCCTATTTGGTAGGACGCGTTCCAAATGTGAGATCTTTGATCTTAATATTTAGACGAATAAGGATTTTAAGACAGTTAAGGTAACTTCGGTTAGCTGTCAATGTTTAAATTTGTACGTGCCAGGTTTCATTGCATGGGCTAAGAGTGGACCACACCGATGTACATTTTAAGCTCAATATAAAGTAAATAATAACTCATATTGTATGTTTATTTCTTTCCCTAGTGCGTATACTACTTTTCACCACCCCTCGGTCAGGAAGTAAAATTTTATTGGAAAGAAAGGTACCACTTTTGACTGAGTTTAGTGAAAATATTGTGACGTGTTCAGTCACGAAAACACAAATAGCCGAATAAAAACAACGAAATATATTAACAATTAAAATTAAATTAACTACAGTTCTGATTAACACAAGTCTACCCAATTTTTTTGACTAGTAAATCTATTTCTCCCATTGCCATATTCTTCGCCACTACTTATACTCGCATTCAACTACCGCCACTCTATGATTATCGATCGCCTGTCTATCGCTCCTGTCATTTGTCAACGCACGATGTAAACAAACTGACTTGGTCTGCCCAGTGAACTCGCTTTATTAGTTTCCATCATTCCTTCTAGAACGTTCTACAACCTTCCCGTATTACTAATGTTGATCGTTGCTAGAATATTCCAGACGTATTTAGGAAGGCCGAGAATATCCATTATGTGGAATCAGGGGAAGGTGTTGTTAATTAGGACTGAACCAACACAAATCGCAAGTACAGTTCATGACAATATACACCACTGTGTGCTTCGGGGGTGTTGTATGACAAACAATTAAATAATGCAAATATGCTACAATGACTCAGTGTATTAAGTTCCTAATTTTGAAACGATGCGTTTTGTTTACTCAGTAATTAAATTTCTTAACTTTAACTGACAAATCTATGCAGCCGAGGACACACCTAAATAAGGAAATAGAACATTGAATGCTTTTCATCAATAGACAATCAGCTTCTCATATATTCGAAAATAGAACTGAACATTCTCCTGTATACGCTTTATTAAATTCTATTTTGGAAAAGAGGCAATGCGTACGAAGTTTAACATAATTTTATAGAAATTTACCAAAACGATATCAGAATATAGTCTTTCACAATCAGAATCCGTAGTAAAATTAAGATTTGGGCAATCAGACTGTTGCCGACGAATCGTCTAGATCAAACTGTTCATTAAGACCACAGCCCTTTAGCCTGAATCTTAACTCTTACCAAATCTATGTATTATATATAGATTATATTTATAATCTCTTTTCGTGTTATGAACATTAACCCCCTTTTATTATATAGTTATAAATAGTTAAATTAATCAAACCTAAATCGTGTTTCAACACCGAAGATGTTACCTTCAGTTAGAGACTGAGGAGACTATCTGAAGATGACACCTTATGTATTGAAACGAGTATTAGAACTATTTTTAAACATTTTATGTAAAATTTTGGGCTTTCTGTTTTATTACATAGCAAAATTACATGGGCTATTCCAGAAGCGCGTTTCAAAAAATATTGCAAATTTTTAATCTGTCTCATTTTTTGGTATAAAGTGAATTCGTTACTAAAGCAGCCTAGACTGTAATTCTAAATTACTTTTGTTACGCTAGTCTTGCCCTCATTGACGACCATAAGAAAGAACGAGAGAGAGCTAAATTATCATCAGCCACCCAACGTTTCGTTCGATTTACGTTAAATTAAACTAAGCATGTAATTTGTACTTTCCATGGCAGCCGCAAACGACAAAAATGGCGTCGACTAAATAATCCCCGCTTAGAAAGAGTTATTATTTTCATTTGCATAAAAAATGAGCTCCGGCATGGCCGTTCGCGTTCTAGATATTCCACTGCTCGAAAAGTAAATTACACGGAAAACTTTGTGATTGGCGAAGATACGGGCTTTTAATCATGAAGTCGGTTAAATGTCTCTATTTCCGGAAAGATCACTTTCCATCAATAATCTTTAATAAGATAGTAATATTCGTTTTGCTAAGGGAAAATGTGGTTTTCCTTGAGAGTTACTTATTACTGTAGCTTGGAAGTTACGAACTTGAAATCTTACTTCCTGAAGGTCAAAATTCAATTCAAAAGATGCTATGAACTCCTTATGATGAAACTCAAGAGATAGCAACTTGCTTCAAATATTATATTATTCACAATATTAGAGTATAAATTCAAGGAAACAACATTTCACACTATAGCAGCGTTATTGAAGCAGGGAATAATTCTGGGCCTTCTTTCTCGCTCTAACGCAGCTTGATCGGATCTCTCTTACCTAGCCGCTACAAATCACGTCGCGTTAGAGCGAGAAAGAAGGCACAGAATTATTTCCTTATTCAATTAGGCTGCTACAGTATTAATTGCTATCTCCATTTATTTATCCAAAAACGAAAGCATTAAAATTCCTTTCGTCTAAATAAGTAATAATAAAGTATCACAAATCCCAAATTTGGAACACGTCCTACCAAGTAGGCAATGCGAACCGAAAGCTAAATCCCACAACCGGTTTCGACCTATTGGGCCTCATCAGTTGGGCGCTGGTAGAAAGTCCTTTACAGGCTATATGATAAATATAAATATGGAATCAACAGAACAGATCTCGGAGTAGTTGTTTCTGTTGATTCCATATTTATATTTATATTTATCATAGAGCGTGTAAAGGCTTTTCTGCTAGCGTCCACCTGCTGAGACCCGATAGGTCGAGACCAGTCATGGGATATAGCTTTCGATACGCTGTGCCTACTGTGTAGGACGCGTTCGAAATGTGGGATCTGTGATCCTTAAAATTTAGACGAAAAAGGATTTTAATGCCTTCTTTTTTTTGAACAGATTTACTTAACATGACAATTGTTTCGCCAAAACTTTGGCTTCATCAGAAGTGTTACATGAAACTTAAAATAAATTACATACAGGTTCACTTATATACTAATTTGAAGTCGCGGGGATGGGGAATATGTTTAGTAATGGTGATTAACTTAGGTCGATTTGTTGTTTTATTAATAACTGGGTTCTTTTAAATTTATTGATTTCTAGAGTTTCTAGGAATTATAATATATAGTTATTATTTTCTAAACAACTACCCCGAGGGCTAATGCCCCTACCGGCATTGAATTGTACTATTAATTCCGAAAGATTCTTAGACGAATATAACATATCCAAAAAAGAAGGCATTAAAATCCTGTTTTGTCTAAATATATGATCCTTACTATTTTTATCCTTAATAGTTTTGGTTTCCTTGATAGTTAGTGGATGTCAGGTCCATTATGTTTAGTTATTCTATCTGTAGTTACGTCTGCATCCCAGTAATGTCTGACTATGCTGTTGTCTAGTACATTTTGTGATTTGTGATTATACTAAGGATGAATCTTATTTATAAGTTCGTGCTTCTTTATTATTAGTAAGTGGCAAGTGTTTGGTCGCTAAAAGTGACGAACTTCCTAAGATGTGGTAAATAGGTTTTTTTTTGTTTTCGTGGAGGAGAGGAAATCTTCAAAAGACACCCTGCCGCCCGTGCGACTGGGTAGTGTCGGATTTCTACCGATTAAAACCTCTCCCCCTCAGGCCGTTATAGGGGTAAATAGGTTCATGAGATCTGCTATATACCCCGCAAGTGTGTAATATTTCTGATATACAACGACTATTTGATTGCTGAGAATATTCCTTTTCATTAACCATATCTTTAATATTTCTTTATCAATATGCCCTTGTTGCTATTGATTTCAGTATTCATGAAGTGCTTTTGATTTTCACCTGTAAGTTTGCAATATCATATGACAGGCAACATATCGCCATCTATTGATATTTACTCCTGACTGTAGTATTTCACACGATGCAGCGTAACAAGCACGAAAACCAAGTTAATAAAGAACGTTTAATTCTTCTTATTTGGTATAAGTTACAGTACCATCAAATGGGCTCTTATCACCATAAGCAATGACGTCACGAACCATATAAATAGACATGGAAGGCAGCTTCTCTTTAGTGCTGGACTGTCATTCGAGTATTGTACTAATAATTAATCGCTAATTAAATTGTACGGTTACTCTTTATTTTGTATGTTCTTTTGTAATAAATAAATTCGTTTTTAAAATACTCGGTTTCATTACTTATTACATATATAAGCTGCGTCGTGAATTCAGTTTGTCCACAGTTAGCATTAAAAGTCACTAGATGGTGATATATTGCCTCTAATATGATATTATATCTGCTTCATTTTATGGAACAAGTTCGAAGTGGCCAGTATTTTAACGAAGCTATTTATGATGATTAAGAAATAAAACACTTGCTACACTTTTGTTTCAGTTTTTATTTAAAACATTCTAACATTTGTTTCGGCTGCTAAGCCATTATCAAAGAGAATAAGTTTACAAAAGTAACAACGATCTTATATACCCATGTAGGGGTTAGACGAACAAATTTAAGAGTGGGGAGGTCCAAAATCCAGTTTGGTCGTTTAGTACGTTATCTTGATGTCTGCAAGTTTTTTTAATTTCTAAAATTTCACACAGATCTAGCCGTTTGCCTTTATTTAAATTATGTAACAATTTACAATTTTTTGTATCAACAAAATGATCGTTTGTAATGCAGTGTTCGACTAATCCAGTGCATTTTTTATTTTGGATGATAGATTTTTTATGTTCTTGGGTTCTATGGGAGATTGTATAAAAGAATGAAACGCCTATTTAGTCTCCCATTAAATGCTACAAATTTTGAAAATGAAGTCAATACTATAAAATTATTAGCAGTAAACAACGGCTACGATAGTAAACTAATAGATTCTTTGATTAAAAAAAAAAAAAAGTTGCTAATGTCTAACTTTTTTGTGTCTCTTGACTTTGAAAATAACAAAAATAAACAATATGCTTTTATTAATTTTGTACCTTCAGTGTCTGCTAAAATTTGTAATAACATAAAGAAAACTAACATCATCCCGATATGTGTAAACAAAAATAATCTAGGTTCTTTCATAGTTACCAATAAACTAGATAAACAAAACACTCTGGAATGAAGTGGTGTTTACCAGTTGAACTGTCTACATTGCTCCGGCTTCTATATTAGACAAACAAGTCGTTCTCTAAAAACCCGTTTAGAAGAACATAAAAAATCTATCATCAAAAATAAAAAATGCACTGGATTAGCCGAACACTGCATTACAAACGATCATTTTATTGATACAAAAAATTGCAAATTATTACATAATTTAAATAAAGGCAAACGGCTAGATCTGTATGAAATTTTAGAAATTAAAAAAGCTTGTAAATATCAAGATAACGAACTAAACGACCAAACTGAATTTTGGACCTCCCCACTCTTAAATTTGTTCATTTAACCCCTACATAGGTATATAAGATCGTTGTTACTTTTGTAAAATTATTCTCTTTGATAATGGCTTAGCAGCCGAAACAACTGTTAGAGTGTTCTAAATAAAAACTGTGAAACAAAAGTGTACCAAGTGTTTTATTTTTTGTTTCGTAATCTTATTAGACATGTTTTACCAAGTGCCTAGCCAAGACTCAATTTCTTATATATTTATGATGTTCTATTAGAACTCATAAATTCTAAAGATGACCCACATCTGGTAATTTCGATAGATTTGCTGACCTAGTCTACGATTTTTCAGGCGGGTAAATTAGAAAGACGAAAAGGCTATTTGGAAGTTTCAACTATTTATTTAATCACCCTGACAATTGTTTCGACCTGGCGGTCATTAACGAAGAGTAGTTTACAAACACAATATTTGGAACTTTCTAATACTATTTTCGTCATTATTAAAAATGTTTCATCAAGATTACACCGCTAACAATGATTCTATGGGTAAATTAGAACTTTATTTGTTTAATCGCAACTTCATCCTATGCTGTAAAATACCTAATTTTTTCTCTTTGTTCAAATCAAGTTAATAAATTCTAAGAGTTATATCGATGTAGGTGTCGTATTTGCGCGCAAGAAATAAGTTATTATTTACGTACTAGGAGTGTAAGACGTTATTTGTAAGCGGTTATCTGTGTGCTACCAGGCCTTTCCATTGTCCATTATTTACATTTAAAAATCGATACGTTAAAATAAGAAGAAAAGAGAAGGAGCGTTAACCTAAAAGTAATAGTGGCATGGCGGTAGGTAGGTAGGGAGTAGGTACATAGATGTTTCCCGTCTCGTCCTCCCTGGAGGTTTAACCGAGGAGTTTTCGCCAGACTCTTAAGAACTAATAATAGCGTTCTCGGACGAGCTTAGCGGGCGTGTGGTCCTGACAGATAACGCAGGCAGAAACGAACCCGGGCCCCATTACGACCCCCCTAACAAAGCTTCTCGTTAGCGACTCCCTCTTACGGCATAAACAGGTGTTACTGTCACAGTCGCCGGCGTCGCGTCGGAGACATTAATGAAGCCTCCTACCACTTAAAATGATAGGAATTATTCCGGTGACGTTCGACATAAATCTTGGACGCACTGATTCATCTTTTGCAAGCAGCGCCACCGTCGGAGGTCCTGCTTGATGGAGGAGATTGGGAGAATAAAAAAGCACGAAAATGAAATATTACCTGATGATAATCGATTCCAACAGAATGCAACCGATGCAAAACTGAAATATTATTGTTCGGGACTCAATGAGGGGAGATGATATTATAGTGAAGATGTTCTGACATATTTATGTGTGTGGGATCCTGCCCATATTGCTTGACACGCATCATTTGATAAAAAATAGAGAAGAGTATCATATTCCTGATAATAATTTCTGTAAAATGACACTAACCAGTTTTATCCCTGCTCTACAAAAAAAAAATGTTTTCACGTTTAAACTCGTCATTTCAGCACTAAAAGTATTAAATATGAGTATACACTTAAAAACCTTTAGGAGTTTTTAAATCTGCAACATAGAACCAGTTGAAGTTGAATTCAAACAAATCAAATCAATTTATGGAAATTTGGCCGAATGAACATTTATTTTACTAAAATATGAGAAATCAAATTTAAACAAAATTCGACTTCATACTCTTCTATTTATACACGTCTCTTTTTGGTACTAACTATTAGTTTAACTACTGCAAATTTAACATTAATTGGCCTTTTAGTTCTTTAATCAAGCTAATTTAATTTTGTATTTCAGATTATGTGCTCATTGAGCTTCCAACGCACTATTTGGTTATCATAATTGGTAACAGTAATTAATTTTCATAATATATATCTATTTTACTTTTCCTTCCCAAAAAAATCTAAATGTTTCCTTCGCTGGTTCAGGTTCTTTGTTTAATATTAATAGAAAGCGAAAATGAATTCTTGAAGTAAATATAAATATAGAATCAACAGAAACAACTATTCCAAGGGCTAATACCCCTTACCGGCATTGAATTACATTGTTGATTCCGATGGATTCTTAGACGAAGATATAACATATTCAAAAAAAGAAGGCATTAAAATCCTCACTCGTCTAACTATAAAGGATCACAGATCCCACAGTTGATAACGGTTACGTATAACCTAAAATCGTTAATTATCCGGAATTTATAACAATAGAAGTAAATAGTTTAATCTCCCGAAGGGATAGACGGTGTTAAGTCATGTTTCAAGTTATATCATTTTCGCCTGGTCCACTGTTCAAATGTGACAATTGTTCCTTTAATTGATGTCTCGTTATAGAGTTCAGTATATGGATTATATACCAAACCGACCAATCTCAGGTAATACCAACCCTGTAGGGAGTTCTTCGTATTAAAGGGTTTAGGTATTATGTCATATTATATTTCAAAGAATGCAATTATGATTTTCTTAAGGCAACTATATAATTAGATACTAGATGAGGATAAAGCCAGAATGTGTAACATAATTGCATATATCGATTAATAGAGGACGCTTAGCCAAATAATAAAACTCGATGTGCAAATTCGGTTCGCTATTAATAAGATGGAGGCCCATCTTTCCCTCCCTTGCCATCAGTAATTACATTGCATGTGCGAAGTGTAGGACCCTCGATTAGACACAGTAACCAACCGTGTAGCTTGTTAACCATGACTACGGATCTAATTTAGTTCTGCCGTGACGGACTTACCCTCTCTTCGATTCTACTTTTGGAAAAAATCTCGAAATGAGACGAGAATACAACGTGAGGGCGCTAAATACTCAAAAAGTGAATTAACTTCTTGTACAATACATTTTAAGAAATCGATAAACAAATATTTTCCCTCAGAAAGAATTTTTGTTTATTAATTAAACAAAAATTGGCGAATTCGATCAACCTCGCAAAGCAAATCAATCACACGATGGAAATTAATTCCACCTTTAAAACTTTTAATTAAAACTCTCCCTTGAATCGAGAAAGTTTTAAACAAAAGTTCTATTAGGTGTATAATTATATACCTTCCTTCAGATGGTAAAAACATGCATAATATGAAATCTCTACCAAATCAAAATTATGTTTATAACAGATAAAGCTTCTTATATCTATATAATACTACTAGTAGTGGTCGGTGTTACCCGGATCTCCATATTTTAGATATACACAGTTAGAAGCATACAAATAATATAACATATTGGAGTAGTCTCACATACAGTGCCTGGCACCTAAAGAGATTCAAAAGCCATAAATCATCGGATGCGCACTAGCAAAGCTTAGCCCCTTTAGGGCGGGGATAATCGACCGGTAGGCAGAATGATAACTGTTCAGCAAGGTTCAGTAGCGTAGTGGCAAATAGTTGAAAATTAACAGAGTAGAGAAGGGGTTGTTAGGGTAAGTAAATCACTTGAATAAATTCACTTGTGTTCCGTGTTCAGTACTTTTTCTCTCAGTGATACGCGCCGATGAACTACAAGCTACAAGTTAACGCTTCGGTCCAGTTGTATTCTTATTGGCTCTTTCATTTATTGCAATGCTAAAAGTCTCCGCCTACCTACCTGTCAATCTGACCGTCGCTGAATCTCCTTAGGTGCCGGCCACTGTACTATAAGTAATGATGTTATATGAAATGAGAAATAGTGATTGGTACCCTCTTTATTTTTGTTTAATTGCATATAGTGACGTTCCTAATTGGCACATTTTATTATTATTATCTTAAAGGTCTAGAAACTGCAACAAGCACTCGGTCGTTACCTATTATTTCTCTCGTTTATATTTCGTTTGTTAGTACTAGTTTGTTAATTTCTACGATAATTAAAATTTTCTATATTATTTGTAAATATCCGTTTTCGTTTTATGAATTAAAGCTTTACAACCACTTGGAGAGTTAATTCATTAATTTGGTACAGCAGTTCACCGAGAAAAGGTGAAACGTTACGCGCTTTTTCTTTACATTCCGAATGGCGTTGAAATCTCGTGCCCAACTCTTCGACCATATAGAAGATGACGAACATTATATGAAGAAGTTTCAGTTGTGTCATTCTATTTATACGTTTCAGCGTAATTGTCCTATTTTTCGTAGAATAGAGTGTGTATTGATCGTATTAAACTCTAGATAATAAAGATTGCGTATAACACTTGTGTATTTCACACATTTGGCATAACTAGTGATGGCCTAGTGATTATATGACACCTGCGCTGCGCTTGCCGCAATATGTGCAGGACGGCAAAAATCTATATAAACATAATTGATTACCGTCAAATAATTAATTGTCCAACTATTCCGGGGCGCAATTTAAAACGCGCTGTCCGCTGCACTAATTGATATGTAGCAATTAATTACGCTGTGTCATTTGCTCGAACGGCGGTAGGGCCTTACAAAGGCGCCCATTACACTTTGCACATTCAGCTGTTTCATTATCAAATTTTTACTCTTCACTCGAGTGTGAAGTTGCCGCGTTTAATTTCGCACACAACTGATGAATTGATTCAATTTGGTAGACGACTAATTTTCGAAACGTTTTCGCTTCCCTCCAACATTTTTTTTCAACGGAACCGTTGCATCGGAATTTTCGCTAATTGTACCCGAAATTGTGCAACTATTTTGGCTGCGCCTTTGACACTGCTATGACACGATATATAGAACTTATGTCGATGATTTCCGGTTGGATTCCACTGCATAAAATTTAATTTCAATTTTTCCTTTTACCTACTGGAAAAACGCTGCTACTATGTCTTAATTATAAAGTTGTTATATTTCAAAAAACACTATAAGTAATATATACACAACTAGCTGAACCTGTCCATGTTTGGACGGATGGGCTTTGTACTACCGACAACATCATAATCGTAGTATTTCTTCCGCTGGAACCGAAGTTGCCACTAAAAATAAAGATCTATCTGCTACAAAATTGGGGGTTTAAAAGTAAACAACCAATCTTGCCACCAGAGAAAAGGGTGCTACCTACCTGATGAGGTAATTATAATTATCCGGTGATAATATTGATATGAGTAATTATTTACAATTATATCACAAGTAAGGATTAAGTAACTTAAAAGCAGGTTATGGATATGAAAATGGTCACTATGTGCCTTACATATATTGTTTATTGAGAAATAAACAATCACAAACATACGAAAAATTATTTAATCTGCTAAAATCCAAAATTTTAAAGGATTTTTATTTAAACTTCTATCCAAATGAAGTTTTTGTAGACTTTGTAAGAAATAAAGTGAAAACTCATGGAATTGTGTAAAAAATATAAAAACAAAACAATATCGAATATATATCATATTTACGTTGAAAAAATTGTTGATTGATATATGTATAAGCATGCATTTATAATGTCTTATTAATTACTGTAAATAAATGCCATAAAATATCAATAACGTATTTTCCTTTCTCATTAGAATAATTTCTACCTATTAGGTGTTAGTGGCACAATCGGTTGTATCTTTTCAAAGACCCTTTTCGGTCAGTGGCAAGTTCGGTTGTACCTTTTTTGGTCAGGTATAATTTGGTGGCACCTTCGGCTACGCCCATTGTTTTATACTGTAATCTCTAATGTAACCTAATGGTTACGTCGGCGTTCATTTACCAATAGCCAGTAAGTACCACGTCCTATCTATGACCTTATGATGACAGAAGCAGAATATTGATACTTCAACACGTTGTAATGTTTAATTAAGGATCCCGATTAAATGACAAAATTTTGGCCACATCCTAGGTATGCCATTTAGTTAATTTCGTCTTTTAGATAAACGTTGTGGAAATTAGTTAATTTCAGAATGTCCTCTCATCAACCATCTCAGCATACGTACGTACCATATTATTACAGAAAATTAAAGAAAACTGTCGGGACTGAGCCCAGTGTCGGCGTTCTAGTAACTTCAAAGTTGATAAAAACCAACTTAAAACCACACTGGTTCAAGAAAGATTCAGCAGTTCGTCGCTGATGATAATAGAAAGTGTCAAGAAGAAGTCAATCATCATTTTTAGTATAGATGTTTTAACTTTGTTTGTATAAGTTTGTAACTTTTTAAATATAGGAATAACAATATTATGTTGTTTGCTCTAATCAATTGATAATTCAAATTTCTGTTGAAGGGACTCCATATATGGTAAAGTCCCCAGTTTGTTCAAGAAAGTCGTGTCCAATATGATCTCTATACTGTGGTGATTTCATATTATTCATGTAAAAAATGAATGTATTTAGTTGTATTATTTTGTAAATATTCTTTCGATACAATTGTATTTCACAACTCCTTCTTTACCTGCTTTGTATCTATTTTTCCATTTGTAAAAATCTACGTATTTTCCTATAATCCCTTTTAATTTTCTAACTTCGTATGACGTCTATGATTATTATTTCTATATTAACTGCATACAATGATGGTTTTCTTTCGTACTTTATACTCAAAATCTACTTTTTGAAATTTTTTATGATCGGTACTTAAAAATTTGATTTCTTTTTTACTAGTTCTCTTATTTTGATCTATGTCTATCTAACTCCTCTTTAACAATCCTCCTAACAATTTAGTTTCCAAACTACTAACAGTTTTAATTCCAATTTCGTTCAAATATTCCTAATATATTGTTATAGTTGCAATTTATTTTATCATTTCATATCAGCGGATCATCGAGTCCAAAACACTATTTTTCTGTAATCTCATTTAGAACAGTTTACTATTTCACAAAAATCACACATATGGAGGAAAATATTTTTCATCTTTAGTACGAATTGAACTTTGGGAATAGTAATTAAACTTTTGTAACACAAAAATGAAAGGTGAAGTCAGTTAAGATTAAACTGTTAAGAAGAATGTATTCACGAAAATAACATTTTCAATGTGAGTGACCAAAAAAGAAAACCTCGAGCTAATCTAAGAAAACGCCATTTTCTAAAGAACTTCTAAAACCGCTGTGATTGCTTTTTAGTCCTTTCTGTTGCCGTTTTGTGAGCAACTTTTCCCTTTTCAAAGGTCACCGGAAGGTGGAAATTCGAATGGGCGACTAATTCCTCAATTTCATTCAGACCACTACGTGTTCAAAGGAACATTTATCAATCTTTAGGTTTTTTTTTTTCATCACCACTTTCGAATGAATGGCTTTGTTAGGTTCCGATTAGAAAGATAAAATCGAAATAGGAACTTTCCTTGCGTGTTAGTGATTATGGTGGTGTGATGGTGGCAGTGACGTCACTTCCTATACGAATTGATGCTTCGTAAAATATATTGCATGTTGTATTCGCATTACTCACATGATATTCTAAAAAAAAAACTCTATTTTCTAAATGAGGAGGTAAAGATAAAAACATTAAGTTGCCAGAGTTTGGTGGAATGTCTCTCTAGTTAATAAAATAATTGGAAATGTATTCGTGTGGGTAAAAACAACAGTGATGATAAGTTTAAACGAAAAAACTATTTACGGAAATGCAAACATTGTTTATATAGTCAAAATCTCCATCGTTATTCTTTTAAAGATACTAAAATGGTTTATTAATCAATACACACTACTAAAAATAAATCAACAAAAGAATCAATTTTTCAGCCTTAGTGAAATTTACGTACCAATTGACGCGTTGTGTATATGTTTTACTTAAAATGCGAATCGACAAAAATACGTTTTTGAAACATTTTAAATATACTAACTAGTAATTATGATTCGCATTATATGTTTTATTACATTCTCAAAAATCATTAAAATATTGCAAGAAGTAATCGAAAATTGGACATAAAACGTTTAAAAACCGGAAACATGACACTTTTGGGTTGATTAATTTGTATTAAGTTTTCTGATGTTTAAAACATTGCATTGACTGATTTTTATGATTTTTGTAATGCTATACAGACCTGAAAATAGGTAAATATATATATAATAATAATATAATATAATAAGTATATAAATAATATATATAACTTATTAAGAAATAAAACAAAATAATGTTTACACCAATTTATTAGTCTACTCGACAATTGTTTCGTTAGATACTACCTATAACAAGAGTATTTACTTAATACTAAAGTTTATGTGGCTTTTAATTTATACTTGCTACTAACTTAATAATAACTTTTAATAAGTTATATACTATGTTTCACAAAAAGTGCACCGTAGAAAGTTTAATATATATACACAAAGTCGTGAGTCCTAAGATTCGTTGGTCACACAGGTCACACACCTCCACTCCTTCCTATCCTGAACCAATCTTTGCATTTCCCGAAAACTAGAACATTTTAAATACCTAACTATTTACGAACATTAATCTAGTGTAAGTCTTCATCTGTCCCTCTTTACTCATGTTTCTGCTTCTAATTTGTCTATAACTAGTCCTTCACATTACTCAGAAGGTACACTACCCCTATCGTAACATCTATCTCTCCTTTTATTTATTTGCATTATCTGCTTTCCTCCTGTTACTAATACCTCATCATTTATAATCTTTTTTAACCACAATATTTTTATGATCGGTATTTAAAGTGACAATCGTCCAGCTCCATACACCAATTTTTTTAACTTATTTGATATATTTCTAAACAACAAGAAATCTTCCTTATTAATTCTTCGAATTTCTCATATAGTGCAACCTCTGTAGTTTTTACGTTGTCTCGTAAAATTTATGGATCCTATTCATAAATGTCATTTACACGATTCTTTTCGGAAATTCAACTGAAAATGTTAGGCATCAAATTTACATCACAATACGAACATTGTGTTGTGCATTCCATACCATTAGCCATTATTGCCATTACAAGGCTATTACCGATTAAACCTATTTATTGTATCAACATTTACTATTTGTTTATAGCAGGGTCCGAGCTACTAGGAATTAATAGTGGATCTCGGGTCGCTGGGCGATTTATTAGACGAATGATCTAATGCATTAATAGGTCACATTAAATCGCCATTATTCCTTCGTTTACACGGCTATTACAAATTTGGTTACATAATATCTCCAATCTATGTAGTACTTAAATGAGAATATTTATCGGAGACTGTGGCAAATTACAAAAAATAATTAGAGAGACTTACCCCTTTACCACAAAAAACTACAAACCGCGGACACGTGTTTCGCCCACTTTTTATGTGGGCATTATCAACGCAAGACTGAGTCTTTTTTCGTGTCAGTATGACTGAGTCTTGCGTTGATAACGCCCACATAAAAAGTGGGCGAAACACGTGTCCGCGGTTTGTAGTTTTTTGTGGTAAAGGGGTAAGTCTCTCTAATTATTTTTTATGTAGTACTTATTCATTTTTCGGAAAAATGTTTCTTTTATCAAATTTTTAAAAAGTGACATTTGTCAAATATAATTTAGTTAGGGCTTTCACAGCAATTGTTTGATGGTGAATTGATTTGTGTTCAGCCGCAGGTTTGAAAACAAAATTCTTGGTTTGTAGGTAGCACGTATGGTTAGCATCTTCAAAAGTTTTTAAGGTGAGATCAATCATTGAAACAGTTTTTTTGGACGATGGGTTTCTCAAATCAGTTAGATACGCGTAGGATGATAAAAACTCTAATTAAATGATGGACTCCATTAATACAGAATTTAAGCCTTATAATTATCACACAGTTGCCAATTCTGAGTCGATCTTCGAATTTCTCAATCTAGGCCTTTTTCTCAAACCTCTTTTCACTCGTATTGTTGTTAATCAACTATCCTGTAACGGTGACTATGTTTGGTGAACGGATGTACACCCCGAGTCCCACTTTTACCATCTTAAGGAACTGTTTAACTCAAAAAATAATAGGTTTTGAACCTGTAGTTCTCAGGCTTTCACGGTCGGCGTGCGTATGTTGATGGAGTGTATTCTTCCGGGCTGTTTTGCCGTGGTCCATGAAATTTTTCTTTTCCATACGTTTCGCTGTGCTTTGCTAACGGCATCTTCAGTGGTGACTTGGCAGGTGCTTGGTCCTAACTGATACAGTTTGAGAGCGTGTTACCCTACTACTACGACCAATAAAAGACCTGGATCCACTACTGACACCAGGTGTTTACCGGATATCTTGTCAATGCGGCAAGGACTATATTGGAATAACGCAGTGCAGCATACTGACACGAAAAAAAGAACACGAACGTGCAATCAGACTACTACAACCTAAAAAATCAGCGATAGCTCAAAACGCGCTAGAACAAGGTTACACCATTCAATTCAACAATACAACAAGCTTTCTCAGAACGTCGGCATTATACAATTTAGCTAGGCCTGAAGCTCTGGAAATAGAACAAAACCCTAACAACTTCAACAGAGACGATGGGTTACACATAAGCAAAGCATGGAGATTAGCACTAAAGAATAAACAATGTACCACAATCCGAAGACAAACCAATCATGACATGAATGCATCGAAGCGGAAAACTAACCACTGTGACGACCCGAGTATAAAAAGGGTAGCACGTTTATTAAAGAAAAATTCCATGGACTTCGGCAAAACAGCCCAGAAGAATACACTGTAACAGGTTTTGAACCTATCTTCGGCATATTTATCATTCTTCTATCCCTGTATATCTTTGCTATATTTAGCATTTTCAATATCGATAATAACGTTTTCTAGATCTACAACTCCTATGTACGCGCTCTTTCCCTTTTCTTACTATCAAGCTAACGTCACGCGTTCCCCTATTTCTTCTAAGCCCCCATTGGTCTTCCCCTAATTTTTCTGCCTTTTCTTCGTCCTAACGAACGCTATTTATCTAGCTATGCCCTGAGATCTTTATTTTATTAAAAATAAGTTGAAACTTCTTATTTTCCTGGTTCTTGTGATTTCTAAAGACTTACAGCACAAGTAAAAAAAAAATATTTTTTGTGTTTCATTCCCACCAGATACTCGTGCTTGTGGGCGGGCAGTCCCTCCGACCTACACTGTAGTGCAAAGCCGGAGGATAGGGCGTAAGACCCTCTTCAGCCTCCTTTCAGGAATCTCGGGAATGGGTGGGTAATGTGGTTAGGGAGAGAAAGCTGAGACGAACGAAATGAAGAAAGAAGAGAAGTGAAAGGTTATCTGTGGAATATTACTGTCCCAGCATTTGCCTAAGTGATTCAAGGAAACCACAGAAAAAACTTGGACCAGAGCAGCCAGACCCGAGTTCGAACCGGTGACCTCCCAAATGCTAAGCAATGAATACTGTAACAGAGTTATTGAAATGATTTTCTTCCTCTAACGCGACCTGATTGGTAGAGAGAGATTTGAATAGGTAAGACAAACCCACTCAGACCGCGTTAGAGTGAGAAAGAAGGCTCAGAATTATTTCTTATTTCAGGAACGCTGTTACAGTATTAAATACTGTCTCCGTATATTTTTCCTTTGAGGTTAAAAGTAAATCAGAACCTCATGGACCATGACTTTGGGTTGCGCAGTGACAAATGCAATAAGGTTCTTGCCTCGCGGATTTCGCGGACCATGAGATTTAGCAATACGTCCACTGATGTATTTAATAAAACTTTCATCTTGAGGTGATTATACGTACATTATTTAAATATCAGATTTAGGAGTATATGACCTACACATGTGTATCAATTTCTAAATTTATTAGATCTATTTTCATTCCCATAAATTTTGAATGAACTATTTAGATCAATCACTCTGTATAAGGCTAAGTCCAAAACCAACCATTCCAATTTTGGTCTAGGTCTTACTTATGCTTATCACTGTCTATTGCAGTAATACATCCCTATAAATTATCAGTGAATGTGACAACACTGAACCACGGGGTAGGAAATCGGGTTGTATATTAGCCGTAGAATTACTTTCGTTAATGTTGTAATCTATCCCCCGGCACCTATGTGTAACGAATGACCTTCATAGTGGAAATGTCAAGAACAATAAACTTATTCATTGTGTGTGGGTTAGCGAGCGACCTAAGACGGCTAGACTAGGGGGTTGTTTTGTGGCCACGTGACATGTAATAGGAGAGGCAGGCCTAATTACCCTCGAGCAGAGATGCCACCAAGCGGATTATAGGACGCCTTACACTTTTCTAATTAGTATAGTGGTAGTCCGAATTAAAAATTGTATGCAAGTCTAGTTACTTATTCAATAAACCTCGCAAATAACGAATGAACAGAAACGCTTATACATATACATATAGTATATACGAGCCACGTCATGGTAAAGGTGGCCCAGCAGCTTAAAATACAGAATTTGTGGACTTACGTCATAATAAAGAAAATTCTCCTTGAAAATAGGTTTGGTTGGTTTCCTGTATGCTGTTAAAATATTTTCAAAATCATTTCATTTTAAGTTGGTTGTTTACTACAATAATTTGGTTTTTGGTTTCAAATTCTAATAGTTTTAACCAGATGGGGTTATAAACTGGCAGGATAGTGTAACCCAAGTCGTCGAACATGAATATACATAATTTTACATTTGAACACGATTAATTGTACTAAAATTATGAATGTTTCATTAGTTATTGTCGCCTTTAAGATAAAAAGTCGTTTTTGAGAAACCGAATAGCGATTGTATAATAAATCTTTTGAAATCTTACAAAAATTAAATGTCTCAATAATTACTAGGTTATATTAGTCGTTATTTCCACCTAAACTATTTATTCTATTTGCTTTTTACTAAAAACCAATATAGCCCAAATATAAGCTATCCACGATGCATTTACTTTGAAACATTATCTAATAAATAGAATAAATAAAACAAGAATTAATGTTCACCAATTTATTGTCACTCGACATATGTTTCGGGCATAGCCCATTATCAAGATTAATAACAGTACTAAATAATGTGTAATCAAAGGACCTATATAGACTTATTTTAGTATACTAAGCAATAGTGGGGATGTTAAATTTCCTAATTCTAGTTGAGCATAGAATTATACGCATGCCGATCAGGGTAACTTTTCCCTACCGTAAACTAATAACTTAAAACAAAGAATATGTACATTACAAACAATCAAAAAATATGTAGTTTAAGGATTTACTATTAAGGACTTCTAACTTAGCAATTTTTGTATTTTATAAAATATTGTCCCGTAATCAAACAAACTGTCAGTGTCAAAATTTCTACTATTAATAAATTATAACTCTCTCGCTCACTAAATCACTTCTTCACTATTCACTATTCAGCTTTGATCGCTCCGTAACTAGAACTATTCGGCCAACTTCACGGAAGCTTATTTAAATGTAGTCACTTTTAAGCAAAAAATCCGGTTAAACGATAACATCCTGGTACGGATAGTAGACCGTTTAGTTAGATTTAGATACATAGAACATTATTATATAATGAGACCACTCCATTAAAATATACGTGCGCTAGGAACCATAGATATATAGTTTTAGGGATAGCAAGATGAAAATAAAACGCAAGTGACCGGGTGATAATATATTTATAAAACTGGAAGAATGTAATTAGAAGTTGAAAGGTAAACTAGTTGAAGACATAGCAGAAGATGAATTTAACTCTAAAAATTGAATTTGAAAGTGTAAGTGTTTTGAAAATGAAAATGTTACGGACTATTACGGCAGAGCTGGAAGTATTTAGATTAAGGTAGGGAACCAATTGGAAGAGAATGAAATCTGGAAAGTTTGAACATACAAAATACTAACTACTGGTTTGTGTTGGTTCAGTCCTAATTAACAACACCTTCCTGGAAAAGATAATGGATATTCTCGGCCTTCCTAGATACGTCTGGAATATTCTGGCAACGATCAATAAAAAGATAATAGTAACACGAGAGGGTTGTAGAACGTTTTAGAGGGAATGCTGACAACTATAAAATTGAGTGCACTGGACGGACCGAATTTTTTTGTTTACATCGTGCGTTGACAAGTTACAGGAGCAATAGACAGGCGATGTACATAGAGTGGCGGCAGTGGAACGCGAGTATAAGTAGTGGCGAAGAATACGGCGACGGGAGAAACAGATTGACTAGTGTGAAAAATTGTGTAGACTTGTGTTAATCAAAACTGTAGTTAATTTAATTTTACTTGTTAATAAATTTCGTTGTTTTCGTTCGTTTAATTGTGTTTTCGTGACTGAATACGTCACAATATATAGGAGATTCTTTAAATTAAAATCAAAACATTTGCGATTTCCACAATTTTATACTCAAAGTGAAACGTTTCGTCACGTTGTGGCCTTTCTAGACGTTACACACAATGCTGGAAACTTTGGCGGAGTTGTAGAACAAACTGGATAGCTTAAACCCCAGCGCCTTTTTTTCTTTTAAATAAAGATAAGTATCACAATGAATTCTGCACTATTAAAAATATTGCTAATGACAATGGTTGTAACCGTAACATTAATGATAAATTAGTTAATAAGATTAAATTTAAGAACATAATGTCTACATCTTCAACTTCATGCATAATTGAAATAGAAGAGAACTACCAGTTCACCAATTATAATTTTAGTTGTACAAGTTATGAGCTTACACCTACCGCATATTAATCTTAAGTTTCTGAGAGTATGAAGTAAATAATAAACAGAATGCTTGAAATTTGGGTTAAAGTTATATGTTATTACTGAAGGGCGTAGACTCAGTATTTTTAACTTTCAAGTTCAATGAACAGCTCACTTCAGATGTGTTTATTTTAATACAATTTGGTATTCTCTTCTTCAATGAAGGGGTTTCAATTGAATTTGTTTTTGTTCTCCGATAAAATTTGTTTCTACAAATGAATTTAAAATACAATATAGAATGGTCGGATAAATATTAGTATTTATCAATGAGATTGATTTTTGAAGCTCTATATGCCCGCATGACACAATTTAATAACACTACTCAACATGTAGGTTGACTCAGAATTTTGTCTCAGAAATCCTAAAAAATGCGATTTTTTGGCATTTTTGAAAACAATACTAGGTGAAGTAGTGAACACAATTAAGAGATGAGTAGACAGTTTTCTAGATACCCTTTGTCTCTGAATTCGCTTCTGACCTCAAATTACCGCAATATTTAAAGATTCTGAAATATCTTAACCTCAAAATCCGAATAATGCCAATTTAGTTTAATGATTAAGAAAATTAGAAAAGGCAATTCTCTGGAGGGATTTGAGATCGACGTCAAAACATACATTAAAAGCGATTACCCTCCTTCAGATTATCCTTTTTAACTTATCACAGCAGTGGTCTCGAAAAATAGTAAATAAAAATACTTTATTTTTTTATTAAAAAAGTAACTGAAAGATTAATATTCAATTTTTCCTTTTGACAAAAAACAAATATTATATTTAATTTTTTTACACCAGCTGTAGCCTCTGAGGAAATTCTCAATAATGAGAGAAACTTTAGAAAGTATTGTTTAATTAATATTTTTAATTATCTGACCAAGTTCGGATTTTACTATTTGAATTACTATTTTATTAAAATGAGTTGGATTTTCCCCAAATATTAAATCAGTTCGACAGCAGGAAGATGAGTGTAAGCGTCTACGAAGTTTTCTTTTTTATAGAATTATAACCAATAAATATCTGTTTGGTGGATTAGGTTAGGTTATGGTTGCCTAGCTTTTTTGTTTCATTTTTGCTCTTTTTACCAAGCTTACCTCCTCTTTTTAATAGTTTAACTTCAAATTGTTCGTATATTATTTTGGTGAATATTGTTACCGTTGCTACTTGTAGTATCTCTGAATACCGGGCATGTTTTTTAAGTTAGTACTGTTTTCAAATGCTGCCGTCGCAGCCCTTATTTACGTTATTTACTGAGTGTTTAAGATGCCTCCGATAATCGTGGGTCCCGCCAACTGTGAAGTCCGGCCTGTTATACGATTCCTTAGTGTTAAAGGACTAAAACCGATTGATATTCGTATATTCATCGTGAGATCTGTGCAGTTTACGGACAAAACATTATGAGTGATGGAACGGTAAGGAATCTGCGCCGCGCAATACAGAATAAAAGACGTGGCAAGTTGAGCAAGGGCATCGATAATCGTTTTGCTGCATGACAATGCCCATCCGCATGTGGCTAATCGGACCAAAGATTTCATCACATCTATTCACTGGGAAACTCTAGATCACCCTCCGTATAGTTGTGATCTGGCGCCCAGTGACTACCATTTGTTCCTGCACTTAAAGAAACTTCTGGGCGGTCAGCGTCTTCAAGACATTGACGAAGTCAAAACAGTTGTGATGCAGTGGTTAACAGCTAACAAGTCAGGTGGCAGAGTTCTATGAGAAGGGTATTCAAAAAGTGGTCAAACGTTATGACAAGTGCCTCAATATTGAAGAAAATTGTGTAGAAAAGTATATTGAGGTACAGGCTTTCATGTAAAAATAAAATTAATAAGATATCTTTGCACGTTTTTTATTAATTTCAAAACGGTACTTTCTTAAAACACATGATCGGTAGACGAAGATTTGTTTGGTATCTTGACATTAGTTATAATAATTAATTATATCTTCTACCAAGGAATAGACCTGTGAGGTTTAACAATCAGGATCTATTATAAGTACTCTGATGAGTTTACTCAATTATACCCAACTATGAAGGAAACTAAGCCATTGTAGTTTTCATTTAGTATTTTCAAAATAGAAAATAGCTTTAAAAACTGTATACTTAAATACAAATATAAATAGATAATTTCAACTATTTTTGGTAAATCACATCGTTGGTCACTACGCCCTTAATTGATTTCGGTCGTTTACGTCAATGCATACAAATCAGCATCAACAGTTCAAATTAGAATGTTAAATTGTTTGATAGATACCCTTTGTAAGTAATATTAGGATTCGCCGGTGTACTGGTTGCAACATCGACTTCATCCTCCCTCTCTCACTCAAACCACTTCCACAGCACCATTGACCATAATTAAGGACGTAGAGAGAATACAAGTGGCTCGAGGATCGACGGTACATCATCATTGTTAACTCAACTCAATCCAAGCGGAAGAACTACAAGAGAAAAGCATTAGAGGAACCTATGTTTGTCCTGCGCATACAAACCAACACACAGGCGTCGACAATAATAGGTATAGTACGTTGAACGAACTTCTTCATTGTATCAACACTTTCACTCGATAAACAAATGCAGTGATTATGAGATTCATTTGTTAATTAAAATTATTATAACGGTGATATTCAGTTGAAACAAAGTATACCGATACTACGATTAAGTCTTTCTACACTGACCTGATGGAAACTCATTTTTAATTTTATGAAAAAATAAAAGAAAAGTTCCCACAAAATTGGTATATTATACATTCTACAATCGTTTCGTCTAACATATTAGGCTTCTTTAGAAGTAATACAATATCTTAACTAAGCTATTTGTGGATTAGGGCGGAGGATATATAAAGAGATTAAGTAGTAGAGTTATTTAGGACAACTTGATCACTGAGAATATTGTACGTATTTTTACATTTGTTAATTTCTAGAGATTCTAGTAAAGAATATGTAATGTTTTTATTTTCTACAAGTAGAATTTCAAAATTATCATTAAAAATATGTATTTTTCTCAATAACATATTTATCATAATTTGAATTTAGTTTATTATTTTCAGGATTTTTTATGCTCATCTAACCGTTTTTAGATCTACTTCCAGTTTGGCCAATATAAACACAATTATAGGAGTTATAAGTTGCTTTATTACATTATAAACAAATTTTATTTATTGACTTTATCTTTATTGTTTTTTGTATATTTGTCTAAAATATTTTGGGTTTTGTATTCGATTTTGAGGTTACTTTTAGATTGGTGTTTTCCTAACCCACCTAAAGAGTTATTTCAGTAATAGATAGTATTTTGATTATCATTATAATGAGGGTATACGTTGCTAATTAGTTTTTTAAACTGTAGTTTAAAAAGGTAAATTATCAATTATATCAATCTTATAATTATTACATAATGCAACTTGCTTAATTATATTTGGTCTTTAATCTCTAAAGATACATTAATTAATTTATATAACATGGAATATAAAGCAGACATTTTATATTGATAAGGCGACATACGGGTACTACCTACTGAGTGTTGCGCTTTTAGTTTAGTTTCCTATTGTTTAAATTAAAAACTTTTAAGTGTTTGGTTGCCTCCAGCTACTAATTCCGGTAGGCGAGTGAATCCTCCAGCCTACATTTCAGTGCAGGGGTAGGCCAGAAGGCCCATTTGTAGCTGATTGTTGAGATAAAGGAGTCAGACAAAATAAAGATAGAAGTTGAGGATTATCTGAAGAATATTACTGCCCCAGCATTTGCCTAAATGATTGAAGGAAACTACAGAAAAATTGGAACCAAGGCAGACCAACCTATAATTAAACCTGTGTCCTTCCAAATGTTAAACTATGATCTAGACCTTAATGATTTAGGCTACGCCACCCGGTATCATTTCTTTTTGAACATAAATATAATTTTGCGGCTCTTAAATAACTCCTACCTAATGAGTCAAGATTATTATTTGTTAACTCATACCTTACAACCACCGGCAATACAAAGATCTTAAAATACCCAAATACCAGTAGTTAGAAATATATACAAAACCTAATCCAATTTACACTTAAATTTAAACCGTACATAAAATTATTTTTAAATAAATATTTATTACATAAAAAAACACTTAAATGGTATACCCAACAGATAATACGTATATTAAAGATTGTCATCACAAATACTATGATTTTAATAACCGTTACCCCAAAAACACTAGACAGTTTTAGTACAACTACCCGTAACCATTGTCGATTGTGATAAATATAAAAACATAGGGAACGGTATCTTATCCAGTACCGGATTAAATCCGTGAACCCCCCTTTTTCGGCTATTGAAGTCTCGAGGGCTCCTATTACAATTTCTCTTTATAAGGACATCTCTAATTACCAAACAACAATTTCAATAAATGAAGTTATGGGTAAAATGTAACTATTTTAAATCTAAATTGATTGACAGATATATACCTTTTAGCAATATGTAAATTTAATTTTAATTTCTCTTCTGATCGAGAAATTGAAGGACTCATTTCATATAGGGAATTAGTGTAGGGGCATGGCTCATGTCAGAACTTTACAATGTAGTGTTAAAAATATACCTAAGGCTTTCTACGGCTGGAGAATTGAAAGAAGCTTTTCTTTTAATAATGTCGTGTAGTTGAGTTACTACAGTATTTATGACTGGGGAGGTGGGAATATTGTCCAAATTAAAAGAAGAACAGACACTTTTGAAAGCTGGGCGTATATTAAAGCGAATGAGGATTCATCAATGCGTTCTGTGCCTTCTACTAAAACGTCATGATGGATCATTGCTTTCAAGTGTTCTTCTTCTTGCTTTTCTAATTTTTCACTCCGGTTTTCTCTTCTCTTTAATCGTTTCATATTCCTTTTTATTTTATAACCACTACCAAACAAATTACAATGTAGAACAGCATTTATTTTGATGGAATACATAAAAAAATTATTGTGACTGCATATACAATGAATGAAATAAATAGTTGATTGATAACTTGATAGAATATAATTCTGCTTTTTAAAATACAGTATAAGAAAAAGCGCGTGATGCTGCCTTTTCCTGGTGTACTGCTGTACCACATAAAATGAATTAACTCGATAACAGTTTGAACAAGTCTAATTCCTCACTAAAGTTCAGATATTTATAATAATTACAAAACTTAAACCTATCTGAAACTTATGACAAAAACTAAATGTAATCGAACGAGTATATAAAGAATGAAATAAAGCAGGATTTCTTGTTAGCGACTATTTTTAAAAAATGTATTGATGGTTGAACGAATTGCTACCGACTCTCTTGTGTAGAAGACTGATAATAATTGTCAACTTACCTAAAATATCTTATTAAAATACAAATACATTGAAATACATAAATGCAATACACAATTAAGCGGTACAACATACCTACCAGTCACAAAGGCTAGAACTATAAATCGACTTTTTTTATAAGAACATAAGCTTTCACGGCCGGAATTCATAGTAGAATGATGGTTCGGGCTTGTAGGCCGTGGTCGATTTGAACGGCTTCGTCCAGACGTTTCGTTAGCAACTGCGGCTATCAGTCAATCCAGTCGCTGCCGAGACTTCGAGGTATAATCTTCGCCTTCGTAGTCAACGCAGTACCCACTGAGGATGTCAGCCGCAGTTACTGACGAAACGTCTGGACGAAACCGTTCAAATCGACCACGGCCTACAAGCCTGAACCATCATTCTACGACTTTGTTTAGTCTATGAAATGAATTAATATGTTTGTATGTATCACATTATTACAAGTCTCTTTTGGTATTAGTGTGTTTGTATTTAAGTTAGTCATTTTTTTTCTCTCTGTCGAATCGGCTAATCTTCTTCAAACTTATCAATTTCAATATATTTTCAACAGACCGACACACTGCGCTTCATTGATACTCTGAATAAATAGTTTATCAGTCCCAGATGAGGATCAGAAGCCGGTAGGGCTGTAAAATTGACCCGAGTGGTCAGTCATGACTATGAATAACTTAAAACTATTTGTAGATATAAAATTTAGAAAGGAATTTATTGAATTGTATTTCCCTACAATAACTTTGTATTTGAAATAGAAAATAATAAAGGAGGCTGTGGTATGTAATAAATTGCTTTTAACTTTGTTGTGCACAGATTAATTAATTTTCCTTTAAATAATGTGAGATTTAAAAATGAATTATTAAATATAAAAAACATAGCTACTTTTAATGGTTACCCTCCTGAACTTATAGATAAAATACTTAGAAAAGCACAACATAAGGTCTATGTTAAAAATTCTACGACACTACTAGCTTCATCTGACATTAGACCAAAATATTTTAAATTACCTTTCCATCGTATTTCATGCGGAATTGATAAAACTTTTAAGATTTCGGTTTTACAAGAATTTTCAAAACTAGTAATAGTCTTAAAAACATATTAGGAAGTACTAAAGATAAACTAAATAGTGATCTCAAGTCTGGAATTTATGAAATTAATTGTGAGGGTTGCAATCTCAAATATGTTGGTCAAACCAAACGTGCTATCTCTACTAAATGTAAAGAACATATTTCTCATTTTAGACTAAACCGGAAAGAAAAATCAAGTGTTGCCCAACATATTGTTGATACTAGTCATCCCATAGGCCCTAATAGTCTTAATCTAATCAAAGAAGTCTCTTGTAAATCGGAACTAAATGCTTATGAAAGTTTATATATAATAAAGAACATCTTATGAAATTAGATTTAGGACCCATTCCCAATTCTAGTTTATTCCAGTTATTGCAAAAGATTTAGTTGATTATAGAACCCACTTTTTCCTTTATCTTTCCCTGTTCTTGTCACATATCGTGAAGCATGCGTATTTTTATCTATCTAAGCTGCTTAATTTAGCTTGTATTTTAGATGAATATGGTTATTGAACATGTGCGTAACTTGTTTCAGTTCCTTTTACGTGTTTGTCGAAGCATGCGTTAGAAAATGTTTAATTAACATTATTTTTGTTCATCATAAAATCGTTTTCTTACGGTATCGAACTTATTTACGTTTCCAACCTGTTCCGCTCCTACTTTTACTAATCACCCTCTTCCCCTTGTTGTTTCAGGTTTTTAATTGGTTAATTTGATAGGGTCTACCCATTTTCATTAACTTGAACTTTAGTTTTAGTATAAATATACGTTTCCGCATTAGTGATTCTTTGTGGTATATAGGGGTCAGTCTCTCTTTTTATAACTTTGTATTTGTAAAATCCAACATAGAGTGAGCACTTTTTTGTGTTTAAAGAGACTTGTCGCACATTCAGAGACAATTTCCATGCTCGAAATTCTACATGAACGGTATGATCATTTGGCTTTGGAAAATTAAGAAAGCACAGGTTTAAATAATTGCCCGCTTAGCATTTCAAATTAATTAGTGTTTTAACCTAAAACCACCAGAGAGTGTTACCGAACTTCTCATATGTCAATCATAATATAACTGGACAGGGGATGCTCTTGCGCAGCTTTAAGAAATCAGTATTAACAATAAAACACAAGTTTTAGGTTACAAAATATTTATTTTAGATCACAATGACCATTTCAACTTACAAAGTCTTCTTCAGGTGAAGTATAATAAACTAAAACTAAACAGTGCTACCTTATATACTAAATTATAATTACGTACAGAAGAGATTTATAAATTAAATGTTAAGTTGAGGAGAGTTGGAAAACTCTATTTGGTCGTTTAAGGTACACCCATTTTTTACATAATTTGTTGATTTCCATTTTTTCTAAAAATGTCAATTTTCAGCTTTTATTTTCTAAATGAAGAATTTTTAAATTTTCGTTAAAGTTTAGTTGTTCGGCGTAGGTTAATTTTGAATTGTTGTTTCTAAAACTAGATATATGTTCTTTGATGCTTTATTTAAAAGATCGCCCTGTTTGTCCCACGTACGCTTTATCGCAATCACCACAGTTAAGAAGGTAACCACCTGATTTTCGGACTATATCTGTTTTAACCTTATTGTTTATTGTTCCTGAAGAAGACTTTGTAAGTTGAGATGGTCATTGTGATCTAAAATAAATATTTTGTAACTTAAAACTTTGTGTTTTATTGTTAATACTGTTAATATGGAGTTACAAGAGCTGAAAGCCTCGTCAATTCAATTTAAGAAATCAGCCAATTATATATCATAATATCATCCGCCTACTTAAAAACAATTATATTTAACTTTAATAGGCAGTTGTTCTTCAATATGGCGGAACGTCGGTGACATACTCGAACTGCTACGAAATAATTCGGCCACAGTGTGAGTAAGCACAGCTTATATGATTCCAATATTTGATCTTTGTAAGAAGTTACTTATTCTTAGAAAATTCTTTACGTTTCCTGAATTCTTTCAAATGATTGATCGGTTTCCACCAATGGTTTCTATTGTTGTGACGAATGTTTAGCGTTTATCGTTTAGCAGCTTTGTAAACTACGAAGAGTTAAACAGTTGAATTGAGTAAGGTGTACAGCGGTTTTCCTTAATTAATTCACAGACGGATGTTCAGAAGTAACTGTGCGTGTATCTAAGTTCTAACAACGATTCGCATTTGTACTTGAAACTTCTGCTGAGTTTAGTTAAATAAATCTCGTTAAAACCCTTAGCGCTACTTTGCCCGGTAACAAGCTTTCCCGAATATTCCTTTCAGTCTACTCTCGTCCTCAAATTTTCAATTGAAAAAAATGAATCCAGATTTAGAATCGGGTTCATCAGATTTACGTGTAGAGGAGCACCGAATCCCCCGGGAATCTTTCTATTCAGGACCCCGACGTAGCGTTCCCTCTTCATCCCCCGACCTTGCTACATGCCCTTTCTCCCGACGCCCGTCGCACCCTTCGCGATGCGGGCCAAGCTCTTCGCTGACGTCGCATCGCCGCTCCACATGTCAATTTACAGAATTCGAAGTTGTAAATCGGCTTAGTCGAAGCCTTTACGAAGCAGCACACTCCGATATTCGAGCAGGCCATACAACTAATGTCAATGCACAATTGCACCAGCGTTTAGTTCTCAAACATCATCATATATTGGGTTGCAAACTAAATAAAGTTAACGCGGCTTTAGAACCTACCTGTTGCCAAAAAAAAAAACAAAAATATGCTTTTGATCAGTATTCTGTCGAAACCGCGAGATGTGTATCACGATTTCAATCGTGTTGGTTCTCATCAGCACGCCTTACACAGCTCCGACAGAACATTCGAACGAATCGATTTCCATATTACAAAAGAATCTTGTTGTACACTGCTGAACCCTACAATAACCAACAAATATCTACAGATAGCGTTCACAACGCTATCAGTGGTTGTTTATTGTACCTTTAAAAATAGGTGATCGGTGTTTTGTTGGAGCTGTCTACGGCGCGCTCGTGAGAACCAAAGAGTTCGAAATTGCTATCCACATCTAACAGGTTTAGACAGATTAGTGACCATGAATTTTATGTTATATTAGGCATATGTGCCTATCAAGTAGATAGTTAAGCCGTGGGTTTTTTCTAATTTTACGAATGTACACTTATTTTGAATAATGTTATAGTTAAAACGATAGGAAAACACATGGTATTTGTCTCATATATATTACACGTACATTTTCAGGCAATTCTTTATGGCATAACGGTGGTTATAGACGCGCATTCTAAGACTGTAGTTGCATATGAAAGATGTTTGGGTTTTGCCTGTTTACTTAGGTTGACAAGTGACTGCAAAATAAGGGTGGTTATAACGACAAGTTCGACCCTTCAAGCTGGTACAAATAAGTTAATATCTCAATCTCAAAATAGACACAAATTTGAATCTTCGAAGAAACAGCGTTTTACATTATCTTCAATTTAATAATAATTTTCATACCATTTAGACTATTCTTGTACAGTTTTTATTAATTTAAGTGTTAAGGATGTAAATATAGTTTTTACTGCTAAAAATTCGATTGTCTTTTCGGATAAACATAAAATGTTGGTGTCAATTCTGTCTTTCGGTATTTTTATGGCATCGCTTAATTCAAAACAATACCTTTAAATCTGTTCTACAATTTAAGCAATGATTCATGATTTATTCACGCTTGGATCGGTTGCACACCAGCATACTGTCATCATGAGTTTTGGTTGATGCATCTTTGGCTTTGCAAAGTGTTTTGTGGGTGATTATAGCGATTTAACAATTGAGCCGATAGTTTTTGACTGTCGATACCGTAAAGAAACTTTTTTTGTCGCACGTTTACGATCAAGAAACGATTCGGTTTGGTTTCAAATATGAATAAGCTATAACACTTCCAGATATCGACTGGTTTGGTTTTCGCTCATATCGTTCAGCAGCTATTTGTCTAGTTTCTTGACTTCCCAATCACTTGTAAGTGGTTGGAAACTATCATTCTGTATGCTGTTAACTTACAAGCCAGCTCTCTATCTATTTAACTAACGCCTTTAGTTGACCATTACTAACCGTCTGTGGTCAATTATTACTGTTTTTCAAGACAATAACTTCTACTACGATTTAGGTGTTTCTAGATCAAATGAAAAGTTTATATTGCCAACTGTTGCCACTGTATTTCGACTTGGTTTGAACTGGAACAGGAATATTGCCCGAATTTTCTTTTTTATATGTTTTATTTAACATCTTGATAAAATCAAATAACATAAAACTATCATTGTAGAGCGAGAATTGTCCTATGGACTAATAAATAACCAAAATTTCTCAAATATTTAGCATTTAAAATCGAAAACTAAAAAACTGCAATAATTTTATTTTTACGGTATTTGGAAACCTATAAATACATGTAAGCAAGATAAGTTATCGCTTGTTATTGCACGTCAAATCATGCGAATAAATCAAAGATATGGCCAACATTATGTAACCAGAAAATTTATTACTATTGATCTATTTGGTATTAATCGCATAGGTTTTATTTTGTACCGAGATTTCGGTAGTTTTACAGTTTATATCTTCAGGGAAAACTAGTTGAGATTGATTTCGTCGAATTATACAAATTTATAAGAAAATTAGTTGTTATAACCGAAGTGGGCGTGACATTCGAAGTCGCTTAAGAAGGCGTGCTCTAAATTTAAGGGACATGCTTAACTGTGTCTCTATACCCGGAAAGACGTTACAACCTACGTAGGTAAAAGTCAAATCTCCTGTGTTTCTAATTCAAGCATAAACTAATTTTGAGTTGCGACGTCACAAAAGCTTCATAGCACTTTGTGTTATGTAATAAATTTAAAGAGACCATTCGCTTCCGTTCTAGTATGACCCGTACCTGTTCCAAATACTTGTTCCAGTTCCAAACGATTTCACCTTGTAGTTTGAATTTCCGAACGCCGCCACTGGCGCTATATCATCAACCTTCCTATTATGCTATCTGCCTATCAACTGCGCCTACGCTTATATTCATCTTCACAGTTTAAAAAATTGTTATTTTTATTTGAATTTATTATAATTTTTGATATGCTCCATTTTTATTCTATTATTATAAAAATACATTAATTTAAGTTTTTCATTTTTGTTTTAAATAGGTAGGTACAATTTCTTTTACTACTTTTGGTTATCTTTAGAGAATACGGTTTATTTGTATTGAAATATTAAATACATTTTTATTTGAAGTTAACAACTAATAATATTAATTCTTTATTTGTTGTTTCCATAGGTACCTTCTTTGTCAATAGATATTACCTTCTTACCTATTTCTATGTCTATTTTATCGTTTATACTAGCAAGTTCATTCACATTAGTTAAAATTTATTTTAAAAATACCTTCATAAACGTCTAACAAAAAATTCCCTCTATTACAAATTAGGATAAAGTACATATTTCCTGAAGCTGTAAAATACTGACTTGTTCCTATTTTCGTTCCACTTCTATATTACTAGAGTTACCGAGTGGAGTGGTCGAATGCTCTAGATCATTGCTTAGCATTTGGGAGGTCACCGGTTCAAACCCGGATCCGGCTGCTCTGGTCCAAGTTTTCTGTGGTTTTCTTGGATAATTTAGGCAAATGCTGAAGCACTTATAATCCATAGATAATCTTTCACTTCTCTTCTGTTTTCATTTCGTCCGTTTCATCTTTCTTTTCCTAAACACCCCACCCACCCATTCCCACGATTCCCGCAAGGAGACTGAAGAAGGCCTTACGCCCTACCCTCCGGCTTTGCACCACAGTGAGGTCGGAGGGACTGCCCGCCCACCCGAACGAGCAGCTGATGGGAATGAAACACAAAGAAGAAGGTTACTAGAATAAGTGGAATGGCTGATACCTAAATCAAAGGCAGGAACCTAACAGAATCGGTGACAACAGAGTGTACTGTACAGAAATACATCGTAAAAGGTATATCCGTTATTCGGAATATTTCAAATTCAATGGAATAGGATGGTGATACCTTTTCCAAGAGAACAGGTCCAGCTCAATCGTAATAGCCCTATTGAGAAGTAAACCAATTGTGCAACACTAAAGGGTCGAGAAACAGATGGTTACAATTGTATAAAGAAATGGATAAATATCAAACAGTATAAAACTATATCGCCAAAAAGCAGTCTGCTTTATATCGATAGTAACTGTAAATTTATTGTTCGCTTGTAGACAAATCGCAGGTGCATTTCGTGTTGGTTTATTAGTAATACCGACGAGCCGTCGCACCCGTTTGATTATGGTACAGGCGAGGGTTCTATCTATGTGGCCTGGCATCAGACTTATAAACAACAAATTAAAATGCTGCAGGCGTCTTATTCATCCCGGTCACCAATCAATGTACGCAGTAGTCTGTCCTCGTCGAATGTCAAATTATATAATAACCCATCGTTATATATGTTATATCCAGATGCTAAAACAATTATTTGGCCTTAAACTGCAGTAATTATAGCAAAAAATGAACCATGAATCATATCGTTGCAGACCAACCACCTCACAAAAGTTCAAGATTTTTTTGTGGAAGTGCGTTCCTTTTCCAGATAAGTAAACAATTGTAATCATAGAGACAATATAATTAGAGTAGGCAAGCCATTGGAAATGTGTTATGCCAATAGAAAGAAACAAAAAATGAAATATATCATCTGCGAATATTATTCGATAACACGCAGCTGATGGACATCTCAAATTATGTTTCAAGGCTACATAGGGAATCCACATAAAAATATAAACATAAACAAAACTTTAATAAAAAATATGAATGACTAAAGCTAAATAAAAGTTGGACACCGGATTTGAGAGCAACAAAGACTCGATTAATCTGAACGGAAACACCGTAAAACCAATGGATGTTTCCCCCACCAACGAAGGGGTATAGATACCGACGCACCTTAGACAGCGTCATGGACCGAGCGGCGTGGTCTAGTCCTTTAGGTCATTGCTTAGCATTCAGGAGGTCACCGGTTCGAAACTGGGCCCGGCTACTCTGGTCCATGTTTTCTGTGGTTTCCTTGGATCACTTACGCAAATGCTGGGGCAGTAATATTCCACAGATAATTTTTCACTTCTGTCTTCATTTCGTCCTTCTCATCTTTCTCTCCCTAACCACACCATCCACCCATTTCCACGTTTCTTGAAAGGGGACTGAAGAAGGCCTTACGCCCTACCCTCCGGCTTTGCACCACAGTATAGGTCGGATGCAATCACCACAATCTTTGGAAAACTCGATCTTCATTCAATAGAGGCAAACCAAATAAAAGGTGCTAACACTCTTGAGGCAATTTTTTGGGCAATTCTCATACACTACTGTCTCTTCTGAATAACTAAGCATTTACCATCACCAAAATCGTGAGGCCGAAGAGGGCTGAAAAAGCCCTATAAACGCCTGAATGGGAATCCAACATTATCCGGTCGGACGGGCGGCTGGGTATCTTTCAATGATTTCCCCTCCAGGTAAAAGAGATTCTTAGGTTCTTTTAATAGCACCAAGATAACAAGAAAAATACAATCAATCAAAGCAACTGTAGGATCTGACCGCTGAGTGTACCAAACCTAAAGAGAATAAAGCGACGTGCAGGAACTGCAGTGGTCTACACCTTGCCAGCTACCAGAGCTGTCCAGCCTTTATGAAGAAACTCACGGCACAACGTCCTCCAAAGAAAACCAACGAACTGTCCGATCAAAACAACAATCACACCCGCCAAGGCGTCTCGTACACAAGAGCTACTTCCGCTACCCTAGAGAATGCAGCAGAAGCAAGAACGTCGCTCTTAGGAAAACTCGACTTATTTTCATTTAAATCAGCGATCATCAACCTCGCAATCAAACTAAAATGTGGTACCATGCCAGGAAAAATCCTTTTACACCTACTGGGAAACGTCCATACACTATTGGCTCTCCTACAATGTATAATTAGGTTGATGAAATGAATTATTTCACCGGTGCACAGATGTGCCACTTCTTTTGATTCCTATGGGGGAATCGGTGCAATAAACGGACTTCGTGTTTTAATTGTTTATTACACCCAACTATTTACAACTATATACACTAATTTTACATGAACGTCGTGACTGCTACTTATTTACGAAGATTAAATGATAATGAGTAATTGATTGAACTATATGTTATTGATACTATACGTTTATAGAGATCTTGATTTGATTTGTGCTATATGTTAAATGTACTAAAAATGATCTTTCCTAAACGTTTGATGTTTTTTATCTAATTTTTGAATGAATTGATTGAACTGTATTAACTGTAACAACTGTGTTATCTATACTGTATTAACTATATATGAATTTAAGAACCGCCCCTAGAGGAGGGGTGGTTCCGATGCACCGACACTTGGAACAACAAAACAAACAAAAAGGAGGGAAAACGTAAACACAAAAAAATGCAACATTGTAATCTATGTGTCGGTGCATCATCTACGTCCTCGAAATGGACCGATGGGTCAACAAATTACCCCCAATAAATCTATAAACTAACTTAAACTCTAGAAGCGCATTTGAAGACAAAGAAAAAATAATACAATGGGAAACGGCAATACTAAAAAGGGAAAAAATATGATACATACTATTATAAAACCATAAATGGCAGAAGAAAGAAACGGACAGCAAATGCACATGATAATACAACAAAAATTTGAGACGTAAAAAATGTGTGACTGACAAGGCCAATAAATTACAAACAAAAAATGAAAAGATAAATCCGAACATACAACATTAACAAAACTACGCAACAACAACAACATACTGCTGAAGAGAATCTGACGATCCTATAACGGCCTGGGTGAGAGGTTTTAGTTTTTCCGACACTAAGTCCAAGGACACCTTCCTTGCTTGGGCAGATTTCCTCTCCTCACCGATAAAAAAGAGACGCTTCAACTAACCAAACACACTAAAACTAAATAAAAAACCAAAGTACCTTATTCTCCTGCCAAATTACTGACAGAAGTCCTTCACACTCGCCAAAGAATACATCGAATTCCTCGACAGCTTACCACTCTCCATAAAATAACATAACCACCAAACATTCATAATCCCAATCGGCTGAAGAGGACCAAATCAGGGAGAGGGGTTTTAGTTGGTAGGTCGTCCTAGGAGAGAATCCAGTACTACCCAGTCCACGGAAAAAAAGGTGTCTTGAAAACTTAAATCCAAACGGCTTAAGAGGATCCCAAACTAACGGTCCTAGAACGGCCTGAGAGGGAGAGGTTTCGTCGGTAGGCACTCATTTCAAGTAGAATCCGACACTACCCAGTCACAACGGGTGTCTTGGTTTTTTTTTTGAAGCATAAGTCAGCAACGAAGAGCACCGACGAGTATTTCAACCGATACTAACGATCAACCTTTGATAATGCCGGCCGCAGTTGCAGGTGAAACATTAGGAGTAAAGTCCAAAACATTACGGCCAAAAAGCCCGGAATATTCTGGTAATACTAAAGGTAGAGAGACTAGGTACCACTATTTGTCATCTCACATAACATCACTACTTACAAAACTGCATACGACTTGCCTATTGTATTCTATTATCTTTATGATTGCAATCCCTTAAGTTTTTAAAAAAACCAAACTTAGCAGTTCCCTTTCAACTTCGATGCTGAGAGCCGTGAAGTCGTAAATCAACAGCACATTAGCATTATGTCCCCGTATATAGCTGTTTCGTGAACCTAAGGTTGATTTATGGCCGACTGCAAAAAGCACCTAGTTACTATTTAAAATTTAATGTTTATAATCTTGCCGCCATTTCGAGGAGCAAACACAGACCATTGATCCGTTCAGTTGTTAACATTACATTCAAGTTGGGGACAGCTGTATTTAAACCGTCTTCAATACCGCACAATGCCCAACAAGTGAGCAATCGATTTAGTTCGGTCACGATCTACATCACGAAGCACGGTGGCAAACTGAACCATTCGTTTTCGCGGTTAACATATAATAAACAAATTACAGTGAAAATCTCAAACGTCAATTGCATTTGGAAAATATACAACCTTTTAAAGGTTGTTATAGGAAAATAAAAACTGGATATTTATCAGAAAAAATGACTGGATATGTGTTGTGTAAGTCAAAGACATGTAACATGGACTTTATCGATTGTCAGATACAATGTTAGAAGTGTTAAAATTACAATTTCTAAATTGTACACCGAACAGTATGTCGATGAAACATATAAGAATTGATAAGCGTTTCTTAATTATACCTATACTAATTGAGAAATTATGCACCCTCTATGTGAACCACCCTGAGTTACCACTAATGCAGATGCTTAAAATATCGTTTTCTAATATGTTTCGGAAGTGTATATGCGATATCAGCCCCGAATCTATGATTTTTCTGAACTCGGGCAAAAACATGACATGAGAACCACTTCCCTCTAGCATTTGATTGTAAAAGAAAAACTCACGAAACAAATATACTATTAATAAATACTATTAAGTAAATTTACACTCTTTATTACCTATTTGCTAGTAACTTTTCCTTTTATGTAACAATAAAAGATATAGAATAATACATACAACCAGTGTAGACAATGTACTGCCAGAGTGCACACAGTTTTAATACTTAATAAAGAACGTTTAGTTCTTGGCAAAAATTCGGAAAATTTTACTATCTAATAGTGCTACAATTTTCATGTTGAGATTTCCTTTTCGATAATGAATCTATAGCCTGATCAAGGTTCGTCGTTTTTTTTTCGATGGCCAGGATTGTTAGGACAGATAGGCGCTGCTGATTCAGTATTCAAAGCAGATAGAGTTTAATTCTTTTTAGTTTGCTGAAACATTGCTCACAACTTGCAGATGTTGTCGGTAGAGTACAGTAACATATATCCTTGATATTGGGGAAACCTTCTTGTAAGACACATAGGGACATAAGTATGTTGCAAGTTTCTGGAATATTTTTTATCTACATTAACTTCATTTTTTGTTTTGAGATTTTCAGTGGACAGTTCCTTTCACTTTCTAATACACTTGTTCGAAATTGACGAAAAGAGTTATCCATTTGAAACTAGGTATACTTTTACAAGTCAAAGGGATTTATTGAAAGAAAAGTTTTGGAAACGCCGGCATTTTGTTTCTACCGAAAGTGCACCATTGCTTCGTTATTTTGTATACATTTTAAGTACATGTAATAGTGACATTTTCCTGTACTGTTTACATTACGTAGATACATCTATTTGCAGCAGTTACTAATTCACTTGGTTTAACTTTAATGGAGGAGAAAACCAATGTCATTAAAAGACGAAGGCTGTTATATAAACATTTCTCAATTTCCAATAAATATTTTCAATGACATTTAACGTAAGTAAGTGTAGTATTGATTTCATAGTTTCCACAGGATATCACCATGTTGTCGTAGGCAGATTCATAAACCTCAAATTCGAATCCGCAGAATTATCGATCACCCGCGTTCCTGCTTCTATTTACAATATGTTATATGTTGAGATTAGAAATAAGTTGTTGGTGCGCAGTTTACAATAATTCCTTTTCATACGAAATATAAATACAAACCAATTTTATTTGGGTATTTCCAAATGTTGTCGGTATTATTCCGGCAACAATGGGACCTTATTGGGGTACCTGCTAGGGGTCTTTGGCAGGCATAAATGTCTAAGTTTAGGTTTTCCAAATACGTTGATTTTGTGTACTTACTTATCTATTCTATAATCGCTAATTCGAACCGTAGTCTAAGGTCAAACAACCGACTAACCACTGTCCCATCCTTTGCAACCCCTCCCTTTAAAATTAAGAGTACCACCTAGTAATTTTCTTAGATGAGTAGATGAGTAATGTAGATATTTATAAATAGTGCAAAAATAAAAATTAAAACTACACTCTTCTGTTTATATTCAGAAATAATAAGTGGCACAGCTTTTTAATTAAGGTTGTGCAGCAGTGGAACACTAACAAGTTGATAAAGGTTCAGTGCTTAAACGTAGCAAATAATATAGGTATATCAACATAGGTACAGTCAAATTCGATTGGAGCGATTCCGAATATAATGACAAGCTGTCTATCAGGTATAAGTGTATTATAAAAAGGGAAACGAAGGTTTTTCGTCGAATGATATAATTACGCTAGTATTTGTAATTTCCTTGAAGACGTTTGATACGTAGAACGAATCCTTGGCTATCCAGTTATTTACAGTTTAAGATTCGACTTGTTTGGCACCAGGGTAAGTGTATCATTTGTAAACGAGTGAGTCCACAGACACTCTTGTTTTAAAAACCGTAACATGCAGAACTTCGAGTAGCATTTACAAGCAATTTATCAAGAAACATGCAAATTGCTTTACTATAATAATATATAATAATAATTATTATTATTTGTCTCGTAGGTACAAACCTATTACAAATGATCAAATATAGATGAATATTTGCCCCTTTCCCAGGTACTTTAACACATAACTAAGCCTCTATATCTCACTATTTCTAAAGCTCTGACATAACTATTATAATACCATTATAACCAGTGTAAGTTATACAGTATATATAACAATTTGTGTTAATCGCCTAATCGAACTCTCTCAATTTCAAAATATTTGCAATGTGATAGTAAAATCTCTTTATTTCTTCTTTATTTGACCATTTTAGAGTCTGTATCGTATTCCTATTCCGCAAACTATTATATACAGGACATTTAATTAAGACATGTTCCAGAGTTTCGTTAACATTTTCGTTACAAGCTATGCATAGGTTTGCCACATTAATTCTATTAAAAAAATTGTTGTAACTTATTGTACATGAGTACATTCCGGCCAATCTACATTGTGCCAGGGTTCTTATAAAAAGCATAGATACTGCTCACATTGTAACGAATCTAAATCTTTAATGTCGCAATAAAGAGTATTGTAAGAAGAATGCCTTACCCTGTGGACATCTTCCTCAAAACCGCTTTTTTTAATTGTTCCGTCCAATAAAGGCTGCGCAATGCGGATCATGTCCGGGTTTTGATGATCCCATGAGTATCTGAACATGTATTTCAGCAATAGGGATTTGAGCAACTTTCATTACTACATTATTAAGTTATTTTGTTAAAAAAACAAAAAAATCTAAAAGTATGCATTTTTGATTAAAAAGTTTTCATGTAGTACTTATCTGGTACAACCGTTACAAAACAGTATTTTCGTTTTAATTTTGCTGGTGTTAAAAGTGGATGTTTTGTAATGAATTATTATTTGACATGATAAGCAAACTCCAGTGTATACCGGTATGTTAAATGGGGTTTTTGTTGTGAGTATGATATGTTTTCGACAATTTTCTTGTTAATATTCGTTAATTCATAAATTCTATTTTGATATCCCGAAGTCATTCAAACCTAAATGGTTCTTCGAGTGTCGACAGTAGGTAGGAATTTATGAGAATGTACGGAAGCATAAGCCGAAAGAACGAGGTTTGAGCATATTGGCCGTCAGAACCAGGAATGTGGGACGTGTTCGCATGTTATCGGTTGCTCGGTCTCAACAAGCTCCCGATGATGGTGGCAAGCGCGCGCCTGGTTCTCAAGTGAAAGTTCTTACGTTTGGCACGTCGCAACCAATTTCATAACCCTCTTTCTTCTTCGATTTCATATATTATATCTAGGCGTCTTACCTATTTACAGGATTCTGCATTTTCTGTACCGCATCTTAAAGGACGGTTTAGCTCATTCTAAAATGCCGTCAAATAATAACATTGTATCAAAAAAACAGTCGTTTGTTTATACCAAGAAGTGAAACTGCTAAATTAAGTAAGAATGCCTTAGAAGATTAATAAGGATGTTTAAATATACTGAAAATTCCTTTGAATTTAAGCTTGACAGCTGTTGCACTATCAGTATCTGAGTTATAGCTTTTTTAGTGAAAGAACTTTTGTAACTTTGAAAAAATGGATAATAAGTAATTTCTTGTGTTAATAAAGCATTGCTTTTTGGCGAAAAACAATACCGTTGAAACCAAGGCTTGGCTTGATAAACTGATAAACATTATTCGGACTTTGTACCAGGAAAATCAACCGTAGAAAAGTGGTTTGCTAAATTTAAACGAGGCGAAATGAGCACCGTGGACGATGCAAGCAGTGGACGCCCCAAAGAGGCTGTTACCGACGAAAACATCAAAAAAGTCCACAAAATAATTTTTGATAACCGTAAAGTGAAGTTGATTGAGATAGCTGGGACCCGACCCTAAAGAAATCAAAGGAACGTGTTGGTCATGAATGGTCGTGAATGAATATTTGGATATGCGAAAGCGAAAGCTCTGTACAAAGTGGGTGCCACGCGAGCTCATAATTGACTAAAATCAACAACGGATCGAATCGATGATTTTAAGCAGTATTTGGAGCTGTTCAATGGTAATAAATCCGAATTTTTGCGTCGACGATGTCGTGTGATGATGGACGAAACATGGCTCCATCATTTCACACCGGAGTTCAATCGACAGTCAGCCGAGTGAACTGCACGTGATGAACCGACTTCAAAGCGTAGAAACGGCAAAAGTTGGCTGGCAAGGTTAAGGCATCAGAGCATCAGTATTCTGATATGCTTATGGTACAATATTCATTGACTATCTTAAAAAGGGGAAAAACCATAAACAGCGACTAGGCGACTATTACGTAGCGTTATGGGAGCGTTTAAAAGACGAATTCGTGGAAAAGCGGCCTCATCTGCAGAAAAAGAATGTGCTGTTTCATCAAGACAATGCATCGTGTTACAAATCAATGAAATCGATGGCAAAATTCCATGAATTGGGCTTCGAATTGCTTCCGCATCCACCGTACTCTCCAGATCTGTTCCCAGCGACTTTTTTCTGTTTTCAGACCTAAAGAGGATGCTCGCTGGATAGAAATTTCGCGTCGATGAAGAGGTAATCGTAATCGCCGAAACTGAAACTATTTTGAGGCTAAAGACAAATCAAATCGTATTATAAAAATGGTATCGAAAAATTATATGACCGCTATAATCGTTGTATCACCCTCGAAGGGAACTACATTGAATAATAAAATCAAATTCTATAAATAAAAAAAACTATATTTTTTTCTATGCTACCCTACGAACTTTTCAGCCCGCCTGTTAGATATCAAAGACATATTGAGGAAAAATTAGAAAAAGCTGGTAATTTTATTTTATTCTAGTAGAATATTTGGTTTAATTTTTAGATTTGGTCAAGACCACTTGAAGTTATTTTTCAGCATTAGAGAATGATTGTTCAGTTTAGCATTATACAATAAAACTGAAACTTCTCATGTAACCCAATTTTTGAGATATACTTGGTAATAAAATATTTCAAAAAAGCCCACAACATGACCCTTTAACTTATATTTCATATCTTTGTAATATTTGCCTCAGTGACTATTAATAATGAAATATTTGAAGAATTTTTTTAGTAGGGGTACATTTTAAATACATTAATGCGATATTAATTATTGAATTAATTTATACCTACTACAGATTACTTTATACAATGAGGGAAAAATTTGTTATTGTTGTCACGCCCTCGCCGGGACTCGAACCCGGGATCTTTGGCTTTACGCGCCAATGCTTTTGCTACCAAGCATTGATTCCGACGTTCTGTGACTTAGTAAGTACGTTCGTCGTTGTTACTGTTGTCATCTCTCGCAGCTCAATGGCAAAAACATTGGTGCGTAAAGCCAAAGATCCCGGGTTCGAGTCCTGGCGAGGGCGTGACAACAGTAACAAATTTTTCCTTCATTGTATGAGGTAATCTATAGTGTGTATAAATTAATTCAATAATTAATATCGCATTAATGTATTTATTGTTTTTCGTTATAATTGATGAACTTTAAATCCACTAATTACATAGATAACTTAATTGTTGGCATCTGCCTGTTTAAAAATGTGTCTGAATGTCAAGGAACGTATAAATATAAATTGAATCCAATGAAATGGAGGACTCTCCCTTCCTGCTGATACGAATAAGTAAAATAAGAACATGAAACGAATACGAACAAGATGTCTGCAGACAAATCTCTTTGAAGAAGAGGAGGCCCTTGTCAGTGCCCAGGATGGGGAGATAATAACAATATTACTTGCCCCTTCTGGCACTCCAATCAATCTAACGTTCGTAGTCTTCGGAAATTGTACTTTACGATCCACTTCTCTTCTTCCCTCTTACGTATCTGATTCCTTTAATATGCATTTAATAAGATTCTGGACAAGGGTTGACTTATAATTTACATGACAAATACCACTATATCCAATTATTGCAAACTTAGAGATTTTTTTGCATTATACAGAACTTGTAAAACAATTCTAATGCAACAAGCAAAGTCTACTGAAATGTCAATAAACTGTACTAGAAGTACACTGTTTTAGCAAAAAGCCTGCGATTTGCTGAGGAATATTGTTAACAATGACTATCATTTAATTTTGGTACTTTTTATTAACAGAAATAAAAGTTATCTTAATTCTAAGTAATAATTGGGCTGCAGATGTACCAAAAATATCAGATATTTATGTTCTTTTGCGACCACATTACTAAAATTTATCAATATAGTATAATATAGTGTAGTTTCATCATACCCAACGCTGATTGCCTGTGCAAAATCGTCTTTTGCAGGGCATTCTGTTATGAACCAAATGAATTCTCAGAGTCTTTGTTTGAACGCGTGATGGTATCCTTACCTGGGCCAACAGACGGGTTCTGCGCACCATTATGTTATTGATTTTATTCAACACGGGTGGAGTGTCAAATACAAGTAGAAGTAGTAATGTAAGATTTCGAAATATCTAATCGAGTAAGTCTATGAATGAGCAAATAGGGAAGTGTGTATAATATAAATAGAAATAACAAAACTAAAGATTTTCACACACTTTATTTACAAATATAAATATAAATGTGGAATCAACAGAAACAACTACTCCGAGGGCTAATACCCCTACCGGCATTGAATTACACTGTTGATTCCAATGGATTCTTAGACGAAGATATAACATATTCAAAAAAGAAGGAATTAAAAACCTTATTCGTCTAAATATTAAAATTAAAGATCTCACATTTGAAACGCGTCCTACCAAGTAGGAAATGCATTTCTGCCAGCGCCCACCTGATGAGACCTGATAGGTCGAAACCGGTCGTGGGATATGGCTTTGGGTTCGTTGTGCCTACTTGGTAGGACGCGTTCCAAATGTGAGCCCTTTAATCTTAATATTTAGGCGAATAAGGTTTTTAATTCCTTCTTTTTTGAATACACTTTATTTACTATTTGTAACATGTTTCGCCAAACTTTGGCTTCATGGGACTTGAGTACTTACTACTAAATGAACATTGTAATCTGGGTGATTAAATATGTACACAATAAGGGTGGTGATAATATTTACAATAAATTCAAAAGTGGGGAGTTGTTGCTTTCGGTCTGGTCGTTAAGCAGGGTTCCTAATTTTTTATATTTATTAATTTCTAGGTTCTCTAATAATGTTAACTTATAGCTCCTATTTTCTAAATTAATAATTTCAACACAGTTGTTGAACATATGAGATTCCTCTGTGACATGTTTGCTTAAATGGAGTCTGTCTTATTCTTTATATAACTGTTTTTGTTTTCGGATAGACGTTTATTGAAATTCCTACCAGTCTGTCCGATATATACATTAAGGCATGACCCACAGGTCCACTTATAAACTCCAGAACACTTAAATTTGTCAGTTTTGTCTTTGTTATTTTTGATTAATCTTCCTATGGAGAAGTTAGCTTTGTAGGCCATATTAATACCACATTGTTGTAAATAAGAGAATATTTTATTACTAATAGGACCTAAGTATATTATGCTTCTATATTTACCATCTTTATTATTAGAGAAAACAAAAACAAATGAATTTAAACATAAATGTTAAACGTTTCCCGAGGTTATGATTGAGACCTATACTTAAGCTTGAATTTAATAGGTAAATGCATTAGAGAAACAATTGGATTTATGAGTGCAAGAAAAAAGTGCATTACTTTGTTTTTTTGTTTATTTTTTGGTAACGATATACATGAGCAGAGGTAAACGTGAAAAGGATACAGACAAGTTTGCTTCTATATGTATATAAAATATAACATTAAAAAGAATACGTGAGAAAACATTTGCAGAACACCCGTCTCATTTCATCACGAACCACTACTGGTTATACATTTACAAAATAAGAATTGCTTCTAAAAAGGCATTTATATAATTACAACGCTTTCAAAGAGTTAGTTATTTCCGCTTGCAATTTTCTCATCAATTTAATAAAAGTCTTGCAATTCGTGAAGTAAAAATCAATGCCAGTCCCATTACAAGAAAATCTTGGCATTAATTCAAGTGAGACCAATAAATTTCGAAGATAAAAAACCAACTGTATTAATTTAATACTTTGAATAATGCCCTTTTCTTGAGCTACGGAAAAAGTTACTTTGCATAATGATGTTTTCTAACGCCGGCTGGGTGAACTTCATTATCAAGCAATAAAGATCTTCGCTTTCTAATTTTTTTCCTTTTATTACTAAAGCATAAATCAAACTCGAACTAAACACGTTTGAGAATAAACAGGGGAAAGAAAGTTAGGTGACTGCAGTGCTTAATAAATCTATACATTTGTGCAAAATAATTTTTGTTGCTGAACTGAACTGAACTGAACTAACCAAGGTGGGCCGTTAATGAATTAAAAACAAAAATTCTCAGATTCTAAACTTCTAAGGCGTAGTGGCGTCAACAAAAGTTTTGGCACGTGTCACGAAAAAAATGAAATTGATTAAATAACCGAATATGGAATTTCGGATTTTAGTATTTTATTCAATTCCACAGAACTCCATTCGATTTCTTGTATTAATATTAATTGCTGCAATTTTAACTAATTGTTAGGTCAGATCTACAATTGTAATCTAGATACATAATTAGTCAGTAATTTATCGATACTATCAGACGTAGATCGCGATTTTGATCTTACTGGATCTCATCAGCACGCCAAATGCACTCTCGATAAATCAAACAAATCGAAGGAGTTCATTAAAAGCAAGTGGATATAATATTTACTTATAGCAGTATATCGTCATCTACAATTAATTCAAATTGCAACAATGTCAATTTTGGTTGAAATAAATCTACGGCCTCGTATACTAAACCACATTGATTTGTACCGTATCTTTCGGCAATTATATTGTTTCTTTTTCAGTAGATCTAAATTCTGTTGAATCAAATAATTGAGTGAAACACACTTAATTTCACTTAATACATTTATTAAACTCTTTACGATCGTTTCACCCTACAAGGGCATCTTCAGAAGAATTGATACAAATTTGCTTACACTATTTCTTAAATACTATTACAATCTTGGTGGGGATGCATCTACTATTTTATCTATAATTATTGAGCTATATACATTTTTTCGATTTCATTTAATAATATTAAGTTGCTATTTTGCATGTGTTTTTTGATTTATAAGGTTTACAATATGTCTAGATTAAAAAAAACACATGAAAAATAGCAACTTAATATTATTAAATAAAATCGAAAAAATGTATATAGCTCAATAATTATAGACAAAATAGTAGATGCATCCCCACCAAGATTGTAATATTATTTAAGAAATAGTGTAAGCAAATTTGTATCAATACTTCTTCTGAAGATGCCCTTGTAGGGTGAAACGAGCGTAAAGAGTTTAATAAATGTATTAAGTGGAAATTAAGAGTGTTTCATTCAATTATTTACTTCAATATGATTCCTAATTTTCATAAAGTAAAGGCAGAAACAATTAATTATCTAAAGTCTGTTTCGACTGGTGCCATAAACGTTTATATTAGTTAACGTAGATCTGTCCATTTTAAATAGTGGTAATTTTATGTTAAACATGTTTTGTCTTCTAGTTTCAATTACGAGTTTTGATTTAATAAAGGATTCAAAATTAGACAACTATCCAAAATTAGTGAAAATATCTAGCAAGGTTATTCTAAAATAAACGGACTCTTTACCTTATTCGTGATTTATACATCTGAAGGAAAAATAATTCCAACAGAAATTGTTAACGTTATAAGTACTATGTTATACGACAGTGACCCTAGAGGTGATATTGTAGGTCAGTTGTAAGCCAATTTGCGGCTCTTAAAGAGTGTAACGAACTGTACTTGCGGTTTGTGTTCGTTCAGTCCTAATCAACAAAACCTGCCTTGAAAAGATAATGGACATTCTCGGCCTTCCTAAATACGTCTGGAATATTCTAGCAACGATTAATAAAAAGACAATAGTAACACGAGAAGGTTGTAGAACGTTCTGGAAGGAATGCTGAAAACTATAAAGGCGAGTACACTGGGCGGACCGAGTCAGTTTGTTTACATCGTGCGTTGACAAGTGACAGGAGCGATAGACAGTCGATCAATAATCTTAGAGTGGCGACAGTTGAATGCGAGTATAAGTAGTGGCGAAGAATACGGCGACGAGAGAAATAGATTTACTAGTGTGAAAAATTGTGTAGACTTGTGTTGGTCAGAACTGTAGTTAATTTAATTTTAGTTGTTAATAAATTTCGTTTAATTGTGTTTTCGTGACAACACATCATAATAGTAACACGCCCAATTCGGAAAGCATGCAAGACTTTGCATTTAGATATTATTTCAACCTAAGATGATGGTCACCTAAGGACTAACCATCTAATTTTTTAGGTCATTTAACATTGAAATGGTAATGATCGCTGCACCATTTCTTGGAATTATTCTTTTTTCAAATACATAGATGGCGAGGTTCGGCAAGGGGGAGGAGTATTTTGTATCCTTTTCAATGTCGCGTTTATAAACAGTTTTAAAATTGAAATGTTGCGTTTTCTTTCCGCAAACTTTGCGACATAATAATAACATAATAATGAAGACAACGCTTAATTATTAATATTACAGAATAGGAAACGTCTGCTTCTAAATTAAGTGGTAATATTACAGACAACTGCGTTTTATTACATAATTCGTAGTCTTTTTGCCTTGGAGTTTTCTACGACGTGAAGAATTCCTACTTTTCTTTAGGACCGGAGGGTAAAAACTTTAGTTTTAGTGTAGCTCTGATTTGAATAACTCGCGTTCGCTGGCTCTAACAATCGCCTCCATCGTTCTCAGGACTTCCTCAAGCTCAATTAAGCGAGTTTCGAGAATAACTTGTAAAACAACTAATTACAAACTCGAATGAGTTTTGAAGGAGTTCAGTGTACAACTAACAATGGGAAATTATAAGGAAAGTCCAGAGAAATATTGATAATTTTGTTTGCAGTTTCTCCCGACAAGTATCCCTTTCTCCTTATCTACCACCTCCCAATTTGTTTTATTTTAACTGAACTTATTTATTGCAAATTGAATATTAACGCATCTAACTTTTAAATTTAACCAACTAATCATCTTATCATTTAATGACTATATAGGGTGTACATTTTCAACCTAACCCCTAGACTATCTTCGGACTGAATTGGAATATCGTTTTGAAATTTTGATTCCTGAACAAGTCCTTAATGCTGTCTTGACTGTAGAAAAAAGAGTTTTAAAATGTTTTAAAATTCGAACAATTGTTGTGGAATAATCTTGTAATTGGTTAAATAAACTTATTTGTAAAAATAAAAAAATTGTATTATTATTATTAAATTAAAATTGTGTCTTATACTTTTTTATTGAAGATTAAGCGGTTGATGTAACTGTATAAAAAAATATGGACTACTATTTAAAAGAAAGAGTTTTTTTTATTTCTAGTTTTTATTTCTAGTTTTTGATTTTATTTTTCAAAAATTTTTGGTCGAATTAATTACTAAAACATTAAGCACATGTCGACAAATCATTAAATACCATCAATTAATTTTGAAGATAATCGCGATAAAAGTAAATGCGGCAAACGGAATAATTAAAAAAAATGGAATTACTCAAAAACCGTTTAGAATAAAGATGGGGTTGTATTACCAAATATACCCTTATTTCTGATGGGGAATCCAGAAATGTAAAACAAATAGGGAGGTTCCATTTAAAATAATAAAGTTGAAGTTAACTTCCGGTATAACCGGAAGTGATGGAAATTCGAAAATATTTGAAAATGTTAGGTCTTCTGTGAAAACTCATTCAACCAAAATTTCAAAACAATATTTCAATTCAGTCGGAAGATAGTCTAGGGGTCAGGTTGAAAACGTACATCCTGAATAATAGTGTGTTACGTATCTAAGGTGCCAGACTATTAAAGCATCTAATTAAAGGAAGAAATCAACTGACTGGCATACCTACGAAAACCAGAATGTTGTCCTTTAATCGAAAGTTTTACTTAAGAAATTACCAACGCTTTGGTGTGATTGAGCCATGGTAGGGTCATGTATAGGATGTAGTAGTTGCTGTGACTAAACGCCAGGTTGCGGTATTGAGGAAGGCTATGGTTAAAATGGAAGTGCTATACGCCATCTATACGTAGCAGTACCCATCGGTTACAACTAGTCGTATCATAATTATTATACACCCTATACACGTACACGTTTTTGTTTTTGGATCATCACTGTACTTCCGTATACATTTCACCTTAGAATTAATGTATTAAAAAAAAGAAAGGCATTAAAATCCTTTTTCGTCTAAATTTTAAGGATCACAGATCCCACAATTAGATCGCGTCCTACACAGTAGGCACAGCGTACGGAAAGCCATATCCCACGACCGGTTTCGACCTATCGGGTTTCATTAGGTGGGCGCTGGCAGAAAGGCCTTTAAAGGCTGTATTATAAATATAAATATAAATATGGAATCAACAGAAACGACTACTCCGAGGGCTAATACCCCTACCGGCATTGAATTACACTGTTGATTCCGATGTATTCTTAGACGAAGATATAATAAATTCAAAAAAAGAAAGGCATTAAGATCCTTTTTTGTCTAAATTTTAAGGATCTGTCAGCTCCCACCTGATGAGACCCGATAGGTCGAAACCGACGTGCGATGTGACTTTGCGTACGCTATGCCTACTGTATAGGAAGCGTTCGAATTGTGAAAAAGGATTTTAATGCCTTTCTTTTTTGAATATGTTATATCTTCATCTAAGAATCCATTGACATCAACAGTGTAATTCAATGCCGGTAGGGGTATTAGCCCTCGGAGTAGTTGTTTCTGTTGATTCCACATTTATATTTATATTTAGAATTAATGCATAGAAATGAGAAAGTGGAAGTGACACACACCGATCAGTACGTAAGGTCTGATTTTTGACCCAAATTTATCTATGATTTCCTTGCATTGTATAGGCAAATTCTAGTACCTACATTAGATAATATTCCACAGATAGTCTACTCTGCCGCCATTATTTTGTTTCTCTCTTTCTTTTGTTGTCTCGTTTCCCTCTCCATAACCATTCCCACGGTCTCCAAAGGTGGCTAGACGGGAGGGCCATATAATACTATAGAGTAAGTCGATCAGATAGCCTGTCCACCAGTATCAACAAACATAATATAATTTTTCCTTAGGACTGTGACATAACTACAGACTGACAGAGATATACGGACGCACAAAACGAAACTGTACCAACTTTGTTACACGGGTTATTTTGCATCAAAGGTATATTCTTTCAATGAATGATTTTTACACATACGCGATGCAATGAATGCTATAAATGCTATGGTTGTGATGACGCTATGTCGCATCTACACGCAATACTGTACTGTAAATTAGCGGGTCGCTTAGCATGCGAGAGGTTAGTCAACAAAAGTATATTACGTATTTGTAAACAACTACTGATAACGTAATTTATTAAATTAAATAAATAAACTGATCAATAACGAAATGAATAAACCACGTAAACAAATTAAACTAAATAAAACATTAAAAGTCAACAGCCAATAGCCAAACTGGGAGATTAAGTTTGACAGCGGCTTTATGGGGTATATCCGTCTCTGGGAATTCGGGATAGGGTTACACCCAACGCCAGTTCTCCTCTCAAACGACGATTCCTAACCCCTAGACCTCTTCTTCACGCAGACTTCTTGACAGCTTCGTGGGCTTATTTATTCATCTAGATAATTATTTACCCTTATTCTTTATAGGACCCCACATAGTGTTTATTTGCATTTTCAACAACAAGAATCTATATTCGAATAAATGAACTAATAATATAATTTTGTAAATTATAAGCACTACTTAACAATACGTTCTACTTCTATTGCACAAAAACTATCACAAATCCATGCCTGTTTTCACACGATTCATAAGTGCAGCAATTCGTTTAGTATCAGCTAGTACATGGTTGCAAGAAGACTAAGTATAGCTGAAAATGGGAGACACCTATGAATCGGACGTTCTCTAAACGTTTGCTCACATGGTTTTTGCTAGTAAATCTTACGATCCTAGAAGAAAATTCTGCCACCCCTTCTTCCGTCTATGCTTTATCGCCGTCAAGAAGTAGATTAGGAAAACAAAATAATGTATTTTTTGTTACACTTACAAATACTACTGTTCCTCGACAAATTTATCTACTACACAGGTGCTACACTTTATAACTAACGTACACACTACCCCATTCGCATATTCGTGTACATTCCCGATTGGGTACTTTGACCAATCACACCATTAAATATTTGATCGCGACGCAACGACATCAAACATCAATACGTACAATATACTATCCTTACAGCTTCCACTGGGCGGCTGGCAAAAGACAATATTCAACAAGTACATGAGCGTCGGATCTGATGTAGATTTACTAAATTATTGAATTATTAAATTTTAGTAATTAGGTCAAATAACACATAAACATCAATTTTTTGGTGGTTCTACAGCTCTGCAACAACTTTACACCAGCCGCCCTAGGCAAAAATTGTAACATATGATATATAATTTAGATAAGTAGCCGAGAGCTCTTGGAGGCCCATATTGTAAATCAAAAGAAAGGAAAACACTTGGAAACGTCACATTATTATTTAGATAGCTCTATGTACATTTCGCCTTATTAGGACATCTTCAGGAGTACATTCAATACTGAAGTTACATCAGTGATTACAGTACTAAAATAATATGGAGGGGGTGGAATATTTAACTTAATCTTAAGTTTAGTAAGTTTATACCAAAGTCTATTTGTTTGTTAACAAGAAATTTATTATTAGATATTGCTTTATTAATTTCAACTATTTCATATCTGTCTAGTATTGGACCGCCTTGAATGTTTTTTAATAATTTTCAATTTTCTATTTTTATTGAATGGTTATTATCAATTACATGACTAGCTAGATCGGAGTTGTGGTTTTTGTAGGATATATTCTGAAAATAATAATTTCAATATACATAATAAAACTTCAGATAATTACAAAGATCGAGTTAAAAACTAAAAAAAGAAACGTGTGGATATTGTCGATGTTGTATAAGTTGTTGCTTTTGCTTGTTCTACTTTTGTTTTATTCACACCAGCCATTATTAGAAGTCGACAGTACGACTTATTGCAGTGTTTATTTTATTTCGTTACCGAAGACAAGGTTTCTTTAAAACTAACAATTTACTATGCAGTTGGCAACGATGTCTCCATTGCCTCTATTTCCATATGCAATTCAATTGCAAGTTGTGTGCTCGACTGGCGAAGATTTAGACGACGCGGTAGAAGTCATTAGAGAGCAATGCAGCAGATTTCTGGGAAAGGCTTACGTGCCGCTCGCTGCGCTATTACTTACTTTACGAAACAAACGGCTCTCAGCTAAAATAATTTTGCCGTTGCGGCGTTAGCTGGTTCGGGCTGGTGTCAAGATGCATAACAATGACGTGCTACCAACGAGGCTCACTAGATTCACCGCCCTTATTACACCGCTGCGCCCGCCGCACCTCGCCATGCCAGCTTGCTTACTTGTCCTCCCTACACCACTGTTCGTTGTGTCGCGACCCACATTATTGTCGACTGCAATTATTATTGCTGTCGCAACTGGCAAATAAAACAAGTGAGAATCTGATAACCACGTTTAATGACCGTCTTGTACACAGTTTATCTTTTGAACATGTTAACCTAAGAGGCGATAATTCTAAATGGATAGCTATTTAAAGAAATGTCTACAGGACATTATTAACAAACCAGTGAATTCGAATTTTTTATTCTTATAATAAATATAAAGGAGATTGTGGCATTCGGTTCGTTGTGTCTACTTGGTAGGACGCGTTCCAAATGTGAGATCTTTCATCTTAATATTTAGACGAATAAGGATTTTAATTCCTTCTTTTTTGAATATGTTATATCTTCGTCTAAGAATAAATGGGAATCAACAGTGTAATTCAATTCCGGTGGGGGTATTAGCCCTCGGAGTAGTTGTTTCTGTTGATTCCATATTTATACTTATATTTATAATATAGGCTGTAAAGGCCTTTCGTCCAGCGCCCACCTGATGAGACCCGATAGGTCGAAATCGGTCGTGGGATATGACTTTCGGTTCGTTGTGCCTACTTGATAGGACGCGTTCTAAATGTGAGATCTTTGATATTAATATTTAGACGAATAAGGATTTTAATTCCTTCTTTTTTGAATATGTTATATCTTCGTCTAAGAATAAATGGGAATCAACAGTGTAATTCAATTCCGGTGGGGGTATTAGCCCTCGGAGTAGTTGTTTCTGTTGATTCCATATTTATACTTATATTTATAATATAGGCTGTAAAGGCCTTTCGTCCAGCGCCCACCTGATGAGACCCGATAGGTCGAAATCGGTCGTGGGATATGACTTTCGGTTCGTTGTGCCTACTTGATAGGACGCGTTCTAAATGTGAGATCTTTGATATTAATATTTAGACGAATAAGGATTTTAATTCCTTCTTTTTTGAATATGTTATATCTTCGTCTAAGAATAAATGGGAATCAACAGTGTAATTCAATTCCGGTGGGGGTATTAGCCCTCGGAGTAGTTGTTTCTGTTGATTCCATATTTATACTTATATTTATAATATAGGCTGTAAAGGCCTTTCGTCCAGCGCCCACCTGATGAGACCCGATAGGTCGAAATCGGTCGTGGGATATGACTTTCGGTTCGTTGTGCCTACTTGATAGGACGCGTTCTAAATGTGAGATCTTTGATATTAATATTTAGACGAATAAGGATTTTAATTCCTTCTTTTTTGAATATGTTATATCTTCGTCTAAAAATAGTAGTTGTTTCTGTTGATTCCATATTTATATTTATATTTATATTAAAAAAAAAAAGGTCTTATCCCAACTAACCACAACACTTTAAAAACGCGGACACGTGTTTCGCTCACTTACACGTTATGGGCCTTTTCAACGCGTTGAATAAGAAAAGAATGACTTTAAACTTAAAACAACCTTTTTTGCATCAAAAGCTAATATGAGGTACTTTGATTTTTGATTCGCGTCTTAGAGCATAGAAAAAAAATGAATTTTATTTCTCGTGCAGGGACAGCCGTAAGAAGTAAGAAGTTAGGGTTGAAATCGAATAAGAATAATAACCATCAATGGCTGCTTTTCTTTAGTCACATAAGTGAGATTAAAAGTAATTTAAATTTGCTGTCTGGGTCGGAGACGTTATCAAAGACGTTATAAAATAATTCACTTATCTTAATAATTTTCGTGACAGTCAATATATATATATATAAATGGAAGAGGGTCGGTACAAATGAGTTTATAGTTCACGTAAAGTATCCTCCCTAAAACAAATGAAGTGGACAAAGGCCGCAGGCCGGTAAGTCCACACTTCATTACGCGCTGCAACCACCTCCCTTGACGCAAATCTGGAAACCCTCGCGCATTACAGCAACTCCTGCACTTAATAGATGGTAGGGTGAGTTTAAATTAATTGGAAAATTATGACAAAACGCAAACTTGCATTTACTGGTCGACCTACCGACAACACGCAACATCCTGTTGTGAGAATATTTCTAATGGAAAGTGCGGTACGATTAACATTATTACAAACACGACACTTGAGCTTCTTTATTTTTATTTCAAATATTTTTCAATAGTATTGTTAGAATAAAAAAATACCTCAAAGTTCTTAAAGTTACACAAACTGTTTAATAATGCTGATATTAAATTCTAGTGTAAAAATAAACACCAACAAATATTTGGAGATGCAGCTACAATAATAAGAGGAAAATCTTTTGAGAGTTCAATAAATTTTTCTCTTATATTTAAAACTATTTTACATGGGAAAATAGAGCTTCTTAAAGAGTACAAATGGTTAACCGCATCATAAACCCAAATAAACAAATGGACATATTTCTACAAATAGGTATATTAATTACATTTTTATTTTTACTTTCGAAATTATTTAATTACTACTTCGAACTTTTTGTACAATTATACCATATATTATACTTGAAGGACCATAGAAATCGCCGTGTTGTAAATTTAACGAATTTATTATATAAATTACAACTACCAACTATTCTACACTTATTATAATGGAAATTATGAATTAAATTCTATTCGTGTCTTATGAAAATAACTAGGTTCAAGTTACTCTCAGCGAGTCTACAAAGATCTGATAACTAAAATTAAAATTTTTGTAATGTAGGCTCTGATCTGAACAAATTATCCCTCCCGACAACAAGGTTATCGACTGTAACACGTGTACAATAACAATGGGACAAACCCTCATCTGTGCTTTTAGGAATTTGCCTACGTGACAGTAGATTTCGGAAATTTTTTTATTACTAGGTACAAAAACAATAAAAAAATGAACCAATAACCATAAACCTTACATTAACATTATAATAAAGTACCAAAATGTTTATGGCACAAACTTCCTATCGGCAAATCACAAAATAAAGTTCGTGTTCCTTAACACATTTAACAGATGGGCTGAAAAGTTCGTAGGCTGACCCATAGATGGCGCTACTAGTATCATATACATATGATTTTTAGTTAGCCCTAACCTTCAAAAGACGCGTGTATGAATTTGACAACTGTTGCATGGATAAACAGGAATTTCGTGTGTTAATAAAGCATTGCTTTTTGGCGAAAAAAATACTGTTGAAACTAAGGCTTGGCTTGATAAACATTTATTTCTTATTCGGACTTTGCACCAGGAAAATCAACCGTAGAAAAGTGCTTTGCTAAATTTAAACGAAGCAAAATGAGCACCGAGTACGATGCACGCAGTGGAGTCCCCAAAGAGGCTGTTACCGACGAAAACATCAAAAAAGTCCACAAAATAATTTTTGATAACCGTAAAGTGAAGTTGATTGAAATAGCTGAGACCCTAAATATATCAAAGTAACGTGTTGGTCATATCGTGAATGTGAATGATTATTTGGATGTGCGAAAGCTCTGTATAAAGTGGGTGCCGCGTGAGCTCACAATCGACTAAAACCAACAACGGATCGAATCGATGATTCTATGCAGTATTTGGAGCTGTTCAATCTTAATAAGTCAGAATTTTTTGCGTCGACGATGTCGTGTGACGATGGATATAACATGGCTCCATCATTTCACACCGGAGTTCAATCGACAGTCAGCCGAGTGGACTGCACGTGATGAACCGACTCCAAGGCGTGGAAAAACGTAAAAGTCGGCTAGCAAGGTTATAGCATCAGTATTCTGGGATGCTCATGGTATAATATTTATTGACTATCTTAAAAAGGGGAAAACCGTAAACAGCGACTAGGCGACTATTACGTAGCGTTATGGGAGCGTTTAAAAGACGAAATCGCGGAAAATCGGCCTCATTTGCAGAAAAAGAAGGTGCTGTTTCATCAAGACAATGCATCGTGTCACAAATCAATGAAATCGATGGCAAAATTCCATGAATTGGGCTTCGAATTGCTTCCGCATCCACCGTACTCTCCAGATCTGGCCCCCAGCGACTTTTTTATGTTCTTACCTAAAGAGGATGCTCGCTGGATAGAAATTTCGCGTCGATGAAGAGGTAATCGTAATCGCCGAAACTGAAGCCTATTTTGAGGCTAAAGACAAATCGTATTTTAAAAATGGTATCGAAAAATTGTATGACCGCTATAATCGTTTTATCAACCTCGAAGAGAACTATATTGAATAATAAAATCAAATTCTATCAAAAAAAAAATATTTTTTTTTCTATGCTACCCTACGAACTTTTCAGCTCGCCTGTTAGTTCGAGAAACCTTGAAAATGTCATTAAAGTTATTTTTTGTAATTTCAATTGTGATTTCAATTGTAACATAGGAACGATGGCAAATAATACATTATGTGAGCGGTAACGAAGACAGACTTCAAAGAGATTGTTTTTAGCCTGACAATTCAAGCGACAAGAAGGAGGGCATTAAATTCTCCGTTATTCTCGACGGAAATGGAGCATAAATGAAGTCTGACGAGCAGTATGAGGAAAGCGATGGCCAGGAAGAGGACAGAAAGCTCGCATGAGAGAGAACGGGAACTTTCTGCGACTACATGTTGGATGAGTTGATTGAGCACGTCTCGGGAAAGGCGAAAAGAAAGGACTTGTAACGGCGTAAACGGACAGCTATTATTGTTAGCCACTGGCCGAAATGCTGCACAGCAGAAATGGATCGGAATACCAAACCAATCCTCAAGAATTTTTCTTTTAAAACAAATCTTATGTGAAAGGCATATAAGCGTTGATAACAATATTGGAATGTTTTTAAAACTTTGACCTATCATAAACACTTAATTTTACCACGAAACAATTAAAAATCGCTGCTCTGTTTTTGCTAAAGACTATCTTTTGATACACTTCACTTCAATTATTAGAAACCGAATTACATACATTAGAATATTTTGTGACCATTATTAACTCGAGACGCAGCCTCTTTGATTTACTAATCTATTTGAAAAGGACTTACCGATCAAAGGAGTTGAAGGTTCTTTAGACTCTCATGTTGATAATGTCCACAATAGAAATAGACAAAACATATATCCGTTAATAAGTTTAATAGATTCTGCGGTTGGATATTTGTGAAACATTTTAATAAACCGAAAGAAAACACACTGGTTTTTTCGAATTAAAGAATTAAGAATTACTAGGAGGCGAGCGATTAGCGATTTCAGACAGATGAACAAGTGGGGGCGTTTGTACGCAACACCCGCCTTGCTTCTTTTTATGAAAATGGGATGAAAAAACTATCAATGCGTTGGGAAAAATGTATGGACAAACAAGGGGGACATGTCAAAAAATAGAGACATTTTTTGTGTTTTTATGAAACTTCTCAAAATAAATGTTTTATGAACAAAGACTCGTTTCTATTTGATCCATCCTCGTAGTTTTATTAATAGAATTGGTAAGCTTTTGCCAGAAACAATAAGTAGTAACATAGCACCCTAATTCAGATACTGCTCAGTTTTCTCACTTTTGAGTGAGTAACAAAATATTAAATAATTGTTAATTATTGTCTCAAATAATTATATAGTATTTCTAAGGATTGTAAAATTGTATCTGAATGTATTTTAAGGAAGCCAAAATTAAATTCAAAATCAATTCGCACTTTAAGTACAAAGCTGTACTACTATTTTATAAAGAAAAAAAATAATTAATTAAAACTTGCTTGTTAATTTTTGTTGATACTAGCAAAAAACATTAGATATTCTTCGAATTATTGCTGTATTATCTCCAGTGTATCAACGTTTTCACATTTAATTATTACCTATATATCGTCAGAAAAGTAATTCTTGTTATATCTCAAAGCAGTCAGTAACAGTTTATATGCATACATTCCTTCTATTCTCATATTTGCAATTTGATAGCGGTAAATCATGAATAGTCAATTAATTATATTCTGCATGTTGAGTTTACATTTTACACAGAAAAGTAATTGAAAATTTGCTAATCTGAAACAATCGCGCACTGAATTAGTTAACGAAAACGAACATTATTGACTGATAGTGAAACTTATGTTATTTTCATAACGAGTTCATCATTTCATAGTTACACATGAATAAAAGCACTTGGGACGTTTGGAACCCTACATTTGTAGATTAATTTTTACATGTTAAGTTTATTTTACCCGGTAGTTGCAATTATTTAAGTATCTGATAGATTTCAGAAAACATACACTATCGGACAATAGTAAAACAACTGTATTAAAATTAAAAAAAGATTCCGTAGGTACCTTCCTAGGTCTTTTAAATAAATATAAATTAATAAAACAATTTTCAGAAATATTCGCTGACATTCACGTCTTTAAATATTTATTTACTGAAGGGGTTCAAAATCAAATGGGACGATTAAGATAATTTAAAAGAAGGCAATTTATGGATTAATTAAGCTTACTGGCTGTTTTTTACAGAAGTAAATATAACAAAAAGTAAAACAAAGAAAGATTGTTACTACTATTTCCACGCAGTTTCTCTTACCGAAATTGAGCGTGTCCAAAATATTTCACGTTACAATGAAGGAGAGCATTATAGGAAAACCGTTGAAATCAGGACGACCTAGGAAAATTATATTCTGGATGCATAGGAGAATCGAAAGAAGAAAACGATCTTTGGATGTCGGGACCAAGAATAATTGCAGAAATTCCTGAATTGGAAGTTAGTACCAAGATTGTTCAAAGAAGATTTGTTAAACTGAGACTCAACGTATAGCGGATGTCCAGCAAAGAAACCTCCGACTTCTGAAAGAAATTTTCGTACAAATGTTGAATTTGTACGACAATATTATTTGAATTGAAAAAGAAAGGTTATTTAGAGAAGAAAATCGTAAAAGATTTCACCCAAAAGTATGTAACACCGACAATACTGTAGTGTATTTTATGGAGTTGTTTTTCAAGGAATGGAACCTTTACCCTCACATTAGTAACAAAATAAATAAACAACTCAACTCTTTTTGACTAAAAACTATATCGGTCAACAAAAACAATTTAGCAGAATTAAAGTTAACAATAAAGAGACATTAGAAAAAACTAAATAGTCAGGTGTTTATAGAGTAAATTGTAGAGATTGTGAAGCTATGTATATTGGCCAGTCAGGCAGAAGTATACCGATTAGACTCAAAGAACATCTAAAGTCAATAAAAAACAACACTAAAAGTACGGGTATAGCTACACATTGCTTAGAATTTAATCAAACTCTAGATGAAAATGTTCCCCTTATACACAACGAACCTAAAGGACAGAGATTAGATTTATTAGAAATAATTGAAATAAAAAAATCCCTAAAAACTAATATAAATACCATAAACGAACAATAGAATTTTCTAAACACCCCATGTATAGACAAACTTTTGAGAATTATATGACTCCTGTTTATTAACTGTACCTATTAAGACCATATAAATAGAGACACTCTTAGTAGTAAGAATAAATACCTACGTTACTCTTGAAAAAGTCTAAGGAGGGCGAAACAACTGTAGAGGTTGTTTTATCCATATATTTAAATAATGTTTCACATCGACCCAACGCTTGATTAATTAAATATTGTTTATAGACGGGACCATGGATCTATTGGTACAAGGAATATTGTTCTACGCTGAGTGGGAGGTGCCTTAGCAATTTGTTTTTCAACAGGCCAATAATCCGAAACACTAATATCGCTTTGTTCATGAATGGTTTCACGAAAACGAAGTCTAGGTTATGTAGTGATCGGCACAAACACCGGACTTCAACCCAATCGACAACCTGTGGGAAGAGGTTAAGTAAGTTTCGGACCACAAGATTCCCAAGCAAACAATCTTTGAATCTGCCAATCATTAAGGCCCAAAATTTAATTTCATCAACCCCGCATCGTTGCCAAAGGATTATAGCCAACAGTAGATATCTTATTAATTATCAAATTTGTACTTTTATAATACTGTTGTTTCTATAATTACTCAATCATATTCGCTTTTGTTGCTGTATTTAAATTAAATAACAAACTAGTTATGTAAAAATATGCTTTTGATTCCTTTTATTAAATAAAATACTTAAAGATGTGAAAGTCAACCAATGTTTCTGAAAATGTTTTATTATATTTATATACGATACCAGAGTAAGGGAAAATATTGTAAGGAACGTATACGTGCGTGGGATTAATCAATTAGCGCCGACTCATTTCGAAGGCGGCACGTTTGATGTTGGACCGATCGATACCGAACAATAGACGTTCGAGAATTTTCTGTTGAAATAACAAGTCGTTTTCTATGTAAAGCGATCTAAACATCTTCGCGTGTTTTCTAGTAATTTCTTTCAGTAAATATATACCCTCGTCTCTGGGTTAGCAAGACAGTTGATTTATTAGTTGTTTATTAGTACATCTTAAGTTATCAAATAAATAGTTGTAAATAAATAAGTGAACCAGAAAGTTCGTTATAATATATTTGATAGAATTTTTAAAAAATCTACGAACATACCTACGGTATCTTTTATTTTTTTAATTTTTGCTTTACTTTTATCCGATAGAGTATAATCAATGTTCGTGGGCCGCCACTGCCTTATATAATATATTATTTAATTTCAAATTCCTACATGTATTTTCAATTTGTTTTTGCCTATCAAATATAAACTGTGTCGTAAAACTTTTTAAACGTATTCGTATTTTAACAGATAACTTTCTTAATCTGCATTTACACTAACTGCAGTACAAAATACGTGACGGAAATATAATAACATTATCTCTGCGCGCCATTCCGCCATTCCTAACGAATTCATCACCGGTAATGTGGTTAATGCACTCGATTAACAGCGCTAAAACGGCCCAGGGCTGCATACTGGCCTACATACTATGCCACTGCTGCTGTTTTAGAAGCGCCAAGGCGATTTTCCTGAAATACTGCAGTCATAAATTGCGAAATCGCCAACTCTTCACCACCCCATTCAACGCCGTTATTATCACGTATTTATTTCCGAAACTTTAATCCTTCCTAATGGTACCTACGTTCTCCTCGTTTTATTAACCAATGTTTACATGACATAAATTTACAACAACCATTTTCACAATAGAAAGAATTGAAAAGTTTATTTACTTATTAAGTTATTAATAATTACAATAAATAAAGGGGTACTTGAACGCTATCATATTATTTTCATCAATAAATGAATTCTCAACGCCTTAACACTAAACTGTTTAAATAAAATACAACTTGTCAACTTTTCACAAACAAAAAATATTTGAATCGACAGTTGTTTTTCAACACAGTAGTTCTCTTGTTTCATTGAGTTATATACTAAAAGTTTTACAAAATTGGTAGTTGAAACCAAGAGGAGGGGTGAAATTTAAACGGTATTTGAACATTTAATAATAAATGTGCATTATAATTCTTTGTTTTATTAATTTCTAACGATTCTATTGTATTTAATTTCTTACTTTTTGTATATGTCACAGGTAATGTTAGATAAGCAAGTAAACCTACGTTTGCCCGGGTAAACTGCGTAATATCCAAGACTCTTGGGTAAAGTCCAAAATATATTTGGAATTGTACACGTTTCGGGATCTACCCGGATAAACCGCGTTTTATCCGCTTTCGCTTGGTTAGCGTTGGATGTACCATAAATGACTCATAACTCAAGATGTTATTAAGGTATATCTGCGCTTGTATGAAGGGTGTCAAAAAAAAACTGAAATCTGTCAAAAAAGGACTTGTAGTTAGGTTAGGTTAGGTTAGGTTAGGTAAAGCTATTGGAAATCTTTGCAACTCGAAATGTCACAGCAAGTTGTCTTGTTTGAACAAATAAGTACTCGTGAGTAGATTACCTTTAATGGAATACAGTTTTAGAATTCTAATTTTTATTTATAAAATGTGTTTTTTGAATTAAATATGTTTTTCAAACATTAATGGCCTTGTCATTTATGGTACAACCAACTTTAACCAAGCGAAAGCGGATAAAACGCGGTTTACCCAGATAAAGCCCGAAACGTGTATAATTCCAAATATATTTTGGGATTTTACCCAAGAGTCTTGGGTACTACGCAGTTTACCCGGACAAACATAGGTTACTCGTTTATCTAACTTTACCCGTAACATATATAATGTAACATATTATATGTGGATATGACATTGTCTTCTTTTATTTTACTAACCTTGCAACCTTGCTAATATTATTATTAATGAGATTCTGCTGTCTCTCTTTGAGAAGTGGCTAGGCTTTTAGGGACTTACCCATAGGTGGGCAGCCTTGCGCTGACAATAGAAAGCCGAAAGCAGAAAAAGACGCTACTCAAATAAGAATAATTATTAGTATAAATGTTAGATTCAAATATTTCCGCCAAATATTCACATTACACTAATTAGTACGTTTGATTGGAGTGTTACTTTCTCGTTTAATAATATAATTTCCTGTCAATACCGTTATTGCATTATTTATCGATCGTTGTTGTAGTAGTTTAAATATTTCTTATTAATAACGATATTCTTTCACTGGAAAATATATCTTAACAACAAAAAAGACAAAAGAAGTGAAAGTTATGAACTAAAGTCGTGGAGAGTTAACTATAGAAGAAAAACGTTTCAAACTTCTTCAAGACCATTGTATCGTTAATTATAATATTAATTAAAAATTGTAAATCTACTTAAAATTGTGTAAGGTGTATATTCTAATCAGTAGTAAGTTCGCCGAAATCTGTTCGTTTTTATTATAAAAAAAGAACTTGTTTCGATCGAAGTGAGTTCGAACGTGAATTTCTTTACAGTAACAATGATACCTTTGTGAACTATATTTAGTCGGGGATTCCCGATTCATTAAATTATTATTCTGTGTGACGATCGAGTTTTTCGGGTGTGCCGTTGTAACATTTTTATTGATTAAGTAAGTTACTCCAAATATACGAAATTATTGGATTTGAGTATTTCAAGCATTTTTATTTTTAACTGATGATTTGTGAAATGATGCTAATTGATAATTTATATTTATTCAAAAGTAATGAAAATATATACAGGGACGCTACCTAGACTGTTAGCTGTGGTGACATAGTCATTGTTAATATTAAGGGCTGAGTTTTAGGGCACTGCAGTGCAATGGGGACTCTAGGCTGCAGTTGTACAGTTATCTAACTCATTAACGACTTCAGTCCAGTTTTTGGGCAGAGAAATCTTGCAGAGGTAGTGCGGGAGCGGGGTGCTTCCACTTTTCCAAGAGTAGGATTACAGCATCATAAATGTAAAGTAGATGATTACAGCAATGATTGGCTGCGGTCAATGCATTTCTTTCATACTTGTTAATATTGCAATAAGGCCTTACAGTACCATGCATACTAAAAGTTAAGTGAAGGAATGCTTGAGTGCTCACACATTTTTCTTGTTATATTTTGATAAAGGTGCTGAACAATAAAAAGGATATCTAACGAGTGATTATAGTGATTACATCTTTTGATTGAGTAAGTGAACATTTGTTATTTATATACTCAAGTAAATGTTACATTGTTCAATTTATATTTGTTGGATTTATATCAACGTATATTCTTGTTACGCTCGGTTTCCATCCTAACAATTGTAGTCATTCTTTGATTTGTTATCTTTTATGACTACAACAATTGTAAGTAGATTGTTAGTCAATTTTTAATTAATTTTCTAATTAACAGATATTATTTTATCTATGTAGCCTTTTGGAGAAGCGAAACGTTGGGTTTTATTAAAAAATAAAAAATATTTATCTGAATAAATTACACATTATAAAACATTAATGTTTTGAAACTATTTAATATTTTTTCATCTAATAATTAAAGATATGAGAAAAAATCTGTATATTAAATGTGCTCAAAATGGTGGGTCAATTAAAAAATAAATTAAAAATGAAAATAGGAAGGCGAAAAATGCCTAGACCTACCAAAAATTATTATAATATATCTAAATACTACTAATTGTGTAATTCACCACAAGTCTTCAAACTGTTAGAAGAAATTATTTGGAAAATTATATCCTGACAGGTTGAGTTCGATTTTGTTTTGTAAACGTGTGACCCTTAAAATGGCTTTTTACAATTAGATAATCTACTACTGAATTTCTTGAAAACCATTAAAAAGTGGGTTCAGATACAACATCTGTTAACTACAGGAGTTGAAGGAGGCAGTTTAATACGGAAGTTATAGAGACTAATGAGAAGTATAAATTAAAATTATTTCTAGATATACAGGGTGTTGCACAAGTTTATCGCGAACCAAACGTACTTTTTCAATGGAGCACCCTGTGTTTTTCATCTTCGGACAATCATTCAAGATTTATGGGCACTTTTATAAAAAATAAGGGGTTTATTTGACAATATTTTAATACGTCAACTTAATCGTTTGATTGTAAAAACGGCTTAATTTAGATTACTTACTACGTTTTGGCGAGTCAATGCTCAAGATTAGAACTTTCTCAATAAATTAAAATGAAACACTATATATTAGGTTCAATTTCCATTTATGTATTGATGTTCTTTCAATAATTAATAAATAAAGGGTGTTTCATCAAGATTGCACCGCCAACAGTATTTCCGATGTTCTTTCAATTCTATTACAATTTGTTAGTTTTTTATATAGTATAGAGTACCATGTATTCCATCTTCGTCTGTTGTGGAAATCTCTTAACACTTAGTATGTTTTCTGCAACCTACCGGCGAATAGCCCAAATTTTGTAGCATCAGAGATTACTTCAAACTAACAAACGCAGGTGCAGACAGACAATACTGGTTTAGACAAAATATATATATATATATACGTACACTCCCTTACATTACACCAGAATTTTTGTATAAATATGTAATACTTTTCACCGATATTTTTTATTGGATACAAAATAAAAAACACTAAAGTTTCAAATAATATCAATACGAAGATTCACCTGAAAAAAGTAATGTTTGCCGAAACAATTGTAGTAATTGTAGTCAATATATTCTTTAAAACTTCAGTGTTTTTTATTTTCTATTAAAAATGTACGACTTTCAACAAGTATCAACTTCCACAATTAACAGATAACTTTTATAGTATCAGATACCATACACGTACCTACGTTTATCTATCAAAAATATTTGGCAATTTCAATATAACAGTAAAACATTTACAAGATAGAATAGCATTGTTCTTTAAAATCAACTTACCACAACTGTAGGCATTAAAATTAAGTATTTAGACAGTCACACAGATAACAGAACTAACCTCGCTAAAAAATCACATACCAATCATGGCCACACACTTTTTTATGTTTAAGCTTATTTATTGTCTTCCCGCACAGATTGTAGTAATTCTCCGACAAATGTAGTGTATTAAACATTGACCACGAAAACACAATAATTATATTAACGGTACAACAGTAAACACGGCAACAAATTCTAAGCCATAAAACAATAAACCCGACCGAACGAACACTAGACGCGACAGATGAACAATTCGTTTTGTGACGCTATCATAGATAAAGATTGCACGACACTAACAGATGTTATTCTTTTTGTTCTTCCAAAATAAAGAGTGGTTCACAACAAATGAATAAATATCTTAATAACTACTAGCTTAACGTTATTTATAATAGAAAATATTTTTGAAGTTACAACACAAAACTAATATATAATAGCAAAATAATATCATGATATAATTATACCTTGTAATAATTATGTAACAGATTTAAACATGGTATTAATATGTTCGTTTCACAAAAATGAAACGTTTTGACAAACATAAAAAATTGACTAGGAATGTAATAAAAAGGTACAACTAATGATTTAACCAACCATCGCTTGGGAAAAATCATGGCAAAAATGCATATTACATAAAATTAAGTACTACATAATGAAAAGATAGGCATTTGTTCAAATCAATCAGAAATTCTCGAAATTCATAAATCCCATCGTTAATGTAAATACATCAAAAATAAACAGTTAGACTTGTAACTTGTAAAAATACTATTATAGATTCGAGGCAGGTATAAGTAATAGCAAATGTTCAAAAACCACCCTTAGTCTTTTTTTATTTTTATACGCCTAACAATAGCTTAACAATTGAAACAGTTGACAGATTTACAAATAAATTCTTTTTCTGAAACAATCATACCTAATACTGTTTTAATTGTATTTAATACGTGAATGTTGGAGTATGGGAGTTTTGAGGCCCTTAAATCAGTCTAAATGAACTTTTGATTAAAATCGGGAACGAATAGTTTGCAATAACGTCGAAAACTTGGAAATCTCAAAAAATTACAAAGTAATGATTGCTTCTCGATTTTGCTGAAAAGCTGTTTCTTGACTAATTTGGGGTCATAGAATTCAAAAATGACAATATAAATCGTATATGTTGGAAGTGCGGTATTTGAACTAAAAATGTTAACATTATCCATTTTTTATGAAACGTGTTTTAAATATACAAAGTAAATAAAACAACGTAGATATAGTCACCGATTATCAATTTTGCAGAGGTTCTTAAAAATATATATAAACTCTAAGCCGTATAAGATAGATCATCAATCTATAACTCCTATAACGTGCAATAAGAAATCTTAGCCGTTATGGCTTTTTAGGATATAAGCAAGAAAAAGCCTTAAAAATCGTTACCCATTTTCTAAATGCCGTATTTCAAGAATCAGTCGGTGTTTCTAATTGCGTTTTTCGGGAGTTATAGACTGATGTATTGTGAAGGTTCCCTCCAAGCCGCAATTCTCTAGTTTAGACGGTTTAGATTTTGTTTGTCAAATACCTCGCTTACGACATAAACAACCTATATTTTTTGGTCATTTGTCAATTCTGTTTTTTCCGGCATTTATTATAAAAGAAGGAGAATAAAACAAGCACTCTGCAGTAGATGTACAAAAAATAAAACATATTCTCAAAATTTGTCATCAGAATATTTAAAATTGCAAAATTTTCACTAATGAGTGTTTCTGTTTTATTAATACATTTTTTCCACGTCTCTGCCGTGATTGTTTCCATTGCTTCCTTCCACATCGCAAGCACGTTTTCGTCTCCAAAACCATCCCGCCCCATATGCTGTGCAAAGGAAAAAGTTTCAAGTACCTACATAACAATTCTAAATAAACTGTTAATCGCCAAAACAAGAAAAATATTACAAAATTTGTCTTATGTGTAATTTTAGTTTTCTAATAAAAGAAAAACTTATGCTACCCGAATAAGAAATTATGAATGCCACTGTAATTTGTGAAGATTCATGAAACAATAGTACGAAAACGAAAAGCGAGACAAACATACGCAAACTATAAAAGTAGAACAGAAATGAGCAGAATTGGAATACTACCTGCATCACTTGTATCTCATCCTCATCAAAAATTATGGGGGCGTCCTTCTCTTTCTTACGGTAGGTATAGGGGTTAGTTAATTTATTGCGCCAGTAATAATATATCACAATGTTTCATAATCAACCAATCGTAATATCTGTTTGAATATTTTACCATGTTCCGTGAGACGCTATCACTAAATGGTATAGTAAAAGTAATAGAAGTATGTTGTTGTGAGGTAGTGCTGAATGAACTAAATATTATTTAAAAAATAAAACGAAATAAAGAATTTAGTAACTTTTCACAAATTTATTGATGGAACTCGACAATTATCGCTAAATGTTAAAATGTAAACAAGGCTATTTAACTAACATAGGTAATAATATTGGGCAAGTTTCTTATTTATCTAGTTTGTAAAGTAGCGAAGATGAGTTGTTGGAATACATTTCGAGTAGTGCAGCTTTTTATACATGACTTTATTAATTTCAAAGGTTTTGCAGGTTGAGTTTCTTACTTTTAGGTTGTACATGTAATAATAGAAGTTTTGATTAATTCTATGATTATTTGTTATGCAGTCTATATAAATTCCTGTACAATTATTGTTATTTAGGATGCTTTTCAAATGTTCTGTATTACGAGTATTGATGGATCTTCCTGATTGTCCAATGTATAAAGGGTCACAATCATTAAATAGGATTTTATAAACGCCAAAAGTATCTTTAGGGTCAAATTTTGGTTTGTTATTAACCAATAGTCGTTTAACAGTAATTTTATTTGATATAATGGCTTTGATACTTAATCTTTTGATGTGATGTAATTTCATAATTTGACTGTCTTTTTAACGTAGTGGATGGAGTGAAATATTTTATTGGAAGGTTTCGAAGTAATTTGAGTATTATATTGTAAATAGCGAGTATTGTTTTCTAATTTTTGTTTTAGAATATTATCAACAATGTTGGTACCATTGTAACTGTTTACAGCTATTTATTTTATGGTATTAGCTCCATTTTAAAGTTGACTTCGTTATATGGGATATTTGCTAACTTAAATAATGCACTGTGGAAGATGGCATTCTTAGGCATTCACGGCCGGCGTCTATTGATGTGGTGTTGTATTCCGGGCTTTGGAAGAATCAAATTCCACGGACCACGGCCAAAAAGCCTGGAATACAACACCACATCGAAGATGGCATGTTTAAAATTATTAGTTTGATTACAAGAAGTAGGTGTGATAATGTCAGTAGTGATAGGTTTATGGAAAATATTATAATTTAACTTATTATCTATTCTTTTTGCTGTAATGGCTTTAACAAGTTAAGTGAATTTTTGACCCCATTTTCTAAAATAAAAAATATTAAAAATTTTTCGGAGCCAGACAAGAGGCAGAAGAAATCATTGACGTATCTGTGCAAAGCAAAAATATTTTTAAGAAAAGAGTCTTTATGTTTAAAAAGGTTTTCACAGTACTTGCGATGTAGATACTTTGAAGTATTTTTTCTACCCTTTCAAATGAGTAATTATATGAACGTTTAATAAAGATATTGTTGGTGACAAACCGTTTATATTTTGGATATTCAAAATGAATTTAATAAAATGTTCATGTATACCTACACGTGGAGACGTGGACAATTTCAAATGTTAAATGCTCTTTTATTCCACTTGTCACATTCAACTGTTGAAAAATTTTCATATACCTACTTTGTAAGCGTGATGCGACATCTGTTTCGGGGTAACTTTTATAAATTTCCCTACGGTTCATTTATCTTAGTACTAAGATTAATACAATAGAAACGGTATGAAATATTTCCCATAAGTCAAATTTCGAAAAATCGTCAGTCAAGGATGTAGACGGACACATATTGCAACGAATTTATTCTTCCAGCATTGGCATTATTTTTCCCTGTAATTACGTCATAGATACCGTGCAACGGTTTCTGTTTTGTATCAAATATAAGAAAAGTGGTAAATAAACTACAAATCTCTAGAAAAAATATAGAAGGGAGCAAATTTGCAAGAGAGATGGGAAGAGCAAGAAGACAACTATACACAAAACCAAGCATGGAGAGGATGACTGATAAAAGTGCCATAGAATAATTGAGGAATGAGAAGATAAGAAAATACGAAACAAAGAAGCAAAAAAATACTATTGTAATCTTGATAATGAACGGTTAGTAGGTCGAAACAATTGTCGAGGTTGAATATATATTTTTGTTGAAACATTCCTTCTGTGTTTTCCCTAGGAAAAAACCGAGTGGCATGGTCTAGTGCTCCGGATCATTGCTTAGCATTCGAGAGGTCACCAGTTCGTATCCGGATCCGGCTGCTCTGGTCCAAGTTTTCTGTGGTTTCCTTGGATCATTTAGGCAAATGCTGGAGCAGTAATATTCCACAGATAACCTTTCACTTCTCTTCTGTCTTGATTTCGTCCGTCTCATCTTTCTCTCCCTAACCACACCACCCACCTATTCCCATGATTCCTGAAAGGAGACTAAAGAAAGCCTTACGCCCTACCCTCCGGCTTTGCACTACAGTGTAGGTCGGAGGGACTGCCCGCCCTCCAGCACGAGTAGCTGGTGAGAATGAAACATAAAAATGTTTTTTTTTTTTTGGAAAAATTACCTTCAAACTGCAAAAGTATATGGAAAATAGAGGAATGTTTTCTAAATATTAAGAATAAAAAGGAAAATCTCTAAAGAAAACAAAAGTTATAGGATGATTTAGAATTGGAAATGTGTAGGAAACTAGACATTTAGGACGACAATCACATTCAAGGATAACAATATGGAAGGATAGTTATTGTGCATCACAGGAATAGACGAACGATATCTACAAAAAAGAATGTTGGGTGAAATAAGAACTAAAAAAATAAAAATAAGTGAAACTATAATATTTAAATCTTCTAAGCAAAGTGAATTTGTAATTATTAATTGAAAATAAGAAAAAGTTGAACATCAAATACATTACAATAATTATTAAATATATGTAGATGTATATGTAAATATTAGATTACACATAATATATCTCGATTACTTATCTAGGCAACACCTCAAATAACTTAATTAAATATATTTCAAAACATACTCAAATAGTACCTCATTTAAAAGGAACAACATAATAAAAAATAATAAAAATATAAGTGAACAATTTTCAAAATCAGATGTATGTTTATTGAATTGTGGAAATTGTGAAAAAGCATATGTAAAATGAACAGAAAGAGCGTGTAGTTAGTTTTAAACTTAATAACTTAAAATCATCATTTGCAGAATACTTACAGGAACATAGCCACTGAAAATTTAATTAGAGAGAATGGAAATCAACAAGTTAAACAAAAAAGGTATTGCCTTGAATGACCAAAAATATGTATGTAATTCCCATCTGCTTAACATTCAGTTGTAAATCCATAAGAACAATTTTCCTTTCCCAACCCTTAGACAACAAATTAATATATAAACATGTTGTATAATTTGTTAGTTTATTAAACTTCCACCTGAAGAAGACGAAATAATTATTGTGTTAATATACATAGGCTGAAAAGTACTGGGTCTAACACATAGATGGCGCTAGTTTTATTGCATTCACCTCTTTTTCAATTAATAGTAACCTTCAAAAGACATTTGTTTAAATTTCACGATATTCTATTTATTAGTTTGAGTGTTATTGTGCTAAGAGTGACTTTATCTAGCTACTTTTGTTATTTTCAAAACAATGGATCAAAAACAATTTAGTTTGTTCGTTGTAATTTTACACTGCTTCTTGATAGGAAAAAATACCGTTCAAGCGATGCAATGCCTTGAAAAATGTAATGGAGAGTCCGCTCCATCGGAAACAACCGAAACAAAATAAAACGTTGGTTTGTTGGTTTGCTGACTTCAAACGTGGTCGTAATATAGAGACACTGACGATTCAGAACGCAGTGGATGTCCAAATGAGGCGGTAACACCAGGAAACATCAAAAAAACCAAATCACCACAAAATTGTTTTGAATGACCGAAAAGTGAAATTGCGTGAGTTAGCCGACATCGTAAAGATTTCATTTCAAAAGAACATGTTGGCTTTATATACATGATTATAAAACTGGGTGCTGCGTTTGTTCACTGTTGACCAAAAACAAGGACGTGTTGATGATTCTGAGCAGTGTTTGGAAATGTTTAAACGTAACAAACCAGAATTTTTGAGTCGATATGTGACAATGGATGGAACAAGGATCGATCACTTCACTTCGGAATCAAAACGATCGTCATCTAACACAGCAGTGGACAGCAACTGGTCCAAACCTGGCCTCAGTATTTTGGGATGTACGTGGTGTAATATTCATCGACTTGCTATCTTAAGAAGGGAAATACCATCAACAGTGAATTGTAGTAATTATATAGCGTCATTGGAGAGTTTGAAGGCCTAAATTGCAAAGAAACGACCGCATATGTCAAAGAAAAAAGTTTTGTTTCATCAAAATAATGCACCGTGTCACAAGTTAATCAAAACAAATCTACATGACTATATGAATTGAACTTCGAATTGCTCCCACATCCACCGTATTCTCCAGATTTGTCTCCCAGCGACTACTGGCTGTTCGCAGACCTCAAAAAAATGCTCACCGGCTAGAAATTTCGCTAGAATGAAGAGGTTATCGCTGAAGCTGAGGTTGAGGCCTATTTTGAGGAAAAAGATAAATTGTTCTATAAAAGTGGTATTGAAATGTTAGAGCGGCGTTAGATTAATTGTGTTGCTCTTGATGAAGCCAATTTTGAACAAAAAAAATATTCAAAAAAGAAGGAATTAAAATCCTTATTCGTCTGATGAGACCCGATAGGTCGAAGCCGGTCGTGGAATATGGCTTTCGGTTCGTTGTGCCTACTTGGTAGGACGCGTTCCAAATGTGAGATCTTTGATCTTAATATTTAGACGAATAAGGATTTTGATTCTTTATTTTTTGAATATGTTACATCTTCGTCTAAGAATACATCGGAATCAACAGTGTAATGCAATGCGTTAAAAGTATAATCTGTACAATACAATAAATTTGTTTTAAAATTTCTCTCCTTTAAATAAAAACATTACTCTATTCCTATTATTTAAACAGATTATACTTACGACAACGGTCAAAATGCCATGGTGTCAACGATTCGTCTTTTGCTATCGAAAAAACTTACTTATCACTGAGATATAATAAATATTCTTCGTTGCGCTCTTCGTTCTTGTTTGGTTTTCATCAAGATTTAAAATACGTACCCTCTGAATCGAGGGGGGTGTCGGGTGAACTGCAGAGCAGACACAATCCAACCTCATTTTCCATGAAATTTATTGGCGCGCTAAGCCTACGATAGTAGACATAATCGGGTATGATCCCATTATAATACAGCCGCAGTCACCGCATTAGAATAGCAGCACTACGAAGCAATATTGCATGGCATCCTCTGATGTCGCCGAAATCTATACCGCACCCTACTTAACTATAAACCGCTTGAGAGAGGGTAGACAGGGGAGAAGAAAACTGGGGATTTATACCGACAAGGACAGTAATTGTTTTCGATATTGAAGTCAATATCTATAAGATACGACCAGAAATGTTGGGAATTGATATTTTTTTATTTGGAATAACAGCCCAAGTATCCGCTTTTCTATCAATATAGATATAACTCATTTTCCTCTTCGAATTTGTCTGGGGGAAGGAAAGGGATTAAAGCTCTCTTTGGAATCACTCCATTCCCGGCAAAACATAAAATGCATCGCTCAACCACAATTATTATCGTGCGGTTATTTGTTGCTTGGTGAAACATGTTAAACTCGTTGAACCCGTCCGAGTTTGAACGAATGGGTGCCGTTGTCGATTATTCATAACACTGACTTGTTAATTATGGTGTTTCATCATACCGCAATCTAATTTAACCTGCTGATTTCGTTGGTAGGCGTTTAGCCACAGCGGATCATATCTATCATACAACGACTGAAAACGTACATTAAAACACGGTCAATATGTCCTAAGCTTGTTGATTTTAATTAAAAAGCCAACACCACCCTGGATATCGAAACTTCTATCTTAGGTGAATCAATAATTTTGTTTCATGAGAAGAGATAGCTACACAAAGATATCTTACAAACCTTCCTACACTATACTCTAAATTAATACATTTAATAGAAAACACTTGGTTTATTTCACGAATGTTTTATTATTTCTTAACGATATTGTTGTGGCTGTTATGCCATTGTTAAAAAGGAGTACAGAGAGTAGTGAAATTTTAACTAAAGTTAAGTCCATTACAAGTATTGTAGCTTAAATTGTACTTGATTGTTAGTAGCAACGATATTATTATAGAAAAAAGGGTATTAGCCCTCGGAGTAGTTGTTTCTGTTGATTCCATATTTATATTTATTATATAGCTTGTAAAAGCCTTTCTGCCAGCCCCTACTTGATGAGACCCGATAGGTCGAAACCGGTCGTGGGATATGGCTTTCCGTACGCCGTGTCTACTGTGTAGGACGAGTTCCAAATGTGGGATCCGTGATCCTTTATAATTAGACGATAAAGGATTTTAATACCTTCTTTTTTTGGATTGTTATCTTCGTCTAATAATCGTTTGGAATCAACAGTGTAGTTCAATGCCGGTAAGGGGATTAACACTCGGAGTTGTTGTTCCTGTTGATTCCAAAATTATATTTTAAATTTGTCTATTGTTTTCTTTAAAAATATATAAATCTATCAAATTATAATTTTATTGTTTAATAATCACCATTATTACGTTTAATTAACATTAGGATTATTTTATAAACTTTATTGTATTATTGTGATATATTCGGTTATAGTTTTATTTATGTTGATTCCATATTTATTGTAATTGAAATGTTTTGCTCAAGAAAAGTACCTACCTACTTTTTTTGTATCCTAAAGCAGAATGAAATTTTGTTGTCATGAATGTACTATTTATTTAATTTATTGATTCCCAGTTTTATTACAAAATTTACAATTATGTAATATTTGTAGAGACAAGCTAGTTGTCTATATAGACTGGTAGGAAATAGACACTAAAATAAGCTAAATAGTGAGTGATTAAAAACAAAAGGATTAACTAACATAAATTTAATAATTAAATTATTATTTCTTTTATTATAAGTTTCATTTACATAACTGCTTCTAAACATAATACTTTTATTTATTTTAGGTAAATTTATTATTTTGTTCTTAGCGACACTTTCAACGTTTATTACTTTAATCCACGTTATAGTGTTGTTTGATTGTAGGTGGTAAATTTGTTTTAAATATTATTTTAAGAATCCTTTTTTGCATGTTTTGTAGTCGGTTCATAACATTTGTATATACCTCACTCCAGGCTATGAGGTTATACGTGCGTGTAGTAATGAAAAGGGCATCAAAATATATTACCATTAGAGTTTATTTTTGCATAATCTTTGCAAACAAATAATAAATATTTAATATTTTTTATTATACATTTAATATGTCTTTCTCATTTTATTTGATAATCTATCTGAACACCCAAGTGTTTACAAGATTTGACTCGTTTCATTTTTTGATAGTCTATAAGGATGTCTATGTCTGGCAGTACACAATCACGATAAACTCCGTAAGTCATAAAAACAGTTTTAAATATATTCAATGACAATCGACAATTTAGTCAAAGGCAGTTATATATTTCGTTCAAATATTAATTCTTTGTAGTTGAGTTTCTTTCTTTCTGTTCAGATAAGACAAATGCGTCATCCGCGTATGAAATGATTGAACTTATTGGTATGAGCTCTAAAAAATCATTTAAATACAGTATAAATAACAAAGGTCCCATTTTAGTGCCTTGTGGAACTCCGGTATACAGAAATTTGGTATGTGCTCTAAGAAATCATTTAAATACAGTATAAATAACAAAGGTCCCATTTTAGTGCCTTGTGGAACTCCGGTATACAGAAATTTGGTATGTGCTCTAACAAATCATTTAAATACAGTACAAATAATAAAAGTCCCATTTTAGTGCCTAGTGGAACTCCGGTATACAGAAATTTGGTATGTGCTCTAACAAATCATTTAAATACAGTATAAATAATAAAAGTCCCATTTTAGTGCCTTCTGGAACTCCGGTATACAGAAATTTAGTATGAGCTCTAAAAAATCATTTAAATACAGTATAAATAACAAAGGTCCCATTTTAGTGCCTTGTGGAACTCCAGTATACAGAAATTTGGTATGTGCTCTAACAAATCATTTAAATACAGTATAAATAATAAAGGTCCCATTTTAGTACCTTCTGGAACTCCGGTATACAGAAATTTGGTATGAGCTCCAACAAATCATTTAAATACAGTATAAATAATAAAGGTCCCACATCAGTGCCTTGTGGAACTCCGATATAGGTATATAATGGTGTACCAATGCAATCATCAAGTTTAGCAAGTTGCTTTTAACTATTCGTTATAATTTTTAACTTGTAAAAACGTCAGAAATAGGACCTTTAAGGGCGTAACCTAGTGAATGCCCTGTATGTTTGAATTTGCCATTGTATTATGTGAGCCTTGAGCGTTCGATGGTCCTTCAAAAAACTCATTTCAATAGACTTTGATGTATCCAATTTCGGCCAATTTCGTAGCGAGCCAAGCTGCAGAAATTAAATTTTATTGCAGGTTGATAAGCCGTTCGTATATAGTCTACAGAGAAAGAAGGAAAGTAGTCAACCGAGCGGGTCCTACCTCTTTCTTCTACATACGAACAATTTCTTTTTCCGTTATATTAGGAAATGTTCTTTTATTTCTTTCAATTTTCTCTTCATTCTCCGGAGACGTCCCTAGGGATACGATTGGGACGACGAGTTGGAAAAAGCGGCGGCTCTTTGCCGCTGTACCTTAGGATAAGAATATTTTGCCAGGCATTTACGTTAAAGCACAAGTTGCGTATTGCATCATTTTAACTTTTCCAACATACTATCTTTGAATAAAATTTTCCTGACAAATTAATATGAACTTAATTAAATGAAGCTGAGCCAACATAGTTCAACAACAAACATTAAATTATTTCATACTATCGTACTTTAAATTGTTCAACTAATTGTGATGTAGAAAATAAGATATTGCCTTTTTAAAAGTTCTGCTTCTACTCCACTTATGAAACTGTGTAGCTCTCAATAACTTACATAAATTGATTAAGAAGCAGAAAAAGAAATTAATTGCCTAACCATATCACGACAGCTTCATATACCTTAAGATGCCAATTTGGTTTGTTCGATTTGGACATTAAAATATCTCGAAATTTCAAAGTACCTACTAGAACAATTTTGGAGCTACATTTGAGGTCGCTGTTAAAAAGTACAACGAAAATGATCACTTTCCTTCTATTTCATTCAAAAAAGAGAGAACTCTCAAATAAGAGAGTACTACTGTGTGACGTAATAAGAAAAATCAGAAAAGAGCATTCATTATTGGTGTATGAAACATTTTGGGGAATTTTTTTAGTATAGCTTAATTTCAATACATCAATGTTGATATTTTATCTTTGAATCATTTTTTTCTCACTACAGAAGATTCCGACGATTCCGTAAATTTGTAAGTACGTTCGTTGTTGTCATTGCTGTCTCCTCTCGTATCTTACTGGCCAGAGCCTTGGCGAGTGAAGCTGAAGGTCCTGGGTTCGATTCCCGATGAGGGCGTGACAGCAGTAACAAATTTTTCCTCATGAATTTGAGGTGATCTATAATGGAAAAGAATTGATTCAAAGATTAAATCATCAACATTGATGTATTTATGGTGTATTTCGCAATGTCACAGCAAACAAACCAAATTAACATTATACAGATTTTAAAGTTAAAGTATTTGAAGATATTGATGTGATGAGATCATACATAAAGCTCCTAATAATTATTGATTCTGACTTTCTACAGACTACGTATCTCAGTATGAGATTCAATTTCAAAAGATACGTGGAAGTTGATCACCCTTTATGTTGTTTTATCCTTTTAATTCACGTAGTAATACTCATTAAAGGGGTAAACATTGCATTTTTAAGATTTGATTTTAAGATATCTTGAATTTTTGACATATTCGGGGAATTCTGAGAATGCAAACTATGTCGGAAATGATATCAACGGTCTTGGTTTATTGATATATTGCTTATTGATTTGTTAAAATACTTATTATCTATCAAAACAACTTTAGTTTTTTGTATCATCATGAGATCGTCAGTTCGAAGACTGGACGGGCATCCGTTCAATTTATTCCTGTCCTAAGTCAATCTTCGCGTTCCCAAAATCTAGAACAACCTACATTCTTAACTATTTCGGAACAGTAATATAATCTACGTCTTGCTCTGTACCTCTTTACTCCTGTTTCTGCTTCTAATATGTCTCAATATACAGTTTCGTCTTTAATCTTTATAATAGTTGTAACCCTACTTTTAACATACATCTATTGCATACCGATAAGTTTGTTTTATTGGATGTTTGTACACTATTCAATTAATTAAGGAGCCATAATTTAACGTTTTGTTACAATGTATCAAATTTAATAATGTATTGGGTAATTTAGCGCATTTAATTGTCTGTCAGAGAAAATGGGCTAATTAGTTGATACAAGGTTTGTAAAATTACTAGGCGAGGTGCCAACATGTGGATAACGTGCATTGACTAAACAGAAACTTTCGAATCACGCCGTTCAATTCACGGCCTGTGTGGACACAATCAGGTTTAGGAAATTTATTGTCGTTCCCTCGATTGTAGACATTTCGAATTATGACGAGCAAACGTTACGGGGTTGCAGTCGCCACTGCCTACTGTCGAGTTAATCCATTGATGGGCATGACTTGTCTCCAACAGTCAAATTCGTAGAAATTGCGTTAACAATCAAATTATTATTTGCCGTCCGTGATTTCGGGAACATACATATTTGCACAAGGCACACGCTCGAACGGATTTGCAGACTTTGAAGAGTGACCGGATGGAACCAAGCGACAGGGGTTGACGGTAAAATTGACTAAGCAGACCAAAGTTGATTAGAAGTATCTATCAGGACTCATGCACATGTCTAAATCTTATTTTGAAAGATGATAAAAAACAATATAGCAGTTTTAAAGCATACATTGCAAACAAGTGTGTTACAGGAATAAAACTTCATGAAGTAGATTTTCACAAAAAAAAATTTATTTAATAAAGTTCAATGTAACATGTTCCGCCAAACATTTTTGGCTTCTTCGGACAGTGAGTATTTTCTACTAAACCTAAAGTGTCGCATCACATCTTGAATACTAGGTTGCATTTGGGGGTGGATATAACATTAAATAAGATTAAGGAGAGGAGAATTATTTCCTTCAGTCTGGTCATTTAAAATTAAGTTCTGTTTTTTAAATTTATTGATTTCTATTTCTATTTAATTAATTTAGTTATATTTTATCTTCCATAGTCTATGAAACTGTTATGTTAAACTATATTAGTTAATTATGTATGTAGTAACAATTCATAGCAGTCACGACACACGACACACACACACATACACACACCCACATATGTATGTATACAGGGTGTACGTTTTCAACCAGACCCCTAGACTATCTTCGGACTGAATTGGAATATCGTTTTGAAATTTTGGTTGAATGAGTTTTCACAGAAGGCCTACCATTTTAAAATATTTTCGAATTCGATTTCAACTTTGTTGTTTTAAATGGAACTTAACCTATTTTTTAACATTTCTGGATTCCCCACCAGAAATAAGGGTACATTTGATAATACAACCCTACCTTTATTCTAAACGGTTTTTGAGTTATTCCATTTTTTTTAATTATTCCGTTTGCCGCATTTACTTTTATCGCGGTTATCTTCAAAATTAATTGATGGAATTTAATGATTTGTCGACATGTTTTTAATATTTTAGTAAGGTATTAATTCGTCCAAAATTTTTTGAAAAAAAAACAAAAAAGTGGAGTCAAAACATGTGTCTTTTTTTAAATAGCAGCCTATATTTTTTTATACAGTTACATCAACCGCTTAATCCTCAATAAAAAAGTATAAGACACTGTGTATCTAAAATTGATATCTTCTGAGAAAATTTAAAAAACTGATTTAACACATTTTTTTTATTTTTACAAATACTTAAGTTTATTTAACCAATGACAAAATTATTCTACAACAATTGTTCGAATTGTTGTCCATTAACTTCTCAACATTTTAAAACTCTTTCTTCTACAGCCAGGACAGCATTAAGGATTTGTTCAGGACAAACCTCTCCCATTGCTGTAGTGATTCGTTCCTGCAAATGTTCAATATTTTCTACTGGCGTTTCATAAACTGCGGATTTTAAACTACCCCAAAGAAAACATCTACGAGTTTTAAAACGTTTAGAAGTTAATGGACAACAATTCGACCAATTGTTGTAGAATAATTTTGTCATTAATAACATAGAGGCAATTGCCATCTAGTGGATTTTAACCACTACAGAAGATATTAAACTGGACAAGGCCTCACTGAGGTATTTAAACTTGTCTAGTTGAATCAACAACGCAGCCTATATACGTGAATTCATCTTCTGTAGCAGTTAAAATCCACTAGATGGCAAAAATTGCTTCTATGTTATTATTATATTAACTGTTCTTTACAGAACATTACAGCTTGGTTAGTAATTTATCGAGACTGCCTATGGCACGCTGATGAGCTTCTAATAAGAGCGAAATCGCGATCCGTGTCTGGTGGTCTCGATAAATTTCTGACCAAAAACATAATAATTGTTTTTAATTTTGTCATTAGTTAAATAAACTTAAGTATTTGTAAAAATAAAAAAATTGTGTTAAATCAGTTTTTTTTAATTTTCTCACAAGGTATCAATTTTGGATGCACAGTGTCTTATACTTTTTTATTGAGGATTAAGTGGTTGATGTAACTGTATAAAGAAATATGGGCTGCTATTAAAAAAAAGAGTTTTTTTTCTCATTTCTAGTTTATGATATTCAATACATCTTTTGAATCCATTTTTGATTTTATTTTTTAAAAATTTTTGGACGAATTAATACCTTACTAAAACATTAAGAACATGTCGACAAATCATTAAATTCCATCAATTAATTTTGAAGATAACCGCGATAAAAGTAAATGCGGCAAACGGAATAATTTTAAAAAAATGGAATAACTCAAAAACCGTTTAGAATAAGGTAGGGTTGTATTATCAAATGCACTCTTATTTCTGATGGAGAATTCAGAAATGTAAAAAATACGGGGGTTCCATTTAAAATAACAATGTTGAAGTCAACTTCCGATATAACCGGAAGTGATAGAAATTCAAAAATATTTTAAAATGGTAGGCCTTCTGTGAAAACTCATTCAACTAAAATTTCAAAACGATATTCCAAGTCAGTCCGAAGATAGTCTAGGGGTCAGGTTGAAAACGTACACCCTGTATATAATATATATATATATATATATATTAATGCTTTTTTAAACTATGTTAGTTAGCATAAGAATTAATGGAAGGGCACACATATATGCATCTAAAACAATACAATTATAGAGTCGTTCGAATTCTGAATATTTAACCTCATATTAAAATTTTCACATCAATAAATTGTTATCCGTTGTGTACCGGCAGTCTCATATATTAGGTAATCATTTCTTTTTATCACTAATAGTAACAACGCGCTTATTTAAATTGATAGATCACGCTGATAAGACACTTTGGATTTGTAGCAATAGTGACTCAATCTTCACGAAATTGTTTTTTTTTTACAATAACAGGTATAGTAGGTACATATAATCAAATTAAAATAATTGTCAGTATAATCAGAAATAGTCAACAAAAAAGATTATCTCTTTTCACGCTGTGACACCGTTACTTGGATAAAGTTATTTGTCTTTAGTATATTTATGGAGAACGATCCTTTATTTCACGTGTCGATTTGTTATGCTGAATGGTCTTGCTCGTTAAAAGCTGGTCGCAGGTCGAAGGCTGAAGAGCACAGTTGACAAGTCATTCTGTTGTGTTTCGGTCGTATTCGGTACAGTGGCGTTCGACATGATAAAATGTGGACAATACGTGAAAAAGTGCTTTCAGTGAGTAGGTATATTAGCAACAAAACGCGCAAAAACATTTAAAAAAACCAACAAGTGTTTATATCAAAAATGTCGAGAATTGTTTCAGGTAAATAGTAAACTTCGTTACAATATACATCTAGAAAATTAGTTAAAATACATACTATAGGTATTACTAGTATATTCTTATCAGTGTGTTAAAATGAAATTATTAACCATTTACAGTCTATTACACAGATTAGTACCTAAATATATAACTTAAAATGATAGACCTTTACTTACATATAATACCATAAAACAGATAATTAATAATTTATTGAATAAATGATGAACGTACGGAGGTTGATACCATGAAGAAATAACCGAGATATTTCATCAAAACTTTAAAAAACAACACGTAAGTTCAGATTAATTAACACATGAGAAATTAGTTTTACAAACTTTTTAAATGCGACAATCGGAATTTTACATCGAATCGAGATTATTAATGCCTATTCTCGGCATGCAGATTTTTGGGTTATATGTTCATATAAAAAATTAAATGATCTGCTTCATTATTTGTTTGTTTCACGCTATTCGAAATTTTAAACTGTTAAAAAAAAGCATCGGAGGATATAAAAAAGTTCGATTTGAATCTGTCTTCTCTTCTACTACAGAACTTTTCAGAGTTATGTGACAGTTTGTTTTTGCATTTTCTTGTGATTTATTCTCACCAGCTACTCGTGCTGGTGGGCGGGCAGTTCCTCCGACCTACACGGTAGTGCAAAGCCGGAGGGTAGGGTGTAAGGCTCTCTTCAGCCTCCTTGCAGGAATCATGGGAGTGGGTAGGTGGTGTGGTTAGGGAGAGAAAGATGAGACGGACGAAATGAAGACAGAAGGGAAGTGAAAGATTATCTGTGAAATATTAGTGCCCCAGCATTTGCCTAAATGATCCAAGGAAACCACAAAAAACTTGGACCAGAGTAGCTGAACCCGGGTTCGAACCGGTGACCTCCCGAATACTAATGACCTAAAGCATTAGACCACGCTGATATGACAAAAAGAATTTGATAAAAATTTAAGCATATTCTTTGTTCATTTATAAAAATGATTAGGAACGTCGTTTTTTAATTGAAACACAATAAGAGCGTGGAAGCCATTAACACCTGCGTGAAAAAGACGACAGCAGCGGAAATATTCCTATACGTAAAGCGCACAGAGAGAACCCTTTCCCCGCACCCTGTAGTGTTAACCTTCGTAAATACTCAATGCGTTATGTCAAAAATTCAAGTTGAAAACGTTTTTTTTAATTTGTTTTAATTGCAACCGAAGTGAACAAATTTAATGTTAACTAGACTTTAATCATTACTAAAATAAAATTATACGATAAACAAATCAATTAGTGCTTATCAAATAAATTATAAAGAATGCTATGCCATTTATACCAGTCAAGTTGGTAATTCTTAAGGAACCCGCCTGACAGACACTTGAAAAACAAAAAAAAATACAATAGAAAATACAAATACCAAGGAAGAGAAACAATATCATTTCATCAATGTTGTCCCAAATTTAACAAATAAAATATGTAATAGATTAACTTAACTTAACATAGATACAATAACAAATAAAATTTATAAGAACAAAGGCTTTCACGGCCGGAATCCATAGTAGAATAAATATTCGGGCCCTAGGGCCGTGGTCTAAGTGAACTATTAAGTCCAGACGTTTCGTCGATTACTGCGGCAGACATCCTCAGTGGTAGTGCTACGTTGACAATGGTAACGTAGGTTGTATCTCGAAGTCTTGGCAGCGATTGGGTTCACTAGCTCGACTGAGCACCTAGTCGTTGCCGAGACTTCGAGATACAACCTATGTTCACGTTGTCAACGTAGCACTACTACTGAGGATGTCAGCCGCAGTAGCCGACGAAACGTCTGTACTTAATAGTTCACTTAGACCACAGTCCGAATGCTTATTCTACTATAAATTAAATTTATGCAGACTTCTAGTTAATAATAAAGAAGAACCAGATATCCCAAAGTATACCAAATAAACTGTTTAAATTGTGAAGCCATTTATATTGGTCAAACTAGTAGAGCACATAAATTTAGGATAAACGAACACAAAAAGTCAATTTTACAAAAGGACAACTGTACAGGCTTCGCTAACCACTCTATTATTACTAATTATAATTTAGGAGTCAATAATTTCAAAATTATACATAATGTTAAATTTACTCGAAAGTCTAGAGATAACAAAAGCCGTATTCCCTCTCCTAAAATCCACACTCTAAAGTATTAAGATCAATTAGTACTTAACCACTTTGTAACAGCCTTACAAATTTACTTTTTAGTACTCTTGATAATGGTGTAATAACCGAAACAGTATCGTCAAGATATACAAAGTGTTTTATTGTTCTTAGTTTTATTATCAACATGTTTAATCAAGTACTAACAACCGCATAATTTCCCGTAAATAATACATCCTATGGTATTAATAGGACATTGTATAAAAAACGATAATATAAATTTAAGATTGCTTCTCTATTGCTAGCCGAAAACTAAGAAACCAATTTTGCTCGAAATTTTTGTAAATTAAGGAAACTTTACTCAAATACAAATATTGTTTATAAATAAAAAGAACTATGCTTTCTTCATATAATTCTCATCTTTTGAACCTCAAAAGTCTAGGATATCCCGAAAATTTTATGTATTTAAGCCCCAATAGCTACATTATAATTGAGCAAAGAAGCAATTGTCGAATTTTATTGAATATACTTCTTTTTATTCAAACATGTTTCATCAATTCTGAATCGTTCAAAGCTTAAATCATATTAACAAATGATTGATATTAGCCATTTATTAAGTATTTTAAAGTAATACAACTATTCACTACACTGCACAAGGCACGATTTTATAATTTTTTGACGAGTACGGATTTATTAAAATAAGTTCCTCCATTTTTAACTAGTTCGAACATTGCTATTGGTTCTCATGCTGGCAGTTCCGTAGAATCCTTATCTTTACATTAATTTGTAACAATAATAGTTTTCCTATCGTGTTTTCTGAGAATTTCGAGCTGAAGTACACAGGGAGAGGTTTTACAAATTCTCTTACGTAAATTTCAATTTTTCGAACATTCTAACTATTTCTTCGTCCCTTTAAAAACACTTACAATGTTTATAGACGCATTAATTTTTTAATAAATATATCTAAAAAAATAGCGATTCTATTTTAAATACTTAAAATAAGTGTGTGAGAAATCATATACGTGGTTTTTTCTATCGGTTTTAATATTTATTTAGTTATTATATTATATTTTCTCCAATTCTCCAAATTTTTCATTATTACTGGCGAGGGTGTGACAGCAGCAACAATTTCCCCTTTTTAATTTGAGGTAATCTGTAATGGGTGAATGTATTAATCCAAAAATTAATTCACATTAATTTATATATATTATATCTTTTTAAAAAATTATATCTCTCTTTAAGATTTTATTAGACACTGTCTATGATGATTAATGAACGCATAATAAATATTTAATGAGGTTCTTATTCTGAAAATAACATACTTTTTAAAGTGCTAGATAGATACCACAGCTAATAAGTAATTTCAACAAATTGGATTTTCAAACTCAAGAAGTTCAGTCATTCTTAACGGTCCATTTATTATCATTTCGGTAGCAGGTCTTATTCTTTAAGGGAACTTTTCACATGCTTTTCATTACCGATGAGATTGAGTCAGTTTATCAAGAAATGGGATGTTACCCAAAATCCCAACGGGCATCAGCTGGAAGTTTACACCCCTCGATTACAGTTGAAATTCCTTTTGCACTTTTCTTGTCTATAAATAATTAACCACTTCATTGGTTCTTTGTTCTATGATACATTACGTTTTCAAAATTGTCGTTTATAAACAACATTATTATAATAATGGAAATCTTAATTACAAATTCTTAAGAATTAAGATCGATCTTTCTCAGATTTTTCTGTTGTCTTTCTTCCTTAAACCAATTTGTTTGAGAATTGGAAGTGTCATTATACAAATAAATTAAATTAAATTTTTATTCGAAAACCTCGAAAAAATTGGTTTCGACCGAAAGAGGTCATTTAATGAGGAATACAAAGATCACCATAATTTATGACTATAAATTAATCATATACACTACTGCATGCTGTATAAAAGGATGGGGAAATTGTATACAGACATTCAAAGGTATCTTTCTGCTAAAAACTTTTAAAACAAAGAAAGTATTAGATTGTAATTTAAATATAGTTTACAAACAAACTATTTTTTTTATACATTTTCCCACTTCTTTTATGAAATTTGTATTAGTACATAAGATTAGTAAATAGTTACAAAACCTTAAACCGAACGGCATAGATCATTGCTTAACATTCGGGAGGTCACCGGTTCGTTTCCAGGTCCGGCTACTCTGGTGCAAGTTTTCTGTGGTTTCCTTGGATCATTTAGACAAATGGTGGATCAGTAAAATTCCACTTACAATCTTTCACTTCTCTTCTATCTTCATTTCATCCGTCTCAATTTTGTCTCTCTAACCACCACCCACCCACCCTTTCCCACGATTCCTGCAAGGAGGCTGAAGAGGGCCTTACGCCCCATCTTCCAGGTTTGCAGTACAGTGTACGTCGGAGGGACTGCCCGTCCAATAGTTTAATAGTTTTATCAATTCTAGTAAACTCTGTGTTTCTCTTCACATAGTATCTTTCGGTGGAAACAAATTTGTGGATGTTCTTGAGTAAACTTTCTACTGATATTTTACTTTAACTGCAGTTTTAAAATAATTGACCATCCAAAGGTTAAGTTATATTATAGTCTACGTGTTCCCATTAGAAATTGATACGGCAACCTATACTTCTCCTTCTTCCTCATATTAGTCGATTTAAGAGATTCTAATATGCAAAATATAGTTCTTAAAATTCATACGTAGGGCAAAAGTTTCTTTTTTTACTATGTTCCTTTAGGTTAGGTCAAGTTGGGTTACATTAGTTTACTTTCAAATATTCGATTTTATGGTTGTCAATATGTTTCGATTCGCTATGAATCGTCCTGGACTGCAACTTGATGAAGTCCAGGTGTTCGTGTTGAATTTTTGGATTGAAGTAAGTTGTTTGAATTAAAGTCATTAAGCAGGTTTTTTATACATATATTTACATTTTATACACGGATAATACTGGTAGCAACTACCGGGAAGCGTTGCGTCACGATTGAATTGTCGTTTGAGTATTGATTAATTGATTAGATTTGTTGTTGTTGATATAAGTTGAATATAGTTGACAGTTAGATAGTTTGATGTGAATTGATATTGCTTGTTATTGATCTGATGATCTCTTTTTAGAAAAAGGTTATCTATAGATTGTAGATTAAGTTGGAAAGGGATGGAGGTGCGGTTAAATTTGATGAGAACAATGATGATGGGTGTTACAAGTGGTATTGGTTTATGGTTATAAATGTGACAGAAATTTGATACAAATTGACGGACGTTAGAATTAGGGGGTTGACAGTTACAGCTAGAAAAATTATCGGAATTTATGGGCGATTTATGGTAGTGCAATTAGGAAAGGATTCGAAACTAAATTGACAAAGGAAAGGAACTAGTAATAAATGATCAAAAGAGCTAAAAATCAGAATTTAAGAATCAGCGTGAAGACGTTACGCATCTTGCATTGATAATAAATCAGTTGGTGGTCCAAGGGACGCAACACAATAGTTTGGTCTGTAAGGATTTTAGATGTCAGGATTGTGACTGTTGGGATTGTGGATTTGTCCAATTCATTTGGATTTATTTAAGAAGAAAAATGAAAGATTACCATGGAGAAGTTATCTTAATAACTGATTGAATAAACAGCAGTAATTATATAAAACTAAACGATTCGGTTTTCCAAAATTCCTTTGAGCGCGATGGTGGTGGCAAACAATTCCTTTTTTAATTTTGTGTTGACGAAGTAAGTACTTCAATAAAAGAATAGGTATGTCCGTTGGTTGAAGAGACAGCTAGTTCATGCAGTTTAATTAAAAGGCTCTACTTACGGAGATACTTTGGAAAGTAGATTTTCCGGGTTTTCTTGTCGTTGAAGGCAAAGGAAGGACAAAGGGCTGCGCATTAATGGCATTTTTTCGCAGTGCTTAATTGGAAAAGTCCACAGCTAGAAGTTTTCACTCACCCGACAACTGTCCGCTATAGAAAGCTTTTGACTTGCCAGTTCGAACAAACTGAAAGAAACTTCCTTCCTGCTTTTCTTTTAACCAATCTCCCAGGCGCAATTACGCTTAGAAGATCTATCTAACGACAAAACTACCTACACCATTTTATTTTCCTATCTCCAAAGCACAATTTGTAAAATTTATGCTTCCAGCTCTTTGTTGTTTAGTCATCGTGGATTATTTGTCAACATTTCATTCCATCAGGTAACCTCAAAATCGAATGAGGTATTGTAAGCGATCTGACTGTCATCATCATGCTGCTAAATTAAGTAAAGTGACATAAAACAAGTGAAAAGATAAATGGTAAACGGTTACCTACCCATATGAAAGTGTCGGTTTTATTTAATTAACATACATCACTTTGAGAACCCTTAATTCAATTTGCAAAACCCATGAATACTTTACAACATTAATATAAAGCTTGGCAGCAATAATAAAAAATATGTTGTTCTTGTCTTGTCTTGTTAATGACTATATCCAGATAAATAAGTCGAAAAAGTTATCTTGTCAAGATCGCTTACTCAAAATATTAAATAAATCTCGTTCTCGAATGCCGTCGATGCTAATTGAAAACAATCAAGTCACGATATTGCGATACTTTTTTGCTTTTAAGAGAATAAATTTTCATTTTTGAAGATTGAAGTTGTTCATTTGAGGTTTCCTATTACGAGGGTAAATCAAATATAAACGATAATTTTGTAAAATAGATTTATTAATTAATGGTACACACAAGCTAAACATTTAACATTTTTCAATGTAGTCACCTCCGTGCTCTATACACTTTTGCCACCGATTTGGAAGCCTGAATATTCCTTCTTCATAAAAAGTTTGAGGGCGAGTTGTCAGCCAATTGCGCACAGAGGAGTATGTGCCTCTATTTCTTCATTGCTTTCAAATTTTTTCCCTCCAAGTGATTCTTTCAAGGGCGCAAACAAAAAATAATAACAATAACAGAGTGACAAGTAAGGGCTATAAGGAGGATTATAGAAGCTCGAGGGTTTCCCAGCCCATTTATTCCAATTTATTCCTTGCCAAAACTGAAGGAGGATTAAAATGAGCATACCCCGTCGTTTCCTTCGATACGCGATTTTTGTCATATATAACAACTCAGAATAGTAAGACGTATTCACTGTTCGTTTGTCGTGAATAAAATAAATGAGTAAAACTCAGACTCCCCTTGATTCAAGGAAAACAGTAGCAAGCACTTCTCTGGCTGAGAGACGGGTTTTGGTTTTAGCTTTGACAGGCCAGCCATCATCCTTTCTTCGCCACTCCTTACGTGTAGTGATGGACCCACGTCTCATCACATGTGACGATACGCTTAAAAAAAACTCCCCTTTTTGTCGAAATCGATTCAGAAGTCTTTCACTGATCTCCGACCTGACCTATTTTTGATTTTCGGTCAACAACCTTGGAACCGGAACCCAGCGAGCACGAATTTTTCTAAAGCCAAGTTCATCAGTGATGTTGGATTGAACACTTTGAACACTCCCATAGCTGATACCCATTTCTGATAGTGATCACTTTTAACAAGCTTTCGAATAGCACGGATGTTGTCATTTGTGAGACTTGTTCTTGGACGTCGATCATTACTTTCATTTTCGACACGTTCTCGCCCATCCCTGAATTTTATGTTCTCTAACCTACGTATACACTCGATTCTGAGACAGTGTAGCACCCCCCAAACTGTGCCTTCAAACGAGTTTGAATTTTCTATGATTTAACGCCTTCATTTGTTAAAAACTGTGATTGTGCAACAGACGAAGGTACCTTGCACTTAGTCATGGCTGTACTATGGACAGAACCGAGCGCAGTTGCTACCTAAGCCGGTTTCCCCATCCTCATAAACCAAAAAACACTCGAGCATCGAATTCTTTATATAAATAGTAAAATTACAGTTTATATCTGATTTACGCTCGTGTATCATTTAGTTATGCAAAAATATAATCTAGATGATACAAAATTATCGAACTCAAATATTGTTACTTTAAGAAATTTAATGAATTTTAAATTGTATGCTGGCATGTATAAACTTTTAACTTTCATTTAAAATGTATTTATAAATAAATTCTCCTATAGATAGATTGTATATACCTATTATATAACAGGTAATTTATTTACATGCACCATTAATATATTTGGAGTATATTTGTTTATATTTTAATATTATATGCATTCAACAAATTGATACTACAGATATTGAAAAAGTAATATGAAGATTTTTTGAGGCAAGACTGAATATAAATCAAATAATATCAAGATTCTGTATATAAAAATAATCTAGAACAAGAGAATTTTCATTATTTTTCGATAACAAGACGATATTTTGAGAAATATCGTATTGTCTTGTCATGCGACTATTACAAGATAAACGAAAAACAACGTCTCTTTTTATAATACGAAATAAGGCTAGAAATATAAAATATTTATTACATTAACAGAACGGCGAAATAAATAATAAACTTAATATTAAACCTTTCAAAAAGTTACCAGGAATCCATGTAGGATGTTGATATACTTACAAACGTTGCGAAAAAAGTTTTATTAAGAATATACGTATTTTGTCGTTTATAAAAGAAAACGCGAGCGAAGTAAATCTTCAAGAATAGGATGATAGCTGTAGAGTCAAGACGTATTTTTGTCCGGGAGCGAAATAAAATGTGAAGTCGGATAATTTAATGCTGGAGAAAAGCCGAAAGAAGTTCATGTGCTGTAGTACGTTTAATGATTGCCGTTTTTGAAGGAAGCGGGAGGTCGAGTTGGAAAATTAGTTTCGTTAAAGAAGCCGATCACATCATTAAGAGTTTTTCTAAAATTTTGATACTGTCATGGCAATCAACCCGAATATCTTCAGATATGAGAAATGTTTCGTCATTTCTAAAAGTTTTTTTACTTATATTTTCCTATTATCTGTTATGAACGAATTTGGAAAATCAACCTCTCTTAATTTTTCGTATTAAATAAATATTGGAACATTCGGAATCACTCCACATTCTTACTTTGAGATACCAGAAATGTTGAAAATATATACCGTGAAGTTATTGCTAGAAAACAAAAGCAAACCAATTCCAATAAAAACAAATAATAAAAACGGTATTAGTTCAGAACATAGTATTTCAGAAGATTCAATAAAATTATTGCATAATATATACAAATGTAAAAATTAAACCTATACGATACCTTAGAAATCCATAAATATCCAAAAGACAATGTTAATATAGCACATAACCAAATAGAGCTCAATACTAACAACTCACCATCCTACTTGCACCTTACTCCAACTTACAAACCTAATAACATTACCATATAAACCAGCTAGCTTCGTTGTTAAATTACCGAGTGGCGTGGTCTAATGGTTTAGATCATTGCTTAGAATTCGGGAGATCACCGGTTCGAATCCGTGTCCGGCTGCTCTGGTCCAAGTTTTCTGCAGTTTTTTTGGATCAATTAAGCAAATGCTGGGACAATAATATTCCACAGATAATATTTTACTTCTCTTCTGTCTTTATTTCGTTCATCTCGTCTTTCTCTCCCAACAACACCCACCTACTCCCACGATTCATGAAAGAAGGTTGAAGAGGGCCGCATTCCCTACCCTGGTGGGAATGAAACACCCAAAGGTTTAGGTTTTTATTGTCGTTAAGTTTAGAACAAAAATTCTGTATCTGTTGAAAATGGCTTAAAAGCTGAAACGATGGTCAGGAATCTGAAATAAGAACTTGTAAAATAATCCCAGCAATTTTTGTACTTATAATACCAAATTAGTTAAAATGTTTCACAGTGTTTGCAGCACGAATAGCATTAATTACATATTTACTCACTTGTCATCTGTGTTACACCCTTTTAAGTCCAGTAAATAGTGTAAGTTTGTATGTAAAGCATAAAAACATGCAGACAGCATTTAATTCTATAACAGTGATTTGGAAATAACAAATAATTGTGGTCCGACTTTCTCACTCTAACGTGGCCTGAACAAATATGCTGTGACAAATTCTTCAATTTGTATATCAGGCCAGGTAGGTAGAAGAAAAATTAATTTAGAGTTTCCCAGAATGGAAAGACAGCGGTTGTTTGTAAAACAAAACGAAGAGTAATTAATTCGAAATTAAGTGAAAGTGATAACTAATTTAGAAATGGCTGGGCGGTAAAAGATTTGGGTCGAATGAAGAGGTCGTGGAAACAAACGCTTATTTTGAGGGCGTTGAGAAATCTTAGTTAGAAGGAATTAAAAAAATAGAAACATTATATAGAAAAATAAAATGTTTGTTTCCCGAAAAACTGATGTTTTTTTTGAAAGTCGTGAACTTATCAAACCACCCTCGTATATAATAAAAATGTAATGTGAATAGCTGTTGTCTTCGATTCACACATAAAAAGAAATGATGTCCAGATACACTTGCCGTCTCTAGCACGGTATTATAGTATTGTATGCTGTCTTCATGTTTTTATGCATTGTTAGTATTTTGCAAGCCTCAAATTATGGTAATATAAATTTAGTTCCTATTGATACTGTTTCATCAATACGCACATTTTTAAGTTGTTCTAATTTTTGTGCCTTGTTTAGCATGTGGGTACTTTTACACGTTTTGAATATTATTAGCACGGGTACATAGATGTGTTAGTACCGTCTACGGTAAGTGAGCAATGGTTGGTATAAATATGTACGTAGAGACATAGGTATACATACGTTTTTTTTTTAATTTAGTGTGTTGCATTGGTTACATTCGCGTTTCGAGCGAAACAAGTCCCACTTCAGAAATGAAAATAAATGGTGCACCTTCGTGTAGTGTGGTAGTATGAGAGACGCGGCGCGGCGCTGTACGCGCGCATTTTCTGTTCAGCAATTTTACCGAGGGCCTTTTGACCCGTTCCATTTTTCCAACGAGCCACCATTGACCGAAATCAATTACGGGAAATGTAGCAACGAGCGAGAAAGCGAAGACTCGCTGAATTAATAACGTAAATATCAGAGGCAGAAAAATGAAATGCTCGTTAAAAAGTTGACGAGCCGCAATCAAAACGAATACATAAAAGGCACCACTGACGTTGAATTTTTTCTGCATCCTCTCTAGCCATGTACCTACCTACCTACTCTTTTCTCGTTACGTTTATTTATACATTGATGATGTAGATATTTATATTTTTAGCATTTGAGCTCATGTTCGCCGACTTCTCTACTTCTGTGTTGTACAAAAAATTATGTTTCCGTTAAGAAACTCGTTCATCCAATTTATTTACCACACATTTAACGTTTTGAAGCCCGCTCCGAGAAATTTAAAATTTTCCTTTAAAAGATTTCTTCCAATTAAGAAAATTGTAAGTTTTTCAGACATTCAGATATACGTACCGAGTTATATCGAAATTAAGATGGTCACATTTTTCTGTTGTGCAACGAAATTTTATCTACAGAATTTGGAAAACAATTAATACAACAGGCCACCTATAAAGCACGTCACGCAAAATTCACGAATTTTGACCCCCGCCCCCATTGTCGCGCTGCTGAATATTTTTTTTAATCTCTTGCTGAGGAATACGTCACAATACCTGGACCGTCCCTCTAATTAATAATTGTGTTTATAATTATAAATATTATACTTTTGACATCGGATCGCGGCGCAGCAAAATTGTGGCTTTGTAAGAATACAAAAGTTTAAATGAATAGAAGTTCGTCCGAATTTAGTTCAATTTAATGAAATAATCTGAAAATTAATACGTAACAATAACTTTACACGGACTCTTAACGATTTGACTTACATCTAATTCAAGCATACATCTCTCTCATTGCTTCTTAACCAATTATGCTATTACACTTTAGCGTTTTAACATAAGTTAAGTATTATTAAAATACCATAAGAAAAAAACACTATAATTTAGCAATTAACAATTTTATATACAAAAAGGTCAAGTAATAAAAAATATATACAAAATATTATCACTTAAGACGAAACGATGCACAAACACAACAAGGCACAGAAGATATACAATCACAATGAAAATAAGAAAACAATTTAAACAAAGGCAATAATGTAGACTTACACAAGCAGGTTTTAACACGTTCTCGCTCATCCCTGAATTCTCTAACCCACGTACACACTCGATTCTGAGACAGTATAGCATCCTCAAACTGTGCCTTGAAACGAGTGAAAATTTCCGATGGTTTAACTCATTTGCCTTTATTGGTTGAAAACTTTATGATGATGCGTTGTGTAACAAACGGTAGAGAAGGTACCTTGCGCTCAGTCATAGCTGTACTGAGGACAGAACCGAGCGCAGCTGCTACCTAAGCCGGTTTCCCTCCTCATAAATCAAACAACACTCGAGCATCGAATTCTCTAGATCGGAATTACGTGCTAAGCTAAATAGTAAAATTACCGTTTATATTTGATTTACCCTCGTATATTCGCTATTTTAGTATGTTTTATGATAATTATTATGGGGTTTGTCTCGTTTTGATTATTTCCTAATCACAGTCTCATATTTTCTATTTAAATATTACTTTACATAATTTAATGTAGATTCTCATCCAAATTAGGCTAGCTAAATATGCAGTCGTTTTTCTTCTTTTTCAAAAGTCTTCCATGATCGTATTATGCCTCAACTGTACAAGAGCAAGGCGTATAATCTTCCCTTGAAAATGTAGTTTGGAAAATATATGGCGTACTAGTTTGAAGGATCAGATCGAACAAGGAAACACACTTACTGCGAATTATCGGTCTTATAATTTTTTTAGTTTTATAGTGGGAATACGTCACCGCCTTATTTCTGTCTTTCCACAGATCGGGCCAAGATAGTCAGGATAAGCATGTGGGGTGAAACAAGAAAGGGAAGGAGCGATGATGTTGTTTCAAACAGCGACAATCTTTTGCAATCTCAGTTTCGTAAAGTTTGATGGCATGTGAAAGAGAAATGGCACGGCTTACAGTTCTAGATTCTCTCAAAATGGGATATAAGCAGCTACAGTTACCCTTCTCCGTACGGAATATAACGTCTTCAAAATTTTTCTGATCAACAATCTCATTCAATAACCCGTGGGGCAGCCCGATACATTTATTTGACTTGATTCATACCACACATTTCCCCGGGATTTTGTTTACAATTTTTTTTCTTCTTTCGTAATTTAATTTGATTGCTAATAACTTTTCGGTTTTTCTTAAGATAAATGTAAATATAGTAGAGGTAGCACTCTTTCTTATAATTTCATATGCCTATTGTATTTGCGGTCAATTGTTTTTTAAAATGTCTTTTTGCTACCCTACAAATTTAATAGTGAATGTAATTCATTTTGTTTTAAATGTGTGCAAAATTTCAGGGTAAAACTCGACCATAGGTTTCCTTCTTCATTGTTTCACATATTTAAAAATATTTACTAAACAACATTAAACCTGGTGGCGAATTGGGGTGGTTCACGTTATTCTTAATTTCAACATTTGTAGGAAACAAAACTGAGCATTTTTAATATCGTATTCGTAAATCCAGTTATTTTTCTATTTTTCTTTTACCTTTCACAGATTGTTCGGACGTTTTTCACATAAGTTATTTATTTTGCGACGGTGTGTGTGTGTGTGTGTGCTCAGTTGTTAGGTATAATGTAGCATTGAAGACGCTCAAATATACGAGGGAGGATCAAATATAAACGAGCCTTTTTAAATTGTGCGATGCGTTGAAGTGGAGATATTAGGTGGCACGGAAGCGACGCGTCGTATTGTTAATGAGTAATAAGAGGTACATAACGGCGTTGCGCAATGAATTATTATTAAGCTTCTTACACGTAAAAACGTGAAACCAGATGAAATTTTGAGTCGATTTCAACACAATTCGGAAATGGAACGCATTCGTGGCCTCGTGTAAAAGTTTAGTGCAAAGAATTTAACGATGGGCGTAATCGTGTCGAAAATGTAAATCATCCTCGTCGTCCGCGCACCACCATTTCGCCGGTTAACATTGCACGCGTTAGAAACCTTATTGAAGGGCACCGCCACGCCACTGTGCTTCAGATATCTGGTAAATTCGACATCAGTTATAGGAGTGTTTACACAATCATAACGAAAAATTTCAGCTCGTTGGGTTCCAAAGTTGCTGAACGAAGATCAAGAAGCTGCTCGAGTTCGCATCTCTCAGGCGCTTCTCACTCGAGTTAAAGAGGAAGGTAATTTTTTTTTCACAATATTGTAACCTGCGATGAGACGTGGGTACACCATTACACTTAAAACGAGCAAGCATGGAGTAGCGTCGCAAAGATGAATCAAATCCAGTGCAGCCGAAAACATGTCTGTCTGCAGGAAAATGTTTAGCCACGGTTTCTTGGGACTGGACAGGGGTGCTGCTAGTCGATTTTGTGGACGAGCGAAGAACCATTAATGCAGCCTACTACTGTCTGTACTACTGACTTCTCAGTCAGGTAAAACTTGCTTATCGCCGAAAAAGGAGGACGCACGATAACGCTAGGCCTCGTCCAGCAGCTTTAACGAAGGCCCAAATCTGGACTCAGCTGGAACACCCTCCATATAGCCCAGACCTATCCCCTTATGATTTTCACCTGTTTGGGCCCCTCAAAGTATCACTAGGAGGCGAGCGATTTCAGACCGGTAAACAAGTGGAGGCATTTGTACACAGCCGCCCTGCTTCTTTTTAAAAAACGGGGTGAAAAAGCTACCAATGCGTTGGGAAAAACTTATAGACAAAGAAAAGGGATATGTCGAAAAATAGAGAAATTTGTGTTTTTGTGAAGATTTTCAAAATGAATGTTTTATGAACAAAAGCTTGTTTATATTTCATCCATCCTCATAGCTTTCCCCACCTGCGATGCAATGTTAACTGCTGGTCAGATCTGCCTTTGCTCTTTCTAACAAGGGCGATCGGTGAGTGTACATTGACTGATTGAACGGCCCGCAATCCGCGATTACCTAATAATTCCTAAATTTATTTTTAAATTTTACACTCAATCGCTGATTGGAATATTTTGTTTAAAAGTTCAATGGAGTAAAATTGCTCTCTTAATCTCGTTATGCAGCCGTTACTAATTAAATCTAGTCCGTAGCAAACGAATTCGGAGGATATGTAGCATCCTCATGAAAAATAGTCCGATTGTATTATTAAACAAAACCATATATATACAGTTAATCAATCAAATTAAGAAAAGGAGTTATAAACATTTATAACTCACAATAATTTTTATTAAGAAGACTGGAAACTTTGGCAGTGTTAAAGAACACATTAGAAAGCTTAAACTCTATCGCCAAAACACGACACTAAACGTCCGATATACTTTTCGGTAACAAAGTTACCTTCTGTAGTGGCTGAAGGGAACAAAACACTAAAAGCTGTGCAACCAACATAAATACTGATTAATGTCATGGTCCAGTAAACATGACTCTGTCTAACCTGCAATTTTCAGTGAAGTAGACCTTACAAAAGGATAACAAATCTAATTAAGTTGAACCAAATAGCGGAAACATAGTGAAATGACCTTTGTCACTATTGAGAGAGCCTACCTATTTTTATAAATATACATACTGTGACGTATTCAGTCACGAAAACACAATTAAATGAACGAAAACAACGAAATTTATTAATAACTAAAATTAAATTAACTACAGTTCTGATTAACATAAGTCTACACAATTTTTCACACTTGTGAATCTATTTCTCCCGTAGCCGTATTCTTCGCCACTACTTATACTCGCATTTCACTGCCGCCACTCTATGACTATAGTCTCTCTATCGCTCTTGTCAATTGTCAACAAACTGACTCGGTCCGTCCAGTGCACTCGTTTTACAGTTTTTAGCATTCCTACTTCTATTGATCGTTTCTAGAATATTCCAGACGTATCTAGGAAGGCCGAGAATATCCATTATCTTTTCTAGGAAGATGTTGTTAATTAGGACTGAACCAACATAAACCGCAAGTACAGTTCGTGACAATTGTTTCAAAACTATCAAGTTGGTAATTGGTTTTAATTTCCTTAACTAATTTAACATTATCAATATCAATCTAACAGGTTCAAATAGCATTTAGCCCATTCTAGGTTCTGGTAGAACAGAAAGGTCAAGTCTTGTCCATTATATTCCTACCGACAGTCATAGGATCAATATTGACAATCTTAAATTAGTTAACGAAATTAGAAATAATAACCTACTTGATAGTTTTGAGTGTATGTTTATTATAAAAATAAAGGTTAAGCTCTCTTAACAGTGAAAAATCTCTTATACCTTGTTCTCCGCAGTTCTGAAATTAGTCAGTATTTACGTTGTTTATACTGTCTTTAGTTTTTAGTTGTCTTCAGTCCCTGAAGGACGTAACTTTGTTGCCAAAAAGTACTTTGAACATCTACTATCGTATAGTATCGAAGAACCTTATAATTCTTGTAGCTTCATATAATGAGAAAATAAAACACAACTTTAGGTTACAACTTAATTTAATTAACCTGTCTGACCATTTCATCACACTGTAATATTCTTCTACTTAAAAAAAGCCACAGTGTGGTGAAATTGTCTTAGAGGTCAATTAAATTATTTTGTAACCTAAACATATGTTTCGTTTTATCATTCATTGTCGTGTTTTGGCATAGGAATTTGTGGTTTTCACTGTATTCAATAATTTATGTGTTATTTTTTCCAGCCGCTAATCTTATATTCTCAAAATCCGTATGTATATATTGTATTAATTGTTTATTGTATATATTATAAATGAAATATTTGAAGAATTTTTAGTAGGAGTAAATCATAAATACATTAATGCGATATTAATTTTCGAATTAATTTATACCCACTACAGATTACCTCATACAATGAGGGAAAATTTTGTTACTGTTGCCACGCCCTCGCCAGGACTCGAACCCGGGACCTTTGGCTTTACGCGCCAATGCTTTTGCCACTGAGCTACGAGAGGTGACAACAGTAACAACGACGATCGTACTTACTAAGTCACTGAACTAAGTCACGCATTAATGTATTTCACATTTACCTCTTCTAAAAAACTCTTCAAATATTTTATTATTAATGATTAATAACATTATATATTGATTCCGGCGTTCTGTGACTTAGTAAGTACGTTAGTTCTGTCGGAACTGTCTGTGACGTGATGATGAGAACCAATGAGTTCGAAATCGCGATTCACGTCTAGCAGTTTCAGCAGAACCCTAACCAATAGCGTACTTTTATATTATTTGAACTGTAATTGTTTAAAGCAAATGTTTGTACTTTCAGAATTGATTTGTAGTTTATTGTTTAATATACGTATTCAATTTGTATTATGTAGTTATTAAAACGGAAATATTTCATATTTTGCTCAGTCTCTGAAAAATAGGTAGAGTAAAATTTATTTGAAACAATTCACACATCGACTAATTTCCTTTCAAACGTTTGCGTTGGAAAGCCGTGGGCAAAAAACGTGGCTCACTCATCTGCGCTACTGCGATGGGTATGAATAATTTGCAATTTGTCAGCCGCAAGCTAAAGTGACAAATGTTTTCAAATTCTCCCTCTTCACTTTCGTATTGTCTTCAGGCAGACGCGTCATGCACGTCAGATAGAAATGTATTATTTACGTGATGTTACAATGAACACGGCATTGTAATGTTGTGTATGCACCTACAACACTGTAAGTGCTCTCGAGCTAACTTCAGGTAACTCGAAAAGAATCTACTACGTGAAGATAGTTATACGACAGAAAAATTAGGCCAAGTAGTGCTGCAATATGACAAAAGGATGCTGTTTTTAAGTACGGTGAGAAAATAAAAAAAAGTGTTCGTCGTCAAGAAACTACATCTGGGGTCTGTATTAAAGTTTATTAACGAACAAATTTTGATAAGGAAAATAATGAGTTACACTGAAAGTTACAACTTATATATGATATCTTTTCTTCAACGTTGTTTTGAAATGTATGTAGAATGAAACTTGTTAGCTGTAAATAAAAAAAGTGTGCCTTCATTATCACTTCATAGTTTCCTCTTGATACATCTTTAGATTTGGAAATTATTATAAAATGTATTATTCTCTTTAGATTAATCCCCAATTGGAATTTATTAAGGGAAACTCTAACATTACTGAGTCGGATCGGGCCCTATTACAGCATACCGTATTAATGCATTGAAATGTGGCTCTATATCTGATTAGGTCCTTATCTGGATTGCCTGATTCAAACCCATATTACGGTATTCCCTACTTTAATCTATCTAGTCCTGATGTGACATGTCCGAACTTTCCCTAGTAAGTCACGTCTTATGGAATTTTATATAGACCTGATAATATTTACCTGATCTTACCCTAATAGGTTACGCTTTATTTGAGCCAGATAAGATTTAGATTATCTTGCCCCTGTAAAAGTCATACTATCTATTCTATTTAACTTGTTTTTTATGAATTTGAAATGATATTTGCTCAACACAAATGGTAGTATTTTAAGTGATGGTATTCGTAATTAAAATTCAAGAGAAATGTATCTTGCAATATTCGTTTCAAACATTAGCCAATATTTTATTAGAGCTTTATAAATATTTAAAAACATTTTTCTATAAATATTTTAAAATATGTGATGCACAATTTAACGAAATATGTTTTCCTCTAACAGTATTTGAAAGAAATATTTTTGAAAGGCGAAAATTTAATATTGAGTTGCAATATACGAGGGTATATTAAATATAAACTGTAATTTTGTAAAATAAATCTATTGATTAATGGTACATACAAACTAACTATTTAACATTTTTCCATGTTGTACACACTTTTGCGTCCGATTTCGAAGCTTGAATATTCCTTCTTCATAAAAAGTTTTAGGGCGAGTTGTCAGCCAATTGCTCATATACTTAATTGCTTTAAAAATTTTCGTCTCCAAGTGATTCTTTCAAGGGTTCGAACAAAAAATAATAACAGTGTAATTAGTGATTAGTCAGGGCTATAAGGAGGATTATAGAGGCTCGAGGGTTTACCAGCCAATTTCTTCCAATTTATTCCTTGTCAAAACTGCGGTGTGTGGCCTGGCGTTGTCATGGGCATGAGCGAGCCCCGCCGTTTGCTTCTATACGCGATTTTTGTTGACTGTAACAACTCAGAATAGTAAGCTGCATTCACTGTTCGTTGATCGGTTGATCGTGAAGAAAATCAATGAGTAAAACTTCCCTTGAGTCAAAGAAAACAGTTGCAAGCACTGGCTGGTTTCCGGCTGAAAGACGGGTTTTAGCTTTGACAGGGCCACTCCTTACTTACATTCCTTACATTTTTGATTCGATAGTGGACCCACGTCTCATCACTAGTGACGATGCGCTTCAAAAAGGACTCCCTTTCTTGTCAAAATCGATTCAGAAGTCTTTCGCTGATCTCCGACCTGTCTTATTAGTTGTTTGTGATTTTCGGTCAATAACCTTGGAACCCAGCGATCACTAATTTTTCTAAAGCCAAGTTCATCAGTGATGATAGATTGAACACTCCCACACTCCCATAGCTGATACCCACTTTACCCACTTCTGATGAGATTTGTTCAATAGTTAACCGGCGATCACCTATCACCTTTAACAAGCTCTCGAACAGCACGGATGTTGTCATTTGTGAGACTTGTTATTGGGCGTCAATCATGACTTTCATTTTCGACACTTTCTCGCCCATCCCTGAATTCTCTAACCCATGTATACACTCGATTCTGAGACAGTGTAGCATCCCAAAATTGTGTCTTCAGACAAGTGAAAATATCCGATGCTTTGACGCCTTCATTCGTTAAAAACTTTATGATGATGCGCATTGCGACTGTGCAACAGACGAAGGTACATTACGCTCAGTAATGGCTGTACTGCGAATAGAACCGAGCGCACCTGCTACCTAAGCAGATTTCCCCCTCCTCATAAACCAAATAACACTCGAGCATCGAATCCTCTAGATCGGAATTACGTGCTAAACAAAATAGTAAAATTACGGTTTATATTTGATTTACCCTCGTAATTGTTAAATAAGGCAAATTTGGATTTAACATCAATGATAATTAAAAGTAATAAACACTTTTTGAAATAAGTATAATAATTGGCAATAATGTTAATTCCTTCTACTTAATATGTAAGGTTTATTAACGGACAAGTGCGAGTAAGACTCGTACCCTGACAGTTCGGTACAGTTTTAATGGTTTTAAGAGATTGGACGTACGAGAATTACGTGCCGAGGTCAGTTTACTTCTAAGTGAATCTGAAGCAATTATAAAAGTGACCGATCGATTACGTGCAGACAGAAAAATAGTATCATAAGGATAGCGCACATATATCGGAATCGGACGGACGGCAAGGAATGGAAAAAATATAAAATATCCGTAACCAAATGGTAAAAACCATAATTGGTGATGGACGCGATTCTCGGTATTTTAAAAATCCGCCGGGACATGTCTAAAACGATAATTAAAAAAACTACACTTAAAACACTACGAACTTAAGTTTTTCAAAAAATACAATAATGAATAAGGAACGTAATTCAGAAAATTTGAAAATTTCCATGAAGTCATGTGTGTGAGTTCAGGAATGATCACATACCAGTGATCGCTTTTCGTTTATTATAATAATATTCATCTTCCAAAAACACAATGAATTCTTACTTAGAGGAACTTATGATTGACATTACTGGGTCATTCTCATCAAAATCAGAATATTGGAGTTAAGTTATTTTGGAAAATAAATTATTTTAATTTGTAGTAATTTTCTGGCGAAGGTTTCGCCTTTCCTATCTTTAATAGCTTCCAGATAAAAATTATTAGTGAAATTGAAAAAGGTTTTAACGGAAGAGAAACTACCCTTAACGAGGGAAAATGTAGTTCTGATGGAGGGGAGTTAAACTAATGCAGAGTGAAGAATTTTAAAGAATTAGCGTTCCTTTATTATAATAAATAAAGATTGGTATACAAAAATAGGGTTAGAAGTTTTACTAATAATCGGAGTAAAGAATCAAAGAAAACTTTTGAGATAACTGAGGAGAGATTTTAACGGAGAAGACGATTTTGCAATTCGGCACCATTTCTAACCGCAGAAAGTAGTTACAAGTAACCAAAAAGTATACATTTTGTTTGATCATAATCTGATATGAATGATTACATAATCATACTTGTTTAATCATTGCTTTATCTAATGGAGGAGAATGGCTCATAGCAAATAATTCTGGGTCCTAGCCGTAGATAAGGAAGCTCCAGAATTATTTCCTATTTCAATAACGTTGTTATTGTTTTTATACTCATGTATTCAACTCAGTTTTTCAAATCGAAATGTTCCGTAAAGAACAGTTAATATAAAAACAACATAGAGGCAATTGCCGCTACAGAAGATATCAAATTAGACAAGGCCTTATGGAGGTATTTAAACTTGTCCAGCTAAATCAACAACATAGCCTACATACGTGAATTCACGAGGCTAAAATCCACTAGATGGCAGCAATTGCCTCTATGTTGTTATTATATTACATGTTCTTTAAGGAACATTTCGACTTGGTCAGTAATTTATCTTCTGCCATTGCTCCTAAACTGGTATCGGATATGGAAACTCTCCATCAACGAGACCAAATCAAAAGCAATTCTCTTCTCACACAGAACCCGTAAACCCCCCGCCATAATCGTCAACAACCGTTCCGTCAAATGGACCAACTCCGTCACCTACCTAGGCGACAAAACCCTAAACTGGAGGCGACACATCCTGGCCACCCGAAACAAAGCTGTGGGTGCATACATCGCACTCAGGCCTTTCTTCCGAAATAACTTCATCTCCCAACAAACTAAAATCCGTCCGTTTAACGCAATCATCAGGAGCCTTTGCTCCTACGCCATTTCCGTCTGGGGCTGCGCCCTTCCCCACCACCTACAACTTCTTCAAGGTACCTACATGCGGATTCTCCATTCCGCATTAAAGTACCCCTGGGTCATCAGAAACAACCAAATTCTGAAAGAAACCGGTTTACCTTCTCTCCCAGACGCTGCAAATACTCCGTGTCAGGCCACCCAAACCCCACCATCTCGACACTCTCCAACTACACCCCTAAACCAAAGGATCGCTTTAGAAGGCCTTGCCACCTTTTACCCTGAGCCGTCCTTATTCGCTCAGTCCTAGTTTCGCTTTTTAGCGCGAGGCCGACCCTTCACATCAGAGGTGGGCCACCGTCTTTCGAACGTCCTCCCCCAACGCTCCCGTCCCTTACCCCCATACAACTCTGCCCTCTCCTCAATCCACTTCCCTATCCCAACCTCTCCACATCTACCCTGGGAATGTGAAAACCTTCTGGTTGATAATCCCCACTTGAGGTGGGTTTTTATTCAGTAACAATCTGACACTATCCCCTTCGAGGAGTGCTTATGTAAGTTTGCTTGCACCCTACACACTAAGGGTATAATCGGTGTGCAATTGACCTATAATACTCAAATACCTGATTTTTTTTCTGACCGCGGTGCGCAACTGTTTGTTGCCTAAAAAGTTAGCAATCGGAAATTGAAAAACATTCGTAGAACACTTGTGATTTCTTTCATCCACTCAATATGAAATAAACCTCCAAATTAATGTTTAGAGGATGCGGTTAGGAAATTGGCCAAATCCAAATCAGAATTAAATTTGTTAAGGAATAATTTTACATAAACTTAGAAATTAATGATTTACCTTTATTTGTACCATAGGACCTTCCATTGTGCTAAATTTCAAGAGGCTAGGTCAACGGAAAGTACCCTATACATTCTGATGTCAGTTAATCAGCAAGGTAATCTGTCAGTACAAAAATACATTTTGGAAGGTCGTATTGAATTAAAAGCTTGATTGTAGACATTAGTATTTTGATATTAATTTCTACTGGTTCTCAAGAAGAAGGTTGTTGATGGACAGATAGGCAGACAACAAAGTGTAATGTTAATAAATCATTTATAATTATATAAATAAATAGGTTAAATATGCCAAACGTGAAATTCTGCTTAAAATGGTCAAGAGAAATAATCCTATTTTAAGTCAGAATTAATTTATTCTTTCATGGGTCTCATTATTCTTAATTCATAAATAAAATTTATACGATGCCGTTCTGTTTGAATAAATGTTTCGTGGTCATAATTCTGTTGAGTAAAAACCATTTAATTTGAAAGATAAACAAAATTTGAAAACGACAATAGTTGAAACAGGGCAATTCACATAAATCTATGCACATTTTAAGTGGGTGCATGACTTGTGCAATCACAAATAGTGCACTTTAATTATTTTAATTTGCATACATCAAATAAAGCCGAGGCTCACGGAAGGATGCTCTAGACGGTTAAGGAACAAACCCGCTGAAACGATGATATAATTGGATTTTCCGGGATTCATTTTCCCAATAGGAATAATTCTCGAGCCGAAACCACTGAGCTGCACCGCCGCGGAAGAAGGATTTGCCAGCTTACTTTTGATTAGGAAGCCGCGGAAACATCGAAAAAGTGTGCTGTTTCAGACGGAATCCATCAGGTAATTACAGGGCGCTTTAAGCTTTGTATAAGTACTACCCGCACCCGTCTTCTTATAATAATAACTAATGCGTTCCACCTTCGGCCATCACGCGATTTTTCCAAACATTACATTTTCTCTGCCTCTATTCATCTTCGTTAAATTACCAATACAACCCATAAATAAAATTAACAGATCTTTGTGTTTTAAAACACAGAGGTCGTCCAAAGGATTTTCGGTATTCATTTGAAGGGATCACTATATAATAATTCTCTAACTTAATTAATACCAAAGAATTACGGTTTACATACAAGGTAATACTTAGTAAGCATCCCAACCACGGAATATCTCCAGTATGAGTTGTCCAGGTGTCTAGGTGTCATAACCATAGTAGAAATGAAATAGATACTGGAAATTATGCGGTTGTTGGTCACTTGGTGAAACATGTTAATAAAATATTTGGTATATGTATCAAAATTTTTATATGGATCTTGACGATACCGTTTCGGTTATTACACTATTATCAAAAGAGTATTAAAAAACAACGAAAGTCTAGAGATAACAAAAGCTGTTAAGAAAAACCTCAATGTAACAAACAAACAAATTTATGATTCCCTATCCCCTCTCCTAAAATCCACCCTCTAGAGCATTAAGATTAATTGGTAATAAAGCATATTGTAACAATCTTACAAATTTAGTTTTTAATTCTTATTTGATAATGATGTAATAATCGAAACGGTATCGTCAAGATCCAAATACAAATTGTGAAACCAATACCAAGTGTTTTATTATTCTTATTTTATTAACAAAATAGGGTATGCTCTGATATGATCCGAATTGGATTAGCCTCTAATACGGTATTTATATATGGTTTGCGTCAGGTACTAAAAGGAAATGTCGTGTTCCAAAAATCCCTTAACTATTCCAATCCGGTCCTGATTTGTTTACCTAATCGTCTCTTTTAGGGAACTCCGTATCTATCCTGGTCCGAACCTGACTTGACTGCCGTATTTTAACCTAATCAGGAACCCCTGATGTATCATAATCCGGCTGTGATTTATTTACCTTATCGTAGTTATTTTAGGGAACCACTTATCTATGTCACTCCGGTCCTCATATTATGTTTTATTTAATCATTTCAGGGAATTCCTTAGATTTCTCAGCTGAACCTCACATTATTGTTATTGTGATAATTGTCGTGTTAAAATCCCTTTTTAAATCGTTAAAGCAAACTGTATGTATATTCTTTATTGATTATTTTTCATTATTCTGCAAGTGCATAGATATTGGAAGAAAAACAAGAAATGTTAACATACCCGTGATAGAACTGTATATTTACTTAATTTGTTCAATTCACCCGTGGTACGAAAATGTCGCAGGTAGTATGGAGGTTAACCTGATCGTCGCCACACAAGGCGTGGTATTATCAACGCAAAGCTGATAAAAATCATTCGAACACAAAAAATTAGAAATTAGAAATTCTTAATATTAAAAATGTTAAATATCTACCCCGCCCTATCTATATTCCATCAAATAGTATTTAAGAACAATTTTGCCATTTTAGGATAGTATTATAAGTACGAGGCATGTTTTTAAGTAAGTACCGTTTTGAAAATAATAAAAAACGTGCAAAGATTTCTTAATAATTTTATTTTTACATGAAAGCCTGTACCTCATTCTACTTTTCAGCATAATTTCCTTCAGTTTTGAGGCACTTGTCATGACGTTTGACCAGTCTTTGAATACCCTTTTCATAGAATTCTGCCGGCTGACTGCCAACTGTTAACCACCGCATCAGATGTTTCTTCAAGTGCAGGAAGAAAGTGTAGTCACTGCGCGCCAAATCAGGGCTGTAGGGAGGAAGATCTAGAGTTTCCCAGTGAAAAGATGTGATGAGATCTTTGGCCCGATTAGCCACATCCGCACGGGCATTGTTATGCACATTTGTGCGGCCATCTTTAAATGCTTTCACCCACTTCCTTACCATCTTACCATTTCATCACTCATAATGTTTTGTCTGTAAACTGTAAAATATAAATCGGGTTTAGTCCTTTGCACTACGGAATCCTACACTCCGGACTTCACAGTCTCACTCACTCACTCACGATTATCGGAGGCATCTTAAACACTCAGTAAACAACCTAAACAAGGGCGAATCAGACTGTAATGGCGTCAGTGCGTAGGTGAGAGATGTAGGTACTCAGTGCACATGCGCGGAATGCTGACGGCAGCTCTGTGGCGGCAGAATTTCGAAACGCTACTTACTTAAAAAACATGCCTGGTATTTATGTATACTTCTGATGAAACCACAGTGTGGCGAAACAATTATCGAGTTCAATAATATTTAATTGAGATTTATAAAAACAGTTTTTCGATTTTTATCTATATTGTTATGGATCAGTAGACACCATCCTATATCCTTTAACTGAGAATTTTTTGTAATTATTTGTTTTGTATCTTGGCATGTGTGAAGGTATGCATTAAGCTTTTAGGATAGGTTGCGGTATAAAAGGATTACCTGATTGGCATTTGAGAAGTGACATGCACCATGGGCTTAGGTTGGGTTATGGTGATAATGTTCTCCCTGATTGGCTTGTGTAAAGTGCTGTGCACTACCGACGTCGGTAATCGTCAAACTTAAGAAAATAAAAAAATTAGCAATTATTGCATTTTTATTATTTTAACGTTTAACAATCCAAAAAAAGAAGGTATTGAAATCTTTTTTAATCTAATTACAAAGGATCACAGACCCACATCTGGGACGCGACCTATACAGTAGGCACAGCGCACAGAAGGCCATATCCCACAACCGGCTAATACCCCTACCGGGATTGAATTACATTGTTGATTTCGAACGATTATTAGACGAAGATAACAAACCGAAAAAGAAGGTATTAAAATCCTTTTTTGTCTAATTACAAAGGATCACATATTAATATTTATTATATAGCTTGTAAAAGTCTTTCTGCCAGCGCCCACCTGATGAGACCCGATAGGTCGAAACCGGTCGTGGGATATGGCTTTCGGTGCGCTGTGCTTATTGTGTAAGACGCGTTCCAAATGTGGGATCTGTGATCTTTTGTAATTAGACGAAAAAGGATTTTAATACCTTCTTTTTTTGGATTGTTATCTTCGTCTAATAATCGTTCGGAATTAACAGTGTAATTCAATGCCGGTAGGGGTATTAGACCTGGGAGTAATTGTTACTGTTGATTCCATATTTATATTTATTTTAACGTTTAACCCAGCTAATAGAAGTCACCCACATTAGGTAAAAGTATCAATTTATTTTTCAAATTTCATTTGTTTCAATTAAATGTATTTCATATCTATAGTTATTCTTATCCAAAAATAAACGACTTGTTATGTTGCATATGTGACTTTAATCGTTTTGTTATTATTGGCGGAGGTACTAGGCAGATTTTAACTGTTAATCTTTCAAATGTGACTTGTTCCTAAAATAGTTTTAGTAGGTATATGTGAGATATGATTATACAAAGAGCAGTTTCGAAGATATTGTAATGAGAAGTTTTCAAAAAGTAAAACAAATTGTTTTAAAATTTTACTCAATAAAATAAATTCTGAGACGTTATATTAACGTAATTCTTGGAGAGATACCGTCTCCTTTTTAAAATTGTTCTAGTAGATGAGATTGAATCGGTTTGTACTTGACGAAAGTTATTTATAATAGAAAATAAAATCTCAAAATATATTTAAATAACAACAATTGTTTCGCTAACACAGTATCTTCTTCAGGTTGAATGTGGTACAGGCTATTACAGAGTGGTTATTTATAGAACAAGAAAAACAGGGAGGGGGGAAGAATTAAAAATATAACCGAATATATCACAATAATACAATAAAGTTAATAAAATAATCCTAATGTTAATTAAACGTAATAATGGTGATTATTAAACTATAAAATTATAATTTGATAGATTTATGTATTTTTAAAGAAAACAATAGACAAATTTAAAATATAATTTTGGAATCAACAGAACCAACTACTCCGAGGGCTAATACCCCTACCGACATTTAATTACACTGTTGATTCCGAACGATTATTAGACGAAGATAACAATCCAAAAAAGGAAGGTATTAAAATTCTTTTTCGTCCAATTACAAAGGATCACAGATCCTACATTTGGAACGCGTAATTTTGTTATTAGACGAAAAAGGATTTTAATACCTTCTTTGTTTGGATAAATTTAAAATATGCAGAAAATCATCACATATTGGCACCAGTATCCATGCAAAATTAGCACACCCGATCCAACACAAATTAGCAGCTTATCACTCCATGCTACATAGATTAATAGATGCACCATTAAGCAAAGAACATTTTGATGCTGAACTAAACGTTATTAAACAAATTGCACTTGACAATGGTTACAAGGTTACATTAATAGACAAATTATTAAACCAGATATCACATAAGAAGCTTTAACACTAATTTACCCTCATAAAACATAAACAAAGATTTCTTTCAGAACCTTAACTTTTATAGGGAAACCATTTATTGTTATTAAAACTTTTTTACATGATCGTAATAGTAATGAAGTACTAAAAAATGATAATAATTTAACACTGTATATTAAAAATAACAAAGATAAAATCAATAAAGACAGTAAAAGTGGTGTATATAAATTAAATTGTGGTTCATGTAATAAACTTTATATTGGTCTCACTGGCAGAAATTTTAAAACCATAATCTCAGAAAATAGTAAGTTTTACATTGACAAAAAAGCTAGAAATTGGCTAGAACTGTTCCCTTTTAAAGAAGCTCAAAATTAAAAAAAAGTTAAGAAATCTTTCCATCATAATATAACAGGCGGTGTGAAAAGTTCGTAGGTTGACCCATAGATGGCGCTATCAGTATCAAATCCATATGATTTTTAGTTAGCGCTAAGCTTCAAAAGACGCGTGTATAAATTTGACAGCTGTTGCACCATTAGTATCTGAGTTATAGCATTTTTAGTGAAAGAACTTTTATTACTATGAAAAAAGTGGGTGCAACATGGCTCCATCATTTCACACCGGAGTCCAATCGACAGTCAGCCGTCAGACGAGTGGACTGTACGTGATGAACCGACTCCAAAGCGTGAAACGGCGGAAAAGCGGCCTCATTTGAAGAAAAAGAAAGTGCTGTTTCATCAGGACAATGTACCGTGTCACAAAATTCCATTAATTGAGCTTCTAATTGCTTCCACATCCTCCGCACCCTCCAGATCTGGCCCCCAGCGACTTTTTCTGTTCTCAGATCTCAAGGGCATGCTCGCTGGACAGAAAATTCGCGCGGATGAAGAGGTAATTGTAATTGCCGAAACTGAAGCCTATTTTGAGGCTAATGACAAATCGTATTATAAAAATGGTATCGAAAAATTGTATAACCGCTATAATCGTTGTATCGCCCTCGAAGGGAACTATATTGAATAATAAAATCAAATTCTATCAAAAAACAAATAATGTTTTGTATGCTAGCCTACGAACTTTTCAGCCCCTCTGTTATCAATCTGAAAAAGAATAAGCCTTACATTATCTCACTCGAAATTACTGTAACAATTACATTTCGCAGTAAATAAATTAAGTAATACGGAATGCACAAGTTAGGAGAGTAATTCAAAAATGCCAGTGTAATTTAAAATTAAGAATTCGTTGGTAATATTTAAGTAATAACTAAAAAACAGTTTCCTGTCATACTCCTTTGTATTGTAAAAATTTTTAAAGTTGCGGTAGAAGAGAAGCAAGCAATTTAGAAAGCACACGCAAAGTGTAAAGAGGAAGTTCGTTTGATAGACACAAAAAGTAAGTCTTTTCTTAGACGCGCCTTTTTCCTTCTTTGAACTCGGAATTTACAATCTACAAATACTACTTTAAAGACAATAAAACTCGGAGTAAAATATACTGTCGCGTTTGTTACAAAGAATGCAGTAAAATATCACGTAAAGAGATCTTAGAATTGTTTGTAGGTGTTGCTCGAATTTGAATGTAAATGGCGGGTGAATGACTAAAAAGCACCCTATTGAATTCAACAGCTGCCATAAAATAAAAAGTTGGTTGTTTTGTTCTGTCTGGATACTTTTGATAGTTGCACAATCTTCTGAATATATTAATATTTTATACGAAAAATAATTCGGTTGGGACACTAAAGAATGAATGATCATCCATAAAAGTACAGATAGCAGCAAAAGTTTTATATGTTAACCATACAAATAACTTTTCATGAAATGCAGTAAAAATTGTGATACAATAATCCCGTCCTTACAAAAGTTTTCGATAGTTAACATAAGAATGCTGATTGAATTTTGTTATTTACTGTGTATTCACTGGATGTTCTGGAAATATTAAATTCCCTATTTTTTATATATATAGTTCCTAATAAGCCTAATTCCAATGTATTTGTTAGTTTTTCAGTTAAATCTGTCACCTGTTCTTCCTAAACACGGCAAACAAAGTAATACATTCTTTTATTATCCTCGAATTAATTTCTCTACTAAATTGGTGCTTATATGCTTTTCCACGACTAACACCTCCAACTCAATAATAATATCTGGGCACAAGGTACACCCTTTGTTTCATGAATTAATTTTTTATTGACTTCATAAAATTAAACAAAAAATGTTAATTTCCATAATATTTATTAATCACATAACAATTGTGAATACAGATATATATCAGCTTAGGGACGGGATGGTGGTTTTACAAACAAATTAAGTAGGGGTGAGTTATTAATATCAATTTAGTCGTTAAGCAATAGCGTAGTGTTTTTGTGTTTATTTATTTCCATTGTTTTCAAAAGATAAGGTTTATAACCTTTATTTTCTAAATGCAGAATCTCAAAATCATCGTTTAAATTATGTTTTCCATCTATTAGGTCTGTTTATTCGTTTTGCGCTGATGCGCCACTTCTTTCTCCTGTGATGGAGCACCCGAAATTTAATGTTCGGAGTTAAATGTGCAAAAAACTTATTATGACGAAGAAAGGCGAGTAACTGTATTTATGAATATTTATTTACAATATGACTGCAGCTAAATATATACATAATTATTACAAGACCCTTTCTAAGATGTTCACGTTAAAAAATGCTTTTTTGTGATGCTGTACGATCTGAGTACGAATGTGTACTGACTATTCAAAACCAACCACTCTCCAGCGGAGTAGGAGAGGATGGTGACTAATAATTGAGAAATATATGAAAATCTGATTGTAATTTACCGACGACGGCAACTATCCCGCAAAGATTGTTGCCGCCGTTATCGCATGCTTACAAAGGGTCGGCACACATCTAAAGTCAAAATGCCACCTGCAGGCAAACGCATCATTCTGAATGAACTGACAATGCATGCTAATCTTTTTAAATAAACATACTCTAAATCTAAACAAAGTCTTTGAGAGAACTGAACATGCCGTCCGCCTTGAGAGAACCGAACAAGGTCTTTAGCATAATTTGAATCAAGTTTTTTACATTCAAATGACTTTTTATTGTAGTATGAAATGCTATTTTAAAATTATTGTTTCTAAAAATTTTTCCTAAATAGATACAGGGAATACCTATAAATGGTATTTATTTATAATTATCACTATTAGTTTTACTCTGTGGATAAACATTCTTTATACATTGTTTAAATTGTAATTTAGTTAACAGATTATCTATAATACTAACATTATAGTTGTTCTTAGTTGCTAAATGTTTAATAATATTTAATTCTCTATTAATGTCTGACTTATCCATTGGTACATTAATTAATCTAAATAGCATACTATAAAAAGCCGAAAATTTATATTGACAAGGATGACAAGGGTGATTGTTGATAATAGTGTTTGTATGCATTGGTTTATAAAAGATACAAAATTTATGTTTATTATTAGAATTGTAAGATCTAAGGAATTTAATTTTTTGGTCTATTTCAATTTCTATGGAAAACTTAATATTACTATGTACATTATTTAGTTGTTTTAAGAAATTTTGGAATTGTCTATCTGTACCTGTGAAGCAAGCTATTATATCGTCAACATAGCGATAATAATATAAACATTTACTAAATAATTGGAATTTGCTAATGAAAGTATTTTCCAAATAGTAAATAAACAACTCAGCTAATAAGGGACTTAATGGATTACCCATAATTAAACATTCTATACATTTATAAAAATTATTATTAAATTGGAAGTAGTTTAAACTTATACATACAGATAGCAATTCTAAAATTTCTTTACAGATAACCGGGTTTATACGTCTTTCAATTAGCATATTTTCAACTATATTGAACACGTCTAGTGGTGGTATGGAAGGAAAAAGGTTTGTAAGGTTGTATTGTTTAGTAAGGCGAAACAATTATTAAGTGATTAATAAATATTGTGGAAATTAACATTTTTTGATTTATTTTATGAAGTAAATTATGAGTTTACATCAAGTTAATTTAGATATGATTAATAATATTAACTGCATTTTTATTTTTTATTGATATGATGGGTATTGATAAAATCTTTTTACATCCAGGATTGGAAATGCCAGGCTTGGGTAACCGAGCATTGTCCAGGCTTGAACTAAGTGTATAATATTAAAACTTGGCATGCCAATATTGCGCCACATCTCATCCAGTATTTAATAGTCAATGTTGGTTTACCAAGTCTAATCTAATAGATTTTTTATTCTATAGAAAATAAAATTATTCTAAAGACAATGCAAAATGATCGAATGTTACAGAGTCTTTGGTTTCAAAATAACCTATATATTATTGCTGTTAACAAATTATATATTAAATACCTCATATTGCATATACAAATTATCTAATTGTTAGTTAAAACTACCAAACATTGATGCAAAAAATTATTTTGGTATCTACATAAGTTAATTTGAAATAGGTAATTTTAAGTACCTAATGATTTTTATTACAATAAACAATAATAATACTATTAGTTATTACTTCTAATGGTTTGGCGCAAGATTTCAAGGCTTGCCAACCGAGTTTGACCTATGACTTAATAGTCAAGCTTGGCCTATGACTTGGCAGCCAAGCTTGGCCCGTGGTCATCATTTCGGTATGTCAGCCAATCTTGCACCAGGTCTTGCACAATCCTTGCAAGCCTTGGCGCAAGGTTATCCCAAGCTTTTTGAATTCATTTGTTTTTTCCTACCAGGTGTTTGATTTTACAAAGACAAAGTTATTGTAGGGAAATACAATTCAATAAATTCCTTTCAAAATTATATATATATATATATATATAAATAGGTTTAAGTTAAGTTAAGTCTTCTAATCCTCATGATTTCCAATAGTTACTGATAAACTATTTATTTAGATTATCAATAAAACGCGGTGTTAAACGTATACTGATATTAATAAGTTTAAAGAAGATTAATCGATTCGACAGAGGGCACAAAGATTACTAACTTAAATACTAATACCAAAAGAGACTTTGTAATAAAGTGATACATACAAACATATTAATTCATTTTATAGACTAAACAAAGTCGAATTATAGTTCTAGCCTTTGTGACTGGTACGTACATTGTATCGCTTAATTGTGTATTTCAAGTATTTGTATTTTAATAAGATATTTTAGGTAAGTTGACAATTATTATCAGTCTTCTACACAAGACGATCGGTAGCAATTTGTTCAACTATCAAAACATTGTTCGAAAATAGTCACTAGGAAGAAGTCCTGCACTATTTCATTCTTTTTATACTCGTTCGATTACATTTAGTTTTTGTCATAAGTTTCACGATAGGTTTAAGTTTTGTAAATATTGTAAATATCCGAACTTTAGTGAATTAAAATTGTTTAAACCGTTATCGAGTTAATTCATTTAATGTGGTACAGCAGTACACCAGGAAAGGCAGCATCACGCGCTTTTTCTTACAGCAAATATTAACTAAATCCATTGTCACTATTGTATTGAAGTACACTGATAACTACTTTATAGAGATTAATAAGAACTGTTGGATGAATAAATATATTTTTAATAATACAATTTTCATTCCTTTACTTCTACAAGAAACAGCGAGAAAGTGGACCAGCAATTTCAAAAACATAATTATTTGAGCGCTGTTATATATCATAGATCCCTATATTTTTTCTCATTCACCATATTTTCATATAAGTATGTATTTTAATCAGGGCATTCAAAATTGGTTAAACACAATTTATTTGCTCACCGGGATTGGTAAACAGGTCCAAGGGTATGGGGTAAAATATTCCCGTCGAGCCAGACCAATCGTTTAAAAAAGATTAGCTGCGATCGATGCCATTTATTTTGCTTACTTTTTTACTTTTTCTCCGGGAGAAAGTCGTAATGGATCTACTCTTTATCGAGATTAGTGTTCTCGGGTAGCCTTTACCTTATCAGAATCAGAAAAACCGAAGACCCGAGGGGTCTTATCTTTTATATACATATACCTATACTTACATATATGATTTTATGTACACATTTTCTCATATACCATACGGATAGGAGGGTAAGGATATGGAATGTTTTCCAGATACAAAATTAAATTTATTTGGATAGCGTAGCGATCGTTTATTTCGATTTCAAGATACACTACGAAAATTAGTTATTGGTTTACTTTGAAGAAAACAAAACTTTTTTAATATTATGTACTGATGTATCGGTAAAACTTGAGACACAGAAGTCAATTTTTAATTTTTCTCCACTGCTGGAAACGATTGAAGAATTTTATTTTAAAATGTAATAATTCAGATGAAGTAAACGGATCAGTCGATTTAACTGCAAAACAAAAATTAAACAAATTCCAATCAAATTAAGGATGAGTACAACAGAAAAGGAAAACAAAACAATTTCGATAAATTGAAAACTACTGGTGGCGGTCAATACAATGAATTATTTTAGTTCTATAATGTACATATCTATTCAAACTCTTTTCTTCTTCAAGTTTATAAACTGTGTAAATATTTCAATTCTTAAAAGTCTTTTGCATTATTTCTTAACATTATCTTCTAAATCTTTTGTATTCTATCTATCTGTGCCAATATATAAGTTCTTTCAATCAATTAAAAGATGACTCTAACTACACTGCACATCTAATCACAGAAAAGCACGCATTAAATTCAGAATTTACAATTATGCATACCGAAAGTAAAAGCAGTAAATTGAACCTGTTAGAATGTATGGAAATAAATAAATACAAAAATCAAAATGTACTCTTAAACGAATATATCGATGTAAATTATTCTCCCTTAGTTAACCTTTTCCCTCGCCCTCCCACTTAGTTATTAAGACACTACATAAGTAAACTAATAATAATAAATTGTTAGTTTAATTCTAACTTCTGAAGAAGCCACAGGGTGGTGAAACGTACGTTAAGCATTAAGTAATAAATTGTGGAAATTTGATTACGGTGTTTTATTTCTGAGTTTCCTATAATCCCTGATAACTTTTCAACTTCGGGTTAGGTACCTATATATTGGAAAATGCTTTACTTAATTTAACAGTTACTGGATGTATGACCAATGACAAGTTCACACCTGTCGGAAATTAAGCGTTTGACGTATCATCCCTATCTACACTGGAAGATCAATTGTAAGGCTATTTACTTACTTACCTACTCAAATTACGTGTGCAATACACAAAGATCACGTCTAGATCATTGATTACATGTCTATTTTCTTTAGGAAGGATATAGTATCGACCCTTTTAAGTGTTATTTAGTCATCAACAATCAGTTCTATTTCATTTCATGGGTGTTGAATTTTATTATTTTTGCCCAAGTTATAATTAACGAATCTTATTTAATTTTTTTAAATGATTCTTAAGTTTTATTACTAGGCAAAGGACTCTCTATTACACAGGTCAACATGGATTCGGAAGCTAAGACCAGAGATAACATTTACGACGTACTTTGCCACGCTTATTCCCAATCTGGTCCCAGAATTGCCTCGCCTCAGTAAGATTTTGATATATCATGATAATGATAATTTGGCTTGTTTGGTTTTGAGACTAGGATTTCTCGATGCTGCAAACTACTAAATATTTTCTAGGACTACATTTGAGTTTGCCATCGAAGAATACACAGAAAATCATTATTTTCTTTTCTGGTCCTTTTTTAACGTAACCCTAAATCTAAACAATCCAAATTGGTAACATTACGATGTCGGAGTTAAAATGTTTCAAAATCTTGATGTGCTGGAGCAATTATGAAACTAGATTCTTTTTTAACGACAATAAAAACGTCACAAATAGCTACTCTCTTGTTTTTTTTTTTTGTCTTTTTATTTCAGGTGGTACCTAATTCTTTTAAAAAAGACAAAGTTGAATTTTTTAAGTTTGAAAGGCGTAAATTACATCGTAAATGTCTGCTATCTTTGTTTTTATACGCTTCAAGCAATTATTTCGTTAATCTGTGTTATTAATGACCATAATGGTATTGAAACATACTATGAAGCTCACAGTAAAAACTGCATCAAAATAAATCCAACAATTCAGTTTTTCATGACAACGTACAGATAAACAGACGCTTTAAATGAAAATAGTGGAGATTAAACATATCAATTTTGTGATCAGATCTATTACAAAAACGCCTCTGTATAAAAATATGAAAATTATTCACAATATTACTCATACGCCTCATACTTGAACAACAAATACTAGAAGTAATTCATTATACAACAGAAAAGGGCTACAAATAATTTTAGAAATATTTGAAAACTTTTATTTAACATAAGGAACTGAAATTTGACCATTTTTGAACATTAAGTTGAGAAAAATGTTGTACTATATTTTGTTTAGGGTCTTTTATAGTAGCTATAGAAGGAACCCTCAGTGTACACATTCCGGTAGCACTTTTGACTATTTCGTTTTTATTTATTAATTTATTGCAATAAGAAAAAGTACAAGTACGTATTATTATGATGTACTAAAAGCACATCAAAACTCTGCATAGAGGTAGCACTTGTGCGCAGGTCCAGCTTTAACCTAAATCTAATAAATATTACAAATTTAGTAAATTACAATATGAAATTTAACAGATATTGTCGTATATATTTGCTCAGTTTTCCTTCGTATTCAAAGACCCGAGTTGCAACCATCCACACAAATTCTTCAGACTTTATATTATCGTTTTCATAGTTTTCCTATTCATCAGCATACATTTTAACCTCTTTTTCATCAGGGTAGTAGCCCAATGATCGGATCACAACTCTCACTTCCAATGAGGTTATTTTACCATCATCATCTTTATATAAGAGCAACAAAACATCGTGCATTTCCGTAAACAGTTGGTTACAAAACTTTTATTGTTATCCACAATAATATTATTTCACCACACAGTGGCTTCCTCAGGTGGAAATATAATAACTTAAAACTAAATACAAAATCCTTAAATACTAAATGAAACAGGAGGGGGTGGAGGTAGGTGAACTATTTATGGGAACTAGAGATTGAGTAGATGAGAATTATTTATGTCAGTTTGATCATTTAATAATAATCCTAGTTTATTTAATTTATTAATCTCCATACATTACAAAAAATTTAATGATAGATCCTTCTTTCTACATGTAATAATTTAAAATTGTCATCAAAGTTATAGGAATATTCTAAAAGATGGTTAACGTATGTAGAGTTAATCTTTTTATTTTCGAATAATTTCTTATGTTCAAGAATCCTATTCTTGAAACATCTACCCGTCTGACCTACATATGATAAATTGCAACTCGCACAATTTAATTGGTAAACCTATATATGTCTTACATCATTAGTTACCAATTTACTTAACAAAAAATTAAACAGAAAATTTAATCTATCCTCGTGTTAAAAATAAACCCCATTCGAACTACAATACACTCACTTATTTAAATTCTTTTTCTAAACGTTTAGGTCACTATATTTATAAATTTTCTAGTTCGACTATATCCTTTAAAACTATTAACACGTTAGGCAGTATAATAAAAAACAACAAAGATGTTACAGCGAAAGAACATAAATCAGGCGTTTACCAATTAAATTGTGCGAGTTGCAATTTATCATATGTAGGTCAGACGGGTAGATGTTTCAAGGATAGGATTCTTGAACATAAGAAATTATTCGACAATAAAATGATTACTTCTACATATGTTAACCATCTTTTAGAATATTCCCATAACTTTGATGACAATTTCAAATTATTACATGTAAAATGTAATGTATAGAGATTAATAAATTAAATAAACTAGGATTATTATTAAATGATCAAACTGACATAAATAATTCTCGTCTACTCAATCTCTAGTTCCCATAATTTGTTCACCTACCTCCACCCCCTCCTGTTTCATTTAGTATTTAAGGATTTTGTATTTAGTTTTAAATTACTATATTTCAACCTGAGGAAGCCACTGTGTGGTGAAATAATATTATTGTGCATAACAATAAAAGTTTTATAACAAACTGTTTTGTGTTTAATTTCAATATCAAGTTAAAAGAATTAACAGTTTCATCGATTCACCGAGTAGGAATAGTTTTGCGAATGTTTTGATTACATTGGTTGTTCAGATTTGGTGTATTTACCTGCCTTTTCCTTGAAATCTTAATATAGAAATTTAAATATTAGAAATATTGTTGGTTTATCCAAATATCATGTGCAAGTAATTTAGGTATAATTTTAGTGTATCGACCCATTGCAGGTAATGTCTTCAAAATAGTTGTAGACACGATTACACTTATACACAAGTATTCAAATAATATTTCAAACTAGTTAGTTACCACCTTCACCACTTCCTCTGTCAGGGTGGAGATTGTGTTTATATATACGCTGACACAACTCATAACAACAACACACATCACAACAATTATAAGCAACAGTATAATAAATTCATCAAGTTCAGCATTTTATCATAATTATCACCGGAAGGGTCTTCCATACATGTACATACATTTCTGTAGCAGTAACTGTATATAGTGAAAATAAATATTGCTAAGTGCAATTATTAGTGTTCTTCCTTATAGAAGTTAGATTGTTTGCAGTTAAAATCCTTCATAAAATTTGTGTGCTTCCTCAAAGGAGAAAGAAGTGGCGGGGCAGCGCAAAACAAAATAAAACATTGGTTTTCTTCTTATATTGCTTAATCTGACATATTCGCATCATTTTGTAATTCAGAATGTAACCTAGAATTACTCAATATCTGCATAAATATAACGCTTGAATAATTTTTAAACTAAACCTAGGCACGCACTCTGCAAGTAACTTTATGGAAATGTGTGCATCACTAAGCTTAATAATTTTCGAGATTCGAGTGGATTGTATAATGTTGGTGTTCTTCCGTTTAAGTATCATAAAGGCATGAGGCAAAGACCGTGTACAATGTCATTGTGTCCCAGTAACGTGGCCGTTGGTGGGTAGTATGAACTTTTCATCGCGTCAAATGAGTTTTTGAATGGCTCGAGTGCAAAGAGCGTCTGACAGAAAATTGCTCTTCGGGGATATTAAAATGTCGCCTTGTGCGCTCGTTAAATTCCAAAAGTGAAAATTAAACAATTTTAAGGTAGTGAGAAAAGTCGCAGAACAAATACTAATTTTCATTCACTAAATCTTATTGCTTGCTGCCGGTCCTTGACGATGAAAGCCCGATGCTCATCGCATAGCGTCGCATTGTATCGCCCGTACCCATCAGAGTCCGTTCATTTCGTGCTCGATGAGAGTTAAATTTGTTAGAGATGAGAGGTATCATTGCAGTTGTGTCGGCTTTGAACGTTTTATTCCAATTTTGTTTCATTTTGTGTGCGACAAATTGGGACATCTTCTCCTCTTTAATTTCAATAGATTTAAATAAAATATGTATTCTTAAAACAACTTTGGTTTGGTCAGTATACATATACATATAGTCATATATAATTAAATTAAAGTGTCTCTTTGTAGTAGCCAAATAACTGCGGTTTTCCAGCTCATATGGTTATTTGAATGCTATTAAGGCACAAACGTCTGTATCAGTTTCGCATTGACTACTTTAGAATTGGGCGAAAAACGTATTCCCATAAAACAGTTTTAATGGTAATTAGGGCGCGTCTCTCTATAATTTATTCTGTGGTATTTCGTGTGATTTATTAATGCTAAATCAATCACAAATGGTCAATTATAAAAAGTACCATTGTCTGATCCCTAATAACAGTACCTTTTTGCCTCGCTACCCTCTATATTTTTCTTATTTAACTTTGTACAGTGTTGATTATTTGTACTCTTTGAAAATGACCTAACTGTAGGTCGAAACATATTTGTCAGAATTGATAATAAATGTGTGAAATTTATGCCAAGCGTTTTTGTTTTAAATATTATAAATATGGAATCAACAGAAACAACTATTCCGAGGGCTAATACCCTTACCGGCATTGAATTACACTGTTGATTCGGAAAGATTCTTAGACGAAGATACGAAAGGTATCCAAAAAAAAAGAAAGAATTAAAATCCTTATTCGTTTAAATATTAAGGAATAAAGATCCCTCATTAGGAACGCATCCTACCAAGTAGGCACTGAGAACTGAAAGTAAGAATCTTTCCAAATCAACGGTGTAATTAAATGCCGGTAGGGGTATTAGCTCTCGGAGTAGTTGTTTCTGTTAATTCCATATTTATATTTATATTTATAATATAGCCTGTAAAGACCTTTCTGCCAGCGCCCACTTGATGAGACCCAATAGGTCGAAACCGGTCGTGAGCAATGGCTTTCCGTGCGCTGTGCCTACTGTGTAGGATGCGTTCCTAATGTGGGATCTTTAATCCTTAATATTTAGACGAATAAGGACTTTAATTTCTTGTTTTTTTATGGATATGATTTTGTTTTAATTTAAGTTATTAAAAAATATTTCATTATCGGTGTACGTTGACTTCTATTGAATTTATATAACTATATACTACAATATGACAAATATTTCTTAACTGTAAACTTATATCTATTCCTAGGTTAGGTACCTTAACCAATCACATGACGCAACGACACCAACCATCAGTAAATACAAATTATATCTTTTCCAACAACTTCCACGGTTCACACATATTGTTGAAATAATAAATTCACTCGAAAGTTCGTAATCCTCACTCGAAACGAATAAAATCAATAATACATTAGGCGTAACACACACGTAAAAGATTACGTCTCACATGCATCATCAATGTAAACAATCTGCCAACGAAGCTATTACGTTATGAAATACAGCAATAGCAGCAAAAGCAGGTAGATGGCGACGTACTGCCATATGAACGAAGCTATTACGTTTGCCTCGCTAAGAGGAGCGGGCATGGTTTTAGTAGTTCACAGAACCCGTCTGCTGGTCCAGTTAGGCAAAATGTGATTTTAGTTATTGGGTAGCAAAATTTAATTTTTTGGTAGTTCTACAGAACGTATACCCCGGGCCCCCTGATCCAATAATTCCGATAGTTGTAAATACGAGGGTCAATCGAATTTAAACGGCAATTTTACTATTTAGCTTAGCCCTTGTTTGATTTACGACTAGGGGGGGAATCACCTCAGGTAACAGCTGCGCTCGGTTCTGTCCGCGGTACAGCCATGACTGACCGCAAGGTACCTTCATTTGTTGCACAATCACAATGCGCATCATCATAAAGTTTTTAACAAAGGAAGGCGTTAAACCATTGGAAATTTTAACTCGTTTGAAGGCGCAGTTTGGGGATGCTATATGCAGTATACACGTGGATCAGAGAACAGAGAATTCAGGGACGGGGGAGAACGTGTTGAAAATGAAAGTCGTGATCGACGCCTAAGAACAAGTCTCACAAATGACATCATCAACATCCATGTTGTTCGAGAGCTTGTTGAAGGTGATCACCATCAGCCGGTTAACTATTGAACAAATCTCATAAGAAGTGTGTATCAGTTATGGTGTTCATAGTTTTCAATCCATCATCACTGATGAACTTGGCTTTAGAAAAATTAGTGCTCGCTGGGTTCCAAGGTTGTTGACCGAAAATTAAAAACAACTAAGTCAGGTCGGAGGTCAGTGAAAGACTTCTGAATCGATTTCGATGAGAAGGGGAGATTTTTTTGAGGCGTATCGTGACTTGTGATGAGACGTGAGTCCACCACTACACTCCCGAATCAAAAATGTCTAGTAAGAAGTTGCGAAGAAAGGATGAAGGCTGCCCTGTCAAAGTCAAAACTAAAACCCGTCTCTCAGCCGGAAAAGTGCTTGCGACTGTATTCTTTGATTCAAGGGGTGTTTTACTCATTGATTTTCTTCACGATTAACGAACAGTGAATGCGGTTTACTATTGTTGTTGTTACAGTCGACAAAAATCGCGTATCAAAGCAATCGACGGGGCTCGCTCATGCCCATTCGAGACGTCATCCTCCTTCATGATAACTCCAGGCCACACACCGCAGTTTTGACAAGGAATGAATTTGAAGAAATGGGATGGGAATACCTCGATCCTTTATAATCCTCCTTATAGCCCTGACTTGTCACCCTGTCATTATTGGTTGTTAGCGCCCTTGAAAGAATCAGTTGGAGGTAAAATATATGAAAGCAATGAGGAAGTAGAGGAGTATGTGCGCAAATGCGCAATTGGCTGACAACTCGCCCTCAAACTTTTTATGAAGGAGGAATATTCAAGCTTCCAAATCAGTGGCAAAAGGGTGTAGAGCACGGAGGTGACTATATTGAAAAATGTTAAATGTTTAGTGTTGTGTATACCATTAATCAATAAGTTTATTTTATAAAATGACCGTTTATATTTGATTTACCCTCGTAGCTTGTTTTGAAGCAGTGGAGTTTGTGGGGTTTAGATGCCACCTCTGGGCTGCACTGAAAAATTATGTAATAGACCTTATGCATCCTACTTGTATATATATATATATATATATATATATTCATACATACTTTACAAAAATAAAAACTCAAATTTTCAAATGTAAACTTTTTGAATTATAACATCGCTTTTTAAGTGATGCCAAGCAGTCTCATGTTTTAGGCTTTAAAAATTGGTCTCAATTTCGTGTTTTCTTGTATTACTTTAACGTAATGCTACAGAAATTGCCAAATCATATGCAAACTATTAAAATAAATATCGTACATATACCCTATATTTAAGATAATGAGATTTTCCTCGTAACATGTGTCCGTACAGCCTATCAGAGTAGAATGAGAACGGGTCTGCATTCGTCCTTACATTGTAGTAAATGGAACGAATACCCCTCAATTTATTTGTAACGTCTCTCCCCTTCGGACGGACGGATGGTCGGACGCGCGTCAACACTCTGATGTAGCTAATGAAAACGAGTGCACGGCTACTACAAAAAAAAGGTTAGGTACAAAGGCACGGGCAAATAATAATTTAGCCGATCTGACACAATATGGATACAAAGTATAACATAGAACTTGTTCGGTAATGATAGTATACACCGGTGCGCATACGGTTGGCTTTTGTGATGGTGATTTTTCCTATGGCCATTGTTCATCCCCATTCGATTTACGTATGAGTGGCAGAAGGCCGTTTTTAACGTCGAATAACTGTAGTATTAGGGATGAAAACGAGTGATTACTGCAGTAAATTAGAAACGTTTTCAATGGGCTTGTTCGCATTCAGTGTAAATTGCATTAAAACGTCTTTTTCTAACCATGAGTGAACATCGTATTTTGTCTGGTAACATCAATTAAATTAATAGCCAATGTTTTGTTTTTATTTATATATGTGACCAATTAGTACGTTAGCTTTGACGAAAAACTAAGTAAATCATCGACAAAATTAGTTCTTTTAAAAAATACATTGGACAGTATGAATAAGGAAATTAAACCGCAGATGTAATTTTGGACGTAGTTTCTGACTTCAAAATTACCTCTGCACGACCGGTTTTCAAGTTTACTAACCCCAAAACTCAAAAAAAAAACAATTTGGGCATTTAAAAGTAAAACTGTGCGAAGTAAATGGCCAAGACAATCAAGAGACTGGTCTTAATCGCTGAATTCAAATGTGGATGTATAGTTTATCCGGTATATCAAGATTTTCAAATATCTTAATCTCAAAATCCGAACGATGTTAATTTGGCTCATAAAAAAATAGATTCAAACGCCTTATAACACTATAAACAATGTTTATTAGTATAACCAAATGTATAGATTTCGACTACGAAGTAGTCATTTTCAATGATAATAGTAAACTAAGGTTAAGAAAAGATTATACCTAAATATATTCTAAAAAACTACCTGTAACTTATTGAAGACTATTGAACAGGGGGTTGGTTGTTGGTAAACGGCAGGTCAAAATCCATCAAAGAATCTCTGAATTTATGAATGTAAATACACTCGTAAACGTTTAGGTCGATGTAATTGTGACAAGATTTTAATAGTTCAATATAGTTCACATAGTTATGGTTTAGACCAGTGATTCTCAACCACTGTGCTGCGGCACTTTTGTGTGCCCCGAAATTCTAAAAGTGTGCCGCCAAATTTTAGATATATAATAATGTTAATATTATTAAATAATATGATTTAAAAAGAAAAATATTTTTAACAGGAATAGATATTTAAATCCTTAAAAAAAATTAAATTATCTCATTATTTGTTTTGCAACGCGTTCTTTCTTAGTGCCGGATTATAGTGAAGCGGCGAACATAGGGAGAGCGCATAGGAGAGCATAGCGTTTTATTCAAACCAATAGGAATAAATGCATGCGTTTATAGTAAGGCGTTTTACATAGCGGCGAAGAGAGCGTTGCTGCAGCCGTATTGCAGAATTAAAGATATGTCGCAATATATTCAGAAAAATACTGCAAAAACTCTTACAAATTCAAATTTTGCCCTACAAATCGACGAAATCACAGATATTACAAGAAAAACTCAATTAATCGCTTTCGTTAGATTTATTCAGGAAAATGATATAATTCATCAATTTTTATGTTGTCGGGAGTTACCTAATTTTACAACTGGCAAACATATTTTTGATATAATTAGTTCATATTAAATAAATTAAAGATTCGTGGAAGTCATGTATTGGCATTTGTACAGATGGTGCTCCAGCTATGACTGGACATGTAAAAGGATTTGTAGCACATGTTAAAGAACTGAATGGGGATGGATATATATTAGTTACCGATTGTTTTTTCATCGAGAAGCACTTGTTACAAAATATTTGTCATCGGAATTGAAAAATTTCTGGAACAATGTGTTAAAAATGTTACTTATATAAAATCAAGACCATTAAAAAGTCGCTTATTTAGTAGATTATTTCTAGCTATGAAAGCCAAGTAAGAATTCTTGTTACTGTATACGGAAGTAAGGTGGTTGTCCAGAGGAAGAGTTTTATTTCGTGTGCTGAAATTAAAAGACGAAATGAAAATGTTTTTTTAACAAAATAAAAATTATGAATAATTTGTTCATTTGTTGGAAGATAAAATATGATGCACTAAACTGGCTTACTTATCATAATTTCAAGTATATAAGGGCCTAATGAAAATATCTTAAACTCAACCGACAAGCAGATGGGATTCCAAAAATAAATAACCTTATGGAAGAATAAAGGCCAGCAATCCATTTCTCATAACGGATACTTCTGTATTTAACTTAACTTTGAATGAAGAGGAAGAACTCATTTTGCTTTCCAATAATCGAGATTTAATTTTAAAACATTCAGACGAATCAGTTAATTCATTTTGGATTAACATTAGATGCGATTATCCAATGATAGTCAAAAAAGCTTTAAACATATTACTACAATTTTTCACATTTTATTTGTGTGAATTCGGATTTTCAGCATTAACCAACATTAAAACTAAAAATGATCAAGATTGTTAAATGTAGAAGACGATATGAGAGTAGCATTGTCATTTTTACGACCAAATATAAAGAAATTATCGAAAAACATGAAGCTCAAATTTCGCATTAAAAGTATTCTTATTATTAACTGGTAATTAATCCCTTCATAAACGTACTGTTATTTTTATAGTAGGTACATATTATTTTATTTCACACATTTAAAATTATTATCATAAACTATTTTACGCAGTGTATCACAGATAAGTAAATATTTTTAAACTGATCTTTTTCTTTGTGTGTCGACAAATTTTAAAATCGTTAAGTGTGCCGCAATAAAGGAAAGGTTGAGAATCACTGGTCTAGACCATAGACCAGAATAAGGATATGGCTTTCCGTAGGCTGCGCCTACTGTGTAGAACGCGTTCGAAATGTGGGATCTGCGATCCTTGAAATTTAGACGAAAAAGGATTTTAATGCCTTCTTTTTTTGAATATATTTAATTTGGCTTGTTTAAATTTCGTGTTAGGAAATCTTGAAATTTTAATGTGCTGGAGCAGCGTTTTTTAAACATTTTTTGTAGTGGCCCCTTTATTTTTATGGTTCCCCTCGCCACTATCCAAAAAATTTTTAAATCTTGTTATATAAATAGGTAAAATAAAGCCCATTTTAATTTTGACATATAAATACGCATTATATTGTAATAGTTTTAAGAGTTAATTGTTATTATATGGCCGCAAATGTAGATTAAGATAAGAAAAGTTAGTCAAAATTGTATCAGTCCGATTTCTTACTACTCGAGAATTATCAGTTTAATTTTATGTAACTGAAGTGTTTGAAGCCGCTGGTCTCTGGAAGACTGGCTGCAAATGTTCCGGTTATACAAAACAGGGCGCTGCAGCACTAAGAATTTTCTCATATTTTTTTTTCATGTTCAGCGGGGCCGAATACGTAAAAATATGAATATATTTAAATCAAATTTGACTGGATTATGCTACTCTCCCCTACTCTTAGGGCTTATGATTATAAAGAACAAGAAAACAATGTTGTGAGTCGGTATTTTATTTTCGTGGTCCGGTACGGAGCTATCTATTATCGTTTTAATACTTCTCTTATTTAATTATTTACATAGTTATAAGGTATATGACAGAATAGTTATTATATGTTCCTTGTTTATTGTCAGGTAATATTTTACAAGTAGTGAACAACACTCCTTTCCCATGGGAAGTTTTTATAGCGAAACTTTATAATTTTTCGATGTAATGCCGTAAAAATAACAAGACTGCCTTAGTTACAGGCGAGTTTAGTTTTAGAACTCCCACGGGTTGTTTACATATTACGAGATCATGCATACGTTTTGCATTAGTTCCGTTTATCAACGCCAGGGAACGTTAGTGCTGATGAGCTGCCCGCCATCTCATAAAGGGCTGCCCCTTATTTTCTCCGGTCCCGAAGTCTTTATATGGGCTGTTTATTACGATCGTAAAATTTTAAAGGAAACCGTTTGCGCTAGCTCGAGCACACTCACCTTCTTGTTTTGAAAATGTCCAGCCGCGACCGGGCAAAATCGGCGCGGTTCGATTCTAAAAATAAATGGCCCGAGTCCTTGATGCTTTGCGCTATACTGTACTAGACAGGGGCTGTAAAAATTAATATATACGAACGAAACGAAAGAGGCGTGTTTGATTTAATAGCCACGGGTCGTAAATAACGAAACTGCGGCGGTTATTAAAGTAAAAAGAACTTCAAAGACTCTACCAACAAACGTCCGCTGCAGTGCGCGTCCGCTACGAAAATGTGCTCTTTATACGAAGAACAGAACGCATCTCGAAACGTGCAGAGGATGTTCGGGTTAAAGGGTGACATTAATAATAATTCTCGGCATTAAAGAATGGACACATACACGACCAACACCGCAATCATCTTAGTTTACGTGGTGTGAAGAAACCATGTGTCACTGCCAGATTACACCATCTATTTAACCAACTCATCTTATAATTACATTTTCAAATAGTAAACGAAAGTATGTATATATAGGTGTTATGGTTTTATAAGGAAAAGTATGATCTATTCTTTCTACGTTCACTTGATGGAAACTCATTTCAAATAATAGGTGAAATAAATAAAAACACAAAGTTTCCACAAAATTGGTATATTCACACTTTACAATTGTTATGCCTAATGTAGGGTTCTTCAGAAGTAATAATACAATAAACTTATCTTAACATTTGTCTTATATACTAGTGGATTAAGGCGGGGGGTAAGTAAAAAGATTTAGTAACGGTGAATTGTTGAGGTCAATTTGGTCGCTTAACAATGTATTTGTATTTTTGTATTTATTAATCTCTAATGTTTCTAATAATGATAATCTTAGGCTTTTATTTACAATATGAAGAATTTCAAAGTTATCGCCAAAATTACGGTTTTCTTCGATTAGATGTTTAGCATATCATCTAAGGAAAAGTTACTATCTTTATGACTTAATAATACATTCACAAATAAACTTACCTTTTATTAACAAAAGACTTGAGCTATAAGGGCTCTTCACGACGACAGTATACACTATAGGTAAATGTTTAACCGAGCACAGGGAGATTCTATTACATGCACATCAAATATTGGTGGGGTGGGTGACGATTATGACGCATACGACAGGCCGAGCTTGTATTCTCCTACAATGATCAAAGGACAGTGGCCAATAACAAGATTTTAGTAATATCTGTATCGTTGCTTGTTAGATGTGCTGTTAGTCAGACCTGCCCAAACTTACGATATGCGTAGGTACGTGTTGTAATGTTCTTATTAGTCCGTTGATTTGATGACTATTTTTTTCCGTCTAAAGCAAAATAAAAATGTATTTATGTGGTAAATGAAATACATAATTATAGGACACAGTAGATAACTCAAACCCCAACGGCAAAATACAACACTAAGCGTCCGAAGAACTTTTAGGTAACATGTTTTTTTTTCATCAGGAACTGAAGAGAACTAAAAGCTAAAGAAAGTGTGACCAATTTTATATAAATTATTTACTTTAAAAGGGGCGCGAATAGACCACCACACTCTACTGAGAAGCCTGAGTATTGCTTATCGCTTCGGTTAATTTTGTACGAATTTCATCCAAATTACCGACATAGACGTCTGAAACTAAATGAGAAATGGGTGTCGCAGTGTCACACGTTGCAGTGAGCACTGGCAAAATAGAAAAATACGTACTACCAAGGGAATTATGCATTATGACACCCAATAATTTTTTACTAACTTATTGGGGATTATTCTTAGAACTTTACATGGTCGGTTAAACATTTACCTATACTGTATACAAACTGCTGATGTAGGCTATTTCTCATGGAAAATGCTTGATACTTGAATCATACAATACGTTTAGATACAATATTAAGTTAATCTTTAAAACCCTCATGAAACAAGAAGAATTATTACTTAATTTTAATATTGCAACTTATAAACCTCATCGTAATTATCGTGAAAACAAATAGTTACATAACGATAATCGTTGGGCGTTTCCATTGGGACAACATCTTTTTAACCCTGTCTCGGACAATTGGTGTACTTGGCCAATTTTTGCTAACGGTATATAGGTACTATGTCGAGTGATTAGTTTATATGAGCAAATATAATAGTCACTGATGAGCAGTGTATGCCGATAAAAATAATATTTTAAAGAGAGATCACAATAATGCGTTCATTCCATGAATTGCACATGTTATTCGGTTTTTGTCTTTACTACTATTCGTTTTGTATTATGGAACAAATGGAACATTTTTTTTGAACAGACATGATAGTTCTCATTTTACGTTGTGTAACATACGGGTAGCGCTGTATATTTACAATATTATCAGGATAGTGTATTATAATAGAAAGGGTTAAAATTTTGGTATTTATATCATTCTCTACAGCTATTCCTATATTTAAACTGAACATCAGTAAAGTCCATTTGTTTAATTAGAGTATATGCACTAACGATATGTTCCAAAACTGTAACCCTATTTAATTTAAAAATTTGCTTTTAGGTATTCCTTATCTCCCTATTAATTTAGTTGTTGTTTTTTTTTACTTAATAATGCTAAAATACTATTTGCTATTAATTTATTAAATACAGCCAGCAAGTTTTCTTCATATTAATAATTATTATAATAATAAAATAGGTATCTACATTGAACCGCATATTCTGCAGTCCAAAAATTCATACAACATTTTAAAAGACGAAAGTTATGGTTTCTGATTTTGATTTTATTTGCTTAGATCATGTGGCAAATTGTAGGAAAGGGTTAATTATACTATGCGGAACTTAATTTGTAAATTTGTGAAGTGAAATACTTTAAATGACATTACCCTTTCATACCTCAAGCTATTGAAATTGAAATTATTAACCTTAGACCATAAAAACACAGAGATAGCATACAATGCTCTAGCAGCGTGCTTAAGATGGGTAGTGTATCTGGATGTCCTTTCTCGCTCTAATGCAGGCTGATTTGATGTCTTTTCACTAGCCGTATCTCTCTCTTCTTCAAGTCGCGTTAAAGCCAGAAAGGATGTGAAGCAACACTAACTATATCGAACACGGTGCTGTTGTTTTGCATGCAACCTTCATCTTTTTATACTCTCTAAGTTATAGACACCGGGTTTATAGGAGATATTACTGTGGCGGATAACGCCTCTTACTTCAATAGAAAAATAATTCCAACGAGTGCCAAAAGCACAAAACAGGATTATTATAGATTTATCGCAAATATCCGTGACTTTTTGAATTGCCCGCTCAGTACTTCTACTGGCAACACTGTTTCTGTTAAGTGCCATCTATCGGTAGACTACTGTATAATTTTAGTTTTAGTATGACAGCCATTGAAAGCAGCTAATCTCGTTAAATTCCACAATAATGGAAAAAAGTGAATTTTGTATGCTAATTAAGCATTACTTTTTACGCAAAAAATCTGTTAAAGAAACCAAAGAGCGGCTTAATCAATACTATGTGGACTCTGAACTGTACTTTGTGTCCGCACGGCCGCACCAGTATAAATGATGCCGAACGTTCAGGTCGGATAGAGTCCTAAAAAAGTGGTTACGCCAGAAATCGTTTACAAATTCTATGGAATGATATTAGATGATCGAAGGTTGAAAGTGCGAGAGTTGGATGAGGCTGTAGGCACATCAACTGAGCGAGTGCATCACATTTTGCTTGAATATTTGGATATTAAGAGCTGTTGGTACGATGGGTGCCGCGATTGCTCGCGATAGACCATAGACACCACCGTGTGACAAGATCAAAGGAGTGTTTAGAGATGTACAGCCACAATCCAAACGAGTGTTTGCACCGTTTTATTACCGTAGATGAAACATGAATCCATCACGCCACACCAGAGACCAAGCAACAATCGAAACAGAAAAAGGCTAAGGCTAAGATGGGTCTATCGGCTAACAAAGTCATGACCACAGTTATCTGGGATTCACGCGATGTAATTCATATTGATTACCTTAAAAAAGGTAATATAATTCAGAACTACAACTGTTTTGGGGTTGTTGTAGCAATCGTGTTAGTGGACTGTATTTTTTTGTTTGTTTATAAATAACGTCGAGAAATGCACTAATTGAAGTTACACTAATTTATTAAAGGACTATTAAAAGATATAACAACTATAAATCACATTTTACAGGTAATTCTACTATTTAACACGTGCTCTCAGGTATCGATCATTATGGATAGATGTTCACGCTAATAGCGCTCTCATGATAGTGATGCCACAAAGGCACAACGCCGCGCGTACCTGCATGCAGTTCATGGACGTAGTTTATACAACATAAGAAACAATAATAAAATGCATAAACATAAACCGCCAGCCTTGAAAGCCCTAACTTTCAAAAAAGCAATCAAGAATACAAAAAATATTTAAATGACAACACATACTAATACAAATATTCAAGTTACGTAGTAAAACAATGTAAATAGATATGAAGTCAACAGTCGTTCATTGGAAGAGGACAAACTTTCACAATGGAACGTTTAAAAGTACCACCCGCGGTTTTCACTTTCACCACTCTAATGAGTTTGTCTTCACCAGGGTAAATATCAGTAACCCTTCCCAGCGGCCATTTTAAGGGAGGGGTGTTCTCATCCTTCATCAGCACTAAAGCGCCGGGTTGTAGTTGGGCATTGGAACATTTGAACTTCCATTTGCCTCTGCTTTGTAACGTATTGAGGTACTCGTGCTTCCACCGCTGCCAAAAGTGCTGAAGCATCTGTTGGAGCCTCTGGTATTGCGATAATCGATTTAAAGGTACCTCGACGAGCTCGGCCTGTGGTACGGCAGTGAGGGAATCGCCGATGAGTAGGTGACCAGGAGTAAGAGCCAGGAGGTCATTAGGTTCTTGTGAGAGTGGTATCAAAGGGCGAGAGTTTAGGACTGATTCAGCCTGCACGACGACAGTATATAACTCTTCGAATGTTAAACTAGCATTTCCCAAAATACGTTTCAAATGAAACTTAGCCGATTTTACCGCAGCCTCGCATAACCCGCCAAAATGAGGTGATCTTGCTGGCGCAAAATGCCATTTGATATGACGCTCGTGGAGATAATTTATAAATTTTGAATTCTCGGATAAATTTGATAGAAGGGTATAAACGTGATTTAATTCATTATGTGCTCCAAGGAAATTAGTGCCATTGTCGGAAAAGACATCCGCACACAACCCGCGCCTAGCGACAAATCGCTTAAAACAATTTAAAAAACTATCACTAGTTAAGTCGCCGACAATTTCGAAATGAACCGCCTTGCTTGAAAAGCATACAAATATGCAAAGATAAGCCTTGATTATCTTTCTGTTGCGTGTTTTGCCATCCTTTATTAAAAATGGACCCGCGAAGTCAGTACCGCATACCAAGAATGGTCTAGAAGGGGTAACCCGACACCCAGGCAAATCTGCCATTTGTTGTGAAACATTCGTGGGATTCGCACGGAAACAAATTAAACATTGTCTCAAAACCTTTTTCACACCAGACCTTCCATTTAGTGGCCAAAATTTATGCCTAATGGCAGCCAAAGTGGTTTGCGCTCCTGCGTGCAGATTAACAATATGCTCATGTTTTATAACTAGATCAGTGAAATGATTATTTGATGGCAAAACAATGGGAAATTTCATATCATAGCTAACCATGGCTCGGGAAATTCTACCTCCAACGCGAATTAAGCCATTTTTGTCTAAAAACGGATTTAACGATGCCAATTTGCTGGATGGAGATACGGATTTTTCTGATTTGAGTAAATTTAATTCTTGACAAAATTCTCTAGATTGAATAAGTTTAATAATACCGATTAAAGAACGATCTAATTCGCTTAATGTTAAATATCCTGTAAGTTTTTTATTTATCTTAGCAGAATTGTTTATAAATCGTAAGCAAAAAGCGACAACTCGCTGTAATTTCGATAAAGAGGAGAATCTATTAATTAAATCATTGTTACTTGTATCACGTGTGGGGGTTAATAATGAAAGTGTTTTTCGCTTTTCAGGAATATTGTCCAAGTTAAATTTTATAATAGTTTCGGGCCATAGGTTTTTATCTAACAGAAGCCATGGCGGTCCTGACCACCACAATCTGCATTCTGCTACTTTATTAGGATCTAATCCTCTGGAAATGACGTCAGCAGGGTTATGTTCACTGCTCACATGACGCCATTCCTTGATTGACGTTAATTTTTGTATTTCCGATACGCGATTGGCAACGAATACCTGCCAGTTGGATGGTTCTGAATGTAACCAGTTTAACACTATACTAGAATCACACCAAAATTTTTTATCATGTATATCCAATTTCAGCGCGTTTTCGGCCTTGTTCATCAACTGTGCTAAAAGAAGAGCTCCGCAAAGCTCTAGACGAGGCAAAGAGATAACCTTCAATGGAGCCACACGGGATTTTGAGCAAAGTAATCTACTAGACCGATTGCCAATCGAGTCATATGAAAGAATGTACATGCAAGCGCCGTATGCTCGCTGAGACGCGTCACAAAAGCCGTGTATTTCAATTAAAACAGGATTGGGCAATATTGCGTGTCTTGGGATGGAAATTTTTGTGAGACAGGGTAACTGATTTTTAAGAAGGATAAATTCCATTGCTAACGTTGACGGAACCTCATCATCCCAGTCTACCTTGGATTGCCACAGATGTTGCAAAATTATTTTGGCCTTGATTGTGACCGGCCCTATTAAGCCCATTGGATCAAAAATTTGACTAATAGTGGAAAGAATATACCTTTTTGTGACCCTTTGATTATTGTCATCATTCGAGTTAATGATAAATTTTAACGTGTCCGTGTTAGATTGCCATTGTAAACCTAAAGTTTTATGGTTCGTGTCATCTGTTATTAAATATTGAGAAACATTGTTAACATCGAAATTATTGACTAAAATTTGAGGTGCATTTGATGCCCATTTGCGTAAATTAAATCCGTAATTACTTAAAATCTCGGAAACGTCTTGCTTTAATTGAATCGCGCTTTCTATAGAATTCGAGCCTGTAATTAAATCATCTACGTAAAAATCATTTAAAATAGTACATGATGCTTTCGGGAATTTGCTTTTATTTTCAAGAGCACACTGTTGCAAACATCTAATAGCTAGAAAGCTTGCCGGGCCTGTTCCATATGTTAAAGTATTAAGACAGTAATGATTTATGGGTTTAGTTGGATCATAACGCCAAATAATCCGTTGAAGATTACGTTGGGATTCAGTGACTTGGACCATCCTGTACATTTTTTCGATGTCTGCAATCAGGGCGTAAGTGTGTTTTCTGAATCGAGTGATTATGCTAAATAAATCTTCTTGTAGCTGAGGGCCTACCATTAATATATCATTTAGGGAGATACCATTACTTGTTTCAAAGGATCCGTTAAAAACAACTCTAAGTTTCGTCGTTATACTATTCTCGCGAACAACTCCGTGATGAGGTAAATAGTAAATCAATTCGCCAATGTCTGGAACATCATGTGCGTCATTTATTTGAGTCATATGACCAAGTGATTCGTATTCTCGCATGAAATCGTGGTATTGCCGTTGCAATTCGGGATTTTTCTTTAATTTTCTTTCTAATGATAAAAATCTGCTTATCGCAGCTTCGCGCGAATCTCCTAGTTCCGGTATTGGATCGACCGTAGGTAACGTTACTATAAAGTGACCTGATTGCTTACAGGTTGTGACAGTTTCAGTAAAAATCCGTTCACATTCTAAATCGTGTTTGTTATTAATTTTAGGAACATTTACTTCTTCGATGCGCCAAAAATCCTCGAGTTTATTTTGAATAACCTGATTAATAGATACATTAGAATGCGAGATATTTTTATTGAATTTATGAACAGCAATGGGACCAGAAATCAGCCATCCGAATTTTGATTTTTGCAAAATTGGCTTATTTATGCCCAATTTAATTTGTCCTATGCATAAAAGATCATAATAAATTTCGGCTCCGATCAAAATGTCCACCACGTCAGGGACATTAAATTTTGGATCGGCTAATGCTATTGATTCGGGAATATTTAAATCCGTCGTATTGAACGAGACGAGCGGAACATTTTTTGTTACTTCGTTAACCACTAGAAAAGATATTTGTTTCTTGAAATTAGTAAATTTTGATTGGACAGTAGCAGTTGTTCTCACATTAGTGATAGAAGACGATTCATTTAAGCCTAAAATTGTTGTATTAATATTCTGCTCTGGCAATCCTAATTTTTGTAAAAGATTTCGAGACATGAAGGAACTCATTGAACCTGAGTCCAAAATTGCACGAGCTTGTATTGGTCGACCTAGACAATCTAAAATATTTATTATTGCAGTCGATAATAACACGTGTGTATTCATGGGAGAACTAACATGTGTTTTATTGTGCATCATGAGTACCAAATTTTTTGAATCCGGTTCTGTTTCATTATTTGACGAGGCTGAAACGTTTAATTTTGCATTGAGCGCATTTTTGTTTACATTACTTTCGCTAACTTGCGAATCGCAGGTGTTTGTAAGTTGATTGTGTCGAGTGAATCGTTTAATTGTTTCATCGTCAAAATGAAGGAGACTATTGTGTTTGCCTCGGCACTTTTTGCAGCCAGACGAGCGGCATGTACTGAAAGAATGACCTTGTCTTAAACAGTTCGTACACAAACCGATCTTTTTTATTTCATCGTAACGTGACTTAAGCGGTAGCCTTTGAAAGTTATCGCAACTGTAAATGTAATGAGGGCCTTTGCAATAATAGCAAGTTATACTTTGAGATACGTGAGATAATGTCTTATCGCGAAACCTTTCATTTGAATGTGAAAATGAATTTTTAAAAGATGATGATTTATTGTTAGTTTCCAGTGTTTCTAGGAAAAAACAACGATTTGATAAAAACTGCATGAGATCCTTAATTGAAACATGCTCTAATTTTGATGATTCTTTGTTCCAATCTTTTTGACAATTTCTGTCTAATTTTGAATATACGAGATACATCAATAAAGTACTCCAATGATCAGTAGGCTCACCTAAATTTTTTAAAGCTCTAACATGTTTGTTAAAATCATCTACCAATTTTTGTAAATCCTGAAGAGATTCTTTACCGAGACTTTGTAATTCAAAAAGAGCTTTAACATGTGCATGACATATAACTTTTTTATTCTCGAAACGATCCTCGAGCAATTTCCACGCAATATCGTAATTAGCTTCAGTGGCCTCTAACTCAGATATTACCTTCGTTGCAACACCCGTTAATGACAATTGTAGATAAAGGAATTTTTGAACGTTGCTTATGTTTGCATTTCGATCAACTAGAGCTTCAAATGAATCTTTGAAAGAAAGCCATTTATCGTAGTGACCGTCGAACTTCGGTAAACTTATTGACGGCAACTTAACAAATGTTGGATAATTGCACGGAGCATTGACAAAATTGCTATTATTTGATAAAATATCATTGTTTAACGGAACATTGTTTACTGATGCTTTTCTGGACAATATCATATCCCTGGCACGTGAATTAACTTCAAAAAAAGTATTTTCAAACATTTCGCGATACTCGTTTTGTTCATCGGAATCATCAATTGATTCAATTTGTGATTGAACGTCATTAAAATCGTTCCATAATATTTCATTTTTCTCAAGACGACATTCTAATTCGGAAAGAGATTTGCTAGTATCAAATTTATCCACGAATGTAATAAACCTTGTCATTTGACCTTTTAATTGTCCCCGTTTTGTGACTAAACGTTTCATTTTTTCTTCGGACGATTCACCGTTTTTACTCATTGTGATGTTTTATTGCGAGACAAATGAAGTTTAAAACCTGAACAAACTATAAAAATAATAATCGCAGTCAAAAATAGTATTAACTCTTTAAGGAATTAAAATAGTTCATTAACGAGATAATTAATCATGCGTAGCGTGATGAATATTGAGTTATATACCGTCGCAATGACAGCAAAACCGAGAAAATTGTTAAATCGAGGAAATATGATAAAAGGAACGAACTCACTGTTTTGTTGCTGCTATCTTGATTATCGGGCTCGAAGTCTGACCATGTTTTGGGGTTGTTGTAGCAATCGTGTTAGTGGACTGTATTTTTTTGTTTGTTTATAAATAACGTCGAGAAATGCACTAATTGAAGTTACACTAATTTATTAAAGGACTATTAAAAGATATAACAACTATAAATCACATTTTACAGGTAATTCTACTATTTAACACGTGCTCTCAGGTATCGATCATTATGGATAGATGTTCACGCTAATAGCGCTCTCATGATAGTGATGCCACAAAGGCACAACGCCGCGCGTACCTGCATGCAGTTCATGGACGTAGTTTATACAACATAAGAAACAATAATAAAATGCATAAACAACAACTACTGGCCAGATTTAACATTGTTTTGAAGCTGAAAGTACCGCATTTAGCCAAGAAAATCCTGATTATCCTGACATTGCACGGGTGCATACGTGTGTAGTCACCATGGCAAAATTTCATCAATTGGGCTACGAAATGCTTCACTATCAACCTTATTCTCCGGATTTAGAACCCTCTGATCATTTCCTGTTTCCAAACTTGAAGAAATGGCTAGGTCGAATGAAGAGGTGATCGTAGAAGGAAACACTTATTTTGAGGACCTTGAGAAATCTTGTTATTCAGAAGGAATAAAAAATTAGCAACACGTTGGACTAAATATATCGAGCTAAAAGGAAATCATGTAGAAAAATACAAGTATTTTTTGTCGAAAAACTGATGTTTTCTTTTAAAGTCACGGACTTCTCAAACCACCCTCGTATACTATCCACCGTAATCAATATTTATGTATCGAAAATAAACTATGAACAATGTTATTTCACACAAATAATTTTTTAATGATTCCCAACAAGACCTTCGTATCGAAATAGTTCAAGAGAAATTCTTCGAAAAAAAAAAATAGGGAGGTTAATTTGGGTAAAGATAAATCTGTATCATCAGGTTGTTATTTTGGAACTTTTTATGTCGGATTCCGATATTATAAATTTTAGCCAACATTTTAGATGTTAGTGGTTTTGAAAAATTCGCAGTTTTCTATTACCAACAAAACCTAATTTTGTGGTCTGTAAATTTTGTTATGTTGCGAAATCTTTTGCTTTTGGCCTGTTAAGAATAAATTTTCGTAGAGTTTTATTCGTGAATCCATGTACATATATATCACGGGAAAGTCGACACCATTATTAATATTTCATTGGAAGCTCTACGACAATCTTATGTGAATTGAGTAATAGACGTGAAAAGGATACCTACTGGTAGTTCAAGAACAATTCAATAAGTGTATTATTTCCTTCTTGGACTTGTTTATTCGATAAAGTCGGCACATTTACGCAGAAATACAGATAAATATAGAATTGTATTTCCACAAAATGAAAATATAAGTCAACATATAAAATAAAATCTCTAAACTTCACATAATCTTTTGTAAACACTCCTCTATACTGCATACATGTAACTTATGTTTTATAGACCATTTATTTGAAACTTTTTAAACCGTCTTCGAAACTCTAGGGTCTTAGTAGTTCATGAAGCCATAATTTTCCGTTCAAGAATGAACTACCATATCGTTATTTCATTATTAATTTTTCAGCAGGTACTTATTTCCTAGAAATAAAATTTACTTTAATACTATTAGAATAACATAGTTTAATTGGTTAATGATAAATGGCGTAGATGTAAAGATGAAAAGATAATAAATGAAGAGAGTAAATGATTAAATCAAATAAATAAGTTAAATTAAATTGAATATTATTATTAAAAAAAGAAATTTAATTATCTAAATTAGAAGCGCTATGTGACACTAACTGACTTATTTACACTTAGAAAAATGTTGAAACAATAAGAAAGATTTGAAGAGTTTATTAAAAAATACAAAATGGAGGGCTAATTTCAACTTCTACCAATCATTAAAGTAGGTTCTGGTTTAAATTGTTTTGTCTGATTACTACACAAATTTAATGGGAAACTATTCGTTTTATGGTTTCATGCATCTCTATAATGTTTGAACATTTATTTAAGATTAACTGCACTTATTTACCGTGTTTTTTATTTGGAATTAACGACCGATCGGCGTGGTCTAGTGCTCTAGATCAATGCTTAGCATTCAGGAGGTCACCAGTTCAAACCGGGTGCGGCTGCTCTGGTCCAAGTTTTCTGTGGTTCCTCGGATCACTTAGGCAAATGCTGGGGCAGTAATATTCCACAGATAAATCTTTCACTTCTCTTCTGTCTTCATTTCGTCCATCTCATCTTTCTCTCCCTAGCCACACCACCCACCTATTTCTACGATTCCTGTAAGGAAGCTGAAGAGGACCTTGCGCCCTATCCTCCGGCTTTGCATTACAGTGTAGGTCAGAGGGACTACCTGCCCACCAGCACGACTGGTTAGCTAGTGGGAATGAAAAATACAAAATTGTAAAGTTTAAGAGGTAAATAAATAACTTAATCAAACCTATGTATTCTATTTCTATAACTGCCATGTAGATTGGTTTGCACGGTGCCGTGAAATGGTTAATGAAAAAAAAGCGGCGAGTCTCCCTGATTAAATACCAAAATGGTGAAATGAATAATAAACATTTTTTGTTGTGTTATAAGGTGTTTAGGACTATTTGTTATATTATTCACACTACAAGTCACTCGGTACTCATCCGTACCTCTAATTAACTAATTGAATTGATGTTCATTTTTTACTTTGTAGTCACTCTTTGTATTCCATTTTTAAGATTTCGTCCCTCAAAATGAGAAATCGGAACCCTTATTATAAGATTAGTTTTGTTCGTCAGTCCATTCACTGAGTGACCATGGAAGCCTGTACGGTACTTGCGGTGCACTGAGAATCTCGGCATGCTTGTGACGGGCATACAACGCTGAACAGTTTAAGACGGCGACTGACATAAGCTGAGCGACAAAACGTTACAATATGTAGTATTTTGGGAGGTCAAATGTTCGTTCCAAATGCATGAGTCCACAGTGCTCCATTTGCTCGGTCGAGTTAAAAATGAGTGATTTACAAGTTGCGTGCGCTGCGTTTATTTTAATGGCATATTGCTTTAAAATATTGAAGAGAAGGGGTAACAAACGATGGTGGCAAACAAATCTATTTAGAGAAAGAAGTGTCAACGGTGGAGAGACTTTACTGAATATATTAAAAAATTAGGGAATCAGTGGGCAGTACAGAAGTTCTATTCGCATGCCTCCCACGAATTTCGAATTATTACTTAATTTAATTGGACCAAGAATTATGAAAAGAGATACACATTTTAGAAAAGCTATATTAATAAGTGAAATGTTGGCACTAACGCTGGCGATTCTTTCACACGCGTCCACTAGGCACAGCTTATTACTATATTAATAATAAAAGCATTAAAAGTGTTCGAAGTGAACACGTCAGAACCTGCATTGATTTGTAATGTATCAGTCAAAGGGATTCGCGAAAAAACCGACAGGCATATGGAGCAAGCGGGTAAAAAGCAAAGTAAAAAATAATTGATATAAGTTCATATGTAGAGCAATAGTCAGTTTAAGTTTCACTATTCTAATCTAAAGTCAAAATCAACTTTTCATTTGTATTAGTAGCCAATATTTTCTGTTTACTGTTTGGTAAGTTCAATAAAGTTATATTGTTTTTTACTTTGTTGTACGGTTATTATACACTGTTTAAAGTCATCAACCAACATCCGGTCGATGTAGAATATTGAAAACGGTTAAGAAGTAAGGTCTAAAAAAGGAAAAATTTTGAAAATAATTTATTTCCCATTCGATAAGTTAAAAAGTAAACTGTTAATTACATTTTTAATTACAAGTAAAGATTCTGTAGTTAATTTGGTATATATATTTAGAGGAATATTTAAATAAATCTACAAAAAATATCTATAAAAAGCGACGTGATTCTATCAAGTGCCTAATATTTATCCGTGGTAATTATTTTCTAACGAATAAAATTTGAATAAACGCATTACTGGCGAAATTTATCATTTAATGTTGCTTTGACGCGGAAAATTTATTCCGTTGAGCAATTACAGTCAATCCATTACACTTTATTAGCTATCTCCATTGATTATATGCACTACTACATATGCTTCGAACAAATGAGTAATAAAGTTGATGATTTATTGATAATTGCAAAAATCATATGCCTTTGATCCCATCTACCAATGTTTTATTGTGTAGATGACCTCTACATAAATGTAAATAAAAGTAAAAACTAAATAGATTCGACCTTTACTTGATGAAAATCCATTATCACCATAAAAACAAGACTTAAGATTTTCACAAATTTATTAAAACAAGTAACAATTGTTTTGCCAAACATTGCCTTCCTCAGACTTGAGTACTTACTACTAAAGTTACAATATAACTAAGGTGTTTATATTTTGTTGAGAGTGGTTAGTTCAGAACAAATTTAATAGTGGGGAATTATTATATTCTGTTTGATCATTTAGCAAATTGTATTTATTTTATTTTTGTATTTGTTTATTTCTAAATTTTCTAACAAGGTTAGTTTGTATTCCTTATTTTCTAGATGTAGTATGTCAAAACTATTATTGAAAATGTGTCCTTCATTTATATTATTTGCGTCGGTGGAATTGGTGTTGTTTTTGATGTAGCTGTTTTTGTGTTCTATCAGACGTTTCTAGAAACCCCTACCCGTCTGTCCAACATAAACTCTTTAGTAAGATCCCCAAGTTAACTTATAAACTCCAGATTGGTGTTTTTTATTTACTTTATCCCTATTATTTTGAATGAGTTTGCTTAAAAAAAAATTCGTACTATACGCAATATTTAGTCCACTTTTTTGTAACTTTTTAACTAATTTACTAGTTAGAGATCCTAAATATGTTATGGAATTGTATTTATATTCGCTGTTTAATAAGATTGAAGGATAAACTAGTTTTAAGGCTATTTTTTGTTGTTTTTTATAAATTAAATTGTCTATTACCTTAGGGTTATAACCATTATTGTAAGCTATCTGCTTTATGATGTTTACTTCTTTAAAGTAATTATTTCTGGATACAGGACCACTTAAGAGTCTATGTATCGTACTACTATAAGCCTCTAGTTTGTGTTGTATGGGGTGAAATACAGTACATACATACAATTTGAATGTGATGGTTTATGGTAAATTGAAAAAGTTAATTTATTATTTAATTTGGTTAATGTTAAAACTAAAAATCTATACTGTTTTCTGTTTCTTCTTCTAACCAAAAGTGAAAACGATTGAGATGTTCGTTTTCAAACGTGCCCTTTGATAATGCAACAAAGTCATGTTTACTAAGACTGTCAAGCAGGTATCGGGTATCGACCATTTCATTTTCCTGATTGTGGAATTTTTGTGCTGCAAAATAAAGTCTATTGAGCGCACCCCATTAAATTCAAATTAGGGATTTCCGAAAACCAAATATACCCTCAGTGTCTATCTCATTTAAATTGTGTATTTTACATAGACACAATATTTACTCGTTATATATAGATAGCATATAGTTTATTATTAATATTTAGTGGTAGGGAAGCTTAAGTTTATTTAAAAGATCGATTAGTTTTAATGATTCAGTACAGAGCGGCGTAGTCTAGTGCTCTAGATCATTACTTCGGGAGGTCACCGGTTCGAACACGGGTCCGGCTACTCTGGTCCAAGTTTTCTGTGGTTTCCTTGGATTATTTAGGCAAATGCTGGAGCAGTAATATTCCACAGATAATCTTTCACTTCTGCCTTCATTACGTCCGTCTCATCTTTCTCTCCCTAACCACACCACCCATCCATTCCCACGATCCTGCAAGGAGGCTGAAGAAGGACTTACGCCCTACCCCTCCGGCTTTGCACTACAGTGTAGGTCTCAGGGACGGATTCAGTGCAACAATCTCGCTGTTACCAACAAGTTCAATTATAAATATTTATCTTTTTGTACAACACAATTGCATAAATTTCAACGAATTTTATTAAGAAAGGAGAAAAAACTGTGATAGTGGTTTATCAGTAAAAGTTCACTTCACACCTTTCGAAGATATTTTAAAATCCTTGTTAATTTATTTTTAAAATATACATAAATGAAATATACAATCAAACTTTGCCAACGTTTTAAAAGAAGTTGCTCTTATCATGTTTTGTTTATGTTTAACATTAAGTACAACATTTCCAATAAGTGCAGGTATTAAGATAGTACTAATTGAAATCAACATGATCATAAAAACAATGGAAAATCTGATTTCTAATTTGCTAATTTTTTAGTCGCCAATAATCGTTTAATATGCTATTTTCAAGTGTCAACAAAAAAACATAAATTTAATTTAGAAGAAAATCTCAATTTTTTACATCAAGAGAAGAAAGGTAAAAAACTAGACATTTTGGAGACCTTAGAAATCAAAAAACACATGAAAAATAGCAACTTAATATTATTAAATGAAATCGAAAATGTATATAGCTCAATAATTATAGATAAAATAGTAGATGCATCCCCACCAAGATTGTAATAGTATTTAAGAAATAGTGTAAGCAAATTTGTATCAATACTTCTTCTGAAGATGCCCTTGTAGGGTGAAACGAGCGTAAAGAGTTTAATAAATGTATTAAGTGGAAATTAGGTGTGTTTCACTCAATTATTTGATTCAATATGATTCTTTAATAATTTTTACATTAATAGAACTCCAATAAATGGCTAAGTTTCATTCAAAAGTTTTTTCATTTGAGGACAAGTTCATTATTTTTATACAAAAATATATATATACCAACACAAATTAATTTGTGGACACGTATATCGCCACTTCAGTTGAACGTACACATTTCAAGGCGAGTCCTATATTGTTTTATTTATTTTTGACTATACTCTTATTATCGAGTATGGAATACTAAGTTTGTCTACTTATCAGCCAGACTTCCTTTCTTTCAAAACCCTTTCGTTTGTATTATTCGTTAAACTAATCTCCTTATCCAGGTTTTTCTCGTTTTATTTTCTAAATATACAGGCAGCATCTTTGTAACGTATCTTTAGTTGTACAATAATTCACGAACTATCGGAGTTGGTGTCAAATGAAGAATAATGCCTGCTTAAAGTTTCTGACTACCCACACATGAAATGGTATTTTAAAAGCATCAATAATGTTACTTGTTTGTATTCAGTCCAAGTTCTTTGCTTAGACTTGACCACACACAGCTACTTGATATTCTGAAAGGGGTAAGTTATCGTGAAGTGTCATTTTCTGAATAGATGGTAACCGTAAACCATTCTAAGCCGGTTTATTGCATTTTTATTCAGCCATTCAGTGTAATAAAACACCAAATGGCCATTAAAGCATAATTTACAGTGGGTAATTACTAGATGAAGTTTTACCCTCGCGACCGTAACACCCACTAGAGACTAGAGGTAGGGGTACGATTCGATTCGGTTTAAAAACTAATCGCCAATTTTTTCCGATCTCGCATTTTATTTTCATTAGATAATTGGAGCTAAAAATTGGAGTTCATGTACATTATGCTATATAAACAATGTGAATAAAAAGTTGAGAAAGAGAACTCTAATTAACTCGTGCCGTACGTTTCGATTATTATCGGCATTTCACGAAATATTGGCGTAATTAACCCTGGTGCTTGTGTCCTAGTAAGTACATAGCAGTTATTTATACTTAATAGAAGGACATGATTTAGCTACGAATAAGCCAAATGGACTTTAGTTTCGTAAAGCTTGCGATTTCATTAACTTCTTCAACAATTAATGCGACATTAGTTATTGAATTAATTTGTACCCTCTGCAGATTACCTCATGTAAATAAAGAAACATTTAATAAAATTCAAACAATCAATATGTAAAGGTTTTACAAAAAATTTAATAAGATTTCTCTTGCAATGTTTCGGCTTGTCAGGCCATTATCAAAATAAACTAAAAAAAAAATGCGTCAATATATATACTACAAATATGAGTGGGGGAGATTACAATTTTTGACAACGCGCTAAAAATATAGGGCTCTTATGCCCTTCACACTGCTCATTCGTAACAATTTTATTTTTAAAAAATGCCTTTTGAATCTCTAATTTTTCTAAAAAGTTTATAGTCTTTTACTTTTATTTATACAATGTAAAATTTTTAAATTATCTTCACTAAAATTATGGTTATTATCAAGACAACGCGCGAAGCCAGTATTACATTTTCTATCTATAATCGATTTTTTGTGTTCTTTAAGTCTAGTTTTAAAGGATCTACCAGTTTGTCCTATATAGACAGCCTGGCAGTTCGTACAGTGGATCTCATAGACACCTGATTTACAACGTTTATCAAAATTTGTCTATATAGGACAGACTGGTAGATCCTTGAAAACTAGACTTAAAGAACATAAAAAATCGATTATAGATAGAAAATGTAATACTGGCTTCGCGCAACATTGTTTTGATAATAACCATAATTTTAGTGAAAATAATTTAAAAATTTTACATAGTATAAATAAAAGTAAAAGACTATAAACTTTTTAGAAAAATTAGAGATTCAAAAGGCATTTTTTCAAAATAAAATTGTTACGAATGAGCAGTGTGAAGGGCATAAGAGCCCTATATTTTTAGCGCGTTGTCAGAAATTGTAATCTACCCCACTCATATTTGTAGTATATATATTGACGCATTTTTATTTTTAGTTTAGTTTCTATTTATAACTCTTTGATAATGGCCTTATTAGCCGAAACATTGTAAGAGAAATCTTATTAAGTTTTTTGTAAAACCTTTACATATTGTTTGTTTGAATTTTATTATTAAAAATGTTTTATAATTTCCCAACCGCGTCTTCGTTAAATATTATTAAAAGAAAAATTTGTTAGTGCTGTTACGCCCTCACCTAGATTCGAACCTGGGATCTTTGGCTTTACGCGCCAATGCTTTTGCCACTAAGCTACGAGAAAAAAAATCCTCATCAGTATAAGGTAATCTGTAGTGGGTACAAATTAATTCAATAATTAATATCGCATTAATGTATTTAAAAATTTACCCCTACTAAAAATTCTTTAAATACTGCATTCTTCAACAAGTTAAAATTAATTCTAGTTACCCCAGTTAAAATTTCAAACACTTTATTGAAAGGTAACTAAAAATGTGATTGCATATGTTTATTTTTTTGAAGTTATGCCTCTTTTGGCATGATTAGATGAAAACTTCAGCAGCAAGATGCAATAAGCGCGGGACCGGACGCGGTAGCCTTGATACCGACGATAGCCGCTATTCGCCCAAATATAACAAATGGTAATTGGGTAGATTAGGAAACCGCCGTTGGAAGGGTGGGCGAATGGACGAAGGGGGTAGGGATGATCACTACAAATGTAGGGAGGGCAGAGGGATGGAAATTTTAAAAGATTAACTTCAATCAACTAATGAATGGTATAAAAACTAAATGTCTTTTTCATGCTCTTTTGATCTTTCGGATAATTTTCTTCCAGATTGACCTATATAGAATGCATTACAGTTTGCACAATTAACTCTATATATACCGGTTTTTTTTTCTAGAACAGACTTCATTTGTTTATTGTTAACTAGTAACTTGCCTAAATTATACTTATTGACCGCAATTGTTTTTATGTGTAAACTGTTCAATTTTTTACATATTTTGTTACTAAAATTAGGGACATAATTAACTGTAATGCATTCTATATAGGTCAGACTGGATGAAAATTATCCGTAAGATTAAAAGAGCATGAAAAAGATATTGTAGATGGTAAAAAATCCACATAAATAAAACAGAAGAAAAGTTTTAAAAATATTTTAATTGTTCACAACAATTGTTTCACCAAAACATTGGCTTCTTCAGGTGAAGATGGTCTGAATAAAATCTTTACAAAATCGGCTTAAATACTAAACGCTTAATTTAACGGGGTGGGTAACATCTAAAGGAGGGGATGGATTAAAGTTTTTGAAGAAAGATTCAAATTTAATAACGGAGAATTGTTTGCATCAGTTTGATCGTTAAGTAAAATTTTTAATTTATTGTATTTATTAATATAAAAACTTTCAGCTATGTTTAGTTTGTGACTTTTTGGCAAATCTTTTAAAATCCTAAAATTATAATTAAAATGTTTTGGTGAAACAATTGTTGTGAACAATTAAAATATTTTTGAAACTTTTCTTCTGTTTTATTTATTTGACATGGAGTTTCAACAAGTAAGGCCTGCTACCATTCATTATTATAAAATCCACAGGTATAAGCACACATTGTTCTGACAATACACATAAATTAAAATTATAGGATGTTCAACTTTTACATACAGAAAAGAAAGAGAAACGTTTAAACCTGTTTAAAGAAATAGAGATCAAGAAAGCCATTGTTAAACAAGAAAATATTACCGACTTTCAGTCTGATTTTAAGAATAATTTGCTTATGGACACTTATTTGGGTTTTTCTAATATTTCTGCTTAATATTCTATTTATTCATGTAGTTATCTATTATTGTATCCTAATTCGTATTGTATGTATGTTCACTTGTTTATATGTATTTGTACCTATTTAAGACGCTGTACACTCGATAAATTTTAATAGATTGTTTACTCTTGAAAAAGGCATAATATGCCGAGAAAATTATAGAAGTTTTAATAGACACTTTGAAACATAAAAAAGCAAACTAATTTTTGTACCATTCATTATTCAACTATGTTTCATAATTACCCAACTGCATTTTATTTACAATTTATCAATCAACTAAACCAACCCTTACCTAACCTAATGTAGCATAATTTCAATTGAATTGTCTGTTGGATAATTATGAAACATCGTTTAAATTAAATGAAAATATATATAAACAAAATGCTTTTAGATATTTCAAATATGTTTATTAACACACTCTACATATGTTTCGACTTCCGAAGTCTTTCTCAAGAGTAATAGATATTTACTAAATTTAAACTGTTACTTAATGTTATTTATACAAGAGTCAAAAAGTACTTATGGTATTTAGTATTGCAAGTAATAAGATGTACAGGTACAAAGTATATTAGAGGTAGTTATACAAAGGTATAGTTATTTAGGGAAAAACCCTTGTCGGGTTGTAATTCTTCAGAAATTGGTCAATCACCGGTGTGTCTTTGAACTCGGATTTATCATTTGTTATGTTACAATTATTTCTAAAGGCTTTTTTAATTTCGAACTGCATCATACACGCAAGATCAAAACAGTCTTGGCAAATAAAACTTTCAACTTTTCACAGTTTGATTCACAGATTATTACATTTCCCATTAAGCAAACAGAATTATAAAAAAGAACTTGACATTATAAAAATTATTGCTAAGAATAACGGATATAAAACTAAATTAATTGATGAATTGATTAGAAACAAAAATAAAAAACTAATTTTGAGCAAATTTTATAAATGTAAACAAGAAGACAAACAATTCAAATTAATTAATTATACTAGTAATAATAACAACAAAATTTGTACTGAATTAAAAAAATCAGGAATAAAAACAATTTTGATCAATAAAACTAATTTAAAAAGCATTTTAACAAACAACAAACAAAAAACCGATAAATTACAAAAAAGTGGTATATATAAGCTGAACTGTAAGGATTGTAATTCTTTTTACATTGGTCAGACAGGTCATAATATCAACATACGTTTAAAAGAACACGAAAAAGATATAAAAGACAAAAAGGTATCTACAGGCATAAGCCTACATTGCCTAGAAATGGCCATAAAATCGACAGAGATAACTTCAACCTATTACATATAGAAAATAAAGGTCAACGTCTAAATATTTTAGAGCAGTTCGAAATTAAAAAAGCCTTTAGAAATAATTGTAACATAACAAATGATAAATCCGAGTTCAAAGACACACCGGTGATTGACCAATTTCTGAAGAATTACAACCCGACAAGGGTTTTTCCCTAAATAACTATTCCTTCGTATAACTACCTCTAATATACTTGTACCTGTACATCTTATTACTTGCAATACTAAATACCATAAATACTTTTTGACTCTTGTATAAATAATATTAAGTTACAGTTTAAATTTAGTAAATATCTATTACTCTTGAGAAAGACTTTGGAAGTCGAAACATATGTAGAGTGTGTTAATAAACATATTTGAAAGATCTAAAAGCATTTTGTTTATATATATTTTCATTTAATGTAGCATAGGTAATTATTGTCTTTTTTTAGGAGTTCTTATCTAGATTGGAAATTTGTTCAGATTTAAATTCCGGTACGGATAATAAACGTCACACCTGGCATTAAGCGGACTGGATCCGCTGAAGAAACCCGATTCTGATCATAAATTGTTTTCAGCTACGGATAAGGTAATCGAATCTACTGAGGTCAAGTTTTATATTATTGGTTACTACTCTACCAATGTACTTAATGGTGATAATATAATTTTCAAAATAACCAAAATTTAAATGATGTATATAGTAGCGGTAGAGCAAGAGAATTTTTGTATAGATATAGTCACTGTCAGGAATAACATGAGCTTTCAATTGAGATCAGAATATTGAATATGTAGTCACGATCAAATCAGAATTATTGAATTCCTTATTAACGTTTTAATGATATGGATCGGGTCAAATATCAAAATAAGTTGTATATTATGTTCAGACATATATACACTTTTCGGGCTGTTGTGCCGTGGTCGACGTCTTCCTTCTTCTCGATGCGACGTTTCACCAGATCTTACTTCTGGCATCTTCAGGCAGTGCTACTTATCTTGATGTACAGTAATACTGTAGCAGTTACAAATCATCAAGATAAGCAGCACTGCTTGAAGATGCCAGAAGTAAAATCTGGCGAAACGTCGTATCGATAAGAAAGAAGACGTCGACCACGGCACAACAGCCCGGAAAGTGTTTATATGTCTGAATATAACGCCGGCCGTGAAAGTCTGAAAACTGTTGCGTATATTATGATTTAGTTCCGGATATTGGATATGATCCTGACTTAAACAACGTAATGGGGACGTTCTCGGTGAGGAGCTGATAGTCAGATATCCGAATTAAGGAATGCCGTATTGTACCCTGACCTTCTTTTAATCAGTATGATCGTATTACGGAATATCTGCCCCGAAAAATAGAAGCATTGTTTCGAATCAGTTTTGTTTTGATGTTCCGCATCTTCCGGGAGTCCCATGATAGCTAATTTTTTAATTTGTAACATGCAATCTGTACGGAAGAAACGTTAGACTGAAAGGAAAAATGTCCTTGTTGGTTGCTATAAATAATGTGTCTTTTTGGCTTTAATTCTGATAATGCCAAGAAATTTAAACGTCATGTTTACATCTGAGATTAAGTTAATTTTAAAGTTCCGACAAGGAACTTAGGTTATGTCTCATTGATGGGAGTAAAGTTTGGTCGACTCGACGTTCGACTGGTCTGTTTTTTATGCATCTGTTAAGCAAATTAGGTAATCGGTCCCAATGCAGAGGCAGCCATTGGATTAATGGAAAAAGTTAGCGGTTAAAGGGAAAAACTCTTTGCAACAAATTACCATCGGCTGCCATTTCTCGACGAGATAACTTAATACGACATGATGCAATAACATTGCAGCCGGTAAAGGGCCAACTTTGTAGCTTCGATTTAATTTAATAAGTTTTTCATTTCGTTTCGAGCGGACTAGCAACCCAGACTTCGAAATATGATGAAGTAAGCTTTAAATAGTCGAACGAGATCAAAGATGACGGCATTTTTCCTTTTGCTTTCCAAACTCCGGGCTCCAGTGAAAAAGATTACCGTCGCCGTTCGTAGTAAACTGACATAGCTAATGCAATAACTAAAAAGAATTACCTTGCTTAAGAATAATTAATCGTTGATTGGGGATAAAACGGCTTAATCGATACATTTGATCAAAGCAATTTAGCAGACGTACTGTTATTTTTTTGGAAAGATTGACTGAAAATGATTTTACTAAAAGCCTTTTCAGATAACTTCTTCCATAATGAATACAAAACATCTTTACTTGGGAAATTATAGAACACAAATATTAATGAGATCTAATAAGATCGAAATTGCGATCCACATCTGGCAGTTTAGATAAAATTTTGACCAAGAACTTAGTGTTATTTTGTAATTTGGTTTGCGTGTCTATCACGTACAATAAGCTGCGTCGTGGGTTCGTAAGACCTTGCCAAACACATGAAACGCCACAGTTAACAGTACATATCAGTAGATAGCGACGTACTGTTCATAATACGATAAATTTTTCATTGTGATTGTATTGCTGTCCAGTCGCTCAAAGACATTTGTAGTGTTGATATGCAAAATTTTCAAAATTCATGTGCGACTTCCAAGAATTCATGTTTCGAGCTGTAGTTTTGAGAGGCTAATTAATTTTTGATACATAAACATTTACTGTAACTGCGAATCCAACTTACACACCTAAGAATATTACTATATATACCAGCTAACTTCGTTATTGAATTACCAAGCGGCGTGGGTCTAGTTCTCTAGATCATTGCTTAGCATTCGGGAAGTCACCGCTTTGAATTCAGGTCCAACTGCTCTGGTTCAAGTTTTCTGTGGTTTCCTTGGATCATTTAGGCAAATGCTGGGGAGTAATATTCCACAGATAATATTTTACTTCTCCTCTGTCTTCATTTGCTCCATCTTATCTTTTTCTCCTTATCTACCCCACCCATCCATTCCTACGATTCCTGAAAGGAGGCTGAAGAGGGCCTTACGCCCTGCCCTACAGTGTAGGTTGGAGGGACTGCCTGCCCACCAGCACGAGTAGCCTGGTAGGAATGACACACAAAAGTTTTAAAGTTTCTACTGTAACGTAACGGCAAAAGAACATTAATAAGAAAAATTGATTTTATACTACTTTTCCAATTTTTAAAATGCATAATCGACCTTTAAGAAGTTTAATCTAATTGTTTCAGAGCGTTATAAAATCATCATAAACTAATACATTTTAATGCTAGATCGATAAGTCATTAGTCGGCTTTTTACGCTACTTCAATGTTCGTAATTGTACTGTTCAAATTATGGAGCACCATGAGTACTTACAAAGGTTTGTACCAGTTCCTTATCTAAAATTTCAGAAACAATTAATTTTAACCCTCGACGATCATAGTGCGCATGCACTCCAAGCGTTTGAGTAACCTTATATTTTCCTTGTGTTCTAATGGAAACTGTTAAAAAAATGTCTGAAAATAATTTCAAATCAGGTCAACTTAAACTAACCATAACTTAACCTTCAAGGGGTGTATAACATTAAAAAGAAAACGTAAGTTAGTAAAAATTAGTTTTAACGGTTAGGGGTGTTTTATTAATATTAACATCTAGGACTACAATTAGACGTTTGTAACTCATCGGCACACAATGTTTTACAGAGAAACAGATTGAGGGGCCGTCGAGTTCGGGAATCTTTGAATGCGAAGAGTACTGGCATTGGGTGTCAGAAGCACTACCTTAAACCTAAAAGTCCTCTAGAGAAATAAAACATTGGATTCCAATGACTATAAGAAAGCCAAGGTAGGAAGTTTTTAATTTTTATAATTCAGAGTGGCTCTTAGTTCCTTACTTTATAAATTTAATATACGTTATGAAAATGGGAACGGGTATCTTGATGGTCTTTCCTGCTCAAAGCGAACTCTCCATTCCACGATGTATTATGGGATATGGATAATACAGGTATGTTACAATATATAAACTAATTAACTTGCAGTCTGGTAATTAAAGGTCGTTCAGGTATGCGTAAACAGGATTAGGGCCCAAAGGTTTCAATGTTTTCTTACTTTTGTTGACAAAGGCAGAGGGAGAATGTTATATCTTATGTGAGATAAAGAATTGCAAAATAATAAAGATTTAAATAATATTCATAATCATTATATTAATTATGGATAACGATGCGTCATTGGTCATTAAAGAGGAGGGTGATTCTGTCTAGAGTATATCGAATTTGTATAATCAGATACGCCTTCGAAAGAAATTTAAGATTTTACATAAGCAATAACTTAAGACTATGTGAGACCTCTGTGCACTTGACAAAAAGATGATGGTGACGTTTGCCTGCTGTTACCAATTGACCAATTTTTGTTTAATTTCTATCCTTAGATTTACTAGTGTGTCATCCATTAAGTAGTTTTAACTTTTGGGTACAATGAAATCTTTTTTAAAAATTTAAACAAAAATTTTTGATATAAGAATATAGGTTTTCACAGCCGGAATACATAGTGCAAGTAAGATTTGAGCTAATAAAGAACCGTGGTCTAAATGATCGGTTTTCCGTACGCTGTGCCTACTGTGTAGGACGCGTTCCAAATGTGGGATATGTGATCCTTGAAATTTAGACGAAAAAGAATTTTAATGCCTCCTTTTTTTGAATATATAAATATTCTGATTGTATGATAAGTCAGTGTATATAGTGCGATTTTATCTTAAATAATTTTGTATTATATATATGAAACCTGTTTAAATAAATAGAGTTACTGGATAATCCGTTACAGAATACACATATTAAGTTACATTTAGAAAGTTTTAGTTTTCAATCATTTTCTGGTAGTACTTAATAGGTCGCGTTAAAAGACTCCTGTGTCAATAATTGTAGGGAACGAACGACAAGAAAAAGGGAATGAAAGGAAACGGGCGGGTTGACTAGTGATGCAGCTGCTGCCGATGCCAGGTTGAATATGGTAGACTTTAGACTCTGTACATTTCAGTGGCGTGCAAATAAATACACCGAAAACTCTTCATAACGGAACTGACCTTTGACGGAATATTTCGCATCACATTTGATCAGTTTTTCAGTCACTGTATGTGACGAAATGGCCACTCTATTTAGCAAAGAAATACGTAACCATTGTATACATATAAGCAGTGTGTAAAATTTATGTAATAAAACTCTTTATAACGAAAAACACTTGGTTTGTTTGCTCATATACTTATTAAACCTATATAATGAAACGGTTATTCATATTATGAAGCAATACGCTAAATGCGAAGAGAGAGAGAGAGAGTCAGAAGACGTTTTAGGCCCAGTTCACTCTGATTGAAATTCGTTTAATTAACAAAAACGTTTTTTTTTAACAAACATTCAAAATTTGATGAAAAAAATATATTTTTACCATTTTTAAGAATGCATGATTTTTGACGGTTTTAAGAAATTGTTTTCTATTTCTCATCATCTGTTTAATATACAGCGTAGTAAGAAAAATAAAATTTCGTCAAACTTCACAAATATTTATTAAAACTGCTACATATGTACATTTCACCCACAATGTGGTCATTTTCAGTGTATTGAACATTGAGTAATAACAAGAAAACAAAATTAATCTAAAAATATAAAAATATGATTATAAATATGGATTCAACAGAAACAACTACTCCGAGGGCTAATACCCCTACCGGCATTGAATTACATTGTTGATTCCGATGTATTATTAGACGAAGATATAACATATCCAAAAAAGAAGGAATTAAAATCCTTATTCGTCTAAATATTAAGATCAAAGATCTCAAAATTTGAACGTGTCCTACCAAGTAGGCACAACGAACCGAAAGCCATATCCCACGACCGGTTTCGACCTATCGGGTCTCATCAGGTGGGCGCTAGCAGAAATGCCTTTACAGGCTATATTATAAATATATAAATATATGAGACCCGATAATTTGAGATCTTTGATCTTAATATTTAGAGGAATAAGGATTTTAATTCCTTCATTTTTTGATATAAAATTAATCTAATTTATACATTCTTAGACACAAGAGAAATGAGGCGATTATTTAGGTGGTGTATGTCGAAATTCATTAGGTTTTTGCCCTTTTTATTGATGTAAACAGCTTCGCTAGTAACTAGTTCTAAGTATTTACTACAAGGCTTTAAGATTTCTATATTATTTATATCAAACGAATGATTACTATTTAAGAAATGTGTTGCTACGGCCGACTTTTCAGGGTTATTATTTTTTAAATGAGAAGAATGTTCTTTAATACGGATATGAATCCGATATAAATTTTATCACAATCTGATCTTATATATACCAGATTTATTCTTAAAATCGTCCTTGTCTTTAGGGTTTCCCAAGAGGTTGCTCAATTTATTTCTATTATTGGAAAAAACTGGTTCAATATTCAATTCTTTAGAGACATGTTTGACGATTTTTGTAAGGTTTTGATGATATGTAAATTTTCTCCTAATTTTATTTTCACGTCGTGGTTTCCTTAATTTGTTTTTTAAGGTTATTTGCTATTTTTTGTGTAAAACTATTTTTTTTAATAGCGTAACTTCCGAACCTCCCTAAAAGAAGTTGTACGCCTCTGGTTTATCCTCGCTAATATGTGCTCTGCGGGAAAGTTATAAGATTGTCGCAATATATCGTTTGCTGAATCTCAATCAGAATCTTGTCACCTGCAGTTCAATCAGTGCTTCTGTTGCTACTATATACACGCTACCTCACTTTGCTTCGAATCGACTAAGGCTAAAGTAAAAATCGACAAAAGTAGACAACTTTTTCCTAAAGAGCACGGCGCAATACAGCCCGAGACGACACCCTTCTATTATTAACGCTCAGGAAGATTGGAAAATGAACTCATCACCCTAACATATTATAATTCCTTTTACTTAAAATGTAAGAAATAACAAAAATTGACAATTATTATCTACAGATGGTTCAAAATCTTTTAAAACCGATAAGTAAATTGTGAGACAGCTTTGACAAGTAGACTTTAAAAAAACAGTTTTATTTTACGTGGAGGTGAAGGAAGTGTTAAATTAATCAAAAATCAGCTCCTTTAACATTATATTTGTGTTAACCACACTCCAGAACAAAAGTAAAGCAACTGTTAAAAGAATATCCCGTAAGTATCTTCGTAGGTCTTTTAAATATTCGACCAATGTATTTCCGTTAATTTGGTATCATATGTAGTTTAATAAATCATTTTTCGGAAACATTGATTGACATTCACGACTTTAAGTATATTAATTAAATAAAGAAGTGGGCGAAACACGTGTCCGCTCATATTAAATTTAGTTAGTGGTAATTAGGGTGAGTCTTTCTTTATTTAATTATTCTTTTACCACAGTATCTTCTACTATAAATATTTTATATAATAAAAAGGGAACAAGGGTTCGACACTGAAACCAACAAAAGTGCAGTCATTTATGACCTAATTTGAGACACTGAGACCCAATCAGAAGTGCGTCAGCACGTTAAGATTTGAAGATATCATAGCATCAAAAATAAAGAAGTACCAGTTTTAGCCTTTTTGAGAGCAATATTACTTAAAGTAACAGGATTGTTTTATCATTTACTAACAGAATAGTTATTTTTAAAGTGTTTCTTTGTCGCTGAATTAGAACCTGGCCTCCAAAATGTTTCAGAACATCAATGTTTTTAAGTAACAGTCTCAAAGTACAAGTGATGTTGATTTGGATTATTTTTTTTAGAAATTTCAATGGGGACCGGGCTAATCCTAGAGGCTGATTCGAATTAGCCTTAGAAAAATACGTCCAAAATGATTACTCTCTTGGTGTGTTTTCTTTTCAACCCGGCATTGTAGTGCTCTAATTTTCAAAGGATCTTTCGATTTCCAGATCATTGTTCAAATATAGCTCCAAAGTTGCTCTAGCGCATTGGAATTTTTACATTTCCTAATCTCAACAACAAACAAGCCACATTAGCGCCATTTTGAGGTTAAGACGTTCCAAAATGTGGATGTGGTGAGGCAGTTCTCACACCAGGTTCTTGTTCATCGATCAACGTTTGACAACACAAGTTACAAAACTTGTTTATTGTACCACAATGTACATTCAACCATACAGTGGCTTCTTCAAGTGAAAGAAGTAAGAATGGTACTACAATAAATGATTTTTGTAACGTATGATTTTCATTAAAGATATAATTTGCGATGACACTTGGTGAAACATAATGTTCCAAGTGTTTATCTATTACGTTCTATTTTCTTTTTTCTTTTTTTTTTTCGTTAATATAAAGTTATAATATTTCCTCAATTATATTTTTCATGAAAGATTGGTCGGAAATAAATACCTTTTTTGGTTATTTTTATCATTTTATTTCACACAAAAAGTTCAGGTACTGTATATTTTTAATTTTAAAGTTATTATAAATTTCACGAACTTCTGAAATGTTAAGGTAATTCTGAAGTCAAATTCGGACTCAGAGTCATAAACCACGTCGGAAATTAGATCTCTGGTTTTAGTTTCCTAATCCAAGTTGACTTGTGTAATGTGAGATAATGAAAGATTAATCTACTAATTTTATTTAACCTTTTACCTACGAGTTATCCCGATAACTTTACTATTAGATTCGCATTGAATAATTCGAAATTTTATTAATAAGATATATTCAGTATTTATAACGTTACCTGTGCCCGAACGTTCCGAGAAGAGTCTCGTTCCATATACGGGGGTGTATCAAACATAAACGGAACTGATTCTTTTTAAATTACATAGAGGTCAGTGACCATATAGTAGTAGGAGAGTATAGAAGGGAGAATGTATTCATCGTAGGCATACAAGTTGGTTATCAAAGTCACTTTAAAATTTTGTTTTATACGAATTCATCGTAAAAAAATATACCATTCCATTTAAAATAAGAAAGTTGACATCAACTTCCGGTATAACCGGAAGTTCCCGACAGTTGAAATTATTTTAGTTAAATAAATCATCCTTGATAACCCCTACTCGCAAATTTTCAAATCTGTAACATGCTTAGTTTCCCTAAAACGTCTAATGTACTACTCAGTTTGAATGAATATCATATCATCAAATTTAGTGTCTCATACTATCGTAATGTAGTCAAACACAAATAAAAAAATAAGGTGGTTATTTTTATAATAATAACAAAAACATGTTTAATACAATAATACAGCTCTTGTAATATTTATATTTCGTTACAATTTAATTTTGTTTGATGTACATGATAAATAAGAGAACTGCATTGTTGTAGGTTACTTGATGTATCCAAACTCATTAGATTATAATATGCGGATGCAACAGCGACATAACAGCAATGGCAATAGTTGAAGACAAGTTAACTAAACGGGGAACAGGTGCAAAATGGGAATTAAAGCAGCAGTAGCGCGCGACAGTTCCTGGCGTGTTTGTGCAATGTACGTACGTACATACATGTTTGCTCCAATTCGAAATTGTGATTGTAGGATGGTGCTTTCAAACATATGTCACTGTTGTAAATTCGTCTTCAATTTATGTTCCATCTCCTGACAAACATTCGCTTTTACAAAACAAACAACGAAACGGCAAAACCGTAACGGAACTACCTGTTCCTCATCCCTCAACCTCAAGCAACAAATTAATATTAGCAAAAATGGCGGTATCGTCATCTGAATAATTTTATCCACAATACATCTTCTAATTGTCTTTTAATGTTTTCGATTATTATTTTCCATTAAATTTTCGATGTTGAAAAATCAAAATACGCAATTAAAACAAAATCTGTAATAGTAAAATGAAGACTATGATCTCACATACTTTAATCAATTGAGGGTAAAGGAACGTAAAAAACAAATTTTTACGTTTTAATGATTTCATTGTCAATATTACCTATATAAAATACTATAAATGATCAAAAACATTGTTGATAACAAATAACTCAACAGTAACTCAATAGCGACGACTCGTGACCCTAAGAAGGGTTGAGGCATACTTCTTTAATATGAGATACAAAGTTTGTCTAGGGAAAAGAACTGAACATGTTAAGCGAATGACTTTCCAGATCACCTCTAAGGTATTGCTCTGTGACGCGTTGACCTTTAATTAAGGAAAGTCCTAATTATTGAATCGATGAAGCTGTTAATTCTTGTAACTTCATATTAAAAATAAACACAAAATAGTTGGTTACAAAACTTTTTATTGTGGGAAGTTGCAATTTATCATATGTAGGTCAGACGGGTAGATGTTTCAAGGATAGGATTCTTGAACATAAGAAATCATTCGAAAATAAAAATACTAACTCTACATGCGCTAACCATCTTTTAGAATATTCCCATAACTTTGATGACAATTTTAAATTATTATATGTAAAAAAAGGGTCTAAAATTAAATTTGTTGGAATGTATGGAGATTAAAAAATTAAATAAATTAGACTTATTATTAAATGATCAAACTGATATAAATAATTCTCCTCTACTCAATCTCTAGTTCCCATAATTTGTGTTTAGTTTTAAGTAATTATATTTCCACCTGAGGAAGCCACTGTGTGGTGAAATAATATTATTGTGGATAACAATAAAAAGTTTTGTAACCAACTGTTTTGTGTTTAATTTCAAGTCCTAATTACCAAAAAAGTCTAATAGTTGCCACAATTTTTGAAATTATAAAGTGCATAAATTAATAACTGTTATACAAAATCCCTATTTTTCACCTTACCGTGGGCTTATAATTTTCTTTTAAGTTTTATACAACAAATCAATACACCAGTCTTTCTTGTTGCAAATTTCTCTAAGTATTATAGTGTCGTAAAATTTATGACTTTTGCACAGTTCATTTAAATTTTCTTTTTCGATAGACAATAGCGATAAACCAGAAAGACGTTCTTGGGACATATTGCTTTTTAGGTAGGATTTTATCCTCCTTAAAAAAGAAAAATTTCTCTCTATTACAACGCTTGTTGAAGTAATAGTTATAATTAAACAATATAACTTGTATGTTTCAATTAATACATCTCTAAATTCTTTGTACAGAATTTTAAAAGTTCTCGTTATATCTAAATTATAAAATTTATTATCGCAATATATAACAGATAACTCATTTGACATCTTTAATAAAGATGCGAGGTAATTCTTGGGAAATTCTTTACTAAAAACTTGAAATTTTCGAGATTTAATAAGCGCTATAACTTCTAGTTTAGAAAAGTTTGCAAAGCGAATTTCTAACTCTAAAGCAATTATATCGACAATTTCAAAAAATATGCCTCGATATTCCATTAAAATTAAACTTTCATCTCGATTAATCTGTCTACGTTTTTATTGATGAGTAATTCGTAACCGTGTAACATTAATAATTTCTGAAAAAGTATTATCATTTCGAAGTTCTCGAATTCTTTCTGTAGCTATGCCAACATGCAACATGCAATATTGAATATTCAGAGACGTTTTTGCAAAATTTGATACAGCATATCGGTTATTCCAAAAATTTTGCGGAATATTACTGTAAATAGCGCAAATACAAAGTCATTAAAAAGTTTTACAAAAGCATTAGCTTTTGCAATAGATTCCGAACCCGATTCTTTGTCACTGACAACTTTTTAAAAACTTGCTTCATTTTGTCCCATTCTTCATCAATTAAACTAACAATTTTTGAGCGAGTACATCACCGTTTTTCATTAACTTGAGGTACATTTCTTCCTAATATTGAATTTAGAACGAACGAACGTTTTGCTGATTGATGAAAAAATGCTGGAATGCCTTAGAGAGAAGTAAAGAAAATTTTTACTTTCGATATTACTGTTAGTAGCCTGACGCAAAAAAAAACATGCGATTTCATTTTTGACTGTGAGCCATTTAATTCTCCAGACATTACCTGGCGTTGTCGTAACGCTGAGCTACCAATTTTTTTTTTAAGTTTAACAGTTCTAAAACATTGACCATAAGTTCGAAAAGGGTATTCGCAGATCTATTCGCACTGATATCATAGAAACCTAAAAATCTATCTTTAATTTCAGCATTATTAGTAACGTATCTAAGAGCTATTGAACATTGAGTCTTTTCAGTTAAAACGGTTGTATCAGCTGCTATGACAGCAAAAAAGTTAAATTTGGAATTTCATATTTGATATAGCGTCCAAGATATACCTCGCAACAAGCTGTTAATTCGTTTTGAATTGTTTTTGACTGACCTTTGAATTAGTGTAGTCCTTATTCGGGTTTAAAGGCCGTCGTTGGTTGAAATTGCTTCCTAGGAAGCAAAATTTAAGCTGAGGCACTGCCTCACTTGCCTCATCTGATGGACTGTCACTGCACTAACTGCATTATTTCAAAAAGAGTTCACGTTAAAAAATGCTACCAACTAAATTTCTCGCTTGACATAAATTTACTACTATAGCCGGTTAGTATAATCTTTCAATCTTTCCTATTGAACCCTCAGTTGGTGTTATTCGAATCTTCACGCTCTCACCCATTTACCCTCTCCAGTAGAAAGTGACCCTTTTCTATATCCGTCCCATTTTCACTTTTTTTACGTCAATTACTATCGTCACGGTCACTTTTCCTAAATTCCTGGTATCCCTCTTCAAATAACGTCAAATAAAAGTCCTGAGAAACGGTTCGGTTCCAATACTTGTTTCATTCTTTTAATATACCATTCGTAAAAAACCCCTGAACGAGAATTATTAGGTCAGTCACTATAAATCAGTCACTTTGACTCAGTCAATCTCATGCAGTTAAACTCAATCAATTGAGTACTTATTCGTTCCTCGTTGTCTACATTTCTTCAATCTACCTCAAGTTTCTTCATTTTATATATAACTACCCTTTATAAATAGTGTACATATTAAACTTTACACACGCACGCATATTTCTTTTATTGTGTCGTTCCAAAACACCAAACGACCAAAGCTTATTTTATGTAATAGGCACGCAAATCAAATTAATAAACAACATTTAGTTCTTGGTCAAAAATTCATCAAAAATACCAGATATGTTGGATAGGACGTACTAATAAGACCGAAATCGCAATCCACATCTGATAATTTCGAAAGATTTTCGATCAAAAATTTGATTTACCTTCTTATAGCGTAACATATGCTGTGTCGTGAATTCAGTTTGTCATGTAGATACCTTCGTAAGGCCTTTGAAACGCATGAAACACCACAGTTAGCAGTAAATATCAACAGTTAGCGACATATTGTCTGTAATACGATAATTTTTTTAAACTCCATAATTGGGATAATCGAAAACAATTATGGCAAACTCAAACGCATCGTACCCCAAAGATTTTATTTAAATTATGGGAAAAACAGTTGATATTATATGTTGCTTTTCCTTTAAAAACACATACCTCTTTAGAAGAAATATTACAGGTAAATAAATGTTGCTGAATTATTATTTGTTTTCTATTCTATACTTTTATACATAACAAAAGCATAAACGTTCATTATAAAAAAGAAACGTTAAATGTCGACTATTAAAGTCAGTTTTCAGTTGGGCCTTTTAATACTCTAACCCCTGCGGTTAGATGTCCAAACTTCGTGACGAGCCAATGTCTATAAATATATTTTTGATGAGCCCACCTGTAGAGCCACTAAATTTATGTAATTCAATTCCAAAAACCTACCATTAACGTTCTTTAAACAGAGCTATTGAATATAAAGGCTTATTTTCTATTTAGTTGTGTCGTGAGGTAATCACTTATTAGTTAAACCACAGGTGGTCGTTCGATTGTATTTTAACTAGTCCTTCTTCCTATGTTCTTCGAAAAGTTCAGCGTTGTTTTAAACTGCTATGTAAATAATGAAATATTTGGAGAATCCTTTTAGTAAAGGTTAATTTCAATACATTAATATGAATTAATTTTTGAATTCATTTTCACCCACTACAGATTACCTCAAATTAATAAAAAAAAAATTGTTATTGCTGTCAACGCCCTCGCCGGGAATCGAACCCGAGTTCTTCACTTTACGCATCAATTCTCTTACCACTAAGCTACGATGCATATCATTATTAATCATTAATAATGAAATAGTTGAAGGTTAACTTCAATACATTAATGTGAATAAATTATTGAATTCATATTCACCCACTACAGGCTGCCTCAAATTAATGCGAAAACATTTATTACCACTGTTAATTTTTTCTCATTAACTCAATTTTATCAATTCTTTTTTAATAAAACATAAAATATATGATATCCAAAAAAGAAAGAATTAAAATCCTTATTCGTCTAAATATTAAGATCAAAGATCTCATATTTGGAACGCGTCCTACCAAGTAGGCACAACGAACCGAAAGCCATATCCCACGACCGGTTTCGACCTATCAGGTCTCATCAGGTGGGAGCTGACCTGGCAGAAAAGACCTTTATAAGCTATATGATAAATAACTACTCCGTTGTTTCTGTTGATTCCATATTTATATTTATATTTATGAAATATATGACTTAATAAAACAATTCGTTTGTGTCACAGTCTGCATTTAACGATATCGTTTCGTTTTTTACACTATTATATATATATAGCATATATACAGTGCTTAAATACTAATCCTAAATGTTCTTGTACTACCTTATAAAAGGTAGATTTTATGAGGGGATAAGGAGTAGTCAATTTGGTCATTCGCTACATTGTGATTTTTCTAGATCGCTTTTGACATTTCTGACTTGACTTTCAAGGAAGTCTCATTTTCTTTCTCTATTGCTACTACTCAAACAACGTCTAAGTTGTGGTTATTTGAAATACAGAGGTTGGCAAAGTCTGTGTTATTGTGCTTTTGTAAAATATACCTTTTGTGTGCACTGAATCTATATTTCAATGCTCTGCTAGTCTGACCAATGTAAATGACCTAACAATTTACACAGTGAATTTGGTACACGCCGTTTCTTTTATAATATGTATGTGTTTTATTTTATTTCAATTCTCCAAAAAGAAATTTATGATTTTATTTATTTCATTGATCAAATATGTTGCAGTTGCAAGCCAACATTCTTCAATCGATTGTGATTACTTAATTGAAGAAGTAGTTAATTCAATTGATTAATACGACAATTATATCAAACAGAAAATGCTTTATTGAAACATTTCCTTGAATTCAAGTGTATTTATCTCACAATCAGTGTACACATCTATTTTCAGATCTAATAAACACTAGAATGTTAGACAGGCTTTCATACTTGAGGAGATCAAAATTGTTGGTAGTACTAGTATAGGGGACAACCAACCGATTGACTAAAACGTCTTATGGGGTACGCTGTTGTCGTTCGAAAATGTATTCTTCGGAAAATTGTGCCGGATATGTAACGGTGGTTTCTTTCAATGCCTTATAGGTCCCAATTCAGACCGTAATGACGCTAAGTGGTTCGGAAATGTAGTGACCGTTGTTGCTTTTAGCAAGCGGGAAACGGGACACGCCCTTTGTAGATCCCGTTGGATAAATCACTCTGCTTTGTAGACGGCGAGATCTTAAAAACGTATCCAAATACTTCCTTAGAATAGGGCGGTAAGCGACGTAAAGTTAAGCGATCCTGATTATTTCACACTACGGCACGACTTTCTTTTCTTAATAGTGGGGACAAAAAAAAAGAAAGTCCGAAAAGGCGGGAAATAGGTTTGACCACATTGTATAAAAAAGATATCGAAAATTACGGTAACCTGGTTTTAGAACCTACGTAGTTAGTCGAATACTTATAATCAGTTTAAGAATTCTGAAGCTTCTGATCCTTTGGTGAAACCTTCCAAAGTTGTGTGGTGAAGCAGACACTAAATATATCTTGCTTTTTTCCAAGTTTCAATTAGGTAATTAGCATTCCATTGAAATACACTATATTGCAACAACTAGAGTAAATATTGTATTCGATTTAATATGGCTTGTTAAAAATAGGTACTTATACATATAAACTTGAGTGGCAGTTCTCCCTTATAGTTATTTGGTCAGTGAACTACAAAATCAGTCCTGCAATATGTAACTGATTTTTTTTTTCAATAATTGAATCTCGCCAATAACATGCAGACATTTTTTTATAAACGATAGTGATAAAATAATTAGCTTTATCATTTTTTTTATCAATATATGAACGTCAATGCTTGGACGTTGCACCACCCCAATATCCAGCGTAAGAGAAATTAGAATCAACCACCAGAGTAATTCAAATTTCGAGATACCGTTTTTTCAAAACAACAGGTCATATTAGAATCACTTGTATTGATGACCGGTGCAATTAGTATAATTAATTTAAAATAATTGAAATAATGATTTAATAAATAACCGAATAATTTAACATTCATCACTCACTTTACTACTTATTAGTGATACGTTGCTGTCGATAATACACCACCCATCGTCACTGTTATTTACTTCTTTCATCTCGAAATTCTTACTGACTGATTGATCATTTCTCGTAATTTAAAGAATCTAGCCTGACCTACTAACCGTAAGATAGATCTTAGTGCAATCTGAAATACTTTTACGAGGGTAAATCAAATATAAACGGTAATTTTGTAAAATAAATTTATTGATTAATGGTACACACAAACTAAACATTTAACATTTTTCAATGTGGTCACCTCCGTGCTTTACACACTTTTGCCACCGGTTTGAAAGTTTGAATATACCTTCTTCATAAAATGTGTGAGGAAAATGTGGCGTTTGAACCACAGCCAATTGCACACATACTCCTCTACTTCTTCATTGCTTTCAAATCTTTTTAGGTGTCTGCAAGTGATTCTTTCAAGGGCGCAAACAAAAAATAATCACAGGGTGACAAGTCAGGAGGATGAGGAGTAATTTCCGATGATTTAACGTTAACGGTTTCATTGGTTAAAAGCCTTATGATGATGCGTTATGCAACAGATGAAGGTACCTTGCGCTCAGTCATCGCTGTACTGCGGACAGAACCTTTTTTTTTTATTTAGTTTTTAACCTCGAGGAGGGGAAATCTTCATAGACACCCCCGAAGGTGGGGGTAGTGTCGGATTCTTACCGACTAAAACCCCTCCTCGAGAAGGGAGTGCAACCCGAAGGTTTTTTCATCCCTGGGGAGGTTGGGATCGGGAAGTGGATTGTTTGAGGTGTTGGGGGGGGGGATTGGGGAGGTGACCCATCTCGAATATTGGATGGGTGCGCGGACAGAACCGAGCGCAGCTGCTACTTAAGTTGGTTTCCCCCTCTTCATAAACCAAACAACACTCGAGCATCGAATACTCTAGATCAATATTACTTGCTAAACTAAATAGTAAAATTACCGTTTATATTTGATTTACCCTCGTATATAGTTAAAAGTATATATAATTATATTATAGTATGACATAACTAGAATTTTGTGAAATGCAGATTTTATGTTGCAGTATCTATATATTGTAGATGTGGTAATGTACGCTATAAAGTTGCTCAAAGTTGTTCACTATTTGCAGCATTATAAAAACACAATTTAAACATAGTTTTTTTTAGCAATTTAGAAACGAAATTTTAGGCAGGATCATAAGAAATAAATACTATCCATTAAATTTTGAAGTAAAAATACTAAAAGAGATTATAGGATAGAACGTAGGTAGTTCAGTTATTTACAAACAGAAGAGTAGATATAGTATGTAAACAGGGAATTTTTAAACAAAATTCTACCTAAACAATCACTGTATACCTATTAATGTGTCTTGGTGGTAGCGTATACATGATGGCTGTGTAAGGCAATTTTATGGAACTGTATCCTCCTATGATACCAAATTATGGAATTAACTGATTATTGAAACGTCTAACTAAAGCACCTTTGTTTGATATCGATTATGTTGTCTTTTAATCAGAATTTTTAATTAAAAATCACCAAAATTTTGACTTTTTTGAGCTTGCTTAAATGTCACTAGTACAGATAGCATGTGGTAGTAGCTGTGGTTAAACGTCCGCCGATGGGATTATTAGGTTACGGTATAGAGGAACACCATGCACCATTAGACGGGTTCAACTTGTATTGACTTAATAACTCAACAACCAAAGTATATATTTAAATACAATTAAATTTTACCTTAAGAATATGAAATCGCCACAGGCGTATTGCTTTTCTAGTATCTCAGTACACAAATTGGAATATAAAGATGATATCTCATCATCAGTACACCCAATCAGTGGTATAATAAAACAAAGTTTACTTTTGTTAGATACATAACCTATAAAAGCGAATTATTTCGTTTTAGATACATGCTTCGTTCTTTAAAAATTATTTTCGTCGTGCTAATATTCTGAAAAATGGCCCGCAAGTCATTTTATGTGTCGTAATGGCGGTACTTTAACGAAACCTGGCATTTTAAATTTTTATGTTGGAGCATAAAATAGAAGATTTACATTCCTGTTTAATGTCACCTTTACGAGACAATATTTTAGTTGATACAGTTTGTCTGGAAATGTTATAAAGTGTACTTTAAACAAAAGAAAAAGTTTTGTTGGAGATTTCTCATAAAATCAAGCAAAGTATCGCTGTTACATTTCATATCTAATTTCTGTTATCACCACAATAACATAATATTTAAAATCTGGGAAATCCATAAATTTTTACATACAGTGTGTCCCGTAAGTAATGACACGTGACGCAAGTGACGACTTCTGCTTGTCTGACATCACAACCAACGAGCCAATGAGAAAATGTCAGACAAAGAGAAAAGGACCTGATCTGCTCTGATCATTTGTTTCTATTTCTATCTACTCGTTTGTGATGCGCAGAAGCACATTACGGGGCATCTTAATGTTTTAGTTAAGGTTATAATGTGATTCGAATTCACCCAAACGTTTCTAATCGATACATAATCAATGATGAAATTAGAGTATTTATTATCTAATAAAACTTTTTATCAATATTATCAATGTTTTCTGTTAGCAATTATAATATAATTATATATTTTTAAAATTGAATTTGGGTATTTTGAGTAACAAATAAACACTGGGTTACGTTTCATGAAAATTTTTATTTATTCTTCTTTACAATATTGTTTCAATCCTTGCGGGTCATTCTCAAGAGCTATGGTGTTACTAAAAAAAAAGGAAAAAACAACTTATTGAAATTATACTGTACAACGGTCTCCTTCCTGATTTAATTCCTGAAAATAAGAAATATGCCTTTATTAACTATGTAAAAGAAGTCGGATACAAAATTAAACACCTTCTAATCAAGTTGCATATTACACCAATTTTAGTCAACAAAATTAATTTAAAAAGTCAAAACTAAAATAAAGCAAATTCAATAGATAAAAGCGGCATTTACAAGTTATACTGCAAAAATTACACAGCCTTTTACCTGGGACAGACAGGTAGAGCGATAAAAACTCAGTTTAAAGAACATGTGCTTTCCATACGTAATAAAAAGAATAATATAGGAATACATCAACATTGCTTAGATTTCAAACATAATTTAGACACTAATTCGATTGAACTTTTACATTCTGCACAAAAAGGTCGTAAATTGAGTTTGCTCGAATATTTGTAAATTAAAAAAGCCATAAATAATAAGCAAAATATTGTAAATAATCAAATTGAAATGTTCACTTTGGATTGTCCGCTGTTATTGGACCTTCCAAATAGATAACCACTACCTGCAGTTTATTTGTCCCATTGCTTATTGTCATGTCTGTTACATTATTTACATCTTTAGTAAGACCATAGCTCTTCAGAATGACCCGCAAGGGTTGAAATAATATTATAGAGAAGAATAAATAAATTTTTTCGTGAAACGTAAACTCAGTGTTTGTTACTCAAAATACCCATATTCAATTTTATTTAAAATGTTTCACAAAGAATGCGATACGCAATCTATCAATTTTAATTTAATTTTATTTGGTTCCTAATTTTACAATTTAAAGTCCGGTCGGATTACTTTAAACAATGTTTTCTATTAAGCCTAGCACAAAATGAAACGCAGCTTGGTAACCTAACCTGACGTGACGTGATGTGAGTCACAACGAATTCTTTAGTAACAACGACGAGTACCATAAGTTGGATCACATCTTTCGTGCAGTTATAGCAAAGATAGCAAAACAAATAATATAGTTTTGAAAATTTAACAATAATCTCTTAGAAGGATTACCAATACAAGCCAAAAAAGTTATCAATTCTATCGTGGATGGAACATCTTTTATATTGTGAACATCGATCCCTACAATATACGGTGTTTTCTTCATTTGACTCGAAAACGGCTCTGGAGGGAAAGGAATTATTTGAATTTGCGAATAAAGATCAATAAATGAAAACGTAGTGGAATATACCTACAGGGGGAAACTACGAAAAAAGTTCCCGAACTATAGCTTATTTTCCTACAATTTGTTGCACGCATATACAGGAATAAAAATTACCTTACCGTAAAATAATAAGGTTCGGTTGTAAAAAAACATGGAGGGTTGGCAATGTGACATATAATTGTTCTTATGTACAATTTTATAACGAGTGATGATATTTTTCTGCCGGAAAGATAAATGAAAAAACACCGTTAAGTTTATATTGAGAACTTTTTCGCATTATAACAATGTTCTATTGACGATAATGATTAGAACATTTTTTACTATCTATTGGTAATCCATCTTAATACAAAGTTATCGTAATTTCTTTTAAAATATGTAATTAATATCGTCTTACAAATCCTAATTAGACTAGACTTTATATGTATAAAGAGACGCCGTAACTTTCTAAAAAACTGCGCCATAAAAACTACGACATGCAGGTCATGTTGAGCATAAACTGCGTCACGTCACGCTGCTATGTCATTTAATGCGGTCCCTATGCTTTTTGTGGTTTACAAAATTACCTACGTCTTGAAGCTGCGTCTCATTTTGTGCTGGGCCTTACAATTGATAGTTACGTTCTGTACGCGAAATTCATGCTCCATGCTGCTCGGTTGTATGGATCGAGCGGTCGTGTAATTTGCGGTAAAACGTAAAAATTGTAGATTGAGCGGTTACTTTTTCCATCTCATTAAAGCTGACACTAGAGCTTGTTCAAAATCTATAGTCACTTTTCTTGGTTGCCAACTTTACTCTTAATTAAATTAAAAACACGAACGTACGTTTCTTTCTTTTTGTCGGGTAGAAAAGCGAATACAACTGGAGCTATGTTAGTTTCATCTCGAGTGCTGCCTAAATCGGCAAATATTATAATAAATTTGCTTGAATTGATAAGATGAACTCCTAAAAGTCCCATCCATGAAAAGGTCTTTCGACTCCCCTAACTTTTGCTACCTAACCTAACCTAACCTAACCTAATCAATTTGTTTTCAAAAATAAAGGTGTATACGTAATACACCTGAAACGCTTTTTGACCGCAAAATCGACAGGTAAATTTTAGCCTTCCTCCATTTTTACATTTAAGAAAGATTTGACCGAAAAATCCACTGACCGCTCGATGGACAGACCGCAAATAAGACGACACCATGCTGCTCGCACAACTTCCGTCTTTGCTAATATTTTACTAACATAAAAAGCGCTTCATAAGTTTCGCATACAGGCACTGCTGTGGATCGGCAAAGTACTGTAAAATGTCATACGTAAGAAATGATGCAAAAAACATTCAGTACGATTATTAGATATAGAGGAAGTGATTCGCCTTTGGCATACCATACGTACTGCCTCAGTTGTAACACTAATAACTTCTTTTTTATGAAAGGCGAATTGCAGTTCATAAAGGGCGTCTGGTGGAGCAGCGTGAGTTGTAATTTTGTTTTGAGAACAATAATTATGGTGATAACAAGCCCGCGGTATAAGACGGATAAGGAAATGATTGCCACCAGCGCAGCTATAGTAATCGTTGAAATTATATTTGCATTTTAAAGGCCTGTAATCATAGACATTAAAAAGCAACACACATTCTGTTAGCCATGTATGTAGAAGCGGCGTAATGGTGTCTATTTTTGTTTTGCGGGCGTTGCTTTTGTATCTTTTTGTTCGTTGGGTTAGTTTTATTGTTATACTAGGGAGTTGTGAAAATTCTTATCTTAACACTATGAATATTACCGAAAGGAAATATATCAATTGTAAGAAATAAATGAAGTAAGAGATGCAACCTGTGCAATTGAATTTTAAAGGTATATAGTGTTTATATTTCGGAATGAAAACAAATACATTTGAAAGGGTTATATTTAAAAGCACTTTAAAATAAAATTGATAGAATCTAAATCGTACTTGTACAAATAATTTGAATAGAAATAAAGAACAGATAACACTGGGTATGTTTCACTAAAAGTATATTTTATGTATTATTGTGATTATGATTTTTATGAAATATTTTTTAATAATAAGAAAAATAAGTAAGTAAAACCACTTTTAAATGCTTCAGAATAATTTATTACAACTCCACAATTGTTTCGGTATAATTATACCTTTCTCAAGAGTACACAAATTCTTACTAACTTTTAAGAATTGCTTATCATCTATTTATAGCTAATATATTTGAACATATAAAATACATAATGTCATTCGGAAAGTCCTATTGGCTATTTGCATATTGTTTTGTGTAGGTCTGGCATCAGTTATCGGTGTATTAAGAAAATTTTGTTGTTCATTTACGATATGATGTTTGTTTTTTATAGATTGCTTAATTTTGAAATATTCTAGTAAATTCAAACGTTTACCTTTCTTTTCATTGTGTAATAGCTTAATTCTATCTGAATTAATGAAATGATTTTGGTTTATACAGTGTGAAGCTATGCCGGTACTATGTTTGTTGTCTGCTATCGATTTTTTATGCTCGTTTACGCGGATTTTTAGGTTTCTGCCAGTCTGATCAATGTAATATGCATCACAAGTATTACATGATAATTTATATACTCCAGATTTGTTTAATATTTCTCTTTTTTCTTTATTGTTCACTAATATTTTACCTAAATTACATTTGTTTAAAGCTACGGTGTTAATGTATAATCTGTTTAAGTTATTGCAAATTTTGTGAGTTATTTTTCCACACTAATTTATATAATTATATTTAGTGTTATTTTTTTAATTAACTGGAGTAAATCTAATTTAGGATGATTTTCTTTTCTTTATTCTTAATTATTTACCGAAATAATTGTAGAGTTGTAATAAATTATTCTGAAACATTTAAAAGTGGTTTTATTACTTATTTTTCTTAGTATATTTTATATATCTAACATTTCGTTTCAACCCACCCGAGCCATTCTCAAGAGAGAAATTCTATTGTAGATATAAAATATGCTTTTAGTGAAACATACCCAGTGTTTTCTGTTTTTTCTCATTTACATTCCAAGTATTTCAAAATAGACCAGATAAACACTAAAGATACTACTCCTATGTTTAATAAATGTATTGATTGCACTAACCATAATATAAAATAGGCAAATATAACAACAATTAATTTATCTCAAAATAATTAAAATTGCTAATTTTACATTTTGGAATTAAGATTTGGATATCTTGACATTTAAGTATTTTACGAAAATGTCGAAAATTCGAATAAAAACACTTAGTTTCAAAAACTTTTGTTTTGTAGACACTACAATATTGTTTTACCAAACATTGACTTCGTCAGGTGTCGATTTTACAAAGTTCAAGGTTTACAAGGTGTATATAGATATGTACAACTAAATATGGAGGGAAAGGGTAAATTAAGTATTGTTGATAGTAAGATATTTAACAAAGGGGAATTTTTGCATTCAATTTGGTCGTTTAAAGCTAAACCCTGCTATTTATTAATTTAAACGATTCTAACAGAGCTAATTTTCTACTTTTGTTTTGTATATGCAAAATCTGGATTGAAATTATGATTTTCATTGATTAAATGTTCCGCATATGCGAAGTCCATTTTTTAATTGGTAAAGCTAGACCAAAATTAATAAAAATATTGTGCTAAAGTGACTTTATCTAACTACTTTTGTTCTTTTCAAAACAATGGATCAAAAAAAAAATCCTGTTTTAATTTTACACTGTTTCTTGATGGGAAAATCAAGCGAAATAATGACTTGAAAAGTGTTATGGAGACTCCGCTCCATCGGAAACAACCGAAACAAAATAAAACGTTGGTTTGCTGACTTCAAACGTGGTCGTAGAGACACTGATGATTCTAAACATAGTGGACGTCCAAATGAAGCGGTAATACCAGAAAACATAAAAAAAATCCACAAAATCGTTTTAAATGATCGAAAAGTGAAATTGCGTGAGTTAAAAATTGCGTGACGTCATAAAGATATCAAAAGAACGTGTTGGTATTATATTGCATGAGCATTTGACTACGAGAAAGCTCTGTTCAAAGTGGGTGCCGCGTTTGCTCATTGTTGACCAAAACGAAGAACGTGTTGATGATTCTGAGCAGTGTTTTACTACTACTACTACATGAATTAAAGTTCGAATTGCTCCCACATCCACCATATTCTCCAGATTTGGCTTCCAGCGATTACTGGCTGTTCGCAGACCTCAAAACAATGCTCGCCAGCAAGAAATTCCGCTCGAAGTAGGAGGTTATCGTTGAAGCTGAGGCCTATTTTGAGGAAAAAGATAAATTGTTCTGCAAAAGTGGTATTGAAATGTTAGAGCGGCGCTGGAACGATTGTGTTGCTATTGATGGAGATTACGTTGATGAATAAAGCCAATTTTAAACGAAAAAAACGTGTTTTCTTTGCTAGGCTCGGGACTTTTCAGCACATGTGTTATAATGGGGCAATTCTGATGCCGAATTCTAATTCCACATTGACCTGTGTTACCACGAAGCAAAGCAATTTTTAAATTGGAAAAAATCGATTGGTTAACCATTACTGTTTTCAGACACCAGAAATGTATGGTTTTATCTTTGTTTTTATTATAGGCACCTTTTGGAAAAGATTTTTATGCAAAGTTGAAATGCAGCTAAATTTTTTTACATTTTTGGTGTGGTAGTCTACCTATCTGTACTATTCTCTGATTAAATCTTATCAATTTTGATTAAATCTTTTGTAGCACGTGTGAGGAAGTAATGTGTCGATTAGCCGTACTAGTCGACAATATTGCTTGTAATTACACGAAGCAACGAGCTAGAGCTGACAATAATTGCAGAGATATAAAAGTGAATCGTTCCGTGAGGGCTGACGGCGATGTTTGTCTCCCGTTCTGTCGTAAATCTCAATTAAAATCAGGCCATACTTAGTTACCCCACAGCATTGCAAACTTATTCGAGTATTTATGCATATAGTTCTCGTGTGAAATGGTGTGAAAGATAATCGCGCTCATATCGCTTCACCGACCGTGCCGCACCGCGTCCCAAATGCTGTGCCGTCACGTCTTTTATAATCCCTCTTGTTAGTTTCTCCAAAAGACTTTATAACAGAAACCATCACTCGCTTTTCCACTACAAGTGAAACGCATCAGTACACACAATCGGTTCTACCATTCAATTACTAACTAAAACTGATATTTTTTCATTTTTAGTTAAATTATTCCAACGACGCACATAAAATTTTGATTTGTCAAGAAGTCGAAGAAACGTAAACACGAGTAATTGAGACAATATGTGTTTTCTTAACATTACACGACAATTAAAATAAGGCAAACGAAATTTAAGTAGAATTTTGAAATAATTTGAATTAATTTCTACCAACTACAAATTACTTTAATTTAATGAGGAAAAATTGTTGGTGCTATCACTCCCTCGTCGAGAATCGAACCCGGCACTTACCACTAAGCCCCAAAAGGTGAGAGTAATTAAAACGGCGAACGTACCTACAAAGTGATAGAATCGTGGAAATTAATGTATTATTAATCATTAACAATGAAATATTTGAAGATTTTTTTATAGCTTTTTTAATTAAAAGCCTAACGTAAAGCCAAGGGTTCGATTCCCGGAGAGGACGTGACAGCAGCAACAATTTTTCCTAATTAATTTAAGGTAATATGTAGTTGGTAAAAATGAATTCACATTAATGTATTGAAATTGACATGTAAAAAAATTATCAAAATATTTCATTAGTAATAACATGCTTTATAAATATTGAATCAAATAATTGAGTGAAACACACTTAATTTCCACTTAATACATTTATTAAACTCTTTAGGACCGTTTCACCGTATAAGGGTATCTTCAGAAGAAGTATTGATACAAATTTGCTTACGCTATTTCTTAAATACTATTAAAATCTTAGTGGGGATGCATCTACCATTTTATCTATAATTATTGAGCTATTTACATTTTCGATTTCATTTAATAATATTAAGTTGCTATTTTTCATGTATATTTTGATTTCTAAGGTTTCCAAAATGTCTAGTTTTTTACCTTTCTTCTCTTGATGTAAAATATTGAAATTTTCTTCCAAATCAAATTTGTTTTTTGTTATTAACGTGGTTCATGAATGATGAATTTTCATTATAATGTTTCACATGTTCTTGAATTATTTCTTTGAACGCTCTTCCGGTTTGTCCTATGTATATTACATTGCAACTATTGCAATTTAACATATACACTCCATTTGAATTTATTTTTTCGTCTTTGCGCTTAATTAAATACTTGGATAGATTATTTGCAGTTTTGAATGATATTTGAAAATTATTGATTTGTTTAATTTTTCAATATGATTCCTAATTTCCATAAAATAAAGGCATAAACAATTAGTTATGCTTTATAAAAATATTAAAAACTTTCCTGTTCCGAAGAATCTCGAAGTAGTTACGCAGTTGCTCGAAACACAGAACTTGTGAATTTATGTCAAAATAATAGAAAACACTCAAAACATATTTAATTTTGAGTCCGTCAATAACAATATACATGATCAAAACTGCTATAAAATGCAGGTCATTATTTCGAAATCAACTGTAGGGGGCAGCGGTAACAATTGTAACATAATTAGATATTTGATTTGTTTAAACTATTGTAATCATAAAATTTAAAAATAATATATACGTATGTAACTTAATGATATTGGAACAAAGTCGAATAGCCATAGTCGAATTTTATTAGTCAAAACCTAGTTTTCTTCTAGTAACTTCTATTTTCTTACATTCTTTAACAATCATAAATAAATATCAATAACAGGCATTTTTCTTTTGTTGTATCGTTCTTCTAATATTTGGTTGAACTGGTTTCTATTGCACTATGTCGTTATTGACTCCATTACAGTTAGCACCACTAGTTCTCGAAACATTAGCCCGCTCGCACACATGGACACGCATGGTCACCACTGGAAACGGCTACACGCTACAGACAATTATATGCAGTATAAATAGTGTCGGCGCAATAGTGGTCAGTTCATACCACAAGCTGCGATGCAGTCTATTCGTGGTACTTAACGCTGCCGGCAGCATTCTTTTTTTCCAGCGCAAACATAGATACTGTCGCTGGCTACCGTTTGATCTTGGTCGTCTTTGACACATTTGTTACAATTTTTATCGAGGACTGCCACCTTTCACAAATCGCACACAGGGAGGTTTTGGAAATGACATTTTTATTAAAGTTTGTACGAATTCCGAGTGTCATATACTCATTAAGTGTTTTTTTTTTTGCTCAATATATTCTTTTCCAACAACACATCCGAGAGGCCTTTTATTTTAACTAATAAAGATCTTAGATATATCTATGCTGCTTGTTTATTTCTTAAATGGTTCAGTATGAGGACTATATCCGAAGGGGTGTATGATCAGATATGCAGAGCCTGGTAATAGTAGCTCTAAAATAAACATATACAACTAAAGGATAATTTCTTAATATAAGTCATTGAGTGCATTCCATACCAGGGGAACGTATGGAATACAAAACTTTCTTTTAATAAAGGTAAATTTAATGATTATAATTCTTCTCTTCATTTAATATCACCTGAATCCCACTGTACAACTGGGTCCGACGTTTATTCTTTTGTGATTCGCCTGCGTCATCTTCTCATCTCTAACAGTGTAACGAATACTTCCACGTGGAAGTTTATAAATTGACTAAAGCCCGGACTTGCCTTAAACAATTTGTTAAAAGTGACCACCAGCTTCCTACCATAACGTCTGCGGCGACTACTTGTGGTAACTGAGCGGCGTGGTCTACTGCTCTAGATTATTGGTTAGCATTCTGGTTTGGCTGCTCTGGTCCATGTTTTCCGTGGTTTTCTTGGATCACTTAGGCAAATGCTGGAGCAGTAATATTTCACAAATAAACTTTCACTTCTCTTCTGTCTTCATTTCGTCCGTCTCATCTTTCTCTCCCTAATCACAGCATCCACCTATTCACATGATTCCTGCAAGGAGGCTGAAGAGGGCCTCACGCCCTACCCTTCGGCTTTGCCGGAGGGACTGCCCGCCCACCAGCACGAGTAGCTGGTGAGAATCAAACACAAAAAAGTTTTAAGTTTGTTTACTAATGGTAGATATGAACCACTCGTGACCGCTTCCAGTGGCGACTACTTGTGGCCAAATGTGCGAACGACCTAAACAATTAAGTTCGAATTGTTATGCGTAACAGACCGATTTGAATCAATTTTAATGTCAAAAATACAATAAAACAGTTATCATCGTTTTATAACTTTAAAAATTTCTATAACGTTTATTTATCTAACAAGTACAATAACTTATTTAACACAGAAACACTATTGTATACAGTTATTTATCTAACAATCGGTTATTTATATCAGTGTATATTTATCATAATTGACCAATAACTTTTTGTTATCTCACTATTTAGGCTATTTGTATCCGTCGGATGCTGGTCACTTATTTATACGGTCATAGAATATCCTTAATTATTTCTGCCAAGTTCCTTTTGTCGTGCCAGCTGTATGATTTACGACCTGCATCTGCCAGCTTTCAGGTGCATCAAAGGTGTCGCTGGTATCGATCGCCTGCGGCCTTCGTTCATAACATAAATTATTTCGCTTTTACGCTGACCTTATTAAAAACATTTTAGTCACAACAATTTTTTATTAACTTAAATCATCAATTTAGGAACATCTAGTTGTGTTATTGTAATACATTTCGAAGGGTTTATTTAAAATTCTACCATGTGTATTTATTATAAGGAAATTCGTCCTTGTTTGCTTAGATATTCTTATATCATAGGGATAGCTTTGTAGAAATACTAATACAGGTTAACTACAATTGCGTCTACAATAAAGATGATTGTTTACGTTTGGGGAAAATAATTAATATCTTGAAGCAAAACTCATTAAAATACAGTAAATAGAATGCAAGTAATTTACTTCTTTCACTGGTCGTTTGCTTTATACAGTTTATATCTCTAGATATTATTTTATTATTTTTTTAGAATAAAAAAAGTAGTTTCGTCCTCAAATTACATTTGTTTAAGAGAAGATTTAATTGAAATTCAGAAATTATCGTACTATTGTCCAACATATTTCGAAACGCTTCATTTCAAGGATGTTACTTGATCCGTCTCTTCTTTCCTTTCAGGAAGAGATGGAGGAAAATCCGTGTCATTCTTCTGCGAGTTTTATACTCACCAGTTAACATTGATAAAAGAAAACAATTTGGGAGTGAAAGGGAAAAATGAACAATAAGGATAAAATCAAAGAAAACGAAGAGTAATGAAAAATTAAGAATGAATGTACTGACCGCAACAAGAACTACAGTGAAACGAACAGAATACGATTGAACTAGAGATGAGAAAAACTGCTATTTTTAAATAACAGTTGTAGCAGCTTCTGTTATTTACAACTAACACTTATCAAATAGCTACTTCAAAATAACAGTTTGTACAACTGACCACTGCTGTCTCTGCAGAGTGCAGAACAAAGCTCAACGCGTTCACTTACGGCCGCAGTCGGACGATGCGATGCGGATTGTTGATAGTTATTATGAGGCCCATCGTAAGCGAGAATGCAGCGCGTGCACCGTAACTGTCAATTCTCAGAAACTGCTTCTTTTTTCATCCAGTTTCAGGTCAAAAGTATCTATCGCTGGTTCTAGTTTAACAATTGACACCTTTGCTTATTGCTTTTTAACCACTGGGCCGTTTCATTTGCGTGTACTTAGCCGATTATCATCTTATATAGCTGGGCCTTCATTAGGATCCACGCATTAACTACTAAAGGCCTAGCTACCATGATTGTGAGAGGCTAGAATTCCTGGCACCCAATTCTTGGTCTATAAGGCGTAGTTTCCTGTTTCTATTTTTTATTTTTTGTAGTTTATACTATGTCAATGTAATGTCGAAGCTTATATTAATCTCTTGTATTTTTTATGAAGAAACAAGTTATACAAAAGGTGGACTACCTACTATCTTCACTTTATCCTAATTGTTTAGATAAAGTAGCAGCTCTCAATGTTCATTTAAAAAATAACTATTTCCGTTTGACAAACTTGTTCCAAATAGGAGGAGTAGTATTAAAATATCAGAGTTAAAGTGTAGCCATCCCTAGGGACTGCGCCAAGTCGAGGGACATTTTAATGAATTTTAGCAATCGATATGAGTTAAATCGTTGGTCACGAGCAGGTTCATTGGTGTGTGAAATTGGGGAACTGCAGCCACAGCAGCAACCCACCGTCACCATGCAACTAGGATCGGTTCATCTTTTGTCCCCCCGCACATACATTACACACACGTATATATATATGTACATATATATTGTTATAGGATGTCACAAATTTAGCCAACACGGCGCGACGTTACGCCATATAAAAATAAATATCGAGGTAATTTAGTCGAGGGCTAAATCCAGTAAAAAATTAGGCGATTAAAGGAAAAATTACTTTTAAAATTGATTGCATCCTGGGAATTGGAAATCACGTGGAAGGCAATGAATTAAACGGGCCGACGGATTTTTCTCCGCCCTAACACACGACCACCGATAAATTAACGAATCGAAATTAAATGCGCCTTATTATTAGCCTTTTTACTTCACTTTTTTAATGCTGGCAAAATTCTCGTAGATGAAACATTAACGTCGAAAAAGAAATTACCTTCTTCTTCTTCTTCTTCTTCTTCCCCTTCCTTTCTCAGACTTTCCGATATGATAGGTATAAAAAAATGCGTTAGTCACAAATTAACAACACCAAAAGAAAAGCATTTTATGAAATGCTAAACAACAATAAAATACATCGAAATGAAAAAGGAATCAACATTATACCGAAAATTATTTGTAAGTATGTATTCATAAAGAATACATAAATGCTCAAATTAAACACTTCAGAAATTTCACTTGCGTTTATATATATGTTACGGGTAAAATTAGATAAGCGAGTAAAATATATTTGGAATTGTACACATTTTGGGCTTTACCCGGGTAAACCGCGTTTTATCCGCTTTCGCTTGGTTAAAGTTGGATGTACCACAAATGACTCATATAACTCAAGATGTTATTAAGCAATATCTGCGCTTGTGTGAAGGGTGTCAAAAAAACTGAAATCTGTTAAAAAAATAACTTGTGGTTAGGTTAGGTTAGGTTACGTTAGATTAGGTTAGGTTAGGTAAAGCTATTGGAAATCTTTGCAACTCGAAATGTCACAGCAGCTTGTCTTGTTTGAACAAATAAGTACTCGTGAGTAGATTACCTTTAAGAGAATACAGTTTTAGAATTCTAATTTTTATTTGTAAAATGTGTTTTTTGAATTAAATATGTTTTTCAAACATTAGTGGCTTTGCCATTTATGGTACAACCAACTTTAACCAAGCGAAAGTGAATAAAACGCGGTTTACCCGGGTAAAGCCCAAAACGTGTACAATTCCAAATATATATTTTGGACTTTACCCAAGAGTCTTAGGTATTACACAGTTTAATTTAGTTAAAAGAATCTCAAAAGAAATTAAAACATATAGTATCAAATTTTGTGAGGAAACAATTGGGTAATTAGTTTTCTACCCCAATTTTCTAAATTCCCGGTTCTTCATGCACCAATGAATCAAGCTTTTCAACTTTAGAATATCTTAAAACGATGGGCCAAACAATATTGAATAATATGGCAATGTTACATTTTTATTTTCATTTACATGATGTTATTCACAGAATAGATCTTGAAAAATTGATAAGGGTATTTATTTCGCGAAATAAGAAACGAGAAGGATCTGTCTCGAAAAATTGTATTTAAGTATTTGTATACGCATTTTTTTCTTTACCATTTTCGTTATGAAGGTTCTATAGTCTTCACAATACATTCTCATAACGTATTATTTTCGATATAGATCGGTGTAACTGCGCGGCGTGGTCTAGTGCTCTAGATCATTGCTTAGCATTTGGGAGGTCACCGGTTCGAATCCGGGTCCGGCTGCTCTGATCCAAGTTTTCTGTGGTTTCCTCGGATTACTCAGGTAAATGCCGGGACAGTAATATTCCAAGGATGATCTTTCATTTCTCTTCTGTCTTCATTTCGTCCGTCTCATCTTTCTCTCCCTAACCACACCACCTATCCATTTCCACAATTCCTACAAGGAGGCTGAAGAGGGCCTTACGCCCTACCCTCCGGCTTTGCACTACAGTGTAGGTCGGAGTGACTGCCCGCCCACCAGCACGAGTAGCTGGTGGGAATGAAACACAAAAACTCAGTTTTATTTTTACTGCGCAGAACACAACATTGTCAGAATTATAAGTTGCTACCCTTATTTTCTACAACATTTCTTTAACTTTGGATGAAAACCATATCGAGAAAATTTATCACTTTTAAGACATTTGTGGTATTCAATGATATTTCTACACGCAACATAGTACTTGCTACTTGAGACCCTCTGCCAACTAATCGAATTACCACATGGCCAGTATTTTTTACTGTGACTATCAGAATTTCGTTCAGGAGGTGGGGGGCAAATCTTCTGTGATTGCCTGGAGGTCAATGTTTTAAATAGGTAGATTTGTCCTTTTGACGACTTTTCAGAACTTAGAAATTGGTCATAATAGTGTTTCGGCCGGACGGGGGAGAATTTACCCACTGCTCCCCTGGTTGGGTAGGAAAAGAAAAAGACGAAGTGGACTAAATGAATGTAGAAGAGAAGTGAAGGATTATGTCTGGAATGTTATTGTCACAGAATTTGCGTAAATTTTCTAAGAAAATCATATGACAGTGGATCAGGGCAGATGGAGCTGGACACTTACTAAATTGATCGGTGAAGTAGTGATACTCATCTTGACCGAGTTGGGGTCAAAGTCGGTGAAATAAGGATACAACCTTTTTCTTACTTAATTAATTTCTTATGGTTACACTTAACATTAATTTAATATAACTAATATACCTCGTTATTTATTAAATTAAGCGGATCTAGTATGAGTATATATGAGTGTGTGTATCTATCTGTTGAATCTATTTATTTGCAAAAGCTTCGTGAAAATATCTGACTTAAAATAGGTATGAAGTTGCCGAATTAAAATCGTTCGTATTGTGGTAAGCGTCAGATCAACGTCACTAGGACCGACGACGTTGACAGACCGCGTCGCGCCACACGACGTCTACGTCGCGCTACCGTAACTCGCGCACTGCTGCGTCATTTGCCGCATGTATAATGCAAAAGAATGAAAGTTTCATTTGTTTGATTAAAAGTACACACAGCAGGTAAACGAACCGGCTAGAATAGCAGATGCGGCACAATTGTGTTGTGTAAGGCGCGGAAACTTCTCAAGTTTGTGTATGCAAATTAAAACCTTACCCTTAGATATTCCCTGCTTCTCTTCGTCCCTCGTCTACTTCCATTCCAACTCCGACACCTTCGCAACTACAACGCTAAAATATGATACAAAGAGGAACAACTCTTTTCAGAAGAAAAAACTGGTCGTGAAATCGTGCTATAAACTCGCGCAACTGCAAATAATTAAGTTTGAAATGTTTTATTAGTTTTCTAAAATTCATTAAACTGTTTCTTGAAACTTGCGAAAACTTTGTAGTAATTTTCTTGTCTGGAAAGGCGTGAAAAAGACGGGAAGCAAAGAAGGAAAAGTAAACGGTGCTTCTTGAAACAATAACACTTTGTAGATAGTTGATAATAACTAAATTTGAACTAGTTTGTCTATCTCAAATAACCCTGTCAAGGAAAACAATTAGTAAAAGCTTAAACAAACATACAGTAATATAATTGAGACATTACGTGTTGACCAATTATTGAACGATTCCTGTTTTTAATATATTCTACTTTTCGTACTGGCTCATCTTATAACGGGCTAATAAGCGGAATTAGTTAGGACTCACGTTCACTCTACTTGCCTATAAGTAATATGATGGAACGTACGAAGGTGGTTTGATAAGTCCGTGACTTTTTGAATTTCCCACATACTAACTGTAATGGCAACACTGTTTCCGATAAGTGCCATCTATCGGTAGACTGCTGTAAAATTTTAAGCAAACTGCGTCCTTTATTATATGTTTGACAGCCATTGAAAGCAGCTAACCTCGTTAATTTCAACAATAGTGGAAAAAAGTGAGTTTCGTGTGCTGATTAATATTACTAAATATGGGTCTCTGCACCGCTCCACCGTCGATTTCAATGGTTAAAAAGTGGTTTACTGAGTATCGTTGTGGCCGCACAGCCGCACCTGTTCAAGTGACGCCGAACGTTCAGGTCGGAGACAGTCCAAAAGAAATCGTCACGCCCAAAATCGTTGACAAAATCCATGGAATGATATTTGATAATCGAAAGTTGAAAGTGCGTGAGTTGGTTGAGGCTTTATGTCTGTAGACATCTCAAATGAACGAGTGCATCATATTCTGCATGAATATTTAGACATTAAAAAGTTGTCGGCACTATGGCCGATGGATACCGCGATTGCTCACGATCGACCATAAACACCACCGTGTGTCAAGTTCAAAAGAGTGTTTGGAGATGTACAGCCACAATCCAAACGAGTAAACGAGTTTTTGCGCCACACCAGAGACCAAGCACCGACGAAGGATTAGGTGGGCCTATTGGCTAACAAAGTCATGGTCACTGTATTCTGTGATTCACGCGATGTAATCCATATTGATTGCCTTGAAAAAGGTAAATCGACAAATATTATTCAGGGTTGCTGAGCAGATTTTAAACTCTTCCAAGCAGAAACTACCGCATTTAGCCAAGAAAAAAAGTGTTGTCCCATCAGAACAATGCACGGATGCATCTTGTATCTGTGTAGTCACAATGATAATTTCGTTATTTGGGCTACGAACTGGTACGCCATTCCGCTTATTCTTCGGATTTAGCCCCCTCAGACTATTTATTGTTTCCAAACCTGAAGAAATGGCTGGGTGGTAAATAGTTTGGGTAGAATGAAGAGGTCATCCTGGAAATGAACGCTTATTTTGTGGGCCTTGAGAGATATTATTATTTAGAAGGAATATATAAATTAGAAACACGGACCATCCTCGTAAAATAATTCTCGGAAGTACCTTATATCGTGTTTTCTATATTACGAGTGAGTTAAATGGGCTGGTTATTCATTAAATCTGTTCGTACAAACTATGTCCCAAAAAAATACTTAAACTTTCAACAGTGTAAGGGTGATGAAGTATGTTTAATAAATATAAAAATACAACACAAAGTACTTGAAGAAATATACTCAACGAAGCTCGACAATTGTTTCGGCTAACCAGCAATAATTGTCGAGCTTTGTTGAATATATTTGTTGATGTTCTTTGTGGTTTTGTGTTTCTTACTATGTCAGAATATGTCAATAGTGTTCGACAAGGTCCTTTTTTAATTAGGATATCAATTTGTTAAACTAAAATTTAAAAAATAAAACAAGTAGAGCGTTTCACCAATTTATTGTTAACCTGACATGTTTCGGTCATACGACCATTATCGAAGGTAAGAGTAAATTCTATACTAAATGCTTAAAACTAATGCGAACACGACACGCTTTTTAGTCTAATTTGTTTTTTAGACAGCTATAATAAACATAGGGAAGTGGAAGGTATTTTGTGAACAATTTTTGTGGGTAGTGGTAGTAGTAACCCACGAAGGTATTGTCGTTTATTCTAATGTTGGTCTACCGTTTTTAGTTATAACACTGAGAAAAGATAATCGAAAATATTATATAATTGTAACAACTATTAGAGGAAATTTAGTGTCAATATGCCAATATATTCGAGGATTTTGACATACAACAAGTTCCTAATCAGTTCATCATTTTATAAAAAAAAATAAAAGTCTTTTGAATAAGAAAACAATTGTTATGGCGAATTTTCATACATAGATTTCTTAGATGGTTTAGTAGTTATATGATGTCACTCAAGACTTTAAACTAAATAAAGGACAAATTCCAGTTATGATGTTCGAAAATAACAAAATATTTATGAAAGAATTTGACATCTTTACTATAGATTTGAAAATGAGCACAATCAACTATTTTGCTCAATTACAAAAACATTTTTAAGACACCAAGGATTTTGAAAATACCAACTATTGACATAAAAATGTAAATAAACAATATTTAAACATTTAGTAAGAAACGAAAAAAGCTTTTTATGAGATACAGAATCAGTTTAAAAGTTTGAAAAATACGTTTGGTTTATTTTATGCTTGCATACGATACAATGCAGCAGTATTACAAATGGAATTAATTGAATTTCAAGGCAACGCAGTGTAAAAAAATAAGTATGAAAATATGATTTTCGAAATAAAAGGAATATTTTCAGAATGTAATGCTAAAGGCCTTATGATGATCCCACACTGAAAATATAAATTATTATACTAAACGCATGGTATTCTTTTACATGTATGGGGAAACTGGTTAACGTTCTGTTCACAATGTTCAGGTCCACATATTGTTTTCCTCAATGAATTGTATTTAAATATTCCAAGAGGAATAAACTTGATACTGAATTCACTGCAACATGTATTAAAATATTAAACACGAATATGTACAAGATAAAAAATATGCTCTGGGTTAGCGTTGTGCTCAAACTGCCAGACATGTATCGCGATTACAAACTATTTGGTTCTCATCAGCATGCCGTAGACAGTTCCGGCAAAACACCAACCTACCTAGCTACTGCCTATAAACAGCGATTAATAAATAAATACAAATAGCATAGTGAACGCCATCTGTAGAACGTTAATCAAGAACATATTTTAATTTTTGTTCAATCTGGTTATGTGCCTACCATGTAGTTAGCTAGGCCGTGGGTTCAATTGAACAAGTCGATATCCTTACTTAAAAAAGGACCTTGTTTAACATTACTGAATCCCACAAATTAATAGCAAACATTTACAGATGGCGTTCACTACGCTGTCTGTATTTATTTATGAACTATGTACCAAATATCAAGTAACTGAGTAAATGTTAACAAAAACTAATTTCGGATTAAAAATACATTTATCAGCTTAATTATAAATATTGTATGTATTATTTGAATAGTTCAAATAATTGGAACCCTTTTACCCCCTCACCTAATCTAATTGAGGTCACTAATAAAAATAATTTATTCACGTTTCAAAAACTTTCGACATGACTGGCCTAAACATAACATACAACAATAATAGCCAAAATGGTAGAATGTAAAACAAATTTAGCATCCATATTCCACCAAAACTAGACGCTAATAATTGGATATTTAACTATTTCGCATTTCTGAAATTGAATGAAATTTGAATATAGGAAAAATAATGAAAATACAGGATTAAGACAGTTACTAAATAGTTGCGCCATTGTTCAGTATTGCCACGAGATTGTGTAAACTAGACAGAGATAGTAAATAAATAAGTAAATTTTGTAAATATAAATATAAATATGGAATCAACAGAAACAACTACTCCGAGGGCTAATACCCCTACCGGCATTGAATTACACTTCTGTCAGCCCCCACCTGATGAGTTCCGATATGTCGGAACCGGTCGTGGGATATGGCTTCGGTTCGTTGTGCCTACTTGGTAGGACGCGTTCAAAATATGAGATCTTTGATCTTAACATTTAGACGAATTAGGATTTTAATTCCTTCTTTTTTGAATAAGTAAATTTTGTATTTCTGAATCGATTTTAGAAACTGTTTGAAAATGCGTTCATTTATATCTATATATTTTATTTAACCAATTAAATATAATCATTTGAATTACTATATAATCACATTTGACAACTACATAATCAGTTTCTACCTGCTCATCTCGAGTACCTTCTAAAAAGGATCATACAATACTTCATGTCCAAAATTATTATTATAAAATGTTGATACAACCTTGAAGTAGACGTATAAAACTTTATGTTGCTATTACCTGCCACGTCCTTATGAAGTTCAAAGGTTTGGAGTTATCAGTATCCTTCCATCGTGCGTTTGGCAAACGGAACGAGTTTGACAACTCTTTGAGAGTCGTCGTCGTAGTCATCGTCCTTCCAGGACGCGCCGCGGCGCTAACCGTCGATGTCCGCCGCCCGAGGGCGCCAGCATCGCTTTCGGAGAAAGGGGTGGCGCGCATCGACCAAGGGTTCTACACACTTCGTTACTCTCATCCCGAAAAACAGTCTGTGTTGAGTAGTCCGTTTGGACAGACATCCATATATGTGCCGGCTTCGTATCGAACCACCTATTTATTAACATTAAACAAAAAAAGTATAATACAAAACACAATTATTTATCAAAAGCTTTCACGGTCCTAAGACCCATAATGTGGTTGTTACCCCTTTTTAAAGTTAATTTTCAATTCGGTGTTGAAAACTAAGTGGCAGTGGCTGTGAATGGTTTTAGTGAGTTACCGAAAGAGTCCTTCGGCAAATTCCCATTGGACTGAGAATATTCAGGTTTCCTTCCGGTTTGGGTCTTGCGACCCGCTGAGTCGGGGTCAGAGGATTCATCGTGGCTACCTTCAATCTTGCTGGTAAGTTTGACCGCAGTTGGTTGCCGCTCGCAGAAATACCAGAAAGAATGAAATTGCTTATCCTGATGACCTGGCACGTCTTATTAGGAATTAACGATTTCCTTTACCTTACAATTTCGAACTTCAAAGAAATCGGATGACCCAAATTATTAAACCTGGAAATAAATAATGAACAAAATTGAAATACAAATAGTCTCGTCTATTTCACTCTCACATTATAAAAATTCTGATCGTTTTTGCAATTATGAATGTTCTTTATTGCACTAAAAATCTCACAAACCTCCAAAGGTAAATACAGCGATGTTGTAAATATTTACCTCCCTTAACGTTTTTCTGGAGATTATTATTCTAAATGTATTTAAAATTAAGGTATAAGACAAGAACACTTTCCGAATTGGCGTTTCTCTATATCAGTTCATAAAATCGCCATGAAAATAAACCATACCAGAATGCATGAAATAAAAACAAAACAAAATGATAAGTTATTATAAAATCTTGCGAGTATTTCTAGAGAGGATGTGTGATGTGTGAATGTTTCTAAGCGGAAATTATGGAGCAAGGCATTAGCCTTCGAAGGCAGTTGTATCACCGTTGACTTCCTCATTTTACGCGATAGAATGATGTTTGTTATCGTCCATGACGATTAGTGAATTATTTATAGATGTTAGAATTTAAAATCTTATGCAAGACAATCTCGTTGTTTTATGACATTAAAAAAAGTATTTGTGATACAAATGTTACTGTAAATATTGGACCAAAGAAAGTATACAGAAAAGTAACTGATTACGATAATTCAATTTTAAGATGACCTTACAATTAACCCGGAAACTGACAAAAACATAAAATTTACAGATCCTATTCAAATATGCAAATTGGATTATCTAAAATCTACAATTAATGTTTCATTAATCTCCTGAATTCCATATATCTACTCCCAAAACTAAATTACAGAAAGTAAATATGTATCAAAAAATAACAAAAGGACATTTGGCTATGCTTTCACTAATAGACCCGATTATTGATGGTTATTGCCTGTATATTTAGTCTTGAAAATGGCCTTTTTCCGAAACAATTGTTGAATTTTTTCAATATAATTTACGAAGCACAAGAAGGAAAATAAAAGGACAAGTTTCACTAGTTTATTTATCAACTCGACAAATTTCTATCGGCTTAATAAGGCCATTTACAAGAGAAATACAGATTATTATTAAAATTAAGAACTACTCGCTGCTATTTAAGTAATTACAAATTGAAAAGTAGAAGGGGGGAGTTATAGGTGGTTAGTTCTAATTGATTGTTAACTAAGTTAAGGTTATTTAATATAGCTTTCTTAATTTCATAATTTTCTAAAAGAGACAATTTTCTTGATTTGGGAATGTTTGAATGTAGATGTTTGAAATTATTTACATCTAGAAAATGACCTAACTCAATACAATGTCCAACTATCCCACTGGAATTACATTTTTTGTTTCTTATAGCCGCATCATGTTCTGAAATGCGTTTACCGATAGCCTTGTCTGATTGTCCAATGTATGTAGCGTCACAAGTGTTACAAAAAACTTGATAGATACCCGATTTTTTAGACTGGGGAACACTAATTTTAAGATTAAATATCATTAAACTAAGATTAGTGAAGTTAGTTTCGATTATATTACAGTTGAACTTATTTTGTAAAAGAAACTTGTATTCATAGCTAAAATTATTAACATATTTGATAGGACAAAAGATTAGTTTTTTGTTGACAAAGGGAAGAACTGTGGTACAATATGGTAGAAACTTGTTTTTTCAGCTTTTTATTTAGTAATTTATCAATAGTCATGGGGGAATAACCATTGGCAAAAGAAATATATTTAATAGTTGATAACTCTATATTGAAATCTGTATTTGATAAACGTATATTAATCAGTCAATTTAGTAGGGAATGAAATACTGAATGCTTTACTTGTTTGGGATGTGAAGAATTTGCCGGAATAAGTGTGTCAGTTCTAATAGGTTTACGAAAGATATTAAAAACAAATTTATTTGATTCTTTTTCCAAAGATATGTCTAAGAAATTAATACTATTGTTGACTTATTTTTCGATCGTAAAAGAGATGTTGTTGTTCAAAGAATTTAGAAGTAAAAGGAAATTATCTAATTGATGTTCTGTACTTTTCCATACACAGAAGATATCATCAACATATCTGTACCATCTATGGACATAACTTATTATCGGATTTATGAAACTAAATATTTTTTTTTTTTATTATATTTCTTGTGCTTCGTAAAAATGCAGTTTCACAAAATATGCACCACTTCTACACTTTCACATTTATGTTACCAATCAAACTTTAAAACTTAATTAAATATGTAATTCGTACAATCTTACATGACGAATGACCGAAGAGTGATATGAAAAATTAAGAATTAATAATACTAAACGGTTAAAATATTTGTACTTTCGTATTATTTTAATTATAAATGTGAGAATGGTAACGTTGTGATATTAGAAAAAGCCGGCCGAGTAAGGGTAGAAGTCACGCATCTGGGGGTCCGTACTAAAGTAATGTAACATTATTTATTTATTTTATAATTAGGTAACTTTTCGTAACAGTTATTAATAATATTTATTATTGGAAGCATAAGAGTATCCCAAAGGCCTGTAGTTGGATAATACCACTTTGTGGTGGACTAAACTGCAATTTTTTTTTTAATAAACAGGTTGATGATAACTGACAATATTAAAAGTATTGATGGTTTTAAATAGATCTGAGCTTTTAAGGGATATACAGCGATCTGAGAGAAACGTTTAGTTGTGGTGTGAATCAGAAGCAAGTCCAGATTGTCATATAAAGGCCCCCTAGGCAATGCAAGTCTTGAGATCCCTCTCCCCTTAGATAGATCTTTAGGTAATATGTAAACCTGATGCCAAAAACAACTTTTAATATCTAAGCACTAATGATTCTATGTCATTTATTAAACCAAAACTATTTAATAGACACCTAATTTAATGTAATTCAATTTTTGAAACACTTCCAAATGGTGCTTATAGTAAAATTATCACCATCGTGATCAATCGTCCATCATCAGAAAATCGCATTTAACCCTTTAAATATTATTCGGTTATGTCATCAAAACAAAGCATTTTCCTTTTTCGCTTTCATCACTGTACTGAACATAATGCATGCAGGCCTAGGGCATCAATTTTATCATTTGCCTTTTTAAGTATTTAAACATTTTCGAGGTATCAACAGGACAGGTGTCTGTGTCTGTCAATATAATTCAGCTTTATTTTAGAGAAATAAGAATACATCTTGTAAGCTTGTAATAAGTAACTAGTATAAAATTTATTGTCCTATAAAAAATATAAACCTAAAACATTTATAAAACGAAAACGAAAGCAATAAATAAAAACCACTAACTTTTTCACTGGCCGCGGCTCCCCTAGACGCCGGCGAACACATAGGCAGGTTGACTATAATGCCTATATGGATAATCCGGTGCTGATAGAGAAGTAAAGTAAAGTAAAGTAGACTTGGATCTACCCTTACACATGCGACAACATTATAGTAAAATTTCGTATGTTCTCCTTGTAGTATTTACGAGACAGTCAGATCAGAACGTAAGAAAACACAACAAATATCCTTAGTGGGTGTAGTCGCAGCATTTACTTGTTTCTTCTTATTTTAATAATGTTATCCCTGTTTCATCCCTTTCAATGTACCATATTTACCTAAATACTCAGCGTATTATGAACATCAATACATAGATATACCCTTGCCAGTCTATAATTTCTGATTATAATAGCATTATTTTTTATCTAAGATATGTTACGAAAAATCTCGACCTGCTACCAAAAATGTTAATAAAACATACAATAAACGAGTCAAAAACAACCTACCCTTAAAGTTGTTGGCATGACGATTTCTTTCGGCAATCAAAGGCTTCTTAGCTGAACGTCTAGACGTCAAAGATAATAAAAACAGACGATTTTTTATCGGAATGCATCTTTTATTTTTTGTAAAGTATCTACTGTTGGTTTATTATTTATAATTAAAGATTTAAAATTTGTCTTGTTTAATGAAACTGACTGAATGTTGAATTTTCTGAAAAAGTGTATAATTCTTCTGCTAACTTTACTATTAATGAAACTAAACGTACAAAAATCTTCTCTGTTTTGGTGGCCATACTGTTGAAAAGCGAAGTTCTAGTTTTTTTGTTTTGCAACATTCAGTTCATTGTTAGAATTATCTGTTGTAAAAGGTAAAAGAAAAATGTTAACAAGTCTATGTATGAGGCCATGAAGGGCCATAAGTTTGGTTTTATAAGGGTTAAATCAGCTGGTATAATGGTTTTCTATAGATGTTGAATTGGATTCTCTCCTCATAACGTGTTACGGTTAAATATAAAAAATTTAAGTTGAATTTCTTTAGTGAATTATGTTTCTCTGTTGAAACTATTTAAATAATTCAGAAAATTGTCAAACTATCTACTACTGCCTAGCCATATTCAGAAGATGTCAATATACTTGCAATATTTACATTTTAATTTTAAGTATAATGTCGAAACAACATTGCCGAGAATTACAACAAACTTTTTGAAACGTTCTGTTGTTTATTTAAATACTTATGTTTCATAAAGTGTGCACTTTATATAGTTGGAATTGATTTTTTTCTTTTAATTTTTACTCGTTATTGAAAACTATTGAACCATAAAATTTTTATTTTGTTAATATTCTATTTATTTTATTGTTTGCACACAATTCAATGATAGGAAATCTTATGCTGTCGTCTACCAGCTCTATATGTAACGTACCAATGATTGCATTGAAAATACTAAGTTCTTATTACAACAGTGTCAGGTTTCCTGATTTGCCTCTTAACATTACTGGCTAAGCATCCCACTACTTCTAAAATGTATATCTTTCTGCGAAAAATTTGGTAATTTTTTGTAACCAGAGAAAATTGAGGCAAACAATGAACATCCTTAATTTCGCATGTGGAATTCTTTCCAGTTGATCTGCCACCAGTCCTGTGATCTGCATGTTAAATATTCGGTTTTTCCAATATAAAATGTCAATTATCTTTCACTAAATCCTTCAAGGGAACGTGTTTGTCCTAGCAGAGTTATAACAGTCGCATCCATGATTCAATAATGGCATTAAAGCATTGGCACCAGAAATAAAGTTGTTGGTTTGTAATGCCTCAACTGAATTTACATAATTGCTTCCAATCGACGGTATTTATAGAATCTATTTCCGGACCCATAACTCACCGAAGATTAAACAATTCTAGACGCAAAAATCATCGGAATTCATGCTCAGGTTCTTTGTTTGATGCAAGATATTTTTGGAGGTTTGTCGCATTGCTTTATTGCACGCGTGCTTACAAGTGCATGGACGTGTAACATTCGGTCTTATATTATTAATTAGAGTGACCACGAACATGACAATTACACTCGGTAGATTTAGCAGCTCGAAATAGTAACCAAAACTAAGAAAACACCAGAAAGGGTAGTAAAAACACACAATAAACTTCAACGGATATATTAAAATTACTCGACAATTTTTTCAGCTTAATCAGCCATTTTCAAGAGTACGACTATATTGGTTTATAATATAGTAATAACAGCTTATTTACACTTAGGAGGGTCCCCCTAGAGGGTTATAAATTTATTAGGAGTGGGGTATTGACAAAACATAATTCTTTTTAACGATAAATGAATAAACACTACTTTGTTTATTATCACTATTTTATTTACAAATCATTTTGACTATAGTTTCGACAAATAGCTTGTCGTTGTCAAACAAATAATTCAAATTGAATATAATAAACAAAGTAGTCTTTATTCATTTATCGTTAAGATGAATTATCACAAAGTAACGGCTGAATGAATCCAACAATTCTTTTTGTTTATTAATAATATTTTTCTTTGATTTAGTGGCCTTTTTAATCTCTATAAATCCTAATAAAGTTAATTTCTTACTTTTAGGTTGGCAATGTAATAGTTACATTGTTAATTCATTGATATGTATCAATGTTCGGTTAAATCTGTAGTAAGTTTTTTGTTTTCTATACTTGCTAAATTTTCTTTAAAGCTGGTTTCTAGTGAACGGCCCGTTTGTTCAACATAAATAACATCGCAGTGTTGACAATTAATTTGGTACACACCATTTTTTTTAAAAAATAAAAAACTTAAAACGTTAATTTCCACAATTTTATTTAGTATCACTTAACAATTGTTTCGCACTATCTAGTGCTTTATCAGAAGTATTACAATAAACTTATATAATTACACAGTAGATTTATATAGAGATATTTAAAGGGGAGGGGGTTACAAAAAGGTTTAGTAATGGGGAATTATTAAGGTCTATTTGATTGTTCTTTCTACCATTTTTTTGTTTCCTGTCTATTTTTCTTTTATTGTTAACTAGTACTTGTCCTATATTGAATTTGTTTACTTCAGGTTCTTAATTTTATAACTTGACTTTCTCATGTAATTTAATTAGTAGTAGAAATTAATGGAGTTATTATTTTTATCTCATATAGTATATTGTGAATGTTAATGCGTAATTTATTAGGTAGCATTTTATCTATTATTTTATGAGAATAGCCATTGTTTTGGGCGATATGCTTAAATATGTTTAGTTCTGAAAGATAATCTCCTTTTTTAAGTGGAATGTTTACAAGTCTGTGTAAAAAACCATGAAAGGTCGAAAATTTAATTTTTAAGGATTGATAAGAATTTCCCGGTATGATAGTGTCTGTTGTAGTCGGTTTTCTAAAATTTTATATCCAAGTTTGTTATATTTGTGACGAATGTTTAAGTTAAAAAAATTTAACTGCTGGTTGGATTCTATTTCTGTGGTAAAAACAATTGTCGCGAATTTTTAATATATCCGTTGAAGTTTATTGTATGTTTTTACTACTCTTTCTGGTGCAAATCATATTTCATTAACCGTGCACCGTCGATAGTATAAACTTTACGAAGAAAACTATTAAAATTACGATTTTAGTTTTCTATAACTGTCAATAGGGAAACAAGTTTAAAATACAAAAACAGTACCATTAAAACCAGAAAAAATATATCCTCTCTCTTTCTCTCTCTATCGGATTCCAAAAATGTTTGTTGAACCACTTCAAACATTTAACTGATAGATATCATTATTATTAGTTTTAGTTTTTGCAATAAAATTAGAAAGAAAAATGAATCTAATGAAAACCAAATTACTGAAAACCGTAACAGTAATTCATGTAGAAGTCAGGGCCTAAAGAGAGTTGTAAGGTTAAGGTAAAACAGTCAAGTGAATATAAACGTGACCTATGTTTGACATAATCCTTCTTTGGCTCACTCATTGTCCGGTAGGCCGATGCTAAAAACGTTAAATTTGTGAAGTTACAAATTTTTAAAAAATTACATTTTTTAAAGAATTTTCACGTTTTTATTGGTTTTAAAATTTAATTTTGAAGGTCTTAGGGAATGACGATTAGTCTTATAGTATTCGAGATAAATACAAAAAACAAGCTAAATTGCAAAGTTTAAACATTGTTTAAAGCAACAGAACATTTGTTTGAGCCGTTTCTGATATTTTACTCCCTGGAATCTACTTTAAAGAATGATAAATTATATACACATGTTTTATATGACTCACTTAATAAAATGTTGTATGTACTTCAACAATTCTGCAGCTCTTTGAATAATAATATTGTTTCTAGAAAATCTTGTTTTGCTAACTGATAATTTAAACGTTTATATCTGTATACACACATGATATAAAGCGTTGCATGTAAATATGATTTTTTTACAAAAAGTTCAACCATTACGCTACACTTTTATTGTCATAATAATTTGAAATTGATTGGGACTTCTCCCTAAAAACATTTCAAATTAAATCATAATAGAGCTTTTTCAATTTGGTCTGTTTGTTTAATTCACTTCAAGCAAAATAACAGGTCGTTAACAGAATATCGATTTAAACATATTGGTCGACATTAAAGCAGCAATGTATTTGTTTATTCGGTATTAATACTAGATCAGATTTATCATCACTGTACATAAATTTTTAACTTTAGTTTTATGAAATGCGATGAAATTTAGCTGTTTATATGACTGTACGTATTTTGTGTTAAATTGTTATTACAAAAAATATTTGTTAATAGAGAATAGTATACATACAATATTGTTGAAAAAATCTATTGAGTTATGAAAGTTGATCATCATGAAAACTTGGTGGAAACGAAAAACACTTAAAAAAACTTTCACTTAATTTTATTAAATTCTTTACAAATTAGATAAAACGTGGACAACGATACAAAAATACAAATAACAATTGGTCGTTCTGAAAATAATAATGGAGACGTATGCAAGACATCCTGTTTTGAAGCATAGAAAAAGAAATTTACGAGGGCTATACAAAAAAATCCAACTCTGAGTGACCCTTTTGCTTCAGTTATATTCAAAGCTCTTTCCATTTTTCTAGTTTTCTTAAAATATTTGGTACATACATAAAACGATTTTCTGCATCAGAAAAATCATAAACTTTTACCCCTTCTTTTGGTCTACTTCAACAATTTTCTACAGGGCAAATTAAAGTTGTTATACATTTTTAACGAGGTGAAAATTTTGCTAATTCTGTTGCTTAAATGTTTAGACGTAATTATGAATTAATAAACAAAGATCAAATTGCATTTGATACACACATTCACTGAATTCAGACTACACTATTTTTCATTTTTGCTACCAGAGGTCAGGAATGAATATGTCAGAATCCTATATTAATAAAATTCTTTCAAGATGTGTATAGGTACATTATTGGAAATGTATAGAACTAATAATTTTTTTACTAGTAGATTAAATAATACGAAAGTGGATAATTTAACAGGAAACAATATTCGAAGGATTCGAAGAAGATTAACTGATTTGGGAAGGTTCATGTAAAAGCAGAAGAAATTTGCAATAATAACAAGAAATAAATGACTTGCTACAGTATTACCACCAATTTCTTCACAGGTGAAGGCATTACACGAACCTACCCAAGAATTTCGTCTCTAGTATAATTGTACATTTGCGTATGGTAAATATGGCGCTAATGGCTTCCAAACTCTTATTATGTTTTAATTAAAAATCGACGTTCTTATTAATTTTTTAAATGAAAAAAGAATATGCTTAAATTTTTATCAAATTCTTTCTCACATCACCAAGCGGCGTGGTCTGGTGCTCTAGATCATTGCTTAGCATTTGGGAGGTCACCGGTTCGAACCTGGGTCCGGCTGCTCTGTCCAAGTTTCCTGTGGTTTCCTTGAATCACTTAGGCAAATGCTGGGGCAGTAATATTACACAGATAATCTTTCACTTCTCTTCTGTCTTCATTTCGTCCGTCTTATCTTTCTCTCCCCAACCACACCACCCATCTATTCCCACGATTCCTGCAAGGAGGCTGAAGAGGGCCTTACGCCCTACCCTCCGGCTTTGCACTACAGTGTAGGTCGAAGGGACCGCCCGCCCACCTGTACGAGTAGTTGGTAGGAATGAAACACAAAAACTATAAAAAGAATTTATTGGCCTTCCATTTTATAAACGTCATAGTTGTAAGTATTCCTGAGATATAAATCTCGTATAACATATATATTATATTGGGATTTGATGTGAGTGTGATCAATAAATTTATTTTCATTTCGTCCTTTAAGAATTAAAACATTATTTCCTACATTGATCCAACTTTGCTTAAATTATAGGTTTGGTACCGATTTAACAGGCAATCTAGTACCTTGTAATTTACTAAATTTCCCCTTAATAATACACACGTAACGATAATAGATAGATATCTCGCTTTTGATAATGTTCACAAAAAGGGGTGAATGACAGTGATCTGTTTGTTGCATTTAAGCACCTATAAAAGCGCGTATATTCCTTAATTGCAGTTGCCGAACATCGGTCAGTTTACATAGAGGAGAAGGTAGTCCTTTTTCCCGGGAATTAATGCACAATATGCAAACGCGATCAAGGGGTGTGTTGACGGCAATCTGACCGTGAAGAATGTACATAAGTTACCCTTTGTAGTGAATCAGCTCGCCGATACGCCCCTCAGTCGTTAGGTCAGATAAGGGCAAATTGCGTTCTTGACGATACACGCACCTTTACTACTTGATATCATGTACAGTATTGTTCCAGTAAAATTAACAATCGCCAGTATTACGAAGATTATACAGTAAGATGATTTTCCGGGTTTGTGGGCCGTGGTCTATAGGCTTTTTGGTTGCCTGACGTTTCGTCAGCGGCTACGGCTGACATCTTCTGAACCAGGCAACCAAAAAACCTATAGACCACGGCCCACAAGCCCGGAAAATCATCCTAATTCGATTGACGCCGGCCGTGAAAGACTACATACTACAATTACACAGTAACTTCACCCACACTCAACATTTAAAATTTTAACTTGTATTCGTTAGTGTAATTCCATATACGTATCCTGGACTATTCTAGAAAAGGAAATTTATTCTCAGGGTTACCAATAATGGTTTGAAGAGAGCTAAAAATGGAACTATAGGTTATTCGAAGTAAATCTTGGTTCGTATGCCATAGTACTAAACTTGGTTTTATTTCTTTTTTGGAAAAGTTGAGAATCTTAATGTGAAAATGTTAAATTTAAACGTTTTGACTAATTTATCAATTAATCAATTATATTACAAATATAACCTCTGTCTTTGGCAATATTTCTAATGGTACAAAGTTCTTTATGGTGCCTACCTCTATTTAGAGGAAAACGATTTAACATATCTACAAGGAAATTGAAATTAACCATTTTTTGTTAACTACAATGATTAGAAGTCCAGTTGAAATCGGTGCAGCCGTTACAAAAGGTAGCCCTTAAAGAGAAACAGACAATTTCTTTTTAAGAGTCGATTGAGCGAAAACGCAATTGCTTGTAATATAGTTAGTTGTATATATATAGGCTCAATCGACCCTTAAAAAGAAATTGTCTGTTTCTCTCTAAGGGCTACCTTTTGTAACGGCTGCACCGATTTCAACTGGACTTTTAATCATTGTAGTTAACAAAAAATGGTTAATTTCAATTTCCTTGTATATATGTTAAATAGTTTTCTTATAAATAGAGGTAGGCACCATAAAGAACTTTGTACCATTAGATAGATATGTATATATATATATATATATATATCGTCGACTAAACAATTTACGACCAACAGCGAGGATGGAAGGACCTCTGAAGAAGCTCGCCACTCGCGCTAGCGAAACGTTAGGAAGCAATTCCAACCGACGACGGACTGTATACCCGAAGAAGGACAACACCAGTTCATCAACTGGCCGCGAAAGTTTTAATCAATTTGTCAGAAGTGATTAAATTGAAAGTGGCACGCAAGTGCCTTATACCTTTTTTAAAAATACGTTACCCAAATATTTTCAATAAGCCTGGGTCAAATTTCTGTTCAAAAAAATATTTTGCTCAATAAGTATTCTTAACACTCAGTGTAATCAAAATTCTATTTCGTAAGGTTATAAAAAATCAGAAATACCGTTTCGTTGAGAAAAACAGGTGAATTTATACTGATGTCATGAGGAGTCATTCTCCAGAATTCCAAAATACGTATTGGCTCAACTTTCGTTTAGCCGAAATGAGCTATGTAAAAGGCTTTGTATTTTTTTGCTTTTAACGACTTTTCTAACTATAGAAATATAATAGTTTTGCTGCGGAAATACATAATTTTCATTTTATAATAATATATAATATAATCGAGAGCGAATTATTGAAGGTGATTGAGTATTGGGTTTGATTGCGGGAAATTCCGAAGATTTAAAGTTGATTGTGTGTCCGAATAATAATAGGGATTCAACCACATTAATTGATATAATTAAAGCTAGTGTTGAGCCGGGATCCATAATACATACGGACTTATGGAGAGGGTACAATCAACTTTCTGCGAATGGTTACGTTCATCAAACTGTTAACCACAGCGTTGAATTTGTTGTTGATGATGATACCCATACGCAGAGAATTTTATCTAAATGGAATGCTGCCAAAAAATATTTAAAAGGTCGGCATGTTTCAGAAGAGGAATTTGCCCACAAACTGTGCGAATATTTGTGGAGACGGTTTTGTAAAAAAAAAGTTAGATCCGTTTCAAGAACTTTTACGAGCTATTAGATTAGAATATGGGGATTTTAGAGACAATAAGTAAAATAGTTGGTTAGGTTAGGTTAGGTTAAGTTAGTTAAATTTTCGTGTTTTTGTATTTAACGTTTAAATTCAAAAGAAAAAAAGTTTTAATTTAACTGACTTCGGTAATTCTAAAGCCGACTAAATTTGCTCGTAAAACGAAAACGGTATATTTCCGCAGGATAATTTTCGTACTTTTTTGTTCAGAGGAACGTTTAAAATCCAAATTAAAAAACAAAAATTATGTAATTGATTTCAGTTATTCTAAAGTTTGGAAAATGAAAATGGCGAATTTCCGCAGGAAATTTTTTGTGATTCACTGTTCGCAAAGGCTCTTAGAACGCAAAATTTAACTCTTCTAGTTTATAACTCATTTCAGCTAAACGAAAGTTTACCCTACGTATTCTTTTTGGGTCTTACTTACCTAGCAGTATTACCATCTCGTAGGAAGGAGTTGGAGACAGCCATAAATAAAATGAAAGTGGTATTGACAGTAAAACATGGAACAAAAATAAATAAAAATAAAACGAAAACATTGATTTGTAAAGAAGATGAAAGTAGGGTTCGAGCTTATATAAAAAGTAGATCCGAAACGTACAAGAAGTTGCTGATTTTCGATATCTAGGAAGTTAAATAAATCAGGAAGGGAAAAGCGGTAGAGACATAAAACAAAGCATAACACAGGATCTAGTAGCTTTCAATAAAAAGAAATCATTTGTGTTCTCGTAAACGTCTAATTTAGGAACATGAAAAATATTATTAAAACTGTGTGTTTGGAGTACGGTTTTCTATGCGTTAGAAGCATTTGAAATGTGGTGTTATAGGCAGTTGTTGAAAACGTCATACTGTTAGAAATGAGAAGGTATTAGAAAGAGTAGGAAAACAAAGGCGCTATTGAAGTTAATAAGGGAAAGACATGAAGGGCAAATTAGAGTCATATTAGACGCAGAAATAGGAGTAAAAAGAGGCAGAAGAAGGCCTACATTAAATTATTGTCCGCAGATAGTTAGAAATGTAAAATGTTTTAATTTTAGATAAAGGAAGGAGTGAAGCTGAGTGTCCAATCTTCCAGTCTTCGGACTCATGACTCTCTGATGACCTCTATCCAAATACAATCACAATATTAGTGTCTTGAGTTTTGCTTCCTTTTAACTGCAATAATCTGTTTTACAGTTTGGAAATTATTATGTAAATGAAAATTATTTGTAATCATTTCTGTGTTTATCACTACACAATAATGTTATACGTATTTATAGTACATTTAACATAAGTAGGTCTGTAAGGTAATTTTGTGGAGCTATCATCTCTTATGACACGAAATTATGAATTTATTTGACTATTAAAACTTCTAATTAAATGATGGAACTAACTAGTGCACCTAGTTTCATATCCAGAATGTTTTCGTTTAATTGGAATTTTTAATTAAAGATCACCAAAGTTCTGATGTGTTAAGCGAGTGAATAATATTCGGTCGTCGTAGGATTATAGATAGAATGTGACTGTGGATAAACGCCCACCGATGGAATCGCGTCATGATTATAATGTGTTACATATTAGCGATAACGGTATCATTCCGTACAAATTTGGACGGGTTCGACTGGTTACGTAAATATAACAAAAACATTGTCAATACATGTTTTTACCTACTTATAAGATCATAATCAATGTTTCTAAAATAACAAGTGTTTATAGTAAAAGAACTTGATTACCACATTATCTTTGTGTGAATGTTCCATTACATTTCAATTGCAAAAGTGGATAACAGATCAAGTTGCAAATATCATATTTTTTATTTAGAAAGTACGATAAATGCAAGGTCTAGCGACATCTACATGAAATGATTTTTTATCGATGTTAATTACATACATTAAAATATCCTTAATGAACCTGTATGTATTACTTTAAGTAAATTTATAACAAATGAATTAATTTTCTTTCGTTTGATTATTTTTTTTCTAGAGATTGTTAGTTTTTTATATTTTAACATAAATACATTATTTATACTGATTCGTTTACTGGTTTGTGTACAGTGATATTAGAAAGACGACTAGTAGTGACAGGATTTTGCTGACTCTGTTAGTGTCCTTTGTCCACTTTTTGTGTACGTTTCAGTACCTATAAACACAGGTAGGGTGAAGGCAGTTAAGGGTGGAACGATAGAGATGGGTATCAGCGGGACAGAGACTGCCAGGGATGGTACCGTTAAACACCCTCGCGTGACGAACGGTAATATAAGGTTTTTTTGATTTGATTGTGTTAGTATTACTTCCACTGCATTACATAACAATGTGATCACACGAACAGTGTTTAATATGCGTGGAATGGCGACAACACTGGCACGCCCACCCACTAAGAGCGAACGTTCAAAACTAACTCATAATTATCGCTGACTTATTTCCGAAATTGGAAACGTTATCAAGGTCAAGATCACCCTACCCTAGCCATTTCGATTAGATTCTCTGACGAAAATTATAATGTGAAAGGCATCTTTATAAAAAAAGTAATCATTACCTTTTTGGAAAACTGGAGCCACATATTTACCCAGTTCAGAGAGATAGTACCCAACATTCAAGATAATCTGGAAATATCAGATAATAAATTTCATTTTACTGAAAAGGCCAGTATAATATTATAAAGTGGTTTGAGAATTGTAATTAGTTGACATAGAAGAAGAAAAGTTGTTTCTTCGAAATTAATTGTTGCTAATTCAGCTGGAAGAACGAAGAGTGAGGTCCTTTCAGAGCAATTAATATTTTATTAATGAAGAATTTGCTTATTACGCAATTGAAGTGTTGTTGTTATTGTTGGAAATGTAAAACCTTTAGGAATGTAAGGCGAACAGTGGACACCTTAATGGAAGCATGTAAAATCATCAGATGGTTCACTATAGATCTTACATAGCTAGATATTCCTGAAGTGGCAATACACCTGAAGTGAATTGTGTTTAAAGAAATAGGACCTCTTCTACACTTTGTGTATACAACAGTGAACTATATATCAGTAAAGCTGGGGTGATATCGGCGCAAAGCTGCCCAGTAAAGGAACAAACTTCTACACATAGCTTTCTGTTGCAATGGTAATCATTGGGAGCTCTCGGTGCATGTGGTCAATGCTAAGAATGCCTGGTTATATAGTTGGAGTCTGGTGTGTCAAATACCTACTGTTTCAGGTATTGTGCGATCGAACAGGGGTATTTTACCAGGTTCGATTACATTAAGACACCGTGAGAACGGCCCCAACCAGAGTGTTTGTCCGCATTAGTTCTTAAACTATCTACTAGATTGTATTTGTCCTAGTAATGAAGGGTTTATTTATTTCCTTAAATGTTGAGCATAAGCTTTTGGTCGCGACTTTGATCGGCATGCCCGTGGCAGAGACAGTCCAACAGAACATCCATCAATTTACTTACAACCTTGAATCAGCGTGGAACGAATAGTTATAAGACAGCATGGTCGACTCCATCTATATAAATTTTCCGAAAAGGACCTTATCAAACATTAATGAACTCAAAATTGGTGTCACCTATAGATGGAGTCTGTAGTTATTCCTTATTCGCAAAAAGTATCTCTTGAGGGAAGGGGATCCACTGGTTTCTAATATATAAAATTAAATAGATAAAACACATCAGCACAATCTCTCCTATCTAAAAATAGAACAATAAGTTTGAAGAAAAATAAGTATATCCTGTTGGTAAGTATTTTGTCGAAACTTATTGGTTCTCATCAGCAAGCCATAGACAGTTTCGACAGGACACCAACCATCCTACCTGCTACCTATAAACAGCGATTAAAAAATAAATACAGACAGCGTAGTGAACGCCATCTGTAGAACGTTAACCAAAAGCATATTTTTATTTTTGTTCAATCTAGTTTAAGTCGATATCCTTATTAGAAAAAGACCTTGTTGAACATTATTGAATCCCACAAATAAGTGGTAAATTTCTACAGATAATGTTCATTACGCCGTCTGTATTTAATCAACAATAAGACAATCATTTAACTTCGTGTGTAGATTTATGAATTCAGTAAAAATTCACTAATTATTCAAATTGTCTCAAAGTGCTCAAAACCTTCAAAACAGTCTCTTACACTGTAAGTGCGAAATGCCAGATATCTGCACCTAAAAATGGCGTATTAAAATTGTTTTATAACATCGTAAAATGTAAATGGTACAAAATAAACACAAACAACGAATAAATTTCTCTCCAAAGTTGTACACACTATATACCAACATGGATTCAATGGAAGCTAAAACGACACTGAGCTGTTTGCTTAGTTCGGTCAACAAGCTGAAACGTAATTGTTTCTCTTGTTGAAAATTTAGTTTTAAAGAGCCTGTAGGAAAGTAAGAAAATAAGTTTGTCGAATAAAGTAGATCATAAATAAAATTTAGTTTTATTATACCTATCCCTACGACTTTTAGCAATCAAATTAATATAATATTTAATAGATTAATTAATACAATTCATATTAAAAGTCAAGTGGACTAATGTGCCATTAATGTAATCAACGAAATTGTTTCAGAACGAGTCATAATGAATGAAGCGAAACATTTCATTATGAATGAATTCAATTAATAGATATATATGTAATTGACTAATATCCAATATTGTTATGGTATAATCCGTATAGAAGCCGTTAGCCGCAACTTAGCCGATGGGTGGCCGATTAATGGCTAGCAATGGTTGCCCAATGACGGAATTTCATGTGGCCCATGTGCATCCTAGAAATTTTTTTTTTATCGTACTTAAAGGTCAAAAACATGATATTAACTTGCCGACGCAGCCATGTTTGAGAAAATCGGTTCCAAAGAATACAGTGTACCTTATATATAATAAATTTTAATCATTTGACAATGAACCGTGTAGCTCAGGGTGTAGAATTCTATTCATGCAATCGTGAGATCGCAGGTTCTAGTCTTACAGTGGACACTTTTATTAATTATATTTTAACCACTGCGCCATTGTATTTGCCTATGCTTGGCCAATTATCGTTTGATATGACTGAACCCAAATTAGGTTCCAAGTTTCAACTATTATGACTGCACTAATCTATATTTCCTGGCACCCAATGCTAGCCCAATTATTGACCGTTCCTAAAACCCCATAAGGTAATACATCAAATATGACGCCAAGTTTCACAACAATACGGTTTTGATTAAGAATGTTTACAGTTTTCTTCAGATTTTTATTTATAAGCCATTTTTCTGCTGTAAAATACTTTTAATGCAGCAACACAATCGAAACTATCTTTAAAACTACTGCGATTAGTAATAGATTACGAAAGTAAGAATATTTATAAAGATACGCTGTAGTTGTAAGGGCAAGAAGTCTGTCGTACAATTATAATTTTTCAGTGCTGACCATTAATTGGCAGGGGGCTTGAGCCCACTACCCTCCCCCTGGTGCACGACTCCAGTATGGTGTAAAAAACACAGTTTACTCACTCAAAGGCCTAATACGCTAACAATCCGTGGTCTAGTGGTTTGGATCATTCGGACAAATGCTGGATCAATAATATTTAACATATAATCTTTCGCGTCCCTTCCATCTTCATTTCGTCCATCTTATATGTCTCTCCCTTATCACCACCTACCAACTTCCACGTTTCCTAAAAACAGGCTGAAGAGGGCTTTACGCCCTACCCTCCGGCTTTGTACCTGAGAGTAGGTATGAGTAACTGGTGCGAATGAAACACCCAAAAGTTTTTTTTCTGCTTGAAGGCTAGTACGCCTACCATATTGTTTTTGAGCAGGTTGACTATCATATAGGTAGTGATCTGCCTTGTTCGGTCGAAATCTCTAACATCAGTAAACTGACCGCAACGCACTATTGACATAGGTACACCCGAATTGTGGACCTATAAGGACTTTAAGCCGAAGATTTTGTTGGACCAACATTCGCGAAAATTAATGGTCACGGTATTAGGGTAAACTTTAAAGCAGTTGTAGATGCGTTTGGAGGAGAAAGAATATATTTAAGAGATGAGCTTTCCATAACCAAACTGTGGAAAAATATATCGCTGTAGAAAGAACTCTAGTAAATGTAAAATTAATGCAGTAATTCCCTACATAGCCCCAGTATCTAAACAACCCTTTACATTTTAATTTTTAAGTATATGATAATACACTAAAGTTATCTATATTAAATCAATTTAATTTTTATAATTTATGAAATTGAAAATTGCAGAATTCTTTCTTTGTTAGTTTCAATTTAGCAGCTCTGAATATCATTCTTAAAGTATTAAAAGGAGTAACCATTATTATGCTTTTGGTCAGAAATTTATCGAAACCACCAGACACGGATCGCGATTTCGCTCTTGTTAGCGGCTAAAATCCACTAGACGGCACCAATTGCCTCTATGTCATTTTTATATTAACCGTTCTTTACGGAACATTTCGACTTGGTCAGTAATTTATAGAAACTGCCTATGGCACGCTGATGAGCTTCTAACAAGAGCGAAATCGCGATCCGTGTCTGGTAGTTTCGAGAAATTTCTGACCAAAAGCATAATAATTGTTATTGTTAAGCTTTACGTATATTCACGTATGTAGGCTGCGTTGTTGATATAGCTAGACAAGTTTAAATACCTCTGTGAGGCCTTGTCTCGTTTGACATCCTCTGTAGCGGCTAAAATCCACTAGATGACAGCAATTGCCTCTATGTCGTTTTTATATTAAAAAGAGGCTTTAATGAACTAAACTGCAATAAACAGGTACAATTTTTTTAAAGTAAAAACAAAAACTAGTATCCAATTGAAATTTATTAATATAAAAGAGTAAGAGTTTAGAAGATAAGGAATAAATGTTTAGTTAACGCGTTTCCGGGTCAGGTGAAGAGAGAAATTAACCCTGATTTACGCTGGGGTGTGTGTTTCTGTCATATTAATCGCTATCTACTGTGCCGCATTTAACCTAAATTTATAAACGGCATTTTCCAGTCTCAACTTGGGACAATGTAATGAGAAGCTATATACTTAGCGTGTATATGTAGATGTTTGTATGTATGTATATAAACGTGGGGAGAGCACCGCGTTTCGACGACGACGACGTGAAGCAACGCGAGCGATAGCTCCTTTACCTTCATCGTTGCAGCTCGCAGGGGATTTGACGCAAGGAAATTAGAAGGTGAGCAACAACCTCAAATTTATTAGACGAAGAAACAGAGCATAAGGGAAAGAAACATTATACGCGTATCTAGAATTAAAACAATCGCAATTCTTCTTGAATTATTGTGCAATAGCTGTAATACGGTAAACAGGAAACAATTACACTAGCAAGAACTAACTAAAAATCTGAAGGATAAATGAATAAACACTACTTTGTTTATTATCACTTTTTTATTTATAAATAATTTTGACTATAGTTTCGACAAAAAAGCTTGTCACTGTCAAACGAATAAATCAAATTGAATGAATAAAAACAGATTTGTCAAAACAAATGATTACAAATTGAATGAATGTAAACAGATGTACAGTAGTTTATATATATTTTTTGGAAATACCATTAATTATTAAATGTATTGAATAGTACTGATTGGTACAAATCTACCTGGTCGTTTAACAGGTTATTTTCCGATATTTTTGATGCTTTATATATTTCTAAGGATTCTAAAATATTAAGTTTAAAGCCTTTATTTAGATTATGAATAATTTTAAGATTTTCTATAGTAGGAAACTGATGCCCTGTTTCTAAAATATGATTTGCAAAATTGGAATTATCTTTTCCTAATCTAAATGATCTAAATTGTTCATTATAACGAGTACTTAATGACCTTCCAGTTTGGCCTAAGTAAAAGGAATCACATTATGTACATTTTAGCTTATAGACTCCAGTTTTTTCAAATTTGAAATTATATATATATATATATTGTTGTGAAAAAACTGGAGTCTATAAGCTACAATGTACACAATGTGATTCCTTTTACTTAGGCCAAACTGGAAGGTCGTTAAGTACTCGTTATAATGAACAATTTAGATCATTTAGATTAGGAAAAGATAATTCCAATTTTGCAAACCATATTTTAGAAACAGGCCATCAGTTTCCTACTACAGAAAATCTTAAAATTATTCATAATCTAAATAAAGGCTTTAAACTTAATATTTTAGAATCCTTAGAAATATATAAATCATCAAAAAAATTTTTTTTGTATTTACAGCCAGTTAACAGAAGGGTATGTGAGAGCACTTGCCAAAACGATAAATATCGATAACGGTATTCCCCTTATCTAGTATAGTGTATATTAAAGAATTTTTGCCTTAATGATTTAACCGGAATATAGTCGAATTATTTTTCTTAATAGGTTTATGGTTTTATAATAACTTTTTTATTTGAAATTTATCTCCTAATTGATCTTTATATAGAGAAATTTCAGTTCCTAAGACTAAATTTTTATGATGTTTGTGGTTTAATACCGGTTTCAAAGTATATTTGAATTCTTTGTTAAGTAGCTCCAATTCGCATTATTAAAAGATATATTTTTTAAGTCCTTATATCTATGCTCAAATTTTCATTACATAAATTCCTTAGTCTTTTAAAAGTTAACTGAGTTTTATATTGATACTTCTTTTTGGTCCCTTTCTCTTAACTTCTAATAAATAAACGATTTAAATTAATCGCTCAGTATATATATATATATATATATATATATATAATCCTTGAAAAGTAGTTAGATTAGCTGTATTTAAAGGTTGTAGTTTCCGGCAGGAATCTATCTAGATAGGACAAACTACTTACGTACTTATGCACAATTCCATGTGTTTTCACCATACATATACGTATGTTTTTTACTGAAGACTGTTCCTTTTGTAGCTTTAGTGATTACCACCTTTTTCTTAAGGACCCTTTAACAACTCCACCCGATTTGGGATAGGGCCAACCTTTTTCACAACGTTTCGCTCTAAAAACATACCGACCTTCTCATAAAACACAGTTCTAAACTTAACATAAATATTAAAGTATATAGTTTGCAGTGCTAATAGTTGAATATAACACACATTAAGTCAAAATACATTGTTTGTCACTACTTAACATATTTTTCTTGTTGTTTGTTATAGGATTCCATCCAAAAATGGTTTATATACAATAGATACTACATTATAACAGCGATGACTAGATTTGTAATCGATATCTATTGCATATATGTACTTATTTGCAAAGAATAAATATTAGACAGAAAGCTTCTTCGGTAAATATTAGATGACGAGAGAATAACGACAGTTGACTAAATATTATTCGTAGTGAATAGCAGCAACTAGCGATAATAGTATATTGGACTGGAGAATCCGTTTTATCATCAGCTTATAAAAGTTATTTATGTTAATATTTACTTAATGATCTATTCTAATACTGTTAATATTCTGTACGTATTCGTCTAATATTAAGACCCTGTATACATGTACAGGGATATTTATTTTTCCCATGATTCCTAAAAGGAGACTGAAGCGGATATTCCGTCTTACTCTCCGGTTTTGCACTAAAGTGTAGATCGGAAGACTATCCGGCCACTGGCATTAATAGCTACTAGGAATGAAACACGCAAAACTTTTATGTTTTACATACACTAGTACGAAAACCTAGTAGTGACTTACAGCGTTTTCAGTTTCTATAACGAATGAACCTTAATTTTTGACATTGAAACAATCACAAACACAAAATTGTTACAATCTGAGAAAGTCGTACATATCCGGATGAGTTCCGATCTGCACTGGGCAGATTCGGGCAGAAACCGAAAACGCTAATGAACTAAAAAAACCTTTTTGTGTTTCATTCCCATCAGCTACTCGTGCTGGTGGGCGGGCAGTCCCTCCGACCAACACTGTAGTGCAAAGTCGGAGGATAGGGCGTAAGGCCCTCTTCAGTCTCCTTGCAGAAATCGTGATAATGGGTGGGTGGTGTGGTTAGGGAGAGAAAGATGAGAAGGACGAAATGACTATCTGTGGAATATTACCGCCCTAGCATTTGCTTAAATGATCCAAGGAAACCATAGAAAACTTGGACAGAGCAGCCGGACCCGGGTTCGAATGCTAAGCAATGATCCAGAGTACTAAACCACGCCGCTCGGTATCTTAAGGAGATTCGGGACTATTGTTTGTGCACAATTAACTTTTTCACACTGCTTTACACAAAATAGTAAATAACTAATTGTACGAGGTACATACGCAAAAATTGATTTAGTAAAGTTATTAAAAATTAGCAATGAAACAAAATAGACGTTGAGAATATGGTTAAAATCCTTTTCATTTAAATAATAAAAACCAGAACAAAAAAGGAAATTTTTCGAACAATTCATAGATTTTGCCACAAATTAGACAGAAAGGGTTCCTGAAACTACCGTTTTTGTACTAAGCGTCTCTAAAGTCTCTCTTAATAAATGAAACTTGAATGTTCTTACGGTTGGACAAACTGCTTGAGATGATCACATTCTATTAACTAAAACACAGCGTGGCTATTCGGGCTTTGAATGCCTTCTGAAGGGGGTGCGAAATGGGGCTTTCTTTCACTACCACTTCTCTCGCTCGATCGCTACTGCTGCCTCTTGCATTGCAATCCCCACATCGTGCCCCCTCCCCCCATATTCCGGTCTCACTTCCCGACGAAGTCAGATAAATGGGGGTGATCCCTAAACAAGTGCGGTGATAAACGTGAATGTGGAGACCATAGTGGCTGGCGGTCCAAGAATGATGTTTGTTGCTTGAGACGTGATTTATGGCGGCCGCACCGCAAACAATGCCCTCCACGGTTACACGGATACAGTTCAAAAGGAGACGCTGGGGATTCCGGGTTGTTGTGGTTGTTGCTTGTGTTTCTACCACTGACGCCACCAACGTCGTATCCATGCAGATACATATAATAGTGTCCTACCAGTAACCTACTTTTTATAAGGACAATTGTAGTTTCAAATGGACGAAATACTGTGTATACGTTTGAAGGAAACTCTACTGAACTTACTGCATTGGTCATTCTGTCACTCAAAGTAAAAGGGTTCTTCCCCAACAGGATATATTTAAATAAGAAAAATTGCCTAAAACTACAAATCATATTTCTTGTGGGCATAATTTGTGTAATGTTTTGCTAGATCTTTATTAGGTTTTTATCTATATTTTTATCTCGCGTTCTATGGGATCCGCACCGTTACATAGGCTGTTAAAAAATAAGCCTTATGAATTTTATGAGGTTACGCAGTATCAGAAATTAAACAATTTCTATAGAATAACTTTTGTTGTACTCTGTATGCAAATTAAATTTGTTAAGTAATGATTGCATATAATAAGAGATTAATCATTTTCGAATATTTCTCCTGTATTTGCGCTATGATACCTTCAATCTATCAGTAAGTCAATATAAATATACACTATTGAAGGACCACATCTTTTTATTACATTGAATTAGAAACATCAATTATTTACAGCTCTGTGAGGCTATAAACATTTATATTTATTAATATTTATATTTATTAATATTTTATTTTAGTTTTGCAGTTTCTGAGACAGAGGGTTTTGACAGACAGACAGACAGACAGACGGGCAACAATCAATGTAATTATATAACATGTTTAAATTTTACAGGAAACCGACAACGACAGATACCATTATTCCAGATCATTCTTATCAATCATTTCAAATTAAACTAGCAGTCATTCACAGTTTAATTCATAGAATTGTTCATATATCCCTTTCCAAAGAAGATTATGCAGAAGAATTAAATATAATTAAACAAATCGCTGTGAATAACGGTTATGATGTCAATTTAATTCATAATTTACTTCATAAAAAACGTAAAAAAACTACTTCTAGATTTTTTTTATAACAAGCCTCAACTTAAATCAAATAGTTTTTGTGCCATTAAATATGTTAAAACGACGAGCAATACAATTAAAAATATATTGAAAATTTTCAACTTTCAATGTATTGAGGTAAACAATATTAATTTAAAAAATTATTAGTTAATAAGAAATTAAATTTAGACAAACAAAAAAGAAGTGGTGTCTATCAATTATGTTGCCTCCAATGTGATATTATTTATATTGGCCAAATTGAACAATTATTAAATGTACGGTTAAATGAACATATACATAATATTAAAAAACAAAAAATTTTCAACAGGAATAGCAGAACATTGCATTAACAGTAAACACAGCATAGATTCAAAAAATATGGCATTATTTCGTACACAACAAAATGGTAGAAAACTCACGCTCTTAGATAACCTAGAGATTAAAAATGCTCTTCAAGTAGGTAAACATTTAGTAAATAACCAAAAAAACATTTCATCCTATAACACACCTTTGGCCATTTCCAAATTTTATGTCATTATTTGTAACCCCGCTCATCCATTTATGTCTATAAGCACTTTTTGTCTAATTTAATCTTAGTTACATTCTTTGTACTCTTGATAATAATCGACTAGGTCGAAACAATTGTTGAGTGTTCAATAAAGTCTTAACTGCAGAAACTTTTTTGTTTAAACTTCTTTATTAACATGCTTCTTTACGAATACGCCTACGGTAGTTTAAGTACCTATAACAATTTCGTTATTAATTTCTTTTTTTGAGTTACATAATTTAAGTGTAGATCTAATTGTCTTCTTTGGAGAGGAGAGGCTATAGTGAAAGGAAGGGTATAAAGATAACTAATAGAAAGCAATAACCCAAAACATTAACCCCAAGCGATCGAAAGCCCGTAATCCTACAGCTTAAGCACTTTAAGTCTCTTAACCTATTATACGAGGCATGTTTTTTAGGTACCGTTTTGAAATTCTGCCGCCGCAGCGCTGCGGTCAGCGTTCCACGCATGCACACTGAGTACCTACCTACATCTCTCACCTACGCACTGACGCCATTGATTCGCCCTTGTTTACGTTGTTTAATGGAATGGTAAGGAAGTGGGTGAGAGCATTTAAAGATAGCTGCACAAACGTCTATGAGAATGCCCGTTCTCATGTGACTAATCGGGCCAAAGATCTCTTTGGTCACATCATTTCGCTGGGAAACTCTAGATCATCCTGCGTACTACCCTGATCTGACGCCCAGTGACTACCATTTGTTCCTGCACTTGAAGAAACATCTGGACGGTCAGCACAGCGTCTTCAAGACGATGACGAAGTCAAAATCGTTGTGATGAAGTGGTTAACAGTTAACAAGTCAGGCGGCAGAGTTCTATAAGAAGGGTATTCAAATACTGGTCACTGGTGAAACATTATGACAAGCGCCTCAATATTGAAGGAAATTATGTAGAAAAGTAGATTAAGGTAGAGGCTTTCATGTAAAAATAAAATTATGAAGATGTCTGCACGTTTTTTATTAATTTCAAAACGGTACTTATTTAAAAAACCTGCCCCCATAAGCTCATAACTTAAACTTCTTAATGTACAGGGCCTTATAGTGTATGCTTTTTAATCCCGGGCGACAACCAGTCAACGCTCCTATAACCCTTTGAATACACCCCCGTCTGGCTATTCGTTTAGTTTTGGTAATTCTATGTGTAATTCTTACAATTTTCTACCCAAACTAATCGCGAAATAAACATGAATACAGCTACATGTACAATGAAACGTTTCAATTTAAGGCTGGACGTACGTATATAGGTACACGTACATTATACGAAAACTTTAGTTTTCTCCCTCCCAAAAGGCCAGAGAGGTAAATGAAGTCGTGTTGTGTTTGTATTTTATTGCCCATTTTGAAAACCGTAGCTTTTGAATGTATGTATATGGTAGATGCGGATTGTATACTTACATAGAAATTCCTTCCATCGCCATCGTATGTAAATTGCTCGTTACCCTATATACCTTAATATGGCGGTGGAGAAACGGAACCATAAAAAATGCGACCGTAAACTTGAAATACGACCGATAAGGCTGCCCTTTTCAGTTTATTTCCTTCGATATGGATTTAATCGAGGCATTGTTCTCTTGTATTTTTTGTCAGACGTTAATTATTTAAACATCGTAAAACAGACCCTCAACACGGCCCCGTTCATAATTGAAATTTTCTGGCGAATGCGGTAATGGGTACTTCCTGAATAAATTTAATGGTATGGGATGTTACGCAAACTACAAAATAACGGTTTTAACGCTTTGAATTCTGCCAATGGCAGTCTAATATTTAGAAACTAAAAAACTAATCATTAATTGACACGTCTCTTGCCTAATATAATATTGCTCGCAAACAGACAAACAGAAACGAAATTAAAATAACAACGAGGGGAGTGACATGGTTAAATTTCATTATTTAAGAATCAATGATAGTGCAAAGCCTTTTCCATCATTTTAATTATTGACCAGAAATAGAAAATAAGGATATCATTATTTCTTAATAATTGTAATTCTATTTCCTTTTCATCAACTGTTATGTATTATATGCAAACGCAAAGAGAAAAACATAAATAAAACTTTAAAAAAACATATAAGTAGATATATACTACTTCCCAAACAAAGAAAATCGAACGCAACGATCTTCCATGAATGCTACTTGCAAGCAGTGGCGTACCTTCAAATTTTATTATTCAAAACAATAATAACACAAAATACATAACCAATTCTTGGGGTATTGTGTTGTAGCGGTAGGGTAACAAATAAGTAATTAAAACAACAATACAATTTATTTATTGATTCTATCTTATCTTAATTGGCAACTGATATTTGAATAGACTCGTATCGAAAATTCATAATTCAGTATGGAAACTAAAAGACAATTTTTATAATAAAATTTCTTGCAGCGGCATAGATGTGTGTGTGTGTTAATAAATGCTATGATACACATTTTAAACACTAACCAATAACAAAAACATTAATAAAATCAAATCACATTTTATGTACAACAAAAATGACCAATACAACGAAATACAAACAAGTGAAAATATATATCAAAGACGAATAGAAGAAGTAACAGAAATAAGCAAGAACAAGACAGTAAAATAACGATAGTAATGAAAATATGAAATATGAAATAAAACAATATAGACAATATAGGTAGAGTATAGCGAACTGGAGTAGCTGATAGATTGGGTAGAGATTTTTATACCGGGATAGAGGGTAAATCTTCGAAAGACACTCAGCCGTCCGTACGACTGGGTAGTGTTCTTTCGAAGATTTACTCTCCTTCCTAAAAAAAAAAAATGAGTGAGGACCTGTCAACTGAAGCACTTCTACCTTAGGTCGTTATAGGACCGTTTTATTAGGTCCTCTTCAGCCGTATGTAGTGTGGACTTTTATGACATTATTATTATCTGTGTATGTTTGTGAATTTGAGTATTTTTTATTTGAGGGTAGGAGGGTGTTCTTCGAGGTAGTTGAGGAATTCGTCTGGGAGGTTGAGAGAAATTGCCAATAATTTGGCAGGTGGGATGGTAATTTTCCGTTTAAGTTTTCTGCATATTCGGAGGGGTATGTGGGTAAGGATTAGAGATATAAAATTTTCAGAGTATTTATAGGACCGGGTTGTTAATAAAATAGGTGTTCTAGAAAGAAAAGTACTAAGAGTAAAAGTGATGAGACTAATTTATAGAAATACGTAAAATTGAATAGTGAGGACAGTTCAGAACTCAAGAGAAAGCAATTAAGGGTAAAACCGGCTATTAGTAAGGAGTGCATGCAGGTATAGGTGAAAGGAGAAATTCTAGGCAAAGGTAAATGATAGAATACATGAATATATGAAAATGAAACAAAGACATGCACAGGAAGAGTTGAGTCTACATTGAAATCAGAAAATTTCAGTTTTTTCTGCTACATTAGAATTTCGCCTCACATTTGCAAATATCAGGATTTTGAAATGTATTATCCCTAATGTCTAAATGATACAAATTTGGGTTGTTTATTTTTAAAATTAGGTCATCTCAAAATGTCAATGTACCTAAAGTTTTTCGGGGGCCAGATTCCAGTTCGCCATCGAACAATACATTATAAATGATCACTGGAAATATCCGAGGACTTAGCATATGGAGAGTTCCCAAGGAGATTGTAAGTCTCCTATGTACACTAGACCACAACTGTGCCCCAAATTAATTTGACACAGTAATTTCTGTAGATTGTGAGTAAATAAAAAACTGGACAACTGAATTTACTATTGGATTAATGAAACACTAAAAACTTGAATTACTACAACGAAATACAAAAGGGAAATATTGATAAAACAAGATATTGTGCGTTCGACAAAGGTCGCTATCCAAATGTCTCGTAATAAAAAATGACAACAACATTTTAAAAGTATTTGATCCTCATTACCAGCAAATACATACACAAGCAAATTCAAAGAAAGTAGAAATTTCCCATAGTCAAACTACCGATCGGGTGGGACCGAACAAAGATCCTTAACTCCGACTCGATCGGCCAATTTTATCACTTACCTTAGTACAAAATTCGATATTATAGTTAACAGAAAGATGGTTATAAGAATTGAATGAATGTATAATACCAATTCCAACTACTTTTTGCTGGTTTATTTGAAATAATGTAAATATGTTAAAAAATAAATAAATGAAGTCATTGCAATAAACCAATTACCTTTCTGCCTTTCTAATTTGCGTGTTATTTGGAGTTCCTTCTAAGAAAGTGACCGAGCGGTCTTTTAAGAAACTTTGGCTTAAGAGAAATTGTATGGGTTATATTTTTTAATTATGCGAAAGTGCAGCAAAGTGAAAAAGCACTAACGAGTAGGCATGTTAAGTAAAACATCTAAGAGACTCGACAAAGTTAAAGATTTACGAAATAAATTCATATTTTTGTTCAAAAACAAATATAAAAATTGACAAAATTTTAGTCTTCCACTTTATTTCCTATATGTGTTGAAATGTTTATAAAAGTGCTGAAAATACTCCTTTGATCTTCCTTTTTTCTTTACATACGTGGGCGACTAATATAACGAGGACCTCAGAAGTAAATAAAATGTACGTTTCATTCCCCTACATAAAAGAAAATAAAAACTCCACCTAAAAATAATTTTTAAACCATATAATACATGCCAAAAATATTCGAGACTTAAAACAAAAACAAATATCTTTGGTAGAATGAACGCAATATACAAATATCCTTTTCAGACTGCGATATGAGCTTTATTGGTCAAACAAGAAAACCCCTTTAAGTCATGCCAAGGGAACATAAAAACTACCTCAGAAAATGAATCATCAATATATATATATATATAAGTCTCTTTTCATATAAGCCTTACGCCAGAAACTCGGTTGGCATTGAGTTAGATAGTACCTTTCAAATGGGAGCGGTGTATGTGCGAGTGTGAAATTTCATGCGCGGGCTACCGCCTGGCCCATATCCCTGACGTAGCTAAGTCGAGCGTACGGACCACACATTCTTATGAGTTCATTCCAGAGACGTGATTATAATATGGACCGAGCGTAAGCAATATTTTGTGTACTAGAAAATGATGTACTTTGGGTATGCTACCAACAATGCACATTCGGGGACACATATCTAAGTTTCCCATGCGCTAAACGGAAATTTACTGACTTTAATGATTGAAAATCATTTACAATAGCATTTAACATACAAACCAAATATAATGAAAACATAATTAAACTTCTTTAAAAAAAGAATAATACTGTTATTTACAATAATATATGTGCTATAAGTGAAAATAAAGTTAATTAGTAACTAAAGTAGAATTCCCGTTGTGTGAATGATTGGTGTATGAAGTTGATAAAAAAGATGTGATGACTGTGATTAAAATGATGTATATTAACCATATTACTATTTACATGTATTTTACAGTCTGATTTTATGGTTTAAATAATAGTCGGTAATATTGAATTTGATAAAATATATTTCGTAAGTTTTTGTTAGTAAAAAATCTAAGGTATGTGAAGTCGTTTATTATGTGTACTCTGTTGGTAAAGTTAGAAAAATAGTATGTTAATCATGAGAAGAAAAGATGTATGAGAAGATGTAAGTTAGAGAAAGATATGCGAGAGGTGACATGGGTAGGTGGTTAGGTATAATAAACAGGCGACATATGAATTTAGGGTGACGGATATACAAGAAAAACGTTTTATGCGATAAGATTGAACAAAAATTAAGTCAAGATATATATGTGAGAAGCTAAAACTTATGTTTATGAATTATGTATCTAAATAAATCTGAACTATGACAAATAATAATAAACAACAAAAATAAACTTACAGCTTTAGTAGGAATTTTTGAATATATCTAATATACAAAAATATAAATATTAATTAATAAAAATATCTACATTCAACTTGCGTGCTGCCTAGAGTTAAGTAAAAATTTCAAAATACATTAACATCTAAGCGATAATAATAACGGATAAAACTAAATTAATAGGTAAATGAACGCATGACTAATTTTTAGCAAAATCAGAATTTACCTTTCAGGATGTACTTTTGAAGTTGACGGGATTGACGACAACTCCGTATTTATGGTACTATTTTAAAAAAAAGATAAATTAACTCTTTATTTTAATATTACTCATTCAATTACTTGCTTACTTTTGCTCCTTCGTTTGTTGCGTCGAGGTACCTACTACTTTTTTAATTAAATGCTGAGGAAAATCAAAAACGCTAGGTACAGCATTTTGCTTTAATTTTTTTTTCCCACCGATATTGCTATTTAAAAGTTATTTTCTTCAAAATATTTGCTGTAAACAATACACAACTGAATATTTTGACCGTGTAAAACATTCACGCCTTATTGCGTTCAACTATTTTTTCTTTAATTTGTACTTACACATGAAATGAAATGGAAGAACCTTTAGAACTCTTTTCACGGCAACCGTATGCACAACAATATGTAACCATATTGTTCTAATATTAAACTAGTTTTATATTACTTTAACAAAAAATAGTTCATAAAAGTGTTCACAAAACACTATGTACAAGAAAAATAGTGTCGCAAAACATTTATTTGAAATAACCACACTTAACACTTCAACTGCCTTAAACTTTCTGAGTGATGTTACGAGCGTTCTTAATAATTCTCGCGTTTCTGTCCCATAAGTCGCAAAATGTGTTGCCTACCCAAATGGTATCACTTTATAAATGCAAGGCGCAGTCTAGTTATAATCACGTCTAGGCTGATGAGCGCGAAAGGACTTGCTGAGTTACCAGTTTTCTGTTTCATCATAGCACTGTTCAATACGTACATTGTTTTTCTTCAAGCCTCTTTCATAGATTAGTTTTAGTTAAAATACAGTTTCTTTGAATGTTACTTATTCATATTAATTTCTTTTAAGCATCGAATTTTTTTATTTCGATATTTTAAAAATGGGTTTCATTATACCCAAGAATAAAAAAATGCTCTTATTACGGATGACACTATAATAGATCTAATCAGTTTTTCATAGCTATGCACACGTATTTTTATGCATGTCTTTAGAGCATCTAAAGGTTTTGTTTCTATTTTATAAGATGTGACATCACGGAATTATTATTAATTTTATATAATTTATTAGTTACTTACGAAGGGTTGTTAAAATTATAGGATGCTTTTATTGTTTACGCCATCATTAGCAATTATAAATATTGTAATTATAAATTATAATTTGTGGGATCAGTAATGTTAATAGAACCTTGTCTAACATTACTGAATCCCACAAATTAGTAGCAAATATCTACAGATGGCGTTTACTACGCTGTCTGTATTTATTTAGCGTATAGATATATAATTATATTGTTTGGTTTTGATTTCTAAAACAAATGTACAAAAGTTCCATTCCAATTAAGCTGAATGTCGAAAGGTCACAGTTGACACTCAGTATAAATCATGATAGAAAACTAGTTTCTACTCAACTCTTTGATAATGGCCTGATAAGCCGAAACAGTGTAAGTGAAGTCTTATTAAAAATTTTGTAAAACCATACAAGAGTGTTTCTTTGATTTCCATCATTATTAACATGTTTTACAATTGAAAAGATGTTGTCATTCTTCGGGTGTACAGGCCGTCGTCGGTTGGAATTGCTTCCTAACGTTTCGCTAGCACGAGTGGCGAGCTTCTTCAGAGGTCTATCCATTTTCGCTGTTGGTTGTAGACTGTTCCTTTCTCCTACGCAGATGGTATTTATGCCTGTGGGTAGGGGGCGGAGCTTGTTCCGCTTCAGTAGATTTCGATGTGTCGATTGGTATGGTTCGTGCGTTCCTAAGAATTGGATTCCAGATCTGATTCAGTCTAAGGGTCTCCTCCTTCCTGTTGAAATTATCCGGGTGTTTGTGGATTTCTATGGCTTCTCTGGTCAGTCTGTTGTAATAGCCGTTGACTGATGCCAGCAAGGTGCAGCTTTCAAAGAATATTCTGTGTTCTCCGTCGTTCAATGCGTGTTCGGTTACTGCTGATTTCTCAGTCCGTCCTAGTCGGCAGCTGGCTTTATGCTCTTTGAGTCTTGTCCCTACAGATCTTTTAGTAGTTCCAATGTATACCTTGCCACAGGAACAAGGTATGCGGTAGACTCCTGAATTTGAAAGTGCGTCCCTCCTGTCCTTCGCTGATCTGAAGGTTTGCTGGATTTTCTTTGTCGGCTTGAAAATAGTTCCAATGTCGTGCTTCTTCAGAACTCTGCCTTAATCAATTTGTTTTACAATTTTCCAACCGCATCCTCCCTAAATCTCTATATATTTATAAGTTTCATAAAAAGTTAGAATTGTGAAGTGTTTGTGTATTTTAATTACTATTTAATTACAAACTAATATATTCGTAGAGCTTTGAACCATTTCCGTTTAGTCAAATGTAAAATTACAAAAATTGGAGCTTTTGCGGGTGCAGCCATGCTAAAAATATTACACCGTCACGCTAGTGATGTTTTGGTTAAATTCCAGAAGTGCTATTAGGTCGTTGCCGTGTTTAAATTATTACATGTAAAACTCATTTCCCGCGCACAACGCTCCTGGTCAGTTCTCTTTTACAGTCGTATATTAAATTTAATCATACTTCAAACGTTAGGTAAGCGACCACGTCAATTGTTTGCGGTTGTTATTTGCTACTACCCCTCTTTAATTGCTACCGCATGTTTATTGTTTAGAATAATGGGAGCTTTAAACTGTTGCCGTTTCGCTGTTGCAAACCAACACTTTGCATGTTAATCTTCCGTCTCGCTCTCTCACGCTCTCTTCCTTTTATTATAAATTTACCATGAAATCACCATATCCTCTCTTCGTTCACCTCACAACAATATATTCCTCATAAAACACCAAAACCCAACATTCCACATAAAATTTTGGTCGACACAATTAAATAAATATACGTGTTGCGGAAACATTGTCACTTTCCGGTTTGTGACAAACTGTACATTTGTAATTATACATGAATTTGTTATAGTTCTATCTTTAAGAGTTGTGTGCATGAACTAGGCCATAAAACCTGTCAACATCTGATGAAATTAGCTCCAATATTTGTAAATCCGTTTTGGTATTTATTACCCCTTGTTGCGAAGAGCTATCATGGTCTTTTGTTGCCTTCACTCAGCATGCAACACCTGTAAATATTGTCGGTAATTTTCCAAATGTTTCGGTTCCCAGAAATTCGCCACCGTTGAACATATTTTTGACTTTATCATAATTTAGTTTCTATGTCCATGTATGACTCTTGTACGCGTTTCCCTTTCTTGAATCTGTCTTTATCATTGGACCACTACAGGGTGGCAGGGAACCATTGAAACAAACTCGTAGTTTAGGTTTTTCAGTTTGTATTCTTTTAGTGTTAGTTATGATTAAGCCATCCACTTGTAAATATTTTGTATAATATATATTCTAGACTTGTTATTCATTTTTGTTTCTATGTGTATTCAATATTGCGTTTTTATCGATCAACCCTTCGTGATTAAATTTTGTTCAGTTGCATAAGATAATTCATGGTGTGCGTGCTACCATCACAAATACATTTTAAGTCGGGTAGTGCGTTACTACCAAAACAATACAAGTGTGCGTAAAGTTTTTTATTTATACACTATTTATAAAGAAAATATGTATCAAAAGCTGAACTGAACTCACTCAAGATTGTATATAACTTTGAAGTGAGAAAACTTTTTTGTGTTTCATTCCCACCAGCTACTCGTGCTGGTGAGCGGGTAGACCCTCCGACCTAGACTGTGGTGCAATGCCGGAAGGTAGGGCGTAAGGCCCGCTTCAGCCTCCTTGCAGGAATCGTGGGAATGGGTGGGTGGTGTGGTTAGGGAGAGAAAGATGAGACGAACGAAATGAAGACAGAAGAGAAGTGCAAGATTATCTGTGGAATATTACTGCCCCAGCATTTGCTTAAATGATCCAAGGAAACCACAGAAAACTTGTACCAGAGCAGCCGGACTCGGGTACGAACCCGAATTCTAAGCAATGATCTAGAGCACTAGACCACGCCGCTCGGTAGTGGTAAGGAGACCTGTAGGTAGATTCACAATCGCTTTGAATGAAGATACGTGGAAAATAGTGACAGGGATGTCATAGAGATAGAGATTTTTTTTATTTTTAGTATAAAGAAGATTACACAAGAAGTAAAAATTTGAAATTCAAAAAACGGAAATCATCAGATTTAAACACGCGAAATAAAATGACGAGAAAATATATAGTTACAAAATGACATATTTACAAATGCACAAAATTGACAATCAACTTTATTGTGCAGGCAGAGGGGAGAGTGGTAATATACCGACGTGGTCGTGAGTCTGCAAGCCTGAACTTGCTTAACGTTACGTCACAGGAGTAGGCTGAAAAGTAACCAGCCGTTTCGCAGGTTTATTTGGATGCAACGCTCCTAAGCAATTCAATTTTAGAAACATATTAAAATTTTTTGAAAAACTAAAACAACAACTGGTACAAGAAATCCTATTTACCAAAATTAAAAATAAAAATAGACAGTTAAACTTTAAAACTCTAATAAAATAAATACGTTTTTAGTTGCTTGTAAATGAACTAACAAAAATATACATTCCATATGGGAACAACAATTGCTAAAATTGAATACAGAAACAGATTTGCAACCTTAAAAATGTAAAATAGGTTTATTCCAGTCTTTCAAAAATTATTTTATTTATTTATTCAAATTATGTGTTTCACAGAAAATTCGTTTTTATCATTTCGAAGTAAGAATTTCCATACCTACATTTTTCTTCACAAGGGATACATCTATTTAGCAATATTCACATAAAAGTCAATAGTGATATCTAACCTCGGGAAAGAAATTATCAAAATCGGATATTAAAAATTAAAAAACTACCAAATAATTACTGGAAACCGTTACTAAGTAATCTCTTAGATATGTTAGTTCTCCATGGTCAATCACTTTTAAATATCTATTTTCTAAATTCGAGGCAATTACAATTATTTGTCAATTAACCCTGTTTATTACTTATTAATTTTTACTTACCATCTTAACGGAAAGATTCCCAACTTGCTGAACTGTAGAACCTCTTTAAAACGTCATAGTATTTCTTTTTATAAATTTACCAACTATTGTAAACCAATAATAAATTAACACGATTAATGATTCTACAGTAAATATTTAATAAAAATTATTAAAATTGGAAAATAAGCTCTCTTAAGGAGTATTTATTTGGCATACATAAAGGTAGGAACAACGTTGGCCAGAGACTAAGACCAAAGACTGTTCCGACATACAAATGCATGTTATCTCAAATTTTATACGATTCAATTAATTTGCATTCTGCATATTTGTCTCTGTAATTTTCCCGCCTGCCATAGTGACTTATGAGTTTAGTGGTAAAAAAAAACTTTTTTGTGTTTCATTCCCACCAGCTACTCGTGCTGGTGAACGGGTAGACCTTCTGACCTACACTGTAGTGCAAAGCCGGAAGGTAGGGTGTAAGGCCCGCTTCAGCCTCCTTCCAGGAATCGTGGGAATGGGTGGGTGGTGTGGTTAGGGAGAGAAAGATGAGACGAACGAAATGAAGACAGAAGAGAAGTGAAAGATTATCTGTGGAATATTACTGCCCCAGCATTTGCTTAAATGATCCAAGGAAACCACAGAAAACTTGTACCAGAGCAGCCGGACCCGGGTACGAACCCGAATTCTAAGCAATGATCTAGAGCACTAGACCACGCCGCTCGGTAGTGGTAAGGAGACCTGTAGGTAGATTCACAATCGCCTTGAATAAATGCCATAAAATGTTTAAAAACAACCCAATCGCGTTTTAATACCCCAGATGTCATCTTCAGTTAGAAAATAGCTAATGGGCATAGACAGACAAAGGCGTGAGTAATCCTATGAGTTCTGTTTTTCCTTTTGAGATACGAAACACTCGTAGCATTTAGTATATATAAAAGAAGAAAACAATTACGAAGTTGGTTTACGCTTAAAAGTATGCTAAACAGACGAAGAAACTTTGTAACCTTGAAACAGTAAAGAAACAATTTGTCATTCAATGTTCAGTAGTAGGTATACAGGAAGGCAGTCGTGACGGGATTGGCAAGTAAAAAGCACACAAGACAGTCCTGGTCGGCACATCGTAACCAATATAGACGGACGGATGCATTTACTTGTCGAGAATGACAGCATCTCGCAGTAATGCGCCTGTTAGACCACCGCCGCATAACGTACATCAAAATTAATGCGGCACCCCTGCCATTAATCAAAGTTGACTGAGAAACGATCTCGGATGCGATCGGAACCTCCACGTCTCTCGTCGGCGCGTCGTATGACGCCGCAGGAACAATTTCACATCATCACTAACAGAAACATCATGCCAAAAACATGCCAAGGAACACAACATCACAAGATATTATTCGATTTGTATATATGTACAGATAATTAAAGTCAAATTCGAAAGTTGAAATAGCTTTATTTTACTATAAACTAAAGAAGAAAATTGCTTTTTAATGTTGTAAGGTAATTTATTAAACTCTACAATCGTTTCGGGTGTTTAGCCCTTTGTCAAGAGTAATTATTTACTAAATTCAAAACAGTACACAGGTTCTATATATACAAAGTAAAGGTGTGTGTGTGTGTGTGTGTATGAATACAAATACAGTGTCAAAGTGTGTGTGTCTTAACAGTATTGGTGTTGGTCATCCCTAAATACTTATCTAGTTTCTTTAAAATCTAGCTGATCATTCGTTATATGATCATTTTGTTCTAATAGAGCTTTTTTAATTTCTAATTGTTCGAGTAAAGTTAGTCTTCTTCCTTTACTCTCATTATGTAATAGTTTTATTTCATCAACGCTGTGGTTGTTAACAATACAATGTGTGCTCATGCCCGTACAGTGTCTTTTTTCTTTTATGCTCTTTTCATGCTCTTTTTTCCTAATTTCTAAATTCCTCCCTGTCTGTCCAATATAAAAGGCTTCACATTTGTCACAATTTAACTTATAAATACCGTTCTTTTTTGAATTACAAAGTTTTTGTTTATTGTTTACTAATAATTTTCCTAAATTACACTTGTTCAATTTCATTTATTTTACTTATTCCTTACCCCGGATAGAGATGAAGGCTGAACGTTTTGGAAGCCGTTTCATAATGGTTAATACTTTCAAACAAAAAATTGTTTCGGCCAAAGGCCATTTTTGAAAGTACAGATATAACGATACTATGTTAAAATTACATATTCAAAACTATATGTAGGTTTAAGTATGTTATATGTATATAACAATAAGCTAATTACCAGTAACAAGAAAGTGATTAAACTTGGGTATTCCAGAACGACTTTATCGGCACACTATACAAATAAGAGATTAAATTAATGAATTGTAAAAGGGAATAATAGAACAGTACTGGTAAATTGAAAATTATGGATAACAGGAAAAACTATTGTAATTAGGTATCACAAATATACAAGCTGAAACCCTAATGAAATGAATTATTAGAGTAGTAAAAATAATGGCGAATTCGGAAGCACATAATTTTGTTTGATTGTTTTTTATTATGAATGGCTTTCTTTATTTCCAAATTTTCTAATACGTACATTTAGTTTTTTAGCCTTATGGTTCAAATATATAATATGATATTTATGTATTTATGTATATAAAACATAAACATAATCTTATAACTTCCACAATTTATTTAAAGTAGTTTACATGTGCTTCACCACACTGACTTCTCCAGAAGTGCAATTTATACATAAAACTACCTAAAAAAACTCGGGTGTTTCATTCCCACCAACTACACTGTAGTTCAAAGTAGGGCTTAAGGCCCTCTTTAGACTCCTTGCAGGAATGGTGGGAATGGGTGGATGGTGTGGTTAGGGAGAGAAAGATGATACCGACGAAATGAAGACGGAAGAGAAGTGAAATATTATCTGTGGTATTTTAAGGTGGTGAATGAGGGATAGGAAGGGTAAACAGGTTTAATAATGGGGACTGGTTGACATCTAGTTGGTCATTAAGTAATAATTTATTCGTATTTTTAATTTTATTGGTTGCTTTGGATTCTAATAATGTTTGTTTTAAACTTTCACTTTATACTTGTAAATTTTTTAAATATAAATTGAAGTGTTGGTCTTCTTCTAAGACATATTTGGAGTAGTTTGATCTACTTTTTGATTTTTATATATTTTTTTCAATACAAAAAAATATGTAATACTTCATTTTTTAGCAGTACAACAAAACAGAACAATTTATGTGTTTTATATATTTTAGAAAGAAATTTCCTTGTCATATTAAAGGTAATAATATAATACTTAAATGGTAAAATATTCATGAATCCAACTTTTTATTTTATCTGTGGCATAACCTGCTGTGTCTCCTTATTTTTTGAGTGAGCGAGATTGCTTGATCCCCTTCAAGATATATTAAAACCTTGGGCCATGTTTTAAAAACAGTTGTATCTGACGATTACAATTAGAGGAGAGCACAAAAAAGTAAACGAAAAAGAATAGGGATGACAAAAGATTCATAATGAAAAGCGAGTCACAAACAATTTATTACTTTGTACTTTATTATTTTCATGTACTTAAAACTTGTCGCTCATTAAATTCTTATGACAATTGTCTTTTTTTAATGTAAATTCAAAAAATTGTTAACTATAATATTTAACTAATAATAAATCTTATTCAGCCAAGTATACCATACCTGCTTTCCCATTGTAAGGTAGCTGAGCCGAATAAGCCCCGATCGAAAATAAGGCCCCCCCCATAATGTATTGGCAGTTAAAGAAATCTGATCAGTCCAGCACCATAAACAGTTTCCCCACCATATTTGTAGTTAATTTCGATGGATGGCAATGACAAATACGTTCTCATTCCGCTGGAAAGAAACACCGTAAAGTCAACCCCCGTGTATAGTTATTACCGGCAAAAAATAAGTAGATGATTTCATAAGATTGTCTTTCTCTTTCACTCGTATGCATTATCCAAAACACTCTCTTTCAAATCCACCTACGAATTTCCCCTGTTTTTTTGTTTATTCTTTAGATAATTCCCTATAAGCTAAAATGTATACTGGTTTTAATATGGCCCGCCAAAGTGGTTAGATTAGCACACTCTAGGCCTTATTACAAGCTCTGCGGGCTTTATTTTCAAACTGTAATTTTCATGTAGGCTTCAAAACATGGCTAATAAAAACACAAACGCGCCGTCTGGATGAAGAATATTAAAGGGATGATATGGATGTCTCAACGTTATGTTTCAATCCATTTTGCAATACCGAGGAGTGCTTTGCGTAACCACTTTAAAACTGGAAATATTGAGCGTCAATTAGGAATACATTGTTTGTTGCACCTGAAAAGAAAGAAAAACTTGTAACACGTATTATTCAATTTTGCAAAATTGACATACTTTAACACCAAGTTTATCAAACCAATTCATTTAATGATGAGGTGAAATTTACTGGAAGAACTTAGTTTAAACTTTTCGTAAAGAGACATCCTGAACTAACTTGCAATGTGAAACCCATGAATCCAGGACGAGCCCAAAATAAACTGGATTCAGCGATGGTAACATACCGTCATCACGGTTATCGCGTGACAAGATGATTGTTCCAATGTCAGTGGGAAATTTGGAAACAGTAAAACAAGATACGACAAATTGTTTGTTTTACGATCTTCTGGCCATACCTGACGTTTATATTAAATAGCCATTGGTTAATCGGAAGAAGACAATTAGCTACTAACAACAGAATTATTGTTTCGTTCATTTTTTGTTAATTCTGTCTGTGGGCACTATTTGAAATAGTGTTTACAATAAGACCCAGGGATGATATGTTTTTGAGGCATCCTTAATAGTAGTAGTATGTAGGCTTTCACGACCGGCATCAATCGAATTAAGATGATTTTCCGGGCTTTTGGGCCGTGGTCTATAGGCTTTTTGGTTGCCTGACGTTTCGTCAGCGGCTGCAGCTGACATCTTCAGAAGCGTTTGTGTTTTGGTCGTTGTAGCAGCTTTCGATTTCGAAAACATCTAATGTCATATGTGATAGCTCTCGCGTCTGTATCAATATTTATACATATGACATTAGTCGTTTTCGAGACCGAAAGCTGCTACAACGACCAAACCACCAATGCTGCTGAAGATGTCAGCCGCAACCGCTAACGAAACGTCAGGCAACCAAAAAGCCTATAGACCACGGCCCAAAAACCCGAAAAATCATCTTATTTCATCCTTAATAATTTTTGAGATTATTATTTACTTTATGCATATAACTGATGTTATCCTTCTTCGGGTGTACAGGCCGTCGTCGGTTGGAATTGCTTCCTAACGTTTCGCTAGCACGAGTGGCGAGCTTCTTCAGAGGTCTATCCATTTTCGCTGTTGGTTGTAGACTCTGAAGAAGCTCGCCACTCGTGCTAGCGAAACGTTAGGAAGCAATTCCAACCGACTACGGCCTGTACACCCGAAGAAGGATAACATCAGTTCGTCAACTGGCCGCGAAAGCCTTAATCAATTTATGCATATATTTTATACAGTTGCTTTAAGAGAAGAAAAAACTTTCATTTAGGGATCGAACCAACAGAAATTTGAAAATAAACATCAAGTAAGGCTTATTTGGCTCAGGTACCCTAAAGAGGAGTTAAGTTAAAGGATGTATGTACTAACTGTTTTATAGGCACTTTACTGAAGTAGACGCATTATAGCCCAGTCATTATACACAAAAGTATTTAATTTTCGACAAAATTTTTAACAGCAACCCAAGTATACCACCAAAATTGCTTTTCCACTCGATGGAGTGAAGGGGGGAGATGCAAGAAGCGTAGGAGTAATTTTTACATGCATTTTTTGATTACTTATGATTGATTTAAATAAGACAGTGAAATAGACATTTGGTTCATTTAATTCTGAGCTTTAATAATCAATCGCGTATTTTTTCCGGGGGCTTTTTTTCTCAGAGGCTTTGTGAGAACATGCATCGTTAATTACATAATTTACAATATTTTCAAAGCAGTCAATAAGAAATCAAAGAATGCAAAAAAAATATCCTTATTGTCGCATTTTCATAAGATTGCGTGTAGTCCAATTACTCAATGACATACAGCATATATTTTCTTTCATTTTGTCTCCATCTGCCAAATATTTTTACACATACTTGTATATTGAAGATTCTAAAATTAATTGAATTATAACTTCACTTAGTTTTTAGCTATTTTAAAATACGATTATAATTTAAATACTAGTGCATAATCGAATAACTGACCAACATGGTGAGCTCTCGAACTTGTTGTTTTTCACTTTAATCAAAATTTAGTATAGGTGTGAATTGGGAACTGATAAATAAAACACTGCTTAAGCTTTCGACGCTCTGAGGGGAAAAGCCCAAGACATAAAAACCCCTTGTAGTTCCTTTATTTAAAAGGAACGTAAAACGATTCATCAGTCTCTTGTTTTAACAATTAGAAACTTCACTGCAAAATACATGCACAATGGCAATAAAAATATCGTACAAGCTTCGCTTGCAATATTTAAATTAATTGAATATATATTAAAATATAAGGGTTATAGCAGCGTAATATGCAATAATTTTCGCGGTAACACCACACCAATAAGTCACGTACGTTATTGATCACACGTACGCAGGTAATTAGTCATTGAATCGAAAATGTACCTTCTTTAAAAAATCAACCGTTACTCTCCGGAGGGGTTGAGCACTCCCAGTCACAGGCGCGAGAAAGAATAAAATGCGCGCGCATAGTATCCTTAAGTACGTACGAATTTAAAAATTATTTAAATAAGTTCTTCAACTACTGAACAACTAGTAGTAAGCATTCAATCTGTCTGAAGAAGCAATGTTGTGGCGAAACATACGTTACAAAATAAAAAAGTTGTGAAAAGTGTTTACTTATTCGTATTTAATATGGATATTCATCAAGTAAAGGTCGAAACAATTTAATGTTTCAAAGATTATCATTTACATTAGGAATTCTATAATTAACTAGTTACTATTCCATATTTCAAGCGAGTTCAATATCTATTATTGCTAATTTCAATCAGGACTGTTCGGATTGCCTTGTACAGACTATGAAAATGGGATAATACCAGGCATATTTCTTAAGTAAGTACCGTTTTGAAATTAATAAAAACCGTGCAAAGATATCTTAATAATTTTATTTTTACATGAATGCCTGTACCTTAATTTACTTTTTTACATAATTTCCTTCAATATTGAGGCACATGTCATAACGTTTGACCAGCATTTGAATACCATTCTCATAGAACTGACGCTGATCGCCCAGATGCTTCTTCAAGTGCAGGAACAAATGGTAGTCACTAGGCGCCAGATCAGGGATATATGGAGGATGATTTAGAGTTTCCCAGTGAAAAGATGGGACGAGATCTTTGGTCCTATTAGCCACATGCGGATGGGAATTGTCATGCAGCAAAAGGATGGCCTTGCTCAACTTGCCACGTCTTTTATTCTTTGCATGGCGCGGCTTGCTTATCATTCCATCATTCATAATGTTTTGTCCGTAAACTCTACAGATCTCACGATAAATATCAATCGGTTTTAGTCCTTTAGCACTAAGGAATCGTATAACAGCCCGGACTTCAGAGTCGACGGGACTCACGATATCGGAGGTATCATAAACACTCAGTAAACAACGCGAATCAGACTGTAATGGCGTCAGTGCGTAAGTGACCGCAGTGCTGCGGCGACAGAATTTCAAAACGGTACTTACTAGAAAACCATGCCTCGTAGTTTAGTGACATATATATTGTTTACAGCGAAGTAAGGGAGTAAATAACATAGATCTATGTATTTGTAGTGAAGTTCATGTGTTCTGCAGCTCCACAGCTCATATAAGTGCAAACCGCTACTGGTGACTCACCTTATTCATATTTAATGAACAGCTGTATTGTGTAAATAATATGCCAGTTTAAGGTGTTCCTGCTTGTTGTTTTTTTAATTTAACTTCGTCGCGTTCGGTTCGCTTACCGGACAGGAGAAGTACATGGATCGTAAAATTTTACTGCAATAATCAAGGTGAAGAGCTGTTTGCGCCAGGTACCGCGCGGTAGTAAAGTTTTTATGGGAAAATTTCGTATGCGCAACGATCTGAATCTCACAGAGTACAAAACACGAAAACGTTCGTCTATAAATTTACTTAAGTGCGTCGTGAACACAATACTCCTGTCTGGATATCTCACTGACATGTTGATGGCAAACGTAATTCCCATGTACCTATTACTGAATCCGAAACACAAGTGATCCGTGGATTTATTTACTCCCTTATTTCGCTGTAAACAATATTTATGATTTTTCTTTTATACACATAAAAACAAGTGTACATTATTCTATATTATAATAGATTTAAGAAAGTTCCTTTTTATTTTTATCACGTGCAGTTCACTCGGCTGACTCGATTAGACTCCGATGTGAAGTGATGTTTGGAGCCATGTTTCATCCATCGTCACATATCGACGCAAACGCAAAAATTCGGATTTATTACGATTGAACAGCTCCCAGCTCCAAATATTGCTTAGAATCATCGATCCGTTGTTGTTTTTGGTCGATTGTCGATTGTGAGCTCGCGCGGCATCCACTTTGTACAATGCTTTCGCATATCCAAATATTTATTCACGACCATTCATGACCAACACGTTCCTTTGATATCTTTAGGGTCTCAGCTATCTCAATCAATTTCACTTTACGATTATCAAAAATTATTTTGTGGACTTTTTGATGTTTTCGTCGGTAACAGCCTCTTTGGGGCGTCCACTGCGTGCATCGTCCTCGGTGCTCATTTCACCTCGTTTAAATTTATCAAACCTCTTTTCTACGATTGATTTTCCTGGTGCAAAGTCCGAATAATGTTTATCAAGCCAAGCCTTGGTTTCAACAGTATTTTTTTCGCCAAAAAGCAATGCTTTATTAACATACGAAATTCCTTTTTATCCATTTTTTCAAAGTAACAAAAGTTCTTTCACTAAAAATGCTATAACTCAGATACTAATAGTGCAACAGCTGTCAAATTTATACACGCGTCTTTTGAAGGTTAGGGCTAACTAAAAATCATATGGATTTGATACTAGTAGCGCCATCTATGGGTCAGCCTACGAACTTTTTAACCCGCCTCTTATATAGAATAGTGTTTACCTAGTAGCTGTTTCTATTGGATCACAAAAGTTCTAAACAATTTTGATATTTGATTACACCATACCATTAAAGACCTTGTGTGACAGAAAAGCATTTTTCACTATAAAGTAGCTACTTATGTTACTAAGCTTTAATGCCGATTCATACTATAGATCAAGTTATGGTTGATCACGGTCTGGTCACGATCGATCAAATATGGCACCGTTCACATTATAGGTACGGTGACAATCAAATTAGCAGCTAGAAATGAAATCTGTAGAAAGTTTTCAAAATTTTTAAGTATTTTTCAACAAATGTGGCTATTATGACACTTATATTAGATGAAGAAGTGGAAATGAGCGTCAAAAAAAGAAACGCAACGTAACCTAACCATAAACTAAAAGAAAAATTCACTGTTACTGTTGACCTTCTTCTGAAACATTTTTTAATAAGCGTAAATTAAAAAATGCATTATAATGTTTCAGAAAAATATATCACAAAACTCTACAATAGTTTCAACTGATTAATTAGTCTTTTTCAATAGTACTTACATAGAAACAATTATAGAGTTTTATAATAAAATTTTCGGATTTGTTTTTGCTCTCTTTATTTCTTACTCTTCTAATAGGTTAAGACGTTTGCCCTTTTCCTCCGAGTGTAATAATTTGATGTTTTTCGCATCTATTTCATGCTAATTTTCTCTATAATAAGCACTTAAGCCTGTTGATGTTTTCCTTTCTGCTACGTCTTTTACATGTTCCTTTAGTCCTACAACTAATTTCCTGCCAGTCTGACCTACATACGTGGTATGCACTACACTCTAAATGTATACCCTAATTAGTTTAAAGTTTTATAATTTTTATTGCTATATTTAGGAACGAAAATAATACAATTAAATTTGTTATTATCTTCAGTGTGAGCCGAATATAGTATTTTGTTTATCAATTTCTTCTTTGTTTTTATAATAATCTTGTCTACTGTATTAGGATTGTAACCATTGTTTGCTGCAATTATTTTAATAGTTACGAGTTCTTTTTGTAGTTTTCCTTCTTTAAGGGAACATTTAGTAGTCTATGAACATAGCTGTTGAATACGGACATTTTAACGTGATATGATTGGTTATATTGCACATTGATTATAGCATCCGTAGTTGTTGGTTTCCTAAATATGTTAAACTATAATTTATTTCAGGCAATTTTTATACTCAAATCTGAGAAGTTTAGACCGTTATCGTTACCTAATTCTATCGTAAATTTTATTCTAAATTAAGTTTAAATTTCTAAATATACAAATACTTAACCTATTAGAAGAGTTAGAAATAAAAAGAGAATTTAGACAAAAAGATAACATCACCAATCTCCAGTCAGATTTCCAGAATAACTTGTTGTTATATGCTCATTTAAATTTTGTCAATAGTAATCATTTCCTGTAAGTTACTAGGTAAGTATATAAATCTATTATTTATAAATATATAGTAGTAATAATATACTATAAGTATCTCTTATATTGTTTTATTATATCGTTATAAGTACAGTTAGGCCCTATTTGAGACCGTTCTGCACTTTTGGGACTTTAGTATTATACCAGTACTCTTGAAATCATATGCCGAAACAATTGTAGAGTTTCATAATCAACTTTTTAGAACTTAAAGAAGCTACACTTTTTAGTTACATTATCATTATTATCTTTTTTCATAATTATCCGACTTCAGAGTCCTTACATTTTAATTATGCGTTTCAGTACTCAGGTAATTCCATAATTTCGTATCACGAGAAGAGATAGCTCCACAAAATTACCTTACAATTACCTATACGTGAGCACCATGGCTACGTAGAACAATATTACATAGTAGAAGTGATTAGAATCATTATATTTACTTACGCTGACTTCAAATGCATTTATTTTCGTTGTTGTTGTTGTTATACAGAAAGAGATAAAGTGAATCTATAAACTAATTCGAGCCATGGAGCTAATAACGATCTCGTGATAGACGCATAAAACAACAAATTTACTGGCCAAGGGCCAGAAGCCACGGACTACGTGCTAAATTTAACACTTTTACGCCGTTTAGCTTAGCGCTGCTTTTTGAAATCTCATTATCCATAATTTATGGGCGCGGCACTGATGCTGCTGTAGAGCCAGTGGTCGGGATACTAACTATATGTACTTCCTCTTTTGCAAGCGTTTTTAGTCGTTCAAACGGAAACGAAATATATTAAGCTCTTTAATATTAAATACGAACCGGTATTAAGCAAACGATGAACTTGTCTGTTATATCGTAAAATATTAACTGATTATTGTGTACCTCGTTCTACGCGACCTCGGTTTATTACTCTCTTCAAATTGTGCAAAAAGTACCTGACTGCCATGTTTGTATGTATTTACCAACCGCATGTCTTCTTTCTCTTGGTTTTGTGAATATTTACAATTAATTTCGTAGAAGGTTTAACTTTGTGAAAATACGAAGGTGTTTTGATAAGTCCGTGACTTCTAATGGAAAAAATCAGTTTTTCGGCAAAAAATCATTTTATTTTTCTACATAATCTCCTTTTAGCTTTTTACCTTTTTCTTGACTGAATGCGGTCGTTTCTGCTTCAAAATAGTGTCAAATCTGTCCAGCAGCTATGAATAATATTTGCCGTTGATCGTTGATCGTTTTACTTTGAAAAAGAAGTAATCAATGTAGAAAATAAGAGACTGTGGTAAAAGAATTAAATATAATAAAGAAAGACTCACCCTAATTACCACCAACTAAATTAAAAATGAGCGAACGCGTGTTGATACACGCGTTGATACAAAAAAAGACCTAGCATTAAACGATCAAATAAAGTTTAAAAATTCACCTTTGCTAAGTATTTTTCTATAACATCCCCCTCTCCTTTTAAGTTAGACTTATACATGCATATATCTTGTACAGATCGAAGTTTGTCAAATCATCACCTGATGAAGCTAATGTGTGTCTACAAAATAAAATATTTTTGAAACTTTGTGATTTTTAATTGAAGTTCAACATGATTAATAATTCGTTTCAACAAGTTGTACAAGTTGTACTTATTTTAGTCCCCCCACCCTGATCGCTAGCTTGCGACGCCCCTGGCAGTCGGAATTTTTAAACAAATATAACAGGAAAAAAAATACATACCGATATTTCTATCTCCTAAAAGTTCCAATAATTTTTAGCATTAATGGTCTTCAGTTTAACTCTAATATTTTTACAATGAGTCCAGTACTTCCTAAGCTAATATGTAAATAAACAAACTTAATAATTCGCAACTTTCTTCTAGCGTTGATCACGGTGGAATTAAGAATAAATTGACGTGATATAAGCCCAGAATCTTCGCAAAGGAGGCTAAGGTCACCTCAATTTTTATTAGTTTTGTTTAATCTGAATAAAAGATCATATTTTTCTTTACTTGAAACTCAGTAAGAAATTAACAATAATGCAAAGATTGTGTTGTTTTTCTAAGGAAGGTGTACCCCTTAACCTTCGTAATACGTATTAATTTATACTAAAAGCGCTGGTTTGGGTACTGCAGTATAAGTGTGCATACAATTTACATAATTAGATTGAATAGAAATCGATTGATTACTTTATTATAGAGGATTGGTGGCATTGTATCCCATTCTAATAAAAATCTGTCGTCTGATTTATGTCATCGTCGAGTCGCTGTCCATCTAGTTGCTGCTTTAAATGTAGGAATATGTGGTAGTCATTGGGCGCTACATCGGGACTGAATAGAGGATGATCAAATTGATCCTAGCGAAACGATAATGCTTGTCCACATTCGTATACCTAATCGAGCTCAAAATCTCATCGCATTATTTAGCAGCGCTCAATCGCTACCACATATCCCTGCATTTGAACGTGTAACTACGTGGATAGCATCACGACGACCATGGTGAGGTCAAAACGGCAGTGTTAAAGTGGTCAAAACAGATGAAACACGAACAAAACTTGGTTGTACGATACAATAAGCGCCTTATTATTGATAGAAAATAACATGAAAAAGAATATTAAGGTAAATACAGGCTTTCAATAAAGGAGATACAATTATTTTGTATTTATGTTTATTTGACTTTAATGTGAACTTGAGCGTAGGTTTATACGTAGGCATAGGTAAGGGTGTAGATAAATATGGTCTCCTTTTTTTGCTGACTAATGACAAGCGGTTTTATTCGTACGTCTGCGTTTCGTAATTATGAGTGAGAAATGCGGCCCGTTGTAGTCTGCTTGTTTGCAAATTATTTAATCCGTCTACAGGCTGAAAAGGGAATTTTCTACCTTCGTTCGTCCCATGGGGAAACATCTCCTTACACACGCGTAATAATTTCGATAAGTCTGTTTATGTTCGTTATACCCGCCCTATAAATTAACGTAACTCCAAATTGAAATGCTGCTCTGTCTGTTGGGGCCCTCAACAGTCGAGCAGGCAGAAGGAAATAATGCAATTAAAAGATTATCGTAATTCTCCTTACCGTCGGCGACGTCGGCGGAGTCGCGTCGTAGTTGATCGTCATTGCGCATCCATGGCAACGCTGCTGGTGCCGTCACGTTGTGCGTACTAAAGGGCACCTAACATGGCACTTAACGAAGATCTCGCTTCCAGGCCCTTAATCCCACTCTTAGGTTCTCTCGAGCCCGAAATAAAATATTAATTGCTGCCAAACCCGAACGGATTCTAAACCGATTACTTATCGAAGACTAAAAGGCTTTTAGTACAGTCACCTTATCGTTAGAATGTTGTGTTGATATATATTTTTTAAACTTGACGGATGCTTCCTTCCGATTTAATATTGTGAATAATAATTTTGATAACATGCAAAATGATTTTCGGGACTTAACCTTAATTGGAGATATAATTATATGTCCAAAAGTGTTTCTAAAACATGACGGCAGTTGGTGGATAAGGTCACAGAGACACGCGCCCACTCTATTCTTTATAATTAATTATATCTTGGTTCACGTGATGAAAATTAATAGACAACGTTGAAGAAATACACATTTTTAATTTTCACTAATTTATTATTATACTTAACATATGTTTCGCTACACTGTAGCTATCCTTCTGAAATAATTAAAAAAATATTAAGTAAAAACAATACTAATGTAGCTTTCAAGACAAATAATTCAGTTTCTAGGTTGTTAAAAAATATAAAGATAAGTGCGATAAAGATTTACGATCAGGAATTTATATATTGATGTGTGGGTCATGTAATTAGATATTTATATAGATAAAACAAAAAGGAATTCCAAAAAAAGAATTAACGTACACTTAAGGTCATATAAATATAAAAAAACTCGATTCTAATTACGCTAAACATTTGATTTTAGAACACCATCAGTTTAATAAGGAATACAGTAGCTTACATACAGAATCAAACAGTAATAAATTAAATCTTTTAGAAACAATGGAAATAAATAAATTTAAAAAAAACAGATTTACTTTTAAACGATCAGTTAGATCTAAATAATTCTCCTCTACTTAAACTGTTCCCCCTCCCTAGTTGCAGTTCGAACCCATGTTAATATAAATTAGATAAGTTTCGTTCGTAAAATTAAGTATTTGTCTACTTCCGATGAAGCTACAGTGTAGCGAAACATATGTTAAGTGTAATAATAAATTAGTGAAAATTAAAAATGTGTATTTCTTATTCTTTGGTAAGAAAACTATATTTCATATCTGCTGTTAAAATTCTAAAGATTATGTTCATGGTCTAGTGACGCCGACAAACCTGCTTTCAACGATTAAGCAGTGTTTAGTGATTAATTAGAGACGGCGAGGATTTACCACTAATTGAGGGATTCAATAATGTTTGATAAGGTCCTTTGAGGCTATCCATAAACCACGAAACGCGTCTTCCGCACTATTTTTAACCACCCCCTCCGCCATATAGTGTCACGCAGACATTTAGTCTGCACTCCCCCTCTCTACATATTTTGTGTTACATAACTTTTAAAACCATAAAATGTTTAAATAGGCGAATAATAAAGTACAAATAGAAGTAACTGTTTAATCATAATTAAATTTGTTTAATTATTCATTCAGTACGAAAATTAATTAACAAAAAAATTAAAATGGACACTCGATATAGATATAAAACACATTATATGTGTCTTACGTGAGACAAAGTTCTGCATTTACCCTCCCCTTATGTAATACCACACAACAGAAAGAGAATATCCCCCCTTCCTTAAAACTTGTTACAAGGTTTATGGACGATCCCTTTCCAGTAAAGAATATTGACTTGTCAAACTGATTGTGTACATAGCCAGACCGTGGGTTCAATTTGATAACTCGATAGATAACTTTTTTTGTTTTTGGGGAGAAGAGGAAATCTTCAAAAGACACCCAGTCACCCGCGCAACTGGGTAGTGTCAGATTCCCGAGGAAGATGTCCTCGGACGTACCGACTAAAACCTCTCCCCCTCAGGCCGTTATAGGACCTTTAATGTAGGTCCTATTCAGCCAAAGATAGATAACTTTTTTTTTTGTTAGCATTAAGATAAATCATTAGGCATAAATAAAGGAAAAGACCCGAAAACTACAAATTACCGATTTTTGATAATGTTATTGGTTAGATGACATGATTTGAGACGGTCATATCCCATATTATTAATTAACTTCCAATAAAGCCCAGCCACTTTTCAAAAATCAATGATATTGGAACAAAAATACAATTATGAAATGGGGTCAAGTTCGGTACAAACGACGTACGGGGTTGTTGAAGAACTTGAGATCTGAACAGGTGCCAAGTTCCATAAGAACTTATAATACGAATGTCCAACGTTCTTTAATAGATTTAAGACATTTGTTACGTCTTTTGATATTGAATTTATAATTTGAAAAAGTTTTATGCATAACTCAATTATTGGTAGTATGAAGTAGTGCAACTAGCAATGTTTAATTTTAAGCTTGTATTAAATATCTTTTAAATCAATTGACAAACCGTGTACATTCCTATGGAACTAGTTCAGATCGTAACACTTTTACTGACTTTTGTACCGAAATTGACCCTCTTTTCATATTAATTAATTAATAATGTTCGGACTGCTCTAAAGAATTAATCTGTAATACTTACGAAATGCCGGTACAAAATAAAATCCACAGAACTGAAACCCGAAAGATCAATAGTTATACATTATAATTATCTTTCATTGTCTGCCTATATATACACGCATATGAAGACACAAAAAGGTGTACCTAGTCATTAGAGAATCAAACACCTTAGGTGCCCAACCACTCGTAATAATACGCATCCAAATTAATGGAATATTTATTGTGGGGATAATATTTCGCTCGCGAAGACACGAGAAGCAATATCTGACGCGGCACACGAACTAATTTGGCATGTTTGCACAAAGGTTATTTAGCTGACGTGTGGTTACCGTACTTCGAATACGAAACGTGTTGTTTTGTTTAACACAAATCAATAGCCCTAAGTAACGTGATCGGTACAAGGTCATGAATTGCGAGCTGGTGCCTCTGCAAAGTGCTCAAGTGACTACATTATCACAAAGTTTACCATTTACATCCCTATATAATTGTCCACAAAAGCAGTATCTCTCTCTTATGAAAATGTGGCCAAACATTATGAACTAGGTGTATTGGTACCTATACAACTATGATTTTTTCTCCCCTTTTATGTCAAAAATAATAAATAACATTAGTAAAAAATTATCATATAACTGGCTGATATCGTACAATTTAGCCTAATGAATCCATCGGCGATTTAATATTGACATTTAAACACGCTCTACACCCCTTATAGGGATTTAAAAACAGTCAAGAGCTGGGACAGCAATGGATGCTATGGCAATCACGACTGGTCTTTTAATGGTTGATTAGCTAACCTAACCTAATTTGGGTTCAGCCATGATAAACGATAATCGGCCTATAAAGGGATACAAAATACAAAATAGGATATAATCTATGCCCAGGAAGTCTAAGTTACATCTTTTTAAGTGTGCAGTCAAGTAGGGTGAATGCAAGACATGAATAACTTTGTTAAAAAAAACTTTCTGTTTCATTCCTACCAACTACATGGTCTTGTGGGCGGGTAGTCCCTCCGACCTACACTATAGTGAAAAGCCGGAGGGTAGGGCGTAAGGCCCTCTTCAGCCTCCTTTCAGAAATCTTGGAAATGGGTGGGTGGTGTGGTTAGGGAGAGAAAGATGAGATGGACGAAATGAAGACAGAAGAGAAGTGAAAGATTATCCGTGGAATATTAATGCCCCAGCATTTGCCTATGTGATCCGAGGAAACCACAGAAAACATGGACTAGAGCAGCCGGACTCGGGTTGGAACCGGTTACCTCCCGAATGCTAAGCAATGATCTAGAGTACTAGACGACGCCGCTCGGTAACTTTGTTAACGTACGGTCTAGCTTATATGCTCGTTTTCTGACACCCAAGAAATAGAATATCTGCCGTATATCTTTGTATACTTGATCCACACGTAATATCCTAATAATGTTACTATACATGGATTAATAAACAGGAACCGTAGAAATATCAAATATGTCAAGAAGATCCTTAACCTGGGCTTGATGGTGTGATCTTTCCAACTTTTCTACGTTTTCTGTTGCGAGCATTCTCAGGGATTTTCGGTATGTTCATAGCCCTTCAGGTGGCAACCGGACGCAGACAGTTATTTAACACATGTTCCTTGGAAGGACAACTCCAGCCAAGGAACCACATAGGGAGTAAGATTCAAATTGCACGCTCTTCAAGCTATAAATATAATTTCCCAACAATAACAATTGACATAAAATCTGTTCCATAAGGACACCTGATTTTACTTCTGCAGCTGAAGTTATTACTTTTAATATTGAAAAAGAATTCATATACTGTTAGAAGGTTCAGAAAAAAAAATATCACCAATATAGTTAGGTATGGATGCAAAGGCGGGAGAGGGCGGTGGTTGTAATTGGTTACTGCTGATACGCTCGGACTAAACTGCTTAATTTTGCCTAATTTCAAATCGTCATAAGCACTTCACGACCCATTTACAACAATCGATATTAACCCATTACTGGTAGATTACACCGATTGAATATTCAATTGGGTTTGGGGGATGGTCGAGATGCGGACCCTTAAATACTGAACTGTAATAATAATATTTTAATTTTTCAAGAATCAGAATAAAGTAAACAATTTAAATTTAATTGTTTTTCGTTTACAATTAATACATTTGAATTTTTATGAATTTTATTTTTTTTAACACGCGTTGATGCATTATACAAATGCAAATATTATATCTGTATGGATAATATAATAATAATGATAATGTTTTATAAAAAACGAAAATCTTTTGTTGAAAAAACTATGAACATCTTTTTAAATTAGCAAACATAATTGATAGATTCTCATGAAAGTTGTACATACATTATATTTTTTGCAACATAATAATTAATTTCTAATTTAATAGTTTCAGTCATATGTGAATCGGACCAAGAGAAATATGCAACACATTTGTATTTTTTTGAATAAGAATTTATTCAACCACTACTACTTCAATTTAGACAATTAAACTTAAAACTACATAAAATCATACGAGTTTCATTATTTCTGTTGAATTTAAAGGAATCAATAATTAAATTAATTGTTGTAAAATGTGCAAGCTTAAGTGCTAGTGTTATTTCTGACACTAGAGTAGAGTCAAACTGCCTTTCCGTTTTAATTATTTAATAATAAATTTTAAATTGCTAAACAAAATTATTGGTTGTTCAAAAATTATACGGGGATGAAACTCCCCCTTGCTTCTATGTATTTTGATATATTGTTCAGGTAATGTTATTGACCTAGAGGGTAGAATCATATTTGGTGCTATTTATTTTTATGATAGACGGACTTTCTAAACTACCCTAAACGTGCTCTAACAATAGGCTGTTTTCAATAGAGCATCTTATAAAGTTAATGATATTCAATAAATATAACAATAAACTTAATCCTAGATTTGCTTAAGTGTTTATGAATATAACAACTATTTATATACTTATGAAGTGTACAGAACAATTATAATTATGTACAAAATTTCTTAAAGAATCGATTTTTTTTTTACATTTGCTTGTACTAATATTCTGAATGGCCCATTTTGTATATTGATTGGGAAAACACCAGATACTACTTTATACAGTATATTTAGATTTGTAATCGAACTGTGGTCTTGTCGTTATCACATAATTTGCAAATTGCCATTTGGTATGTTTATTAGCTCATTATACACTTATCAAATGCCCATTTAGCGGACAACAGCGTTATCATCAACCAACATTACCTACCTCATTAGATGCATTAAAAAGTATGGATATTGCTTTTGTCGTTTAGTTGGTAGACTGTATAAGAAATGTTGAAGGTAGATAAGTAGCACAACAAAAACGACTATCGTTTTCGTTTTTTACAAATAAAACAGATAAAAATAGATATTTATGAGCTTAAAAAAGTGAGAGTATATAAATACATATTTACAGGTACTCCCATGATTATTGTAGAGCACAAAATAAACAAACTATTTCTGAAAACGCCAAATCGATGTTCTTCTTTTACAATAATAACCGAAGAAATTACTGTAGTTGTAATAGAAAGGCTAATGTCGGATGTGGCGGTATCACAGATTTTGTTCTTTTGGTTATTACCACTTAAAATTAATTAATATTTATATTTATACGATAGTACACTTAAATTGTAATATTTACACTACGGACTAAACTACTTATTATTTACATAAATAAAATTAGTTTATACTATATATGAAAATAAGTTGTTGAAATTCTAAAATGTTGGTTGTTATGATAATGAATTGGATAATGGCTTAAATACCTTGATACCGTAGAGTATAAAAACATGGAGATAGCATTTAATACTAACCGAGCGGCGTGGTCTAGTGCTCTAGATCATTGCTTAGCATTCGGAAGGTCACCGGTTCGAACCCGAGTCTGGCTGCACTGTTTGCAAGTTTTCCGTGGTTTCCTTGGATCATTTAGGCAAATGCTGGAGGAGTAATATTCCGCAGATAATCTTTCACTTCTCTTCTGTCTTTATTTCGTCCGTCTCATCTTTCTCTCCCTAACCACATCATCCACCCATTCCCACGATTCCTGAAAGGAGGCTGAAGAGGACTTTACGCCCTAGTCTCCGGTTTTACACTACGGTGTAGGTCGGAGGGACTGGTGGGAATGAAACACAAAAAGTTTTAAGGTTCGTTTAATACTATACCAGTGATCTTGAAATACCAAATAATTGAGGTTCGCCGTTCTAGCATTAACGCAGCCTGATAGGCTGTCTCTTCCCTAGTCTTAGCCCTCTCTACTTATCAGGACCAGTTCAGGCCGCGTTAGAGCGACAAAGACAGATCGCATTACCTTCTATTGCAGTATAATCACTGCTATAGTTTTAAATTCTGTATCCACTACGTTTAGTATTGATTTGTATTGAATTAATTATTTCACAATATTGTTTTATTGTAAATTTGTGTAGTGATTTGTTGTACAAATTATTAGCAACCATTTATAACTGTGATAGTTACAATGGAATACAGTAGTTTGTTTGTGAAAAGATTTTTTAAATAGTCCTATGAAAAAAAAACTTAAAAATAAAATGATGGCCGTTTCTTGTTGAGACTGCAGGTGCTAGTTGGAGAAAGCTCATAAATGCTAATTTAATAGAGAAAATTCGGGGAACAATTAGATTTGTTGGTGCAACAAAAAAGATAGATCAATTTGTTATCCTTGTGTATTTTTTAGCAGCGATAAAGCGTGAACGGAACACGGAGATTTCCTTCTACAAAGGATCGTACAATTGAATCAATATTTCAATATATTGATGTTATAAAATATTGTTGTTAGGTATTTCATTAACGACTACTAAAACAAAAATCTACCAATAATTCTATTGGTAAATATTTATATTATACAGGGTTATTCACGCTATGCGGCACGGAATATTATGGCCAAAGTATGAAACTTTTAAAAAGTTTAACTTTTGGGTTATATGGGAGTCTATTATGGTTATTTTTTAAAATTATTTTCATATTATACAGGGTGTTCCAAATGCCCTAAAAGTATCAGTTATGTTTTTTAATGGAACCCCCTGTATATTATTGTATTTTTGGATTGTCCGATAAAAATAAGGGGCTTTTTTGATAAGGTTTATAATACCTAAACCTTAAGGTTTTTTAAATAATTTGAATTCTATCAAAATCTAACCTAATTTTCATGTTTCAAATACTTAAGAAGTATTTAAGTTATGTAAGCGAAATTTACAATGAAATGTAACAATAGATCATATTTTATACTCCAATTATAATAAACTCGTCATCTTATACAGGATGTCTAAAAATTAATACTACTTAAGTAAGAACTTTAAGGGGTTGTAAATGGAACGCCCTATTTTTTAACATACCAGGAAATGTATTTTTTAATTACCTATTGTTTGGTATTAGAGTTTTCATAAGCTAAGACTTCGCGTTTTTACAGGAAACGCTAAATAATTGTTTTATGCGACAATTCGTATAACATTCCCCAAGGATAAAAATCATATCAATACGCTTCTTTTTTTGATAAATTTTTATTTTGAATAAGCAGCACCTCAATAAAAATGATATCCAACAATAATCACCAAAGAACTAGATACATTGGAGCTTTTAGGTTGTATAATTAGATGGATGAAATTAATTATTTCATCGGTGCACAGATGTGCCACTTCTTTTGATTCCTATGGGGGAATCGGTGCAATAAACGGACTCCGTGTTTTAATTGTTTATTACACCCAACTATTTACAAACTATATACACTAATTTTATGGAACGTCGTGAAGCTTACTTATTTACGAAGATTAAATTATTATGATAGATTGATTGAACTATATGTTATTTATACTATACGTTTATAGAGATCTTGCTGTAATTGTTGCTATATGTTAAAACGTACTAAAAATGATCTCTTATAAACGTTTGATATTTTTATCTAATATGTTGAATTGAATGAACTGTTCTTAGGTATTTAAAAAACTCCAAATGGCGCAAAAAGACAATTATTTAGCGTTTCCTGTAAAAACGCGAAGTCTTAGCTTATGAACAATCTAATTCCAAACGATAGGTAATTAAAAAATACATTTCCTGATATGTTAAAGAATAGGGCGTTCCACTTAAATTAATCAAGTTACAACCCCTTAAAGTTCTTACTTACGTAGTATTAATTTTTTGACACCCTGTATAAGATGACGAGTTTATTATAATTGGGATATAAAATATGATCTATTGTTACATTTCATTGTAAATTTCGCATACATAACTTAAATACTTCTTAAGAATTTGAAACATGAAAATTAGGTTAGATTTTGATAGAATTCAAATTATTTAAAAAATCTTAAGGTTTAGGTATTATAAATCTTATCAAAACAGCCCCTTATTTTTATCGGACAATCCAAAACTTTGATACTTTTAGGGCATTTGGAACACCCTGTATAATATGACAATAATTTTAAAAAGTAACCATAATAGACCCCCATTTAACCCAAAGTTAAACTTTTTGAAAGTCCCGTATTTTGGCCATAATATTCCGTGCCGTATAGCGTGAATAACCCTGTATATAAAAACAATCAGCACCGAATAGCTACTGTTGCTTAAGAACGAAGAAGATTGTTTAAGAAAGAATCGTTTCCTTTCGAATATAACGAAAACAGTTCGTTCAAGCAACTTTTTTTACTTCATCTGCAAACAAAAAAAAATGGTAATTGACATAAATATCTACATGCCGGTACCGTACCGTGTTTTGTTTCATGTAAAGCAGCCCGGCTCGTTGAATAAATGTTTCGCCTACCATTTTTAATATCGTTCCAGAACAATTTCCATAATTTTCTTTTAAACGCAATTTGAGCTGATAACTTTTTGAATTCTTTAAGCGAGATTTTTGTCAGTGGAAAGACAAAACAATTGTGACGGTCTGGCCTGACAGTTTTGAAATCATTTTCATGCCTCGCATAAGAATCAACAAATTTTGAACCGTATATCCATAATAGTCACATAATAAATCGTTTCATACTTGGCTTAAATAGGACATCATCTCCAACTGTATTTATTATTGTTGTTCAGTGGTGTAGCGTAGGGACAGGAAGTAGAGAAGGAGAGGAGAAGGACGCTACTTTGATAGGGGCCCAATATTTCTATAAAAAATTAAATAAAATTTTGATTTTGCTATACTTCATCAAATAGTGCACTGGAAGTAATGTTTGACGAGTAAATTCTTATCTTGTTTAAATAATTGATTGTAAATCTATAAAAAAAATAATTAGAAATTATTTACGATCTATAAGGAGCACACTCAGATTGACTAATCTGGCTATCATAGCTATTTAGTAACAAAAGACTGATAACTGTTATGTAGTAGAATAATAAAATTCAGATCATGTACTGCACAAGGAAAATTATGTGTTGAATAATAACTAAACAGTGTCAAAAGCGGTGAATTATTCAAAGGTTTATCATTTTAGTAATTTAGTCCTATAAAAGTGTACCGAGCAATTTGATTAATAAATGCCCTTCATCTCCTACAGAGCGGCATGGTCTAGTGCTCTAGATCATTGCTTAGCATTCAGGAGGTCACCGGTTCGAACCCGGGTCTGGCTGCTCTGGTCGCAAGTTTTCTGTTGTTTCTTTGGATCATTTAGGCAAATGCTGGAGGAGTAATTTTCCACAGATAATCTTTCACTTCTCTTCTGTCTTCATTTCGTCCATCTCATCTTTCTCTCCCTAACCACACCATCCACCCATTCCCACGATTCCTGCAAAGAGGCTGAAGAGGGCCTTACGCCCTAAACTCCGGCTTTGCACTACAGTGTATGTCGGAGGGACTGCCCGCCCACCAGCACGAGTAGCTGCTGGAAATGAAACATGAAAAAGTTTTTTCTTCATCTACTGTACAGAGTATACTCTAGTATACAAAGTTATATATAGTGTCATGGTTTACGTTATAGAGGTACTCTCTATATAGCTCCTTCTTACGTTACTTCTCATCATTTGTACCCATATTATTATTGGGCAAATTTCTTTTTCTTTTGTTTTCGGAGAAGAGGGGAAATCTTCAAAAACACCCGGCCGTCCGTACGACAGAATAGTGTTGGATACCTTCTGAGCAAGGACCTACCAACTAACCAACTAAAACCCCTCTACCGTTATAAGACCGTTTTATTAGGTCCTCTTCAGCCGTATGTAGTCTGAAATGTTATGAGATTTTATTTTTTGCTGAAAGAAATGTGTGTGTGTATGTATGCGTCTGTGTATGTGAGAGGGTAATTATCTCAAAAGTAATGAGTTAAATACTACTTAAGGAGACTTCTTCTCTAGGATATCACTGCTGGTTAACATCATCCTAATACGCAGCATGCAGTGAAATTTACAGTCTTAATCTCTACATATACTACAATAATCTAAACATATAGAGGATTATTCAAACTGAGTGGTACATTAGAGGTTTTAGGGAAACTAAGCATGTTACAGATTTCAAAATTTGGGAGTTGGGAGTAAGGATTATCAAGGATGATCTATTTGGGTTGAGGTAACGATATTTTTTCTATAAATTAAATTATCTTAGAAGGTATTCATCGTATGCATACGTGTTAGTTATCAAAGTCACCTTAAACTTTTATGCTTCACACGAACTCGTCGTAAAAAATGTACCATTCCATTTAAAATAACAATGTTGACATCAACTTCGGGTATATTCGGAAGTGACAGGTAGTTGAAATTATATTAGATAAAAAGATAATTCTTGGTAACCCCTACTCCCAAAGTTTAACACGTGTATCGCACTGAGAACATAGGGTCAAAAACTAAAAAATGCAAAACTTCGATATTTTACGTCTGATTTATTACATATTCGACCATTATAAACAAAAAAAAATGTCTGGCCCGAGATACCTAAAAAATATTTACTATTACGGCAGTCAACGTGTTAAATCTCTAACATGCGTAGTTTTCCTAAAACATCTAATGTACCACTCAGTTTTAGTAACCCTGCATGTTTGATCTAGATGCAAAGTGGAATTGTCTCACTCAGATATTAAAAACAAAAACAAAAATTGTACCAATTTTTCACCTACTGAAGAAAGAATTATTGCATTAACAAAAGCCCATTTAATGGTTTATGGATGTACGCCTTACTCTGTAAAAGCTCAAAATCCTATTAGAAAAAAATAGAAGTAATTGAACAATCCTTGCTTCAATTAAAGGCATTAAGAATGATATCCAATCATTTAGAGATAATGTCCAACCTATGTCAATCCCACAACGAGAGACAAAAACTATTAAAGCAGAACTGTCTAAGCTAAAGTCCAAAATTACTAAATTAAGTAATGATAATACAGTCTATACATTACAACAAAATGTAGAAGAAACTGCTAAGTATGAAGCAGATTGTTGAGGATATTGGAAAAGAACTACACAAATTAGTAACGCAGGTATCAGAGTTTAATAACATCATTGATGCAGAAGCCCTACGCAGGATGATCTAATGTCATTATTCGTGTCAAGGACTTGAATGTGACAGCTTAAGATTTAAAAGTGATTAAGGAGACCTTTAATAAATTAAATGATTTGGACTTGGTCCATTCAATAAGATAAATAGAAAGGAGATAAAATTAATCCAATTTTTATAATTATGATTAAATTTTCTTGTACGAAGGAAGCTGCCTACGTTCTTATACCCAAATCCTTGATACTAAACAAGATTACAGTTACCAAAGACAAAACTGAATTGGAAAGCAAACTTCTCAGTGAGGCTTATAAGGAAATCATTAAGAAGAGTGTTGACACAAACAATATCGAAATTAAGTATATTGAAGATATTTCAAAAGCAGTTAAAAAAATAAAAATAAAAAGTTAAAAACATTCCAAATCCAATCCATTAGCTTATTTCGCCAATCATTCAATTCTTTTAATCAATATATTATACTAAAAGTGTGTTCCAAAGTGGAAAAAGAAATGCACTTGATAACTATCGACCTATATTCACTATTTTAAAATCCTTGACTTAATTATTTCTGACAAACTTTGCCAATTTAGTAGTTATTTCAGAATTTCAGCATACATCAATAAGATCAAAATCGGTAGAATCCAATTTTATTTCGCATAATGTTTCCACGTATAATTTTATTAAAAAGGAAATGATCTCCTAACTATTCTATCATTGATGAAAGCTAATGATATCGTATGTCTATTAATAAACAATACTATTATGCAAGGACTAGATACCATTTACATTTCTCACCTAAACCGTGTATGTCTAAAAATGAAAAAATAGCCATATTCAACTGAGGGTAAAGAAATTTGTCTGGAAAAGAAATTATTGCAGAATTTTGATATTAGACCAGATCTTGACAAAACTGCTCAACTTTTGAATACCAATACTTTATTTTATGAGGTTTTCCCTTTTTGTTTTAGTTCATATTCATGATTATAAAAGTTGGTAGATTTGGTAAATAATATTTATTTAATTATGATTATGTTAATTTTACAATCACCTTTGTTTAGTTAGTGATTCAGTCTGTTTTCTTTACATATATATATATATATATATATATATATATATATATATATATCAATGTATTGATAAAATTGATATTCAAATCTCAAACCGTTTATAAGTATTACATAAGATAAATATAAATATAAATATGGAATTAACAGAAACAACTAGTCGAGGGCTAATACCCCTACCGGTGTTGAATTACACTGTTGATTCCGCAGGATTTTTAGACGAAGATATAACATATTCAAAAAAGTACGGAAAGCCATATCCTACGACCGGTTTCGACCTATCGGGTCTCATCAGCTGAGCGCTGGCAGAATATGTTTTATCTTTGTCTAATAATCCATCAGAATCAACAGTGTAATTTAATGCCGGTAGGGGTATTAGCCCTCGGAGTAGTTGTTTCTCTTGATTCCATATTTATATTTATATTTATCATATAGCCTGTAAAGGCCTTTCTGCCAGCGCCCACCTGATGAGACCCGATAGGTTGAAACCGTTCGTGGGATATGGCTTTCCGTACGCTATGCCTACTGTGTAGGACGCGTTCGAAATGTTGGATCTGTGATTCTTAAAATTTAAACGAAAAAGGATGTTACGACTTTCTTTTCTGGGTAGTGTGTTACATAAGATTACTGCTTTATCTATATGATTCATTTATTTTGTTACTCATTTAATTAATTATTAATTATTCAAATGTGTATTACTACATGTATCATACCAGGGCATCGATTGTTTATATACGTAATCTGGTCACAGTTTACTTTAATATAAAAAGATTATTCCGTCAATGAATGAAATACAAAATACAAAATGGTGTTCTTAGTACAATACATTTCATACACATTAAGCAAAAAATATAAGTTACTATACATTAATGTGGTATTAATTTTTTAATTAATTTGTACTTATTCATCAATTTGAGGCAATAAAGTAAGTTCAAATTAATATCACATTAATGTATTTAAATTAGTTTCTACTAAAAAATCTTTAAAAATATGTTATTATTGTTTATTTTTATTATCGAATAGCTAATTAATGTTTCATTTTTTTATTTCAGGTAAGAAAGCAGCGTTTACGTTTGTCAACTGCCTTCAAGATGGTTAAATATTACACCTCCTACTACACAGAAGTCCTTTAAAA